>CM030358.1:128011716-128611716 GCA_017893485.1 Hemerocallis citrina
ATAAATACTCCCCATCTCCACCTTACAATTTGTGCAAACTTGTGCAACCTTCAAAATTCAATCAATCAAAAAATCCCTTTAAACATAAAACCATACAAAACCAATCCGAAAAAATGCAATTGAAATGTAAGGAAAATAAATCAAATCATTACCGGTTGCTCTGTATCGCAAACCAAACACACCTACAACAAAAATAATCAATTTTACAAAATTAATTCAACAAAAAGAAACAAACCCACAACAATTATTTTAATAAAAAATAAACAAAATGCATCAAGATTCGTGCTTTCACCTTCTCCGCATCATCCTAGCAAAGCTCATACTAAATAGCCTGCATTAACAAAACACAACATTTGAACTCCAAAATTCCCAACAATTCCAAAAATCCCAAAAAAAAAAAATCAAAACTTTACCGTTGATTAGTTGTGGTAGTGGTGGAAATTGAAGATCTCATTGCAACACGATGCTCGGATCTTGCATCTCCTCCGGTAATGCTTGCACCTAAACATAAAACCATACAACTCCAATTGAGAAAAAAATGCGATTTGAAATTTAAGGAGAAAATAAATGAAATCAATACCGGCTACTCCGTGTCGCAAACCAAACACGTCACCTACAAAAAAAAAAATCATCAATTTGACCAAGTTAGTTTACAAAAATAAACCAAATCTTAATGAAGGCTTGTCACTGTTTTGTTGGAAAAGGCATAATAACTATATATATATATATATATATATATATATATATATATATATATATATATATATATATAAAACAAAATACAAGACAAATCTATCAAGTGGTTCACCTTCAATTGAAACAAAATAAACGGTTCAGATTTACTATCCCAAAACATATTTTCCCTCCCTCCAAAAAGTTTTCTCCCCAAAACCAGAATCCCCCCCCCCCCCCCATCCCAAAATTCATTACTTTATTGCTATCTTTCTCTTCTCTCTTCACTTTTTCATATTTCTCTCTTTCTCTCTCATTCATTCTTTATTTACTTAGAAATCTAGATTCTCAATTTTAGGTTTGTAAATTTTCAGAAGTTTTTATGCTTTTTTTTATTGCTCATGTTACATTGAAAATAACAAATATCTCTTCAACAGTTAAATTTCCATCATTTTTCACCCTCAAAGTTCTAAGAAGTTGGATTGTGCATCCCCATTTATAATTATTTTTTAACATATACTAATGGAAACATGGACTTTTATTTACAAACTAATTATTGTCATACTATTCAAACTTGAGATACATAATTGTTGTTTTATTGTTTACATGATTTTTTGTGTACTGTATCGTTCCGAAGACGTTGCCGTAGGAACGTGCCCACGGGAAAATCTAGTGTAACCCCCTGTTTTTCATTTTCTGTATTTTTGGGGGTATTTTCTTTTTCTGTGTGTTTATTCACATTGTATCTCTTTTTGGACCGTATATTGGATCTTCATTTCAATATATTCATCTATTTGATTTGTCGTCTTCTTATTTGAGTTTCATTATTCATTTGTCAGTCTATTGTTTTTTCTCTTTTTGATCGAGCTATTATTTTTATCCTTTTTATTTTATATTGTTCATGCCCTATTTTAATTACCCGCTTTGTGCACCATCTCATTATTTTGGATCACCCTATTTTTTTATTTGGATCTATTCATACCCAAAACCCTATTTAATCTCTGGATTAAACCCCTAATCAATTTGTACCTGTTAACCTATTAAATACCTGTTACCCCCTGTTCTCCCTAACCCTAATAATCCCCCTACCTATATATATACTTGAGCCCTGTTCATCTTCCTCACACAAACAAATCCTAGCCACACAAAACCATATTCCCGCTCATCTCACTCTCCTGACCACTTCATCCCAGACCTCTGCCCCCTGCTCCGCCCTACACTGCAGCACCCGTCGTCTCCCCTGCTTCCCCAGCGCCACCGCTTGTCCCGAAGCCACAGCCAGTGACCCCCCTTCTCGATGCCTCTCCTCGACAGCACAGCCAGAGCGATGCCAACACCTCAATGCCACCCTACCCTGCACTGCTCGACCCCGCAGCCCAGTCTCCCTTCAGCCGTCGTCCCCGTGCGCCCCTGTACCCTGCCGACCCCAGCGACCCCCTATCGGGATCTCCCCCTGGCCGTCGTCGCCTCTCACCGCAGCCCTGACTCTCTATCTCTCTCTCTCTCTCTCTCTCTTGCTCTCTTGGTGTTTGTGTGTGAGTGCGTGTGATCTTGGGATTTTGTTCGTGGTTCGTGTGTTTCGCTCGTTGTTCGTTGAGTTCGTTAACGGGAATCTGTTCTCGTTATTCTTGCTCATTTCACTATTTTTGTTGTCGACTATAAGGCAAGTAACTTGTATTAGTTTCTGTTGCAAATACAAGTGCTAAATACTGCATGTAGTGTAGTTGTGTTCTAGAGAAAATTATTTTGCAAAATCCCTTTTATATCTTGTCTCAATGTTTTGACCTGCCCGTAGTTGTCACTTTACACACACGACATGAAATAACTTAGATATAATAGATTCTTGTTGTATTCATGCATGTTGTTCGTATGATATCGTATGATTGATTGTGTTAGTCATAGTATAACTCGTTGTAGACTTGTAAAATACTCTATACTATGTTGCTTAGACATCTAGTATACCCTATTTCATATTTAGTTATGATTTGGATGCGTTTCATATGATCTTGTTGTTTTTATACTTGAAGAAGATTTCTCTTTTGTTGTTATCCCATTTTTGTTCAGTATTTTAGACCTATTAATGTCAGTATATGAAAATTAATTGTGAATATGAATTATAGAGAATTATGTCTACTTTCCAAATTTTCTGATAGATCTCAGTTTCGATTTTTGAGTTGCAAGTTATGGCTATTTTACTACATATGTATAGAAATTCTAGATCTAGTTTTATATGAATTATGTATGGTAATTTATTTTTATACTGATGTTAAAGACAATTTTTTGATCCAATATTTTTCTGAGCATATCTAGACTTGATTGGGTTTAACCCCTAATTTTTGTGGATTTAATTGATGACTTTTATGAACTATTCTATATTTGCAAACAACTACTATACATGCAGAATTTTTATACTGTTCAGCAAAGAAACGTATTTTCGACCTAATTCTACTTGTTGTCTATAAAAACTTTGTGAATATAAAATATATCTACTGTATCTATTTTATCACCCTTTTGACGGATCTGGATTTCGATTTATATTTTGTAAGATACAGATGTTTTAGTACTGTTGTGCTTATGATTCCAGATTTACAAAACTGTTGTATCTTGTTGCTTTCTGATTTTACTTGGCTATTTTATCTATGTTGGAAAATTATGAAACTTTATATTCTGATACTAGAAATACTAGGAAATACCCCAGATTTTTCTCGAATTTAATCAGTGAGTTTTTTTCTATTTTTCTGTTTATGAATACAAACTTCTGATTTCTGGCTGAACATGTTTTCTATATACAAATCTGTTTTGAGTCATGTTCTTGTGAAACACCATATGAATTATATATATCTGATGGATTCGGCTGAGAGTCTATTTTATAGATTTTTTGATGGATCCAGATTTGCATATTTGTAGCAACAGGAATTCCAGATTTAGTGCAGTACTGTCTTGTTGTCTTGAACTAGAATTTTCGTTGTTCTATCCTTTTATGTGTTGTCTATCACCTGTACATGTTTATCTTTCAACTTGAACCTGTTACATGTTTATACTATGTTATTCTTGCCCTGTTTGTAACACATACATGCCTATTTTATAATAATAACAAATAACCAAGTCGGGATTAAGGAAAAGATCTAGTAGTGAAAAATATAGAAATGTGTGCTTAGAAGGGGGACCGTGTTTCCCACCTGGTATGTGTTCATGACTACATGATACACGATCCTATTTACCTGATTACCCGACTGCATGCTTCCCTATCGGAAGATGTACTCAGAAGAGGACCATTAGGTTCTACCTGTACATGTTTACCTAATTACCTGACTGCACACTTTCCCTATTGGAAGGTGTACTCGGAAGAGGACCAGTAGGTTCTACCTATACCTGTACCTGTACCTGTTCCCGTTCCTGTTTACCGGATCCCTGAGTACACGGTCCTATAGCCTCCACTATGAAATCTAAACGTAACTTGTTTGAATGTAGCAATCATGTGGTAAAAACCTGGGACGCATGAAGTGCTACCTAGATAGTTATAATACAAGACTTGACATAACCTGACACCTGTTACATGCTTACCTATACATGCAACCTGTTTACCTGTATACCTGATTACCTATTTACCTGCTTGCATGACACTTGATACACGTTACCTGTACCCTGTTAGTATATCATGTTACTTGATTTTGTTTCCTGATTCATGCTAATTATCCTGCTTTTTTGACATGCCTATTCCATGCTTGGTTGTTTCCGTTGTTGCTCTATATTTGTTTATCTTTCCCTGTACTTGTGCCTACACTACAAGCGGCCTGTAATTTGCACTGACGGGCGTTTTGTTTTCTTTTTTTCTTTTCCTGCAATTTGTTAAATTGCAGATTATGGTGACTAGTTGCCTGATGGAGTAGGTGATCTGAGATTCTAGTCCTGGAGTTCTTGCTATTATTATTATTATATCCTGTTGCTTATTTTGAATAAATGTATCTGTTACTTGGATAAATTTTTTTTTACTGGATAGTTTGACCCAGAATTATTGACTTATTCAGATCGGGTTTATTTGAGATTTATCAAATTTTGTTTCAAGTAAATTTCTGTTGGTGTATTGATTCATATATGCATGCGTAGTTGATTTCTCTTACTTCCTACTCTAATTATTCCTGTGAAATGTTGTAAAGATCCTGACAGCTTATGGATGATGAAAATCATTGGCTGGACTTAGTCACGTATCCGTATTCCGTATTCTCTTTTTGGGAAGCAGGGTGTGACATCTAGTGTGTGTGTGTGAATATATATATATATATATATGTGTGTGTGTGTGTGTGTGTGTGTGTGTTAAAATTTCATTTACTGAATAGTAAATTCAATATGCACTCATGACACCTTCAACCTATAATTTAAATAACAGCCTTGATTTCACTTTCTTGTTGAGAATAAGTGGCTTAATACAATATTTACAGCTCATATTTTAAAATAACATGATATACCATAAAGAAATTGTATAGTATAATATTGTAACTTATTTATTTATATATAGCAATCAGATCATGCGTCTCACTTCTTATTTAAAAGAGAATGTCAAATCATACACAAAGAATCTTTCTACCACAGGTAAAGAAAGATTTGCTTAATTGTTCAAGATAGGTTTAACTTCAAGAGGAGCAAAGAGTTGGCGCTCAAAAAATATAATTGTGTCTCTGCAGAGAAGAATATATCGGAATCATTTTCATGAAAGAACAAATACATAACCCAAAAAAGGAAATTGGTGCTTCACCACATTAAATATAGAAATGAATTCTCTCTTCATGGAGACATCTTCGTCTTCTTCCTGTGACATTACCACCTTTGTCTTAACCAACAATTTAATCAGATCAACTTTATGGCCACAAAAAACTATTAAATTATTTATATATAACTTGCAACACCATATAAAGCAATTAGGTACACTCTTATTTTAAATGGTTGCAGAAGATCATAAAGAAAATTACAGATAGAGAAAGACAATCAATAATAGGACACACTGATATTGATACAACCTTTCCTAGGTAAGGAATGCAGGTAACATCAGAATGACGATTGCACATAGACCATAAGGCTAAATAAAAGAAACACAATTGCTAATTAGCAATAATGAAATTAGCAAATTATCTAGGAAGATACTGCAGACATACCTCGTGTCTATAAAATATGTAGAGATGTTTGATATGGATTTGATTTATTTTTGTGAATTAATTTGGTTCAGACATACATCGTGTCTAACAATTTACTCCTTACTGATATTGATATTACACTCCCAAAGAATGCAGTATCTTCCTATATATATATATATATATATATATGATGATGATGATGATGATGATGATGATGAAACTCCAGTATGTTTAAAGTCTCAATCTTTTTACTATCGATGATAAAGAAGAAGGATTATGTTAGGTAGTGGCAACTAGCATACAAATAGTCAGATATTTATGTAAAATGAATCTTAAAGATAACTCGTTGGGCACTTGATAAGGAAGATGATCTACAATAAAGTTAAATAGATTAGAAAGATTTATATAGCCGATCGCAAAAATTGGAATGAAGACTTGTTGTTGTTATTGTTGTAGGTATCCCAAGATGCAAGAGGTCTTCTCAATCTGAATGACCACTGCACCTATAATTATTTTAAATTAATTGAATTGAATTGATTAGTCCCCTGATTTATTTCTATACTAAACAGAACCCTAATTTCGAAATTCAAATCGAGAGAAGTTACCTGGAATCGAATCGAGAAACAAGCTAGGGTTTCTTATGCGTTCGTCATTTGTTCTTTTATGAGATTTGACACAATATTGGTGGGTTAGTTGCTGTGCTTCTTCTTTTATTCTTCTTGTTCTAAGTTTGGTTGTTTGTTTTTGAAAATGAAAAGAAATTAAAATAAACAAATAAATAAAGAATTGGAAGTGAGTGTGTGCACGACTATATATCTGAGACTGCAAGTTTCTCTGATGGGCTCGAGGATTTGTTTCTTGATGGACACGTTCGAGGTCGTAGGCAGCGGCGATGGCGACGATAGTGTGCGTCGGAGAAGGTGTCGGGAACGGGTGAAAAGATAGAAGATGAGAGATTTTTGTTTTTGTTTTTTTTCCTTTTTTTATTCTATGTAAATTAAGTACATGGGGTTAGCATGTGTTAGTCCCTTCTTTGACTCTCATTTCTCTATTTCAAAATGGAGAAAGGAGAGAGGGAGTATGCTTATTTGTATAATGGGTACTAGTGTACCCTTGTTCAATATCATACAAACTTATATAATATAATATAATATGTAGTATACTATAACATGTGGAATATAGCATATAATTTTTTTTTTTAAAATAAGAAAATAAGAAGAAAAAAAATTAAACCAAAAATCCATCAATAACATCTAATAAATAATGCACTATTTTTAAGGTTTGATTAAGGGATATAATTGTAATTCAAAATTTGGATGAATAAAGAGTGGGATGGTTGCCTCCTACTTTTGTTCTCGTTTTTTTATTTTATTTTATTTTTAAAAAGAGACAAATCCTTGAACCGAAAGTTGTTTAAGATAATGTATTGTATAGACCAGTATAACAATGTGCAATATATTGCACATAATTTTAAAAAACCAAGAAAATAACAAAACTATTTTTGAAAATTTATCTAATAATATATATACAAGGTTGCACGGTTTTTAAGGTTTGATTAAGAGATATGATTCAAGTTTAGAATTTGGATGAATAAAGAGTAGGAGGTTGCCTCTTACAATTGTTCTTTTTTTTTGTTTAAAAAATAAAAAGTTAGAAAAGTCCTTCGACCAAAAGTGGTTTTGCATAATATATTGTATAGATAATGCCAAAAGTGGTTTAGCATAATATATTGTATAGATAATGCCACACCCGCTAACAATTATACTACTAATTTCTTGTATAATACCTCACTAGTCTCACCCTGTGCAAATTGCACGGACTAACATATTATTGAGAGACTCATAAAATTATATGAATATCAAAAATTTAGAGATGCCCCTTAACTATTTGACGATTGGTTGGGACCCACATTGGACCTCAAACTCGACAATGACTGCATGCCACGTCCGCAATGATGAGAAACCATTTCTAACTAAACTATGCTAAAATTCTAGTTTAAACTATTTCTAACTGAACAATGCAACAAAAAGACGATTCTTTTATGGCTTCACTCCACTCAGACTAATAACGAAGCCTAGTTTAAACCATTTCTAACCAAAAAATGCAACAAAATGACGACTTTTTTATGTCCACTCCACTCCGGCTCCTAACGAAGCCTAAACCCCCCCCCCCCCCCCAATTTTAAAAACAAAAAAAAAGATGTAAATTATAGAGTATACGCCTATTACTATCTTGTGACTCAAATAAATGATTTCATTTTTTCCCAAAAACAAAAAAGAAAAATTAAAGAAAAATTGCCTTCATATGAGGAAGAGCAAGAGTTACCAAGTGTGCAATGATGAGAAAATTGAGAGAAAAAAATGCAAAGGACTTGGACTGGGGGGAAGAATGGGAAGCTACCTACACCAAGTTTGATTATCATTTTGTAGACATCTGAAGAGACATACGATAAATATTATCGCATTAAGAAATTATTCATGCTTCATTTTCATATATCTGAAACATTGAGATAAAAATTTTTCTAAAATATTTTGATGAACAGTTGGAAAGTGCAATACACCATCTAGTCAAAAACTGCAAATATTCGCAATGTAAAACAAAAGGGAATAACATTTATAAGTACTTCATAAGAGGAACACGATACAAATAATTGTGTAGTACTAAAATTGTTCAGAACGGATTATTGTCACATTTGAAAATTGGTTGTCAATCTATTATGAAGATTTTCTTGAGTGACTTTATATTGAAAATTATCTCCTTAAATAGATTATGATGCAAGATATTGACAGTAATGCAGTTACAATTTACACCATATCATAATTAGAAATCTTATAAGCCAAAACCTCTAATTATGCATCAAATTGTATTTTAGAAAGAAAAAAAATAGAATTAAATAAGTAAAAATCTCTTCCATTGGATGTTCAACATATTATCAACTATAATTTTTTTGTTAAAAAAAATTAAAATAAATAATATTATACTGAATGTTTGACTACTTTCAAACCATGATCAAAATCAAACTAACCATGGTCTTAATTAGTAAGAATTGAACAAACGCTTCATTCTCCCCTTAAAGGCCCTGGACTACACCACCCCTGAAACATATGGATGATTAAAACATATACCATACAAAATAGTGTGCAACTGATGAACAAAAAAGTATAACCCATATATAGGTGAGGCGATGGATCAAGTTTATAATCAAACCACACATTCTATACTAACTATTAAAAAACTGATAAAGACTGTTAAAGCTCCAATGATGCAAACAGCAGCAACTTTAGTTCTCTAAGTAGAACAATAACAACAAACTTGAATATTGATATCATAGATAATGTTAACACAAACATAATAAAGAGTTGATAAAGTGTACATTTTTTCCTTCTTTTTTTCCCTTGTGTTCTTTTGTGATCTTAAAATCATCTTTACTATAAAAAATGAATTTAATTACATCCATAACGATTCCGATTAAACATAGCTTCAATGATTTTATGTAAATGTTGAGAGAAATTGTTTTATCATGTATATGTTTCGAAAAAGAAAATTCGCAGATAAATATCACGATATAAATTTATATATTAAAATAAGATACATGAATTTCACGATATGTCCAATATATCTACATGTAAGATAAGATATAAATTTCACGATATGTCAAATAAATATCTGAATAATAATGGAACACAGCACATGTTAGTAATGTCAAGTGAAACCAAAATATTCATAGTTTATATGCAATTACTAATCATTTTTCCTTGCATTAGCAGTTTTTTATACCAAAATCTACATGTCCACTAAATATTTCTTGAGAAACATTATGTAAATGTGAACATACATATGAAATTATAACCAACATCAACATGCCCCAACATCATTTTAACAAAAACAAAATATGTGCAAATTTGATTATATGAATGAACCCTTGTACTTACAAAATTACACATCCCTAACCTCCAAATCAAACCCAATCCAAGCCAATCAACAAAACATCAAAAACTACATTAGATACTTGAGATACTACTCACCAAATATTCCGAGCTCAGATAATAACCTTAGCTTTGTGAGTGGTAATGAAATTGATGAAGAAAGGGAGAGCAAATCTAATGAAACGTACATTTGAATGATTGACCGGCGGCGATGGCGAGGAGATGGACGGGCGGCAATGGCGATGGTAGCGATGGGTGGCGATGGAGGATAGCGACGGGCAGCGATGGCGAGGAGATCGGCAGGAAACGGAGGAGATTTGGGTGGGTTTTAGGGCAGGGAGGGTTTGGGTTAGTGGGTTTGGGGTAGGGATGGCAATCGGGCCGGGCTGACCCGCTCGCCAAACCTGGCCCGTTAAAATATGGTTCAGGTCTGGGTCGAACCCGCGAGTTTAAATGGGTCTACCCGGGTCATCAAATAATGGTTTCCAACCCGTTGAACCTGGTCTGTGAACCTGATGAACAGTGCCAAACCTGCCCACCAACCCGCGGGTTTCGAACCGTTAGACCCGTACGGGCCAAACGTTCGACCTGCGGGTGCAACGGCCGAAAACAAGGGCAACGGCTGTTATAGCCATTTTTTTGGGTTTTTTTCCATATAAATACCCCTTAAACTCATTCTAAAAATTTCACACCTTATTCTCTTACTCTCTCTACTACTGCTACATAATTCAATCTCAAATTTTTGAAATTTTGTCAACAAAGAAGCTAGCAACATAGAAGCAACAAATTCCGATCGTATCGAATTCAACATTCAACTACGTCTTCAAGTCTTCAACTCCTCTAAGGCTCCAACAAAGAAGCTATTTTTCTATCTATATATGAGTCCAGACTTCTACTTCTACTTCTACTTTTATTTTCACTCTTATTCCATATACGAGTATCCGCGAAGTACGGTATCAAAATTTCACAACCCTCTTATTGTCTTGATATTTTTTTATCATATTTGTTTCTTGATTTTTTGATCTTCTCTCTCACAACTGTAACACCCCGAATTCCAGATAAGCCTAAAATCGAAGTTCCACAGGATCTTTACACTTCACTTCGTACAATTTTACAAGGGATTTAAAACTTTTATTACAACAAAGTCTTTTTACATCATAACGCAGCGGAAAAGTAAATGAAATACAACAATGATAAATGTACAATAGTAACAACTTTACCATTTAAGTAATCATCAGCATCTTATTCATCTTTATCTTCTTGTATATTCCAAGTCCTGCATATAAAACTGTGGGCACGTCAGTTGCTTACATCCGACGCAATATTATACACGATCATCATCACAATGCCGAAAATATAACGATTCTTTGATACTTTAAAAATCAAAAACTTGAATGCATCACAAACAAAGCTAAAGAGGGACTATCCTATTGATGTCGTGTGTGCTCGTGCACTTAACCTTAATGCAGTTATTTATATTTAATGACACTAATGCACACTTGTTCGAACCTATGCATCCCATTCTACGTAATCCGAGGGTAAGCCCTTAGCCGTACTTCATATTGTAGGGTTGAATCCTTCATTATGAGTTTAACTACTACGGTAACTACGATAAGTTCTGAGATGTTTTATGAGTTACGAGCCTATGTCTAGACAACTTGGAGGAGAATCCCATGTCATGACATGACACATCATGTATATAGCCTATGGACAATTTGTCTCCGTCATGGGACAATGGCACTACATCGTCATCAAGCACCCCACAAGCGTCGCCACGATCCCGATAATTCCGGAGATGAATTCACGCCATGACATAACTCATCATGTAGACATCCTGTGAAAACTCTCACACCGTGAATTCGAGGCCCTCATACTTGTGTTTTTATCTTACTTTCATCACATCTCCCCTTAGTGCATGTCCTTAAGTTTTTAGTTTGTTTTAGAAGAAAATCATCACAACCTAGAGCTAGCTTATCCTACCGAACTTAAACCAATACAAGAGATAGTCATCCCAACCTGGCTACTTCTCAAGCGATGCTTAACCCACACGGGTTAGCTCTCAAATTCACATTAATCATAAATGCCGGTTTCTAGGGGTCTCGTCTAGTCTCTAGATTCCAACAACTATCTCGTTTTATAGATCAACAATATGTTATATTCAATCTCAAAATAATAGTTTAATTTCTTTATTCACAATCTCTTTCTTAAAGAGAAACATTTCTTTATAATCTCATAACAAGAAGTAACTCACTCCGACTTCTTTTATCAATTTAATCTCTTATAGCATTGTGTGCAATTCAAATAATCTCAATCAATTACTATAACATCTCGTCAAGAGGATTCTAAATGCATTTCAAATTTCCATCTTCCTTTAATTATACAAGAATCACATTTTAAGAATTATTATCAAGTTCTTCATCCCATTGTTTTAATATAAAATTCACTTCCAATTCTCACAAAATATGTCAACATATTGTGGAAATAATTTTTTATAAAGTCTAAATAATTTTTGAGGAATAACAGAATTTTTTCCTAATTTTTATTGCTCTTTGAAAACCCTTAAATACCAAAAAACCGAAAAGAATTTAAAAGAGGGGCTGCCGGGTTTCGAACCAAGAAGGACAAAGGCGCTGGGTGATTAAAGGAGAACTCGAAATACTTTTGAATATGTTTTTGGTGATTTGGTTTAAAATCAAAATTTAATAAAAACAGAGTCTCTTTAAGACTTGAACCCACGACTGAGGCTTCTGTACACAGCGCCTTAAACCCACGCCGTGAACCAGTATGCTCAAACTCATTTTCTGTTATTATTAGCATTTTAAATACCCTTATACTTTCTGTCTGTTTCTAACTTTCCTTTACAAGAATTTCTATTTCTCAACTTGTTTGTATTGTTCAAATTAAATTTTCTTCCAGAATTTTTCCTTTAAACATACAGTATAGCAGCATATAATTAAACCTTATAAAACTCTAATTTTTAACAATATAATAAAATTTTATCCCAAATTGCATTAAAGAACTCACATTATCAAATTTTCAAGTAAAAAATTGTCTCTCATCAATAATTTTTTATAAAAATTCGTTATACCCATAAACTATATACTAGTGAGACTATTTCCACATTTTTTTCTATAATAGCATTTTAAAATGTTTTCATGCATGTTGCCTTAATTTGACTATTATAAGAACGTTCTAACATACATCAATTTGGAGATTTTTATTCCAACAACCCACTAAATGTATTTTCTCGTTCTCTCTCTAATCCACGTGAATTCCAGTCATTTATTAGAATCACAATATCATTTCAACACATCATAACACAATTAAAATAAGATCATGAAATCTAAATTTATTCTACCAATCAAAATTTAACAACTAAACTATATATCAACTAGCATGCATCATACTCCTAAAATTATAAAGGATTTAAGAAATACTCACCCAATGAAGAAACATCTATGCATGCAAAATCCCCAAAGCAATCCTCTTCTTCAATCCGATGGCTCCAAAATCCGTGCACAAAGGAGAGATGTGCCCAAAAACTCATCCGGGATGCACACAGTAGATGTATATTTTTTGATTAACTTGTTGTGAAATGAATGGTGTAGAAGTATAGGTACACACACACACACACACACACACACACACACACACACACACACACAGGGAAAGCTTCGGTTGTGCACTACCTCTAATGCACACGGCGTGTGCACTAGGCCTTCGGACGTTCATATCGAAGATCCGAACCGTTCACATTGATCTACACATCTAAATTAGTCTAAATATGTAAAATCAAATCATTTGGAATTCATTTACCCATCCATTGAAGTGTTACAAAATTATATGACTGAAAAATTATTGTTTTTTATAGTCACATGATGGATGGGAAAATGAATTTCAAATGATTTGATTTTACATATTTAGACTAATTTAGATGTGTAGATCAATGTGAACGGTTCGGATCATCGATATGAACGCCTGAAGGCCTAATGCACACGCCGTGTACACTAGAGGAGTGCACAACCGAAGCTTTCCATATATATATATATATATATATATATATATATATATATATATATATATATATATATATATATATATATGTTTGTAAATGGTGAGTGAGTGGAGGAAGAAAAAAGGGATTTGCTGAGTTTGGTTTCGGAATTGGCAGAGAATGCAAGAAGTGGAAGATGAGGAGAGTGAAGGGTTTTTGGGGTATTAGGCTTAATTATAGTGTTTTTAATCAAGTAGTTAATGAAACCACCTCTCCATTAACCTATACTTTCTCCACTAACCCCATACACCAAGGCCCAGTCAATGGTCCTCCACGTCACGCATTAGTCCCCTAGGTGTGCACAATGCACTTGTTCATGTGCACGTGCTTGTGTACACCACACAAAATTAATTATTTATTTAGTTTAAAACATATGTTTATATATATAATATGCATATAAAATTAGTTTAATTAAAAATTATAGTTTTTCATGCACGAATAAAAGACACACACATACATACTTAATGAAATTTTATTTTAAATTAAGATAATGCAACTAATACGTGCACTGTAAATACGTGCATCACACGTAAAATATTAAAATACGAAATAAATTTCATCGACGGGAAAATATTTTTAAATAATTGAAATCCAACATACGAAAGATATATTTCATTAATTTTTATATATTTCACAACAAAATCAATACGTACATAGAAACCACGTGCACCACACATATAAAAGTATTTTACTCAAAATAAGAGAAAAATGAATTTCTATTTATAAAACGAATTCGAACGTGTAATTGAATAAATAATTGAAACACATAAAAAAAAATAGTACACGTAGCGGTGGAAAAATACGTAATCGATACGTGTGTCGATGACACGTATAAAACACGTAAAAACACAAAGATTGAAATATAATATTTGAGTTGGCTCAAATAGGATTTTGAGAAGACGAAAAATGCATAAATAGTCGGAATCCAAATACGTAGTGAAACATATTACGGATATTACCCGTAACGGTACAAAATACACGTGCGTAACACACGAAGACAAAATTGTCATTTTCAATTTAGCGGGGTGTTACAACAACCCTCCAATTGTTTTCTAGATTTTTTTAAAAACATATCTCGCCTAGATTGTATTTAATTTTTTCGCATACACTACTATATCAACATGTCTCGATCACGAGGTAGCGGCCGTAGCCAAAGTGGACAAGATTCCACCGGCACTTCTCGTAGGGCTCCAATTGTCCCACAAAATGAGCCCGCCGAAGAGTAACCTATGACCGAACACATTGGTACACACGATGAGTTTGTAGGAGACATAGATATAGAAGAAGAACCACAAACACAAGCAGCCAAAACAACACAACCGGGTAGTAGTAGGAAAACTAGAGGAAAAACTAGTGATTGGTACAAATTTTATGATTATATTCCGGACGAAGAAAATCCGGGTATAGGTATAAAAATTTCTAAAACATGTTCGAAGCTATACAAATGAAAGAAGGGTGAGGGGACGGGTACAATAAAACGACACATCCAAAATGTACACAAAAAATTTCTTGTAGATCTACTCGGCCAACAAAAAATCCACCCTAGGATCGGTGTAGTTGATAGTCATTCTTATGATCCCGAACTTGTTCGTTGGGAAATGGCCCGACTAGTAATCAAGGAAGAGTTAGCCTTTTCTATTCCGAGAGTAGGGACTTAGAATCTTTTAATCAAACCACATTAAACCCGCACTTTAAAAGAATCTCTAGGAATACTTTGAAGTCTAATTATTTTAAAATGTACAACGAAATGAGAGAAGCTTTGATTGCCATTTCATGGAGTTTAACTTGTAGAGTTTCTCTAACTTTCGATTGTTGGAAGGGTTGCAACAATATTCCAATGATGACAATAACTTGTCATTGGATCGACAGTGATTGGATCCTTCAAAACGGGATCATATCACTTGCTGCGTTGCCATATCCGCATAGTGGTAATGAAATTGTAAATCGTATTTTAGAAATTTGTGATTTTTTTTATATTCGTGATAAAATTATGTGTATAAGTTTTGATAATGCATCTAACAATAATGCACCAATTAGTATATTAAAAACCGTATTAACCCTCCATCTGACAATATTTTTCATGTTAGATGTGCATGTCATATTATATGTGTTCAAGATACATTAAAAATAGCCAACCCATATATAGTTAACATTAGAAATTGTGTACATTTTATTGCATTAAGTGGCCCTATATTTCAAGAATGGAAAGCTTGGTGTAGGCTTAAAAATGTACATTTTAAAAAATTTCCAAAGGATGTTAAATACCGATGGAACTCTACTTTTGATTTGCTACATGTTGTTATTGAATATAAAACATGTATAAATGATTTTTGTGTGGCAAAAAATATGCCAAATTTTGAAATGACTCCCCAAGCTTGGTTTTATGCAGAATCTTTGTTAAAAATTTTAGAACATTTTAAAACCGCAACTTTAAAATTTTCAAAATCTTATGAATCTGCTTCTAGTAGCATTTTTATTTCAATAGTTACTATGATGCAAACTTTCAAAGAAATGATCGATGATATTTTTATTGGTCATATTGTGAAACCTGCATACACCAAATTTTTGAAGTATTTTAATCCTCCTCCTATATTGTATTGTATTGTTACTGTGATGGATCCTCATATCAAATTAGAAGGTACGAAGAGTTTGATTGAAATGTTTTTTACTTTACTTGGGGGAGATGAATTTGAAATTGATTGCGGAACATTTTTAGCTAAATTTGATTCGACATTAAATAACTTGTATGATTATTATGATAAAAGTTTTTTATCTAGTAGTACTACTACTTTAGTTACTTCGTCTTCTTCTACTTCTACAGGTGAGGATAAGAATAAATTAGAAGATGCCAAATTTAATTTACGTGTAAAAATTCAATCAAAAAAAGCTAGGACTAATTAACCAAATGAATTGCATTGGTATAATCAACAAGATTTTGAAAGTTTTACTTCTTCATTAGATATTTTATAATGGCAGAAAGACCATGAACATACTTATAGTATTATTAAATATATGGCTAAAGATCTACTAACTCCTTTTGGCTCTACAGTTGCTTCAGAAAGTATATTTTCTACAAGTGGCAGGGTTCTAACCGATTACAGGAATCGCTTAAAACCCCAATCGTTGGAGATGCTCGTCTGTACGGAAGACTGGATGAAGGCCGATGATAGGACTCAAGGAAAAGGGTTCGACACGTCTACAAGTGGAAGCAACTTGCCGGAAGAACAACAACAATAGCAACTAACATGAAGAATTGAAGACCAATAACGATAATAAATTGAAGACCAACATATAAGAAATTTGTAAATGTATAAAAAATTGTAATAAATCTTTGTTTCTTATAAATAAATTAGAAAATTGAAGAAAATTGTCATTTTGTAATTGTATAGAACCAGTTTATAATAATTCTTTGTTTCTTATAAAAAAGTTGGAAATTTGTAAAAGTTGAAATCCTATAATTAATATATACATTTTTTTTTGCAATTTCACTCTTTAATTATTATTATTATTATTATTATTACTATTATTATTATTATTATTATTATTACTACTACAATTTTTTTAAAGTAAAAGCAAATAAATTCAAACACGCGGGCAAACCCGCGACCCGACCCGGGTTGGACCCGAATGGGTTCAAGGGTTGGGCGGGTCGACATTTTGCAAATCCAACCCGGCCCGGCCCGACCCGGTTAACCAACCGACCCGACCCGACTCGGACCCGCCTAACTTCGGTTCCAACCCAGGCGGGTCCAACCTGACCCGGCCCGGTCAACCCGGTTGCCAACCCTAGTTTGGGGAGAGATGTGGTTAAAGAGATGTTTATTTTTGTGTTTTTTAAAAATTTTGCAGTTGATGTGGCCTGCACGTGCTAATTCCTACTTTTGCTCTCATTTCTCTATTTTAAAAGAGAGAAAAGAGAGATGAGGCAGGCCTATTAGCTTAAGACACACACACACACACACACACACACACACACACACACACTAGATTTACTTGTGGGCACGTGCCTACGGCACGTCTTCAGAACGATACAGCATATGAAAGGCCTTGTAAACAGTAAATCAACAATTATATAGCTCAAGTTTGATTAGTATGACAATAATTAATTGTAAATAAAAGTCAATGTTTTTATTAGTATATGTCGAAAGAAAAATAATTATAAATTGAAGTATAAAAATCCATGTTTCCATAAGTGTGTGTGTGTGTGTGTATATATATATATATATATATATATATAGAGAGAGAGAGAGAGAGAGAGAGAGAGAGAGAGAGAGAGAGAAAATTGAATAAATAAAGGAGTTGTTTTGGGGATTTGAATTTGAATTTTTGGAGGAAACTTTTTGGGAGAAAAAATGTGTTTTGTGAGGTCAGATCTGGACCTTTAATTTTGGGGGATTGAAGATGAGCCACTTGATAGCTTTCTTTGTGTTTTATTATATAGACTAGATTTGCCCATGGGCACGTGCATACGCCACGTCTTCAGAACGATACATCATGTAACCCCCGTTCCCGTAAATACTTACTTTCCAAATATTTTCAGTATTTTAATTATTTATAAATTTATTTTGTGTTAAATTCGTTTTGGGATTTTCTATTTAAATATTTTTCAATCGAAAATTTTATTATTTCGAGTAATAGTGTATTTTAAACTGGTTTTATAACCTTAATTTATCGGTTAATTGTGTTTGAGCCTGAATCATGTATATTACTATTATTGGAGTATTTTAATAAAGTTGTTAAACCCGAATATTATTTTATTGTACGGTTTTATTATTATTATGATTATAATTACTAATTGTTATTTCATGATTTTTTAATTAAAAATTCATCTATCGAAATATTTTATTTTTATACCCGATCTGATTTTCTTGGCGAGTTCCATTTTATTTTAAGCCCAATTCTTATTATTTCAATTGTGACATTTATTTATTTAATTTAATTGGGTTGAAATTTTCGTTCATGAACTATTTTTCTCTTTTATTGGGTTATCTATCTTATGGATTTTATTTATTGGAATTGTGGGTATTTTTATTTGAACCGTGTTGATCTTGATCTATCTCCTGATTGAACCCTAAAACCCAATATGATCTGTTCTTGACCCAAAACTGCTTCTATTGGACCCTAAACCATTAACCCAGTACCCTAATTGTACCCTATAAATGCAACTCTACTGTAAACCCTAATTTTTGAACACAAATCGAAATCCTAACCGTCTAGTCTCTCTCCTATTCTCTCTCCTCCCGTTCTCTCTCTCTTCTTACTGTTCATCTTCCCCAAATTCTCCCCAGACCTTCCGATCGTCTTCTCCGGCGGCCCCGTCACCGCCACCCCCCGTCGACCTCTCCCCGGCGCCGCCCTACCTCTCTCCTCGATGCCCAGCCACTCAAATCTCCACCCCGACCTCCCTCTTCCCTGTTCTCGACATTAACGACAGCCAGAACCCATTGAAACCCAAATCCCGATAACCCCCCTTTCCCCTGGTTCCGTCGCGCCACCACCGCGACGCCGTCGATGTTCCTCCGCCGTCGCTCGCTGCCAGTGACGCCCCCCCACTTTACTGTTGTTGTAGCTGCTCTCTCTCTTTCTGCTGTTGTTGCAGTCTCTTTGTGCTACTGTGATGCATTAGGTCTTTTATTGCACGTAGTTTATACGTGCTAACTTGTGGAATTGTTGGTTGTGCTATCTTTTGGAGTTGTTGGTTTGTGAGTTCGTTGCTCTGGGATTCTCATCCCGTTATTCTTGGTATTCATTTTTACCGATTAACAGGCAAGTCACCGTCCTCTTGAATTGCTAATTGTATCAAATTTAAGTTTTATTGAAATTCTTGCAAGTAAATCTCTTTGTTATCGTATTACCCTTTGTTATCTCTTTCGTTGGGTCTATTGAGGGTTTACACGAGCTAATCCCAATATTCTTGACATCGTGCCAATTTGACTCTAAAGTTTGGATCTTTAATGAATGCATATAGAATTGTTAATAAGGTTATTCATATAAGTCACAACACAAATAAATTATTGTAGGGACAATCGTTAGGTTGTATGTCGTATGATGGTTTGATGATTGATTGATTAAAGACTTGTATATGTGTGTGTTATAAATTTTATTTATCATGTTTGGACACCTATCATGCTAGTTACACAATTTATTGACTAGAGAAACGATACCCACCATGTTTAATTAATTTTATTTTCAAGAAAAATACCCTAAGAGCTGTACATGCTTGCTGACCTGAACTTGATTGCTGTTTTCGAACCAGTAAATGACCTTAAAATAAAATATTTTCTGAATATGAAATGTATCCCCGAATGTCTAGTTGTCAATAACATCCAGAATTTTTGAATTCCAAGTTTTGTAGCAAAAGTTATGCCCGTTTTACTACAGCTGTATTTTTACATTTCAGATTTTCAGATTTTCGTACCTTTCATGTTTAAACCCTAAAACGGTTGATCAAATGATAGAATTTTACTATAAAAATTTCCAGATTATTTCTTAACATGTTTATTTATCTAAATTATATTTTTACTGATTTTAATGTTGAGTTCTACTGATTCAAAAATTAAAATAACAAGATGTCATTTTTCTGCCTGAACATAAAACCTGAAAAGAAACATATGTTTGACCTAGTTATTGTTGTCAGAATTTGAACTTTAAGTATGCGTTGGAACCGTATGGAAGTCTAGTTTTCAGATCTTCTGACGGATTCAATTTTCGATTTTGGAGTCAGCGGGAAACTGTATTTTTGTACAGGTTGCGCGTGCTGTTCAGAATTTTAGATACTACTTTTTACTAGATTAATAATTCCTATGTTATACTATTGCATGAATTAATGAATGTATGTTGCATTGCATGATCCCAATGAGCTATTGTCACTATTGTAACCGTCCTATCTTTGTTATCAACCTGTTGTTGCCCTATTGATACTATCGTTCACCGAATTGTCCATTAATTGCATATTGTGTTGTTGCATTGATAAATAATTAACAAGCCGGGATTTAAGGGATTGACTTTTAAGTAGTAAACAAAGTAGAGACTGTACTCGGAGGAGGGGCCCGTGTTTCCCTGTTTATTGGTCTATTGGTCTATTGGTCTATTGGTCATATCAGTCATCGATTAATTGTAGATTACTGACTACAGTATCTCGATTGATTCAGTCATCGGTCACTATTGAATATTGATTATCGTTACCAAGTACATGATCTACCGAGTGCACCACTTAAGTCAAAAACAAAATTGATTATATGCATCGAACCTGTGGTACGGCACACATGGGACACAGTACGTGCATTAGTTAAGAGTTAAAATGATTAATAGACATAAGGATTAACACGTCACCAATATTGCATATTGTTCATCATTGTTTTTATTGATATCGATATTGGCTAAGTGTTATTAATATTGATCATTGATTATTGTTACTGATTATTGAACCATTGTTTATAGCCAATTGTATCGATTATCATGATATTGTCCCATTTTCTTGATTCTTATTGATCCATTGATTCATTGTTATACCGTTATTCCATTGTTCCCTACTTTCTCTACTTGCTGTCCATGACTTGCTCTAAGGACAATTTTTTTCCTCTTTTTAGATGAAGTATTTACAGGTGTTAATGGAGAATTACCAGATAGATTGGCAGAACAACATTGGTGAAGGAATTGATTGCATCGCTGCTTAATAAATAATTATTGCTTTGTTTGGAGACTTAATTATTTGATTATTGTTATTTTATTGTATTGGGCTTATGACCTTAATAATGCTATTTGTTTTCAGACGTTAGATTATTATTGTACTTGGATATTTTATATTTTTTTCAATTCAAGTATTATTGTTCATGAGATTATATTGTCCGCGCAATTGTTCTGTGTTGTTTATATTGTTTAAACAGCTTATGGGTGACGTTAGTCATTCGCTAAGCTTTTGTCATGTATTCGTATTTCGTATTTTTGGGAAGCGGGGCGTGACACATCATACGAAAGGTCTTGTAAACAGTAAATCAACAATTATGTAGCTCAAGTTTGAATAGTATGACAATAATTAGTTGTAAATAAAAGCCCATGTTTTCATTACTATATATAAATATACTAGGTTTTCCCGTTGATACGTGCCTGCGGCACGTTTTCGAAACGGTACACCTTATTTGATCATATAAAATAGTTTTGGAGGTCCAGCAAATTAATCGAAGTAGCAAACATAGAGCAAAAAACATATTATATGATTTTTTTTTGAATTATTTTCAAAGTTTTTTTAAAATTTTAATTTTTTTTTAGTTTTTTAATTTTAAAAAAATTTTAAAATTTTTATTTTCTTAATTTTTTGAATAGAAGAGGGAGGGAGAGAGAGAGAAAAAAATTAAATAAATATAGGAGTTGTTTTGAGTGGGAGATTTGAATTTGAGTTTTGGGGGGAACTTTTGGGGAGAAAATATGTTTTGTGAAGTTAGATCTGGGTCTTTGATTTTTGGGGATTGAAGGAGAGCCACTTGATAGCTTTATTTGTGTTTTATTATATAGATATATAGAGGGAGAGAGAGAGATAAAAAAATTAAATAAATAAAGAAGTTGTTTTTGGGGATTTGAATTTGAGTTTAGGGGTTTGAAATTTTGGGAGAAAAATATGTTTTATGAGGTTAAATTTTGTTCTTTAATTTTGAAGGAATTGAAGGAGAGCCACTTGATAGCTTTGTTTGTGTTTTATCATATAGATATATGATGCGGTTTGTTTTTGGGTAAACGTGTGGATGCACCAGGCGTGAGTTCTTACTCGATTTGTATTGAAGGAGGAGACTCCTATGTAGACGGTCCTTGGCAGGACGAACGGTACCGGGGTAGGCGGTACTGAGGTGGAGGCTGATGCTGGGTTCGGATCTCTGGGGCTCGGATCCGAGGGTCTCGTGTACCTGCAGGCGGTCTCGGAACACCGAATTTGGTCCCAGTGGCAGACCCTCCGACGATCTAGTCAGTCACTAAGGGAGAGTAACAGAAACTAGAGTTTGAGTGGGCAAAAGTTGATTACCTGGAGAAGGAGTAGGGGTCTGGTATTTATAGAAGATGTCAACCGGGTCTGGACCCAATTGGAGCTGGGTCTGGACCCGGTTGCCCATGTGGCTGAAGCGGTGGAAACCCGGACGGTTTAGGGCTGACGTGGCAGATGCCCGGGCAGTTTCCGGGCTGATGTGGCAGGGGTCTGGGCGGTTTTCTGATGCTGACGTGGCGGATCTGGAAAATCAAGAGGTGCATGCGTCCTGAGGGGATCCTGTGGCCCAGGATGGGCCACGTCATTCCTAACCCATATCACAAGCCCCACACTCCTGTAGGGCTGGGTGAACTAGCCCTGTAGGAGTGATTCTTCGCCTTCGTAGGAAGAGCAGGGTGGATGTTGAGGTGAGAAAGTAGGATCTGCTATCTTCTGAAGAGGCCAGGGGGTAGGAGGAATGGATCCCTTATTGGAGTTTGCACGGGAGGCTTTGTAGAGGAGTAGGAGAGCCAGAGCGACGCTCGCCGGGGCTTGGGGGTCGGCAGACGACCACCTCACTGGTTGGAAGAGCGAGGGGACATCGAGGCCTCCTGTTGGGGCTTGATTTGTCGAGCATTTGGGGTCGGCGGACGAGCTCCAAGGGTCGGTGGACGATCCCCTCGCTAGTTGGAAGAGCGAGGGGATGTTGAGGTCGATTTTTGTAGGAGGTCGGCTTACCGAGTACTTGGGGGTCGGCAGACGAGCTCCTAGGGTCGGTGGACGATCCCCTCGCTAGTTGGAAGAGCGAGGGGACGTTGAGGTCGTTTGTGCAGGAGGTCGGCTTACCGAGTGCTTGGAGGTTGGCATACGAGCTCCTAGGGTCGGTGGACAATCTCCTCGCTAGTTGGAAGAGCGAGGAGGAGGCGAGGTCTTCTTCTGGGGCTCGGTTCTGTCGAGCACTAAGGGTCGGCAGACGAGTCCTTCCTGACCAGAGGTGGGCTCATGGGGCTCGCGGTGCCATCCGAGCTCCGAGCCCCTCTGAGTCAAAGGAAGGTAGTTTGGGGCTCGCGGTGCTATCCGAGCTCTGAGTCCCTCAAAATTAAAGGTGGCTAGCTGGGGGCTCGCGGTGCTATCCGAGCTCCGAGCCCCTCTGAATCAAAGGAGGGTAGTTGGGGCTCGCGGTGCTATCCGAGCTCCGAGCTCCGAGCCCCTCCAAATCAAAGGAGGGCGGTTGGGGCTCGAGATGCTATCCGAGCTCCGAGCCCCTCTACACCAAAGGAGGGCAGTTGGGGCTCGCGCCGCTATCCGAGCTCCGACCCTTCTGTAAAAATAGAAGGAGAATTATTGGCTCGCGCTTCTATCCGAGCGTCGACCCTTCTGTGAAATAGAAGGAGAATTATTGGCTCGCGCTTCTATCCGAGCATCGACCCTTCTGTGAAAATAGAAGGGGAATTATTGGCTCGTGCTTCTATCCCAGCGTCGACCCTTCTGTGAAATAGAAGGGGAATTATTGGCTCGCGCGTCTATCCGAGCTCCGAGCCTCTCTGAATCAAAGGAGGGTAGTTGGGGCTCGAGATGCTATCCGAGCTCCGAGCCCCTCTACACCAAAGGAGGGCAGTTGGGGCTCGCGCCGCTATCCGAGCTCCGACCCTTCTGTGAAAATAGAAGGGGAACTATTGGCTCACGCTTCTATCCGAGCGTCGACCCTTCTGTGAAATAGAAGGAGAATTATTGGCTCGCGCTTCTATCCGAGTGTCGACCCTTCTGTGAAATAGGAGGGAAATTATTGGCTCGCGCTTCTATCCGAGCATCGACCCTTTTGTGAAAATAGAAGGGGAATTATTGGCTCGCACTTCTATCCGAGCGTCGACCCTTCTGTGAAATAGGAGGGAAATTATTGGCTTGCTCTTCTATCCGAGCGCCGACCCTTATGTGAAATAGAAGGGGAATTATTGGCTCGCGCGTCTATCCGAGCTCCGAGCCTCTCTGAATCAAAGGAGGGTAGTTGGAGCTCGTGATGCTATCCGAGCTCCGAGCCCCTCTACACCAAAAGAGGGCAGTTGGGGCTCGCGCCGCTATCCGAGCTCCGACCCTTCTGTGAAAATAGAAGGGGAACTATTGGCTCGCGCTTCTATCCGAGCATCGACCCTTCTGTGAAAATAAAAGGAGAATTATTGGCTCGTTCTTCTATCCGAGCGTCGTTCCTTCTGTGAAATAAGAGGAGAATTATTGGCTCGCGCTTCTATCCGAGCGTCGACCCTTCTGTGAAATAGGAGGGGAATTATTGGCTCGCACTTCTATCCGAGCGTCGACCTTTCTGACTTATAGAAAAAAGTCTTTTTTGGAGAGAAAAGGCGGAGGGGGAGTGGGGTAATTTTATGCATATTGCTGACGTCATGGGCGCAAAGGTCAAAGCGTATCCAGATCTTGGTGGCCTCTGGATCTTGATAATTAAGATCCAACGGCCAGATCTTTATTGCGGAAATCGAGGAGTCACTTTTCCTCTTAAAAACCCCATCCCCCTCCCTCATTTCTTCATCTTCATTTTATTACTCACTTTCCAACTTTTAACAAGAGCGGGAATCTTACTTGCCGTCGGCGAGATTTTTCGGTGACCGTAACTTCCTACGCTCCAGGTTAGTACTTTCTTTTTTAGTAACGTCGCAAACTCAGTCCGGGTCCGAGGCTAGCTCGTCAGGCCGTATCGCGGAGGAATCCGAGCAGGAGACGTCCTCGTCCTTGAGTAAGTATAAGGTGAAGGAAGAAGTTCTGACTGATCCTGAGTCGGACGATGGTGATGACGTAGCCTTTATTGTGTCCCCATTAAGGTCCAGAAGGCCGGGAAAGGAGCCCATGGATGAGGGTGACGAGGAGATAGAGGATGAGGGGGACGAAGAGGACGAGGAGGAACAGGATTAGGACGAGGACGATGGGGAAGAGGAGGTGGTAGGCACCGAAGGCGAGGAGGAAGACGAAGATGATCAGGGTGCCGAGGGTGACGAGGAAGACGAGGAGGATGAGGTCGACGAACGGGAGGCAGCCCACGGAGACCCTAGCCAGGGCACGGCTGGAAGGCCGACCGGGGTCGGATGAGATCTTCCACCCCTTCCCCCTTTGTCGACGCCGTCACCCGAGCGGAAGGCTCGTCCTCGTCGGAAGAAGAAAGTCCTGACCATACCACACAGTCCTTCCTCGCCAGATGAGTACGCACTGAGACCGGGTTTCGAGTTTCCGCCGGTCTCCTTCAAGAACCCAGGGTCGATTCGGATGTATCCCGACGACATTAAGGACATCGAACCGATCCCTCCAGTGCCGAGCAAAGACACTCGGGTGAAGATTCGCGCTGATGGCATCCCGAGCATTTTGAAGGCGGAATACCTTAACATTATCAGGGCCGCCTACTATATTTTGCGGGAGTTCGAGATCTTCCTTCCGAGCCCCGGTATTTGGCCCACCATGGCTCTGGCACCGGGGTACTGTATGTTTCCCGAGGACGCCTTCCTCTCGGGACTGAGGTTGCCTCTGCATCCTTTCGTGAAGAGGGTTCTGAACTGGGCGGAGCTGTCTCCTATGCAGTACGGTCCGAACTCCTGGAAGCACTTAGTCTGTTTCATACTGAAGTGTCAAGAGAAGGGAGTGAAGCCGAGGCTGACGTATTTCCGAGCTATTCTTGGGATTGGTTCGCTCGGAGATCAGGAGGGCATTTTTTACTTTTCGCCGAGGCCGCATAAGAAGGTTATGCACGGTCATCTGGACTCTATAAAGGGGTGGAAAGAGAAGTATTTTGTAGTTCGGACTGAGGGGTCTTGGGGAATTCCGACCAGGTGGAACTTCGTCAAGCCGAAGCACAAGCCTCCGAGGAAGGGCGAATTGACCACCAAGGAGTGGAAGAGGGTGGAGAAGATAGTCGGGGGGCACAGTATTGCATGGCCTTGAGTGACCGAGATACACCTCGTCCGGGCCGGACTGAGTCCTGCCGACCCTAGTATGTCTCTTTCCGAATATGTTCATTTTCCTGCCTTCGTGTTAACGTTAGCTTTTCTTCTGTGTTTTTGTAGGGATGACTACTCAACAGGCGGACGCGAAGAAGCTTTTGCTCGCTGTCGCCGAGAAGGCGAGGGTAGAGAAGAGGAAGAAGGCTGAGCAGGAGAGGATAGCGGCCGAGAAGCAGAAGCTGGCTGCGCAGACCGGGGTGTCCTCCCAGGTGCCGGCCCCGATGGCTAAGGAGCCTTCCCCGGCGAAGAGGGCTGAGAGGCACCATTCCCGGTCCTCCCATTCGTCGAGGGCGGCTCGGGACGCTGCGGGTGGTTCGGGCAAAACCGTGGATGCCCCGAAAAAAGGGCTCCCCCCTTTTCGGCCGTCCGCCGCAAAAATGGTGAGCTAGCAGGGTACGCTGCCATTTGCCCCTGATTGGTCGATTGTGCGGGGGGATTCTCTGCTTGATGGGCCCGTGGCGGTCGAGTTCGTCTCGAAGGTCGCCACCGAGCGCGATTGGATGGCCCTGGCGGCGCAGACGGCGGACCAGGCCTACATGCGGTGGTCGCAGGCAATCATCTCGGTAAGTTGGCTTGGCTCTACCTCACTCATTGACTTGGAGTTTTTTCTGATCTTTCTCTCTTCGGACAGGCAATGCTCCATGGTCAGCCCTTCCACAAGTGCTTGGAGAAGGAGATTTACATCGAGAGGCGGAATGCGGAGAAGTACCTCCGTGACCTGAACAAGGCCACGGATGATCTGAAGAAAGCCCGGGCCATGGTGGCCGTCCACGAGGCCCAGATAGAGTCGCTCTGCAAAATCCACAAGCAGGACCGGGAGGACCTTGAGGCGAAGATCGCGGCCGAGGCGGAGAAGGGGAAGAAAGCACTACAGGAGATGGAGTCGGCCTTGGAGGAGACCATCATGGTGGCACAGGACGAGGCGTACGAACAGGCCAAGTCCCACTTTAAGTAGATATACCCCGAGTAGTACGTGGACCACCTCTTTTATGGATGGCGGGCGAACCTACCGCCGACCCCTGGTGGTGACGAGGCGGGGGGAGTCGTGGGCAATGAAGAGGTGCCATTCCCCCCCAAGAATAGACTAGCTTTTGTTTCTTTTTTCATTTTTTGATGTAATTGCCTTAAGCGGACTGGCCACCGCGGTTGTTGTATCAAACTTTTTGAAGGAAATGAAATTTACTTTTTTGGGTCGATCCTCTTAGACTTGTGTTTTTTTTGATATTTGCTTTCATCTTTTGGTAGATGCATGAGACCCGGATTACCGACCCCATTTCTGTCGATACTCCTCTGACCCGGGCAGGGAAGGAGGCTTGGGAGGCAGTGTTGGCTGGCCAACGAAAACAGGCTCGGGATCGAGCGGCTGCTAAGAATTATTTTCTGAACAGATCTAGAGAGCTCGGTCTGGAGGTGGTGCGCCTCAAGAAGGCCATAGCCGATTAGGACTGGTGGGTAATAGAGACGGACTGATCCCTGTCGGATGATTCGAGCGGGCGGTCGGCTTCGGAGTCTTTCCTTCGCGAGGCCGTGGTCGAGAAAGAGCTGGAGGTTCGTAGGCTGAAGCTGGTGTTAGGCCCGGGTCTTGTGGAATAGGCCAGCAACTCGACCCCAGGGCGGTCTCCGACATTTCTGTTGGATGAGGCGCAGCCCGAAGATGCAGGAAGCTCGGTGGCGGGAGCGTCTTTCTAGGCCGGTACGGCCGAGCGTGGGGAGATCCTCGAAGGAGGCACCGAGTTTGAATTTCAGGCCGAGTGCGAGTGAGTTTGTGAGTTGTTCTTTGTATTTGTACCGACGTTCATTGAGTTGTAAGCAATCAGTAATAATAATAGTCATTTGTTTTCCCGAACCTCGATTGCCACGGCTGCCGAAGGTGGACGGTGTGACTGCTACGAAGGGTCACCACTGACGTGACTGTGTCATTAATGGCAACATTTCGCATTCCCATGAGCATTTATGGCAACGTTTCGCCTTCCGTCGTTTCGTATTCCCAGATGCAATAAATAGGGGCCTCAGGGGGCTATATAATCCTCCCTCCCCTAGTTGGTCATCAGGCAGTGAGATGTTGGATTAGGGTGCCTGCGGAAGGCGGGTGCCCAGAGAATAAAATATTTCCGAGTGCTTCGGATCGGAGGCACACCGATCACCCTTGGACTATCCGGGGTTCAGGCTGTTAGAGTCGCGAGACCCCGGGTTGTTCGTTGGTGAGCGGTGGGCCGACTGATTGGTTCGGGGGTACGGAAAGAGCCAAAGCGTGGTGGCTCTTCTGGTGTCCTCGAACAATTTGGGGTTTTGGGCTTGTAAGAGTCGTAAACCCCGAGTTGTTCGGGGGCGAGAGAAGAATCAGCCGAATAGCTCGAAGGCTCGGAGCGTTTGTTCCGGGACGGAGAGAGCAGCGAGTTGATGGCCCCCTGCCATCCTCGAAAAATTCGGGGTTTAGGCTTGTAAAAGCCGTAAACCCCGAGTTGTTCGCGGGTGAGAGGGTGGTCAATAATTCGACTCGAGGCCCGGGGCGTCTGCCGAAGGCGGACGCTCTAAACCTTAATAAAATTTTGTCAACACGTAGTTGTGGGTCGTAACCGAGCGTGGTGGTCGAGCGGCTTTGAAAAAAGCTACGGCCTTGCTTCGGTTTTTCAAGCCCGCAAGTTTGTGAGAGAACCAGTTGTAAGGGTGTCGAGGTCGCCGCCGAGTGTCAAGGTCGCAGTGCCTTGAAGAAGGCACCCGCCTTGCTCGGGGCCGACGTCGAGCTCCAGCACATGTTCTCAGGGAGAGATGGTGCGGGCGTGGCTGGCGGATGTCGCCTCGTACATAGGTTGATGAGCTCGAAGAAGCCCCAAACCGAGCGAGGGACGGATGCCGAGCCCCCATACCGGTGAGAAAGGCAATTGCGGGCGTAGCAGGGGGTCGCCGCCGAGCGTCAAGGTCGCGGTGCCTTGAAGAAGGCACCCCCCTTGCTCGGGGCCGATGCGAGCTCCAACACATGTTCTCAGGGAGAGACGGTGCGGGCGTGGCTGGCGGATGTCGCCTTGTACATAGGTTGATGAGCTTGAAGAAGCCCCAAACCGAGCAAGGGACGGATGCCGAGCCCCCATACCGGTGAGAAAGGCAATTGCGGGCGTAGCAGGGGGTCGCCGCCGAGCGTCAAGGTCACGGTGCCTTGAAGAAGGCACCCGCCTTGCTCGGGGCCGACGCCGAGCTCCAGCACATGTTCTCAGGGAGAGATGGTGCGGGCGTGGAGGTGCTGTTTTGTTTGATTGGATGTACGTTACCAAAAAAAAACCAACCCGGCCGAGCCGCCCGAGCACCGAGTCCCAGGCTTGTGAGAGAAGCTTTTTGGGCTTGCGACGTTATCCGAGTGCCGAGCCCCAAGCTTGTAAGAGAAGCTTTTTGGGCTCGCGATGTTATCCGAGCACCGAATCCAAGGCGTGCAAGAGAAGCTTGTTGGGCTCACGATGTTATCCGAGAGTCGAATCCAAGGCCTGTAAGAGAAGCTTATTGGGCTCGCGATGTTATCCGAGCGCCGAGCCCAAAGCTTGTAAGAGAAGCTTTTTGGGCTCGTGATGTTATCCGAACGCCGAACTCGAGATATGTTCTTTAGTTGTTACGAAATAGGAAGCCGTAGGCTTGTTTTAAGAAAGCTGGCATATTTACAATATATTTGAACTTTACAAAAGACTAGGCATGACATGCCGATTACAATCATGATAATTTACATGGAGGCTACTCTCCTCCTAAGAACTTGATTAAGTGTTCTGCGTTCCAGGGCCTCTTGATGGGCTTGCCTTCGGCACTGGTCAGGCGGTACGTGCCCGGGCGCACGACTTCGAATACTTTGTAGGGGCCTTCCCAATTTGGTGCCAACTTTCTCTTCTGGCCGGGGTTGGAAACCGCTAGTTTTCGGAGGACAAGATCTCCGAGTTTGATGTCCGTTGGGCGCACTTTCTGGTTGTATAACTTCTCAATTCTTTGCTGGTAGATGCTTCTTCTAATGGCGGACTTTTCCCTGACCTCATCTATGAGGTCTAGGTAGGCTCACAGCTGTTGGGAGTTGGCGGCCTCGTCGAAAGCCATGATTCGGGGTGAAGGGATCCCGATCTCCAATGGAAAGACGGCCTCAGCGCCGTATGTCAGATTAAAAGGGGATTCTCCCGTGGGAATTCTCTTTGTCGTTCGGTGGGCCCAGAGAACGCTCGGTAATTCGTCGACCCATAACCCCTTAGAAGAGTTATCGAGTCATTTCTTGAGGCCGTCGAGGATTTGGCGGTTCGCGTTCTCGGCCTGGCCGTTAATGGACTGGGGGTGGCACACTGAAGAGAAGCGCTGCTGGATACCGAGATCTTCGCAGTACTTGCGGAAATTCTTACCCGCGAATTGAGTCCCATTATCTGTGATGAGCACCTGCGGAATCCCAAACCGACAGACGATGTGTTTCCAGAAGAATTGCTGAGTCTGTCGCTCGGTGATCGTTGCTAATGGCTCGGCCTCGATCCACTTTGTGAAATAGTCGATTGCCACAATGAGAAACTTCCGCTGGCCCGTTGCTTTTGGAATTGGGCCTACCAAATCCATTCCCCACATTGCAAAGGGGGTCGGACTGGCCATCGACCGGAGGTTCGCCTGAGGAGCCCTCTTCACGGGGGAGAACCGTTGGCAGGGGCCACACTTCTTCACTAGGGCGAGGGCGTCTTGCAGCATAGTGGGCCAGTAGTACCCGTGATTTAGCGCCTTCCGTGCTAGTGAACGGCTTCCCATGTGACATCCGTCGATCCCCTCGTGCAGCTCCTTGAGGGCGTACTTGGCTTCGTTTGGGCTTAGGCAGCGGAGGTATGGTCTGCCATCGGTGGTTGTGTAGGATCTTTTGAAGAGGGTGGTATTGATGACCGCGAATCTTTCAGATCGGACCCTGATCCGCCTTGCTTCAGCTCGGTCTTCTGGGAGCTCTCCCTTGACTAGAAATTTTTTGATAAGAGTGGTCCAGTATGCATAAAACCTCCGGGGAGTCTGTACTTGGCTTCAACAGGACTTCAATCAGGACTGTGCGGTCGAGGCCTTCAAAGGATGAGGAAGCCAATTTCGACAGGGCATCGGCCTGGGCGTTCAGCTCCCGGGGGATTCTTATGACAGACGATTCGTCGAAGGACGATAATAGGCGTTAGACCATGGCCCGGTACCTGATCATCCGATCGTCACGGGCCTCGTATTCCTCGGTGATCTTGTAGAACCCCGTATTTTTAAAATATTATTTTTAAAAGGTCTATAAATGACTAAAATGATTTTTGGAGAATTTATGAATATTTTCAGAAAAAATTATCTTTTTACACGTGCAAAACACGTGCAAATACTTTCTTGAGAAGTTTGAAAGTCAAGTTTTCTTCATGAAAAACCAATATTTAATATTTGGGATTTATTTAGTATTTTTTCAGATTTTTCTGAAATTAATTGGAACTATTTGCAAATTTTGAGAAAAGAAGGACCTTTTTGCAAATTTGTCATTTTTAGGGGTTAAAATGTAAAATGTACATTCTGGACGTTTTGAACAGTGCCGGTTGAGATTTAGGATTATATTTTACTTTTAAATCCCAATTTAAATGAATTTTATTGAATTTCCAAGAATAGAGCTATATATATAAAGTTGTATTTTGAAGGGATTATTTTGCAAAAATGGGTAAAACCCTAAACTCTTATCCCGGATATTTAAAAGGAATTTGCAGCCGTCATTTGCTGCACAATATAAATTTTTGTGATTTGTTTTGGAGGAGCAAGAGGAAGTTTTGGATCTCGCAAAGGAGAGACTTTATCGTTGGATCTCGTCGTTTCCAAGGTGAGTGATTGTTTTGTTTTATTTTGTTTTGTGAGTAATACGAAATTTGTTTTGTGGTTTGATTTATGTGAACGATTGTTGTGTTGTTTGTTTGGCATGTATGTTATTTAGTATTTTGCATGAGAACGATGCAAAGGTTGTTGTTTATACCATGTATGTGAAATCTAAGAATGTTGAGTAGATCTTGGTTCATAAAATTGTATTGCTAGAAAGCATGTTTAAGATTTGAGTATGGTTATGATCGGATGGGTGAGAATCTGGATCTTGTGTTTACAAATCAGATCTTGGTTATGAGTTGTGAAAGAAATTCAGTATTGAGAAATCCTAATGGAAGAATTAGGAATTTAGAACATGAGAACTTGAGTTTTGAGATATTGGATGTTTTGAGTAATGTGTCCGATCTGAGAATACTTTGAGACTGTCGTTTTTATTGAAATACAAATTATTTTAGTAAACAATGATTTCTTTGGTAAACTCTAATTTTGATTATCATGAACAACCAAAACTATGCAGACTGTAGGCCGACAGTCGACTGGCAGACCTATCAGTCGACTGGCACGACCCAGCTGCTGTATTTTTAGTTTTCTTGAAAATCCGTTCTAGACAGTCGACTTAGACCCTTTTCAGTCGACTGGTACTTAGAATTTATTTTTCAAAGTTATCGTAGATTTTTCTCTGGTAAGTCGACTTATGACCTTTTAAGTCGACTTATATTCTATTTTAAGTCGACTTATGGCTTTGCAAGTCGACTTATAACACTTAAAATATTTTCTTAAAGATTTCTGGAATTTCTCTCTGGTAAGTCGACTTATGTTTTTATAAGTCAACTTATGATCTGGTAAGTCGACTTATGTTTTTATAAGTCAACTTATGATCTGGTAAGTCGACTTATGTTTTTATAAGTCAACTTATGATCTGGTAAGTCAACTTATGACTTTTATAAGTCAACTTATATTACTTAACTTATTTTCCTAAAATCATGGATATTTTTCTCTCTGGACAGTTGACTTACTACAGTAATAAGTCGACTGGTACTGATGAGTTTTCATAAACTTGAATGTTCTTTCGAATGATTAGTCTTCAAATATTTTAGTCTATACTTTGTTTCTGTTAAGCATATGATTTTAAGATATTCAGTTGAGCTATTTATGGTGGAAAGTTGGTTTAGACATTTGAGTTTGAGTCTCTAGAGGATGTGTGTGGCCTTAGTATACCGGCGTTGAGTTATTTTGTTGAGGCCTGTTGAGGCATTTCAGCTGTTCAGTTTTGAGTTAAGTCTGGTAGGGTACACCAACTCTAGGAGATTCGTTGAGTAATTAAGTAACCCAAAAATAATAAGGACAGGCACTAGTGGTGATATGATGAACGAGAACATGGGTCAAGTACCTCAGTATGGCTTTCGGTGTGGGATTTAATCTTCGGAATTATCCAAGTATCTTACTTTGGGTGTGGGATCTATCTCCGGAATTATCCAGGTAAATTACCTGCGGTGTGAGATATATCTCCGGAATTATCCAAGTAGTTACTTGCGGTGTGGGATTGATCTCCGGAATTATCGGAGTCGAGGCGAAGCACATGTGGTATTCATGTGATGATGTGTCAATGTTTCGGTGTGGGATGATCTCTGGAATTATCCAGATAAATTACCTGAGATGTGGGATCTATCTCCGGAATTATCGGGGCATGGGCTACTACTCACAGCTTATCTTTATCTCGCAGTAGTCATCGTGTTAGGATTAGTTGCATAGCGGGGGATTGAACCCTATGAAGTGAAGACGTTAAGGGCTTGCACCGAACCTATGTAGAGTGGGATGCATAGACTTCGACAAGTACGCATTAGAGAGTCCGCATATAGAATTTGTGTTTTCTTAACTTGGTTTTATGCATGTGGTTTCCTGTTTTCTACACTTGACACTTGGTTTAGTATCACTTGTTGTTTACATTTCTGGCTACTTCATATTTTATGTATTTTGGTTCTCTACATGTTGTTTAAGAATCCTTGCTTAATGTTTATTTATGTTGTTTGTTTGTTTTATGTCACTTACACCATTTATGGCTGACCCCTTTAGTTTTGGGGGTTAGGGATCATCTCTAGCCTCATGTGTTGCCGGTTGTTGCTTAGAGTTTGGAGGTTTGGATGCTTAAGATAGTTTTGAGATAAATTAATTTAATGGAGTTTGTGTAAATTTGTAAGAACAGTGTTGTAATAAGACTGTATTGTAAATAAAAGAAAGAGTTTGTAAATTGAGATGTTTTTAAATTCCGCTGTGCTATGTAAGAGAATGTTGTAATAAAAGCTGAAAATTTTAGTGGAGTTGGTTGTGTTTAATGTTACATTGAAGTTGATGCTGGGATTGTGCCACGTATTTTCTAAGATATTATATTAGAAATTCGGGGCGCTACAGATCTGGCTGACCACCAGCTGAGAGTCGCTAAAGGCCCGGATCTGTCTGGCACCAGCTTGATGAGCCAGGTTGAGCCCGGCGATCATCGCCTCGTATTCAGCCTCGTTGTTAGAGGCCGAAAAGTTGAGGCGGAGACAATATTGGAGAAGGAAGCCATCCGAACCTCGGAGAATGATCCCCGCACCACTCCCCGTTTTGCAAGAGGAGCCGTCGACATAAACTTCCCATGTCTGGTCGGCTTCTTTGCTCGCAGGTTGCTCGGAGATGGTGCATTCTGTAATGAATTCAACGAGGGCCTGCCCCTTGATGGACGTTCTTGGTTGATAGCCGATGTCGTACTGGCTGGGTTCGATCGACCATTTGACTAGTCGTTCGGAGTTCTCGGGTTTGTAGAGCACGACCTTCAAGGGTTGATCCGTGAGCACCTGGCTCGAATGTGCCTGAAAGTAAGGGCGGAGCTTTCGCGCGGCTATAACCAAGGCGTACGCCACCTTCTCCATCCTGGAATACCGGGTCTCGGCGTCGAGCAGGACCTTGCTCACATAGTAGAGGGGCTTTTGAACCCCCTCCTCTTCTCGGACGAGAACGGCACTGAGCACGTTCTCCGAAGCGGATTGGTAGAGCCAGAGCGACTCCCCTGATTCGGGCTTGCTGGGGAGAGAATGGTTGGCAAGGTACTCCTTCAATTGTGCGAAGGCCTCTTGCTGTTAAGTACCCCACTCGAACCTTCCAGTGCTGCGCAGCGCCTTGAAGAACGGGAGGGACTTCTCTCCATATTTGGAGAGGAAACGGCCGATGGCCGCCAGTCGCCCCGTTAGCCTCTGGACTTCTTTGACACTCCTGGGAGGGGCCATGTCTATTATGGCCTGGATTTTTTTGGGGTTCGCCTCGATGTCGCGCTGGCTGACGATGAACCCTAAAAACTTCCCAGAGGAGGCACCGAAGGCGCACTTCACCGGATTGAGCCTCATGTTGTGGGTTCGAAGGACCCCAAAGGCTTCTTCCAGGTTGGCGACGTGGTGGTGTCCTTGTTGACTTTTGACGAGCATGTCTTCGACGTATACCTCCTTGTTATGCCCGATTTGATCTTTAAAGACTCGGTTGACGAGCCTCTGGTAGGTGGCGCCGGCGTTCTTCAGACCGAAGGGCATGATCCGGTAGCAATACACTCCCTGGTCTGTGACGAAGGACGTCTTGGCGATGTCCAGAGGGAACATCCGGATTTGGTTATAGCCTGAGAAGGCATCCATGAAGGAGAGGAGCTCGTGACCCGAGGTAGCATGGGCATCAATGCTGGGGAGAGGGAACAGATCCTTGGGTCATGCTTTGTTAAGGTCGGTAAAATCTATACAGATCCTCCAACTCCCGTTTGCCTTCTTTACCATGACGACGTTCGCCAGCCACTCTGGATAGCTGACCTCTTGCACAAAACGCGCGGACAAGAGCTTGTCCACTTCTACGTTTACTGCCTGTTGTCGCCCAGGAGTGAATTTGCGCTGCTTTTGGACGACTGGCTTCGACCCGGGAATCACGCTAAGTTTGTGCATGATGAGATCTTCAGAGATACCGGGCATGTCAGAGGGCTTCCAGGCAAAGAGGTCAACATTGCGCCGAATGCAGGCAACTAAGGCAGACTTGAGGTCGGGGGCGAGGGAGCAGCTTATACGAAAGTGCTTCGACGCATCCCCTGTCTCGAACGAGACATCTTGCAGCTCGTCCGCCGACTCTGGCTCTGGCTGGGTCCTTTCGGGCTCCAGCTCGACGACATCGAGGGGAAACACACAGCTTCCGATCGCCGTCATGTAGCACGGACGTGCTGCTTCCTGATTCCCGTGGACAACTTCGACGCCAGTATTGGTAGGGAATTTCATTTTCTGATGGTAGGCCGAGGGAACCGCCTGGAGGGAGCAGAGCCCCGGGCGGCCGAGGATGGCATTGTACGCTGCCTTTACATTCACAACCATGAAATCCACGGACTCGGTCCTTCTGTTGGGCTTTGTTCCCGCCGTGATGTCCAGGGTGACGATCCCCTCTATGGTCATGGGGACGCCCGAGAATCCGTGTAGGGTATACCTGGCTGGCTTTAGTTTCTCACGGGAGAGCTTCAGGTTCTCGAATGCTTCGAGGAACAGAATGTTGACCGAGCTCCTGTTGTCTACGAGGATTCTCCGGGCATCGAAGTTGGCCATGCTGAGGTTGATGACGAGGGCGTCACAGTGAGGGAGCCGGACCCCTTCTAGATCCTCTCCTGAGAAGGAGACAAGAAGTTGCTGGACCGTGGGGGAGAGAGGGCCCTGGACGGTATTGACATCCTGGATGAAGGCCTTGCGGGAAGTGTTGGATTCGCCTCCCATAGGCCCCCCGTGGATGCAATGCAGGATTGCTTGACCCTCAGGCTCCTCGGGGTCCGTGTCCTGCTCGGGACGCTGTCGGTGCCCTCGAGGAGGAGGGGAATCCCTCCTGTTTCTGTTGTTCCTCTGTTCCCGGACGCCTTCTCGTTTGAACTCTCGGAGGTACCCCCGTTGGATGAGGGCCTCAATTTCGTCCTTCAGGGCGCGACAGTGATCTGTGTCATGCCCATTGTCCCGGTGAAAACGGCAATAGAACCGCTGATCCCTCTTCTTGCTGGTATTGTTGGACGGTCAAGGGGGGTACTGGATGAGGTCGCTGTCTTCAATCGCTAAGAGGATTGTCGACACGTTCTGCGTCAGTGGAGTGTACCTCTCGAAGCGGGGGATCGGCGGAACCTTCTTTGCGGAGCCCCCATCTCTGGGAGCTTTTTCCGCCGGCTCAACCTCGTCGGCTTTGCGCTTCCCCTTCCCGGGAGCTTTCTTCTAGTCCTCGGGATTGAGCGCCTCCTCGGCTCGGATATATTTTTCGATCCGGTTGAGGAGGTCAGGGAAGTCTATCGGCGACTTCTTTGCCAGGGAGGCCTTCAGCTGTCCATGTCGGACGTAGTGGCGGAAGGCTACCGAGGCAACGCCGAGGTCGAGAGATGAGACCGACCTCGCCTCGGCGGTGAACCTTCGGACAAACACTCGGAGGGGCTCCCCCTCCTTTTGCCGGAGCCCAAGTAGTGATGCACTCGTTCTTTCGGCCTTTCGGCTGGTTACGAAGTGGACGAGGAAGCTACCCTCCAGCTGGTCGAAAGAATAAATGGAGCCGGGGGTGAGCTTGGAGAACCATTCCCGAGCCGGACCCCGGAGTGTTGCGGGGAAGGCTCGGCACAGGAGGGGATCCGATGCGCTGTGAATCATCATGAGGGTTTTGAAGCCCTCCATGTGATCAGCAGGATCGCCCTCGCCGTCATATGTCTCGAACTGAGGCGGTCGAAAATTGCGGGGTATCTCCGCCTGCAGGATGAGGGCGGAGAAAGGGGGACGAACCGGCCGGTACCCTTGAGCTGTTCTTGGGTCGCCGTTACCGACGTGGTCGAGGCGCTCCTCCATTTCTTGGAGGCGCTTCAAAATATCGCCATCATATTCTGGGGGGATCGTTGAGTGGCGAGACACGATAGCCTTGGCCTGTGACCGTGTGTGGGAACGGCGGGCGTTCTCGTTGACGGGGACCCCTCGGATGGCACCCAATATTTCCCTTCGGAAGTCCTGGAACTCCTGGTGGGTAACCGGGGCTCCTTCGACCCGGTTTGGGTGGGCAGACTGTTGTCGTCCGACCCGGCTGAGCGCTGGCTCCCGCCCTTGGGAGGGGGGTCTGGGATGGTTTAGAGCCGAGTTGGAAGCGGCTCCTCCCCTGCCACGGCTGGCTTGGCCGTTCGAAATTACCCCCGTAGGTCGCCCTGGACCGGGCGGGAGGCGTTAGGCTGGGGCCCGCGGCTGACCCCTTTGTTGTTTGGTTCTTGAGCATCGGCGACGATGCCTTGTGGAGGCACATCGTGTTGGCGTGCGGAGGTGACAGCTTTTGCGGCTTTGGGCGCCATGTGAGCTCGGGTCGACGGGAATGCCGACGGGGGCAGAGCTCGGGTCGGCGTCTACGAGGGTACCGTTGGGAGCGAGGCTCGGATTGGCGTCTACGATAGGTAGCTTCCCACAGACGGTGCCATCCTGATGCGGTTTGTTTTTGGGTAAACGTGTGGATGCACCAGGCGTGAGTTCTTACTCGATTTGTATTGAAGGAGGAGACTCCTATGTAGACGGTCCTTGGCTGGACGAACGGTACCGGGGTAGGCGGTACTGAGGTGGAGGCTGATGCTGGGCTCGGATCTCTGGGGCTCGGATCCGAGGGTCTCGTGTACCTGCAGGCGGTCTCGAAACACCGGGGTTGGTCCCGGTGGCAGACCCTCTGACGATCTAGTCAGTCACTAAGGGAGAGTAACAGTAACTAGAGTTTGAGTGGGCAAAAATTGATTACCTGGAGAAGGAGTAGGGGTCTGGTATTTATAGAAGATGTCAACCGGGTCTGGACCCGTTTAGGGCCGGGTCTGGACCCGGTTGCCCGTGTGGCTGAAGCGGTGGAAACCCGGGCGGTTTAGGGCTGACGTGGCAGATGGCCGGGCGGTTTCCGGGCTGACGTGGCAGGAGTCCGGGCGGTTTTCCGATGCTGACGTGGCGGATCTGGAAAATCAAAAGGTGCCCGCGTCCTGAGAGAATTCTGTGGTCCAGGATGGGCCACGTCATTCCTAATCTATATCAATATATATATTTTTCCGCATGGCAAAATCTAAACAGTCGGATTAAAAAGCAATGTGCATCTCTTCAACAACAACAAAAAAAAAAAAAAGAAGCAAAGTGCACTGTTGACTGGGCGAAGCAAATCTACCATCTGGTAACTTTAAAACCAGTTCAAACTTCAAATCCGCCTCCACCAAAAAACAAACGTAAAATCCCAATTCTACCCCTCCGTCAAAACCACCCACCCTCAGTCAAAAAGTCACAGTTGCAGTCTCGTAATTTCCCCCGAACTCCAGCCCCAATCCCACACCAACCAAAAACAATTCCAAAAGGGAAAAACCCATCGAATTTCTGGAAAAGCATCGGATGCCATTTAAAACCTCCAATCCCCCTTTTCCACCAGTGTCCGCTCCCTTCTCCTCCCTCTAAAAAGTCGGAAAAACCCTAACCCTAATTCCCCCCGTTTTCTCGCCATGGCGACGAGAGAGGCTACGCCGCCGCCGGTAATCGGCAAGGCCGGCCGCTACACTGTCTTCATCACGCCGTCGCCGACCCCTCGGCCGTCGTTCGAAGCTTCCAGATCTCAAAACCCTAGCCCTAGTCCGAGCCCCAAGCTTAGCCCTAGGACGGAGACGTTCAGGTCGGTGAGCTCGAGCTCGATGGAGAGAGTGAGGTCGAGTTTGAGCCCTAAGATCGAGGAGGATTCCTCGCCGGAGAAGACTCCCGCGGTGGCGGTGGCGCCGCCGGTGCAGGTGCCGCCGCCGCAGTTCGAGAAGGGGAAAGGAGGGAGGTCGTCGGGGTCGGTGTTTGGGTTCTTTTGGGGTGCGGTTGAGAAAGTGCAAGATGGTATAATTTATTTATTTTTTATTTTTTTAAATTTAATTTTGTGAATTTTTTTGAGGGGGTATTTATGGGGTTTGGATTGTGAGTGGTTGTAGCACATTCCAGCTTGGATCAGTACATGGCGGACTGGCTGGGGTTGGATCAGTCGAGGTACCAGTGGGCGCTGAATGACTACTATGAAAATAAAGGGGCGGTGAGTGATGTTCCAACTTCGAGTACTTGATTTTAAGTAAACTTGTAGCATTTGTTTGTAGGTGATATATTTTGGGCATTTCTTGTTTTGAGTAGATATAGATAGAATGGTGGACTTGGATGATCAGCGACATCAGTCATATGTTTATTTTGTAGCAGATGATACACGGACATTGGTTGTGACCAATGCAGTGGCTTTAAGAATACATGCGGAAACTAGATTTGTTACAAATAGTCCTGAATTAGTGGGCATATGAGAGATTGGAGTGGTTACATTTCTTGTTTTGATTTTGTGTTCATATTAACCCCAACATTTTTTTTCGCTGGCAATGCGACATCAGTTTTTAGTTGGAAATACCACTTAATCATATAGTTAAGTCGTCTGTAGCGGTGATAGAAAGTGGTGACCATGACTAGAGGAAGAATTGGACAGTTGGAACCGGGTGTGAAAGGAAGATGTTGAAGGGGGAACACACCATGCATTAAAATCTTATGGTAAAAGGGGTCGAACCTTTGGAATGTTGAGCAAAAGGGCCTTTTAATTAGTGAACTTGGGATTAGTATTCGAGTTTGATATGTTGCTCTATTTGGAACTTAACCTTAGAGCATACTTTGACAAAATCTGAGAGATTCTTGAATTTAGAGTCTTGTTGTTTGATTGATTGGAATTGTGTTCGTATGGATTTCAAGCCATAATGTGACTCAGAAATAATTCAGCTGCATGCAATTGTGTTTGATAGGCTGCTTTTTAGCTTGAAGGAATACAAACTATAAACAAACATGATTTTTCGAGCATGTGAATTAACCTTCGATTTATAGATGAAACTCTAATGTACAAATTAAGTTACAGTTTCCAGTTGACTGCTTTGTGATTTGTGAATAGGAATTTTGAAAGAAGTCTCGTCACCTTTAAGAGATTTTGTGTGTTTGTCTTGGGATCTAATAGGTAGTAGATTGCTGTCATCACACACTATAATCTGGAATATATGATGGATGATACTGCATAAGATTACTCTTTAACATGGGTCAAATCACATGATAGGAAGCTTTTCATGCAAGTCTCATGGTTGTCCTGTCGTATATTAACTTGAATTGTGTGAATTTTAGATTGTTCACATGGAAGATTCCGGAAGTAATGAAGACAGAAGCTTGAAAGCAACTAGACATGTTGTCTTACTGAACATTTATATGATTAATTACTGAGCCGTGATAATCTTTATTCATAAAAGGTTCAGATTATTGTTGTTATTATTTGTGGAGAATAGGTGGCACCATGATATGACATGAGAGTGACTGGGAGGCTTTAAGCTTCTAGCATTACTGAAGAGGCTTTCTTATTGTGCTTCTGGGGCACTTGTATCACGCTCTTTAGAATTGTTTTCGTAGTCTATAGGTATGATATTTCAGATTTCTCAGGACATAGTACTGCTTTTTAAGATGTGATTTTGCTCTTATTCTTCAGCCTTAGAAAGTGCAATGCAAACTTATTTACTGGAATATTCAACGCTCCCCTTCTCTTTCTAAACTTGAATTCCTGTCTGTGATGTTCACTTCAGACTCATAGCTCCACTGCCACCATAATTTTTTGTTCTGCATGTTACATAATGGATGTGTATTTTAGGCATTCTGTATTTGCTTAATCTACAATTTGATATTACTTTATGACTTGCTTATTCTTATCGTACATGGGTGATTTCATATGACTTCTTCACATGCATATCTTGAAAACTGTAGCTTGTGAACTCAAAATAGTTCACTCTGTTAGCAATCCAACCATTGTGACCTAGCTTCCTTGTGACATCTTGTGATAGATCTTTACATTCTTTTTGAATGTTCTCATTATCTACCGCATGAAGTTATTGCTTGGTTACAATGCTCATTTGACTAGGCCCCTATAGCGTCAACTCGCCAAGTCGCCATAGAGACATTATCAACACATACATCATCCTCTTTTGTCTTTGCCAAACTGGACAGCTCACTTTAGAGGCTTTCTAGGCTTTGTATGTATGTTAACTTAAATTGTTATCAATTACCAAATAATTTTCATCAACTATTTACCCAAACTTCCATCCTAGTATAGTTTCAAGATCTGTTCATGTCAATTGCATGCTTTGGTAGATAATCTTTTTCTATATCATGCAATCTTTCAATTTTTAGTCTTAGCATACAGCAAATGAGTAGTGCTAATTGTATTGTACTTTGTATGCTACTTCTGTACTACCAAGACTGAAAGTTTGGTACCCAGAATCAATTAATGAAGATGTGACAACTAGTATAGTATGCGTTTTCCATAGTCAGACTATGCATAAGTACGTGGCTGCATTCTTAAATTGGGATAGCTAAATCAATGTAATATGATCTTGTATCTTACTGTTTTGTCTTTGGGGTTTATGGGGCTGTTTGTGTCCCCACATCTTTGATGCCTACAAAGTGCCATCACATCTTCAACCACTTTTAGCCTCTCAAAAGTTTTTTCCTGCTAGATGTATCCAACTTATTATCTTTGCTCACCATCATTAATGTTGAAAATGGAAATGCAGTTCCATTGATTACTTCGAAATTCTAATAGGTTCAAGTTTATGCTCATACAATTTCCATTGAAGATAATAATGATTTACTGCATGGGCAGTTCTGTCCATTTTATCCACTTTCCTGTCTTTCAGCTTATGGATAACACTATTTGCAATTAACGAAGTTATGAACCTGATTTTTGTCTCATTGTAGGGTAAAGATGGTAGTCAACCAAAAGAGCTCGCCAGCAAAGGGAGCAAAGGGCAGGCAGTGTAATATACTAATGAACAGGTTTCAACCCAACTGCTAACTTACTATTAGCATGCCTGTTCTTTCTTTTACTGCAATATTTTGACACTTGGAATTTCTTCAATGTTGCAGGATTTCATGTGTATGGTTTTTATATTGGATCAGACCAAATATGTCGATTATGAACTTTTCCTGCCATCTGTGGATAATTCTTCTTCCAACATGTTACAATGCCAGTCTATAATGAAGCAATTTCAATGTACATGCCTTAGAATGTCTGAAGAGCTGAAGTGCTGTCATTCCAGATGTTATTTGGTGAATGAAATGACTTATGGTATTTTTGACCTAAAGGGCAACGCATCCTTCACTTCATCTGGCTATATGCATGAGAAAATTTTAGTTTTTTCTGCACCTGTTCATTGTGCACCGAAATATCATGTTGTTGTTTTAAGTAAGTGGTAGGGGAAGTTGGTGATTTAATAATTATAGGATAATAGATTGGATGTCTCTGTACTATGCAACTAATGGAAATTTGTTTTGGAGCACATGCATTTTGATCAAATGTGTAGTTCTTTGGTTTTGGTTGGAATTTGTATCCTGGACTACACCTGTCTAAAAATGATTAGTTCTTTGGCAGACGAGAAGGGTGAATGATCTGCATGGCTCACTTTGCTTTGTTAGTTGTAATTGACCGAGAAACAAACCTATAGTTATTCACCTATGGTTGTATGAATCAGGAACAAAATTGGTGCAGACTTATAGAACAGACCTTTATCCACCTAATGGATAAATCTTCTCGCTTCATTTTTTTACCTCGGCTGAGGAAATTACCATCACTTTTTTTTTCACATAAAACTTCAAAATAAGAATTTTCAAGATTTTTCGCACTCCTGTTATATTAAACAAGCTTTAAACTTTTTCAAATCTCTACTATCATATCCCCGGAGTTATTGTGCGTAGTATGATCAACCATCAACTCGCTAGTCTCAACAGTGGGTGGTGTTGTAGTTACACTCATGCAGCTGTTACGCTTAAAACAAATGCTATATTAAAACTTTTTTTTAGCAGTGAGTAAAGTCAGCCTGGACAATTGTCAGATTAATTTTCCTAGTAATTTACACATGTTCACGATCTTTTTAAATATCTATATAATATATATGTTAAACAACTTTTGTCTAGAATTTTTCTCATTTTTCCTTTTTAAAATTAAAAAAAGGAGGACAAATATAGGAGATAACTCTACACTCTTATTCCATCTGATATGGCTAAAAATGGGGTTAAATCGGAACCGTCCAGATTAGGCACGAATCTTGAAGTTCAGGGGTAAAACGGTAATTTCACCTACCAACGGGTCTAAAGCGGGTACTGGTTATCTTCCCCGAAGACCCACTTACCCGCAAACGGATCCACCTCAATTGGCTGCGGGTTTCAACCCGCAGCAAACCCGGTCCAGAAGGGATATTATTAGGGTTTCTGATTAAATCCTAATCAACGGCCCTGATTCATAGTTATCCCTTCACTGGGGATTAGGGATTACATTCCTTATCTAACCACAGGGGGATTACATTCCTAATCTGATCCCAGCGGTGCCTATAAATACCCCCCATCCATCTCCATTAAGAGGTAATCAATCTTTTGCCAATTTTTGCGTTCATTCATAATCACCTCTGATTACTGACTTGAGCGTCGGAGGGTGTGTCGCCGGGAACAACCCCGGTGTCTCGCACTTCTTGCAGGTGAACGGCTGGAGCAACGGTCAAACTCCGGCGGAACAGGTAATAGGTTTGTTATTCAAAGTTTCCCAAGAACCCACAAATACTATCTGTTTGCCCCCACACCAGATTCAGCGGCAACAGATTGGCGCCGTCTGTGGGAAACTAACGGATAGCAACCTCCCCTCTTCCTGTTGGTCAGATCCTCTCCAGCCATGCCTCCTAGGAAAGTCAGATCCGGAGGGTCCAATCGAGGGCCCAACCCCGATCAGCAACAGGAAATTCCTCCTCAGCCCTCTCAACAGCAGGGGCAACTTCTTCCCCAAGCGGAAGACCCACTCCAACAGGACCTGCCTCCTCCACAGAATCAGCAACCTCCTAAGGGTCCCAATCCGCAGAAGCAACCACTCCATCCGGACCACGTCTCCATCCACAACGCCTCTTCGGACTCTATGGCCTCCCATCATCCCCGAGCTTCCGGTCTCCACAACACCGCCCAGAATCGGCAGAAGGATGAGGATCTTCGTCGCCATCTGGATGAAAAGCGGGCCCGAGAGGGAACCTCCCGCCAACACCGTCCGGATGAGCGATCTCCTCACCGCCGAGAATACAGAAGGTCCCCTACCCACAGGAGGCGCAGAGAGTCCCCCGAGCATCACAGAAGAAGACCACACTCCCCCGCAGGTCGGCAACAGCCTAGGAACGATGAGGCACCCATCACTCGTGCCGAGTTTCAGCAGTTCCAAGCGACCGTCCTACAAGCTCTCAATCTCCGTCCTAACACCAACACACCCAAGATCCCCTCTCCTCCTCCGGTTCGAAGTCCTCGCCAACGGTCCCCATCTCCTCCTCCAGCCCCTAGCAACTCCCGGCATGCGCAAAGTCCTCGCCACTCAAGGAGCTACCGTCGTCGTAGCCCTCGCTCTCGCTCGTACGAAGACGAGTCTAGAGGCTCGGCTGGCTACCGTCGAAGGGATGACGCTGTATACCGCCGTCTCCATGAGATGGAGAGGCGCTTGGGTCAGTTAGACCGAGAAGAGGAGCTTAGAGGAAGGACCCTTCGACCCAGCAGACCTCCTTTTTCCCGAACCATAATGGAGGCACCTATACCAATCGGCTTCAAGCCTCCTCAATTTGAGACCTACTCCGGGGAGACTGACCCTGTTGATCACATCGAAAGCTTCAAGACCCTAATGCTCATCCATCAAGCTTCCGATGCCCTCCTCTGCAAAACCTTCCCCGCAACTCTCAAGGGCCCAGCTCGAGAATGGTACTCTCGCTTTGCCCCATCCTCAATATTCTCCTTCGAGCAATTCGAGACTCTCTTCGTCACCCAGTCACCCATTTTGTAAGTAGCCGCAGAACTGAGAAGACCAGCATCTCGCTACTGTACCTCCACCAGAAGAAGGGTGAGAAGTTGAGAGACTATGTGAAGAGGTTCACAGCTGAAGCCCGGTCTATAGCATCCCTCGACCAGTCGGTCGCTGCGGCAGCATTTCAATCTAATGTCCTCAATGCTAACCTCCGCTCCTCCCTTGCCAAGAAGCCCCTACAGAACTTCTCTGACCTCCTCCTCCGGAGCGAAAAGTATATTCGGGCCGAAGAAGCTGAGCAGCGCCCCAACTTGGAAGGGTCTACCTTCGGGTTCAAGAGAAAGGGAACAGAAGAGGAGGGAGCCAAGAAGCTCCAGAAGGATAATACCGGCCAATGCCGACCTCCCCCCAGATTCGAGAAGTTTACTCCCCTTACCACTAATGTCTCTACCATTCTGATGGAAGTCGAAAAGGAAGGGATCATACCTCCTGCTCCGAAGATGAACACCCCTGCTAAGAAAAGAGATAAAAAGAAGTGGTGCCGTTATCACCGGGACCATGGGCACGACACCAATGATTGTCGGGCCCTGAAGAATGAGATAGAAGCCCTTATCCAGAGGGGGCAGCTGACCAGATTCGTGAGAAAGGACCGAACCGATCTTCCTCCCCCGCCTCGGGGGCTAATAAGCGTCCGGAACGCGATGAAACGCCCGACTTCGAAGAGGAGCGTGTCCTACACCTCATCCATAGGGGCCCAATGGGGGGCTCCTCCAACTCCTTTCGAAAGGCATTTATAAGAGAAGTCAATTCGGTCCGTGCCACCCCTCCTCCCAAAGGCCTCAGAGTGCCCGTCACGTTCTCAGACGAAGATCTTGAAGGCGTCCGCACCCCTCATTGTGACGCGCTCGTCATCAGCCTCCACATGGCGAACTTCAAAGTGAAGAGGATCCTAGTGGACAATGGCAGCTCCGTTAACATCCTCTTCCTCGCCACTTTTAAAGGCCTAAAGCTCTCCCGAGACAGACTCAAGCCCGTCGGCTACACGCTCCATGGGTTCACGGGAGTGCCAGTGACTATTGAAGGGGTAATTACCCTCGACGTAACCGCTGGCAAAACTCCTACCACCCGAACGGATTCGGTGGACTTCATGGTCGTAGATGTCCCCGCAGCTTACAATGTCATTCTGGGTCGGCCCGGCCTAGCTGCCCTTGAAGCCGTCCCTTCTGCCTACCACCTCAAAATGAAGTTTCCCACTCGGGCCGGAGTAGGGGAAGTAAGGGGCAATCAGGAAACGGCCCGCAAGTGCTATATGACCTCTACCCTCGGTCCTGTCCTCTCCTTAGAAACTCTGGAAATCCCCCAGGATGCTGCCCGACCGACGTCCGAACCGGTGGATGAATTGAAGGAAGTGCTCTTCTCTGAGCAGGATCCAACTCGCAAGTTCTTTGTTAGCAAGACCCTCCCGTCCGCCCTATGCTCGGACATTGTACAGTGCATCCGAAGGAACCGAGACCTCTTCGCTTGGTCAGCTGCAGACATGCCCGGAATTTCCGAAGAGCTCTTGGTCCACCACCTTAGTATTGTTCCGGGGTCCAAACCGGTTCAGCAGAAGAGGCGCAAGTTCGCCCCTGAGCGCCAGCTAGCTATAAAAGAGGAGGTGGACAAGCTCTTGAAGGCCCGGTTCATACAAGAGGTGAACTATCCCGAGTGGTTGTCGAATGTAGTAATGGTGAAGAAGTCCAATGTGACTTGGAGGATTTGAATTGATTTTACCGATCTCAACAAGGCCTGCCCTAAGGGTCCCTTCCCTCTTCCGAGTATCGACACTCTGATTGATGCAACCTCGGGACATGAGCTCCTCAGCTTCATGGATGCCTTCTTAGGCTACAATCAGATCCGGATGTTCCCTCCGGATATCCCGAAGACCTCGTTTGTGACCGACCAAGGCCTCTATTGCTACAGAGTTATGCCATTCGGTTTGAAAAATGCAGGGGCCACATATCAATGCCTCGTCAACAAGGTTTTGTTTTCCAAGCTCAGATCGGCCGTAACATGGAAGTGTATGTTGACGACATGCTTGTAAAAAGCATTCGAGGTCCCGATCATGTAACTGACCTCTAGGAGGTGTTCGATGTTTTGAGAAAGCACAATATGAGACTCAATCCGAACAAGTGTGCGTTCGGCGTCTCGTCAGGAAAGTTCCTCGGCTTCGTGGTCAGCCAGCGAGGAATTGAAGCAAACCCTGAGAAAATCAAGGCCATATTAGACATGGCCCCTCCCAAGAATGTTAAGGAAGTTCAGAGGCGAACAGGCCGCTTAGCCGCCATAGGGCATTTTCTCTCTCAAAGTCCAGGGAAAAATATCTCCCCTTCTTCAAGGCCCTCAGGGGGGCTAAAGGTTTTGAATGGGGTCAACAGCAACAGGAGTTCTTCGACCAGCTCAAGGACTACCTCGTCAATCCTCCTCTCCTCAGCAAACCAATTCCTGGAGAACCCCTTTACCTTTACTTGGCAGCCTCCGAGCAGACTCTCAGTGCCGTTTTAGTAAGGGAAGAAGACCGGGCTCAAAAGCCCATCTACTATGTGAGCAAGGTACTTCGGGATGCCGAGCTCCGCTACCCGAGAATAGAAAAGATGGCTTACGCCCTGGTGATGGCCACAAGGAAGCTTCGCCCGTACTTTCAGTCCCACTCGGTTTTCGTTCTTACCGACCAATTGCTGAAGCAAGTCCTCCACAAGCCAGAGACCTCGGGTCGCCTTATGAAGTGGTCAATTGAGCTGAGCCAGCATGATATAACCTATCAGCCTCGGACTGCGATCAAGGCTCAGGCCCTGGCAGAATTCATAGTTGAAAGTACCATCTCCGAGTTCAGTCAAGCGACGAAGGGACCACCAGTCTGGTCGGTCTATGTGGACGGACCCTCCTGCAACGAGGGAAGCGGAGCCGGGGTCATTCTGGCAGGCCCAGATGACTTCATCCTCCAATAATCCATCCGTATCAACTTCAAGGCCTTGAACAACGAAGCAGAATACGAGGCACTCATAGCCGGCCTTGGTATGGCTCGAAATGCAGGGGCGCAACGCCTCCGGATCTTTAGCGACTCTCAGCTAGTCGTGAATCAGGTCCTCGGCGAGTATGAAGCACGCGATGACAGGATGGTTAAATACTTAGCCAAGGTCAGGAGCCTCATGGCACTGTTTGAGGAAGCCCTCATCCAACGAATACCCTGGGAAGAAAATGCTCAGGCCGACGCACTCTCCAAACTAGCCTCTTCCTCCCTTCAAGGTCTCGAGTAGACCATCTTGATAGAAGTCCTTCTGAAGCCAAGTATAGAGGACGAAACTCTCGACTCTATAGAGACGTTGCCTGTCCTGCTCGAAGATAATTGGATGAAACCCCTCGTCGAATTCTTGAGGGACGGGCTCCTCCCTGAAGATCCTAAGGAAGCACGAAGAGTTAGAACCCGAGCCGAGCGTTACACACTAATCGGAGGTATACTATATAAACGCTCCTTCACACAGGTAGACGGTCGGCCTTACCTGAGATGCCTCTCCCCCGGGCAAGCCGACTACGCCCTGTAAGAACTTCATGAGGGCATCGGCGGGGCACATTCGGGGTCCAGAGCTCTTGCCCGCAAAGTGTTGAATTACGGATATTTCTGGCCCACTCTCTTACGAGATGCCGAACGACACGTTCGGCAATGCAGCTCCTGTCAGAAGTACGCCGACATCCGACGCCTACCACAAGCTCTACTCACTTCCCTGTCAAGTCCGATCCCCTTTGCAATGTGGGGGATGGATTTACTAGGGCCATTCCCGCCAGCTCCCGAACAGTTTAAATTCTTAGTCGTGGCGATCGACTACTTCTCGAAATGGATAGAGGCCGAGTCCTTGGCCACGATCACCGAGAACAAGGTTGTTCAGTTCTTTTGGAAGAGCGTGATCTGCCGATTCGGCGTCCCTCGGATCCTAATAACAGACAACGGAACCCAGTTCACCGGGGCTGCCTTCCGAGCTCTATGCGAAGACCTTGCCATCCAACACAGGTTCTCCTCCGTCTCTCATCCCCAGTCGAATGGCCAAGCCGAAAATGCTAACCGACAGATCCTCTCTGGCATTAAGAAGAGATTGGATAAATGTTCCAAAGGCCTATGGGTCGATCAACTTCCCAACGTACTGTGGAACTACCGCATAACAAAACGGACCCCCACAGGAGAGAGCCCATTCAATCTCACCTATGGGTCCGAGGCTATCATCCCCCTAGAAGTCGGAATACCCTCTCCTCGTCTAATAGCTTATGAAGAAGAGCAAAACGCCAGAGAGCTCCGAGCAAGTCTAGACCTGATAGATGAGATTCGAGAAAGAGCTGCCATTCGTCAGCAAAGCTACCGAAGAAGGATCGAGTTGGCATACAACAAGAAAGTCCGCCCCACGGACCTCAAAGAAGGGGACCTGATCCTCCGAAAGTTGGACATCTCATTCCCAGGTCAGAAGAGCAAATTGGCCCCGAACTGGGAGGGACCTTACAAGATCGTCAAAGAAGTTCGGCCCGGCACATACAGACTAGAAGACCTCGAAGGCAGGGAGATCCCTAGGACATGGAATGCCGACCATCTCTTAAAGTACCAAGAGAGCACCAACGCCTCTCTAAGCACTTTGAGATGTCGAACCGTTCCTCTCCTATTACTTGTAATGATTTTATTTTATTTTTCTCTTGTAATAACGGCTAGCAACTTTAGAAGCAGCCGACCATTAGTCATCAATAAAGAGCTTTTTTCATATTTTACTTGTAAAAATTGTTCACATTCCTCTGCCTTCACTCTTCACTCTATCGATGGTTCGGAGTACAACATTCGGCTCGACCCTACTTCGCAAGTTCGCTCGTAAGCGAGCTAGAAGTAGGTCGCCGTTCGGAACTGCTTCCACAACTGTTGAACTCTAACGATGGTTTCGGAGTCCAACACTTGGCTCGATTCTACTCTGCAAGCTCGCTTCTAAGCGGACTAGGAGTGGGTCGCCATTCGGAATTGCTCCCACGACCGTTGAACTCTAAAAATGGTTTTGGAGTCCAACACTTGGCTCGATTCTACTCCGCAAGCTCGCTTCTAAGCGGGCTAGGAGTGGGTCACCATTCGGAATTGCTCCCACGACCGTTGAACTCTAACGATGGTTTCGGAGTCCAACACTTGGCTCGATTCTACTCCGCAAGCTCGCTTCTAAGCGGGCTAGGAGTGGGTCTTCATTCGGAATTGCTCCCACGACCGTTGAACTCTAACGATGGTTTCGGAGTCCAACACTTGGCTCGATTCTACTCTGCAAGCTCGCTTCTAAGCGGGCTAGGAGTGGGTCACCATTCGGAATTGCTCCTACGACCGTTGAACTCTAACGATGGTTTCGGAGTCCAACACTTGGCTCGATTCTACTCCGCAAGCTCGCTTCTAAGTGGGCTAGGAGTGGGTCGCCATTCGGAATTGCTCCCACGACCGTTGAACTCTAACGATGGTTTCGGAGTCCAACACTTGGCTCTATTTTACCCCGTAAGCTCGCTTCTAAGCGGGCTAGGAGTGGGTCGCCATTCGGAATTGCTCCCACGACCGTTCGCACGAAAGAAAGAAGATTTGCTTCTGATTTTGAGTAAGTTGTCAAAAATTGGAGTTACACATGAAGCCAATACCCCCAACCCAGCATCAGAAGCAAAGCAAGGTTTTTATTCAAATAAAGTAGCTCTACATACAACTAGACCGACGCTACAGCAGAGTTTTACAATAACTTAAAGGAACATAATACAACTTGTTTAGTGCCTCTTCGGAAGGGGAGCGCTCCAGTTCAAGGAAACGCGGGGGCGGCGACGCCTAACCTCCGAGCTCGATTCCAAACCAGGGAAGCGAGATCCCCCTCTGCCGCTAACTCTAACTGTGGCACCAACTGAGGCGCCGCTAGACGAGACAGCTACACCGCTCTGAGCGTCAGCAGGACTCCGCCTCACCGCAGGCAAACGAGTCGCAAGTTCGTAGAAAGTAATTCCTCTCTCGCTCTCTTCGCGAGTACACGACGTACTACGAACGTTGGCCCTCTTAGGCAGAGGCTTGAGCGACGCGATCTCTTCCTCCAGCTCGATAATCCTATCTCTTAGAACATCATCCTTTGTCGACATCTTCAAACGAGGAGGTCTTGACGAGCCCGCAACATTGACACTATCGGTTGCAAGACGTCGATAATGGGTGACCTCGATCCCCCTGTCTATCGTAATCTTCCTAAGCTTGTCGATCTTGGCCAACAACTCTTGGCACTCGGATGACAACTTCTCCAACTCGGAAGCTAACTTCTCTTCTTCCGTCGAATGTTTTTTCTCTGTTACCTCCAAGTGACGGATCTCAGCCAAGAGCTTGTTATTCTTTTGCTCGACAACGAAAACCTCCCTATGAAGCAGCTCTATCTCACCTTCGAGACGAGAAGCTTGGGGTTGCTTCCGTAGTTGCTTCAACTCACGACAATACCCCCTCGCAGCTGCTTTTATCTCCTCCAGCTTCAGGAGCATATAAAACCACCTCTCTCGGCTATGAGAAAGCTCTCGCTTCGTTTCTTTCAGCTCCTTACGAAGATACAAAACCTCCGTAATCGGACCAAACTTCACCTGAAAAGCAAAGATAAATCCGATGCCCAACACTTGGAGAAATTTTGTGTCTAGTCAAACACAAAATCCGAGGTCTAACACTTGGAGAATTTTTGGCCAAGCAAAAAGTGTTTTCATTCAAAACTCAAAAAGCTTTACGAGAGCGGTGGCCAGTCCGCAGTTAGGCTTTACACATAAAAAAAAAGAGAAAAGAAGCAAAAAGAAGACCAAAGACGCAACCAAGTCAGGGGTCGACCTTTTTGTCGCTCGGGACTGCCGACCCCTCGACGATTCCCATGTCCTCGTCCTCGTCGTCGTCCTCGGAGCCGTCCTCCTCCTTACCCTCGGCCTCTGTCTCGCCCGTGCCTTCGACACCGTCGGCCTGTCCCTCGGGGCCGAGCATTGCCGAAGGAAGCTCCTCCTCCCCCTCCGCAGGGTCGTAAAAGTGGTAGGAGGAGGTGTCGAACCCCGGGTTCCGAGCTGCGATATGAAGTAGGGCTCGGCCGTACGCATCCTCCATGTTCTTAAACATGTGCTCCTCAGCCTCTTTCTGGACAGCCCTCTTCGCCCTTGCCACCTTCGATTGGTGCTTGGCCATGACCCTCTCGGTCTTCTTCCGAGCATTCTCCGCCTCCGACCGTGCTTTGGCCAGCTCCTCCTTAAGCACGGCATTCTCCTTCTCCGAGGCCTCGAGCTTGGCTGCCTCGTCCGCCGACCGCTGCATAGCTTCGGCCAGCTTCGCCTCCAACCCCGCCACCTCGGCATCGCGTTTTGTTGAGAGGAGTTGCTCAGCTTCGAACAGCTTCACAGCTTTCGCACGCTCTGACCTCTCCCGGTCGCACAGCGCCGTCAGCTCCTATTCTTTGCTCGCGAACTCTTCGAGCAAAAAGTTGAAGTGGTAGAGGGTCTGAAAAGAGAACAAACAGTTAGAATCTGGACCTAAAAACTTAGAAAATTTCGAAAAAATGCTTCAAGAAGAAAGTGTTCGGTCTACTTACCGACATCGTGTTCCGAGCAATCTGCATTGTGGCGTCCCCGACCTCCCCGGACTTAAGCGCCGCTCGGTCCTTTGGGGTCGGCAGGTGCTTCACTGCCTGCATACAAATGTTGCCGTCCCCCAAGAAGCCATCGACCTTCATTACTTGCCAGTCGGGGACGAAGATCCGCTTATGCTCCTCGGTCAGAATCTTCTCCGCTTCGGCAGTGAGGGGCGGAACTTGAAGGGCTAACGCCACGCTCACGTTGAACGCGCCGCTCGACGAGCCGGGAGCATCTGTCTTCGCCGTTGGAGTCGGTGCATCTGAGGAAGGAAGATCGGAGGCCGCGATCTGGTCTTGCTCGGGATCGGCATCCGGGACCTCGACCACCAGCAGGTCGGCGGTCTTTGGGACCGAAGGTATCTTCGGCGCTCGGCCGCCCTGAGGCCCTGTCGAGGGTCTCTTCTTCTTCCTCGCCTCCTGCTCCCTAGCCGCCTTGGCCTTCACCATCAACGCCCTATAGTCCATGCTGGAAGACTCTGCACAAAACGAATGAAAAAACTTAGAAAAATTTTCAAGAACTTCAAGGAAAAAGTAAAAATACCAGAGGCGTACTGGGGTCGATCGGACTGAGACCCCCTTGGAACAAAGCCTCCTCGGTGATGTCCTTCCAACTAAGTGTCGGTAGGCCGAGGAGTTTCTTGAGGACTTCCGTCTCCTCGTCACTAAGCACTGGCTCCTTCTTCGCTCGCTTGGGCAGGCCATCCCTCGACCAAGCTATCGGAATTGCCCAGGGTTCGGGAGCTCGAACAATGAAGTACTTCTCCTTCCAATGCTTGATCGAGTCTGGGTTCTCGATCAACTTCACGCCTGTTCGCGGCGAAAGGTAGAACCTCTGCTCGTTCCTGTTCGGCTGGCAAGGACGGTAGAGGCTCCGAAGGAGGAACAGACTTGGCTCGGCGCCGATCTCTTGATACTGAAGAACAAATGCCAAGACGTGCCTCCAAGTGTTCAGCATCAGCTGGACAGGACTCAGGCCGTACCAATTGAGGACCTCGGCAATGAACGGATGCAACGGCAAACGAAGCCCGGCGGCCAAGGAGTCGACCGAAAAAATGCACGTGTCGGTCGAAGACAACGTGCAGGCTCGGAAACCAGGTCCGAGGAGAAGTAGCCCATACTCGGCAGAGATCTGGAATCCAGTCCGGATCCGATGCAGATCAGCCTCAGTAAGAACCGAAGAGATCTGGTCCACCTCGGACATCTCTCTCGGCTCGTTCTCCTCTACCGACTTAGCGGTGCCCTGGGTCACCTTCTCCAGCATCTCTTTGGAGTAGCTCCGTACTCCCCCCACGCTCGACAGAGCGATCGGTTGCCGACCGAACTCCCCTGCCGTCTTCGGCTGCTCTATGACCGTAACCACTCCCTTACCCTTCCGGGACCTCGCTGAAACCTCCTGGAGTGGCTCGGCGACCTCCCCACTCTTGCTCGGCCGGACCACGGTCTGCTCGGTCGGCTCTACCACCTCCTTCTCTTCACCCGCTCGGCTAACGACTCGGTCCGAGGCGGGGGTCTCATCCGAAGAGGTAATCTTAACCATTTTTTCTAAAGAGAGAGGAGAGAGACAGACCTTGAAATGACTGTTACGGTCGGAAAAGTTCACCGGAGCAAAGAAACGCCTTGCCGCGACAGCTAGCAGTGCCACCCGGGAGCTAAAAACTTCGATGGTGAAGAGTAAAAACTTGAGTAAGAAAGTAAAAGTGAATAGTGAGATTGGGGGTGGGGGAGTGAAGACTTATAGTAAAAGAAAAAGTCTCTTGGACTTTGTAACGTAAGGGCGTGACTCTTTATTGGCTTTTGAAGCGTTACGAAGGCCCAAACGACTTTTTACCCGAGCAGCAACGGTTGGCGAAAAGGCAAAACATTTCGATACAAGTCGAATAGCTCGGCACACACGGGATCAAAATCCGAGCGACGTGCGATCCGACCCCAACATCAAAGAGTCCGGCTCGGCTGCCGAGCAAGTGCCCATCCGAGCCCCAAAACGGAGAAAAATTACTTTTCCCTCAACATTCGTGTAAGATATCGATCAGACGGCCCAGATCTTGCCAGCGTCGCTAAACGACAAGATAGTGTTTTCTTGGGAACTGAGCCCGTCTCGAGATTCGTGCCACCATCCAACGGCCCAAATCGCGCCACGTTGCTCGGACTGCCGAGCCCCTAGACCTCCGGTCGGCTGCCGAGCAAGTGCCCATCCGAGCCCCAAAATGGAGAAAAATCACTTTTCCCTCAACATTCATGTAAGATCTCGATCAGACGGCCCAGATCTTGCCAGCATCGCTAAACGACAAGATAGTGTTTTCTTGGGAACTGAGCTCGTCTCGAGATTCGTGCCACCATCCAACGGCCCAGATCGCGCCACGTTGCTCGGACTGCCGAGCCCCTAGACCTCCGGTCAGCTGCCGAGCAAGTGCCCATCCAAACCCCAAAACGGAGGAAAATCACTTTTCTCTCAACATTCGTGTAAGATCTCGATCAGACGGCCCAGATCTTGCCAGCGTCACTAAACGACAAGATAGTATTTTCTTGGGAACTGAGCCCATCTCGAGATTCGTGCCACCATCCAACGGCTCAGGTCGCGCCACGTTGCTCGGACAGCCGAACCCTTAGACCCCCAGTCGGTTGCCGAGCAAGTGCCTATCCGAGCTCCAAAAAGGAGAAAAAAGCCGCCGAGCGACTACGACCGTTGGATCTTCCAGAAATTTGCGCTTCTGGTGATGGACGGTCCAGATCGTGCCACGTGCGCTAAACGACAAGATAACGTTTTTTGGGAAACGTGCCTCCTCGAGATTCGTGTCGGAATCCGACGGCACAGATCATACCACGTCGCTCGGACTGCCGAGCCCCTAGACCTCCGGTCGGTTGTCGAGCAAGTGTCTATTCGAGCTCCAAAACGGGAAAAAAGCCACCGAGTGACTACGACCATCCGATCGCCCAGAAAATCGCGCTCGACGCAGATAAAGGGCCCAGATCAAGCCACGCCATAAATGGGTATTAAAAATCAGTTTTTATTTATTTTAATCGTTTTATTTATTTAAAAATTGCGAAAAAATTGCTAAAAAATTTGGGAAAATTAGCTAGAAATTCTAGAAAATAATTATAAATTCGGGAGAATATTTTTGAGCCCCTGAACGAACAATTATTGCCTGGAATGTGTTGCTAAGACTCCCGAACGATTGGTTAACACATCGCAAAATTAAACGAATAATCCGAAAAAATAGATAAAAACCGCCGGACATCCAGAGAAGCACTAGAGCGGCTTACAGCTTCAAAAATCACCTCACTACCCCCTTCGAGATTCGAAACCCTCCATTCGGACTCCGATACAACTCCACTAGCCACTAAAACAGTTAAACTACTCCTCAAAGGCTGATCAAACTCAGTCTTTAGGAGTGGGGAGCTCCTGATATGGCTAAAAATAGGGTTAAATCGGAACCATCCAGATTAGGCACGAATCTTGAAGCTCAGGGGTAAAACGGTAATTTCACCCACCAACGGGTCTAAAGCGGGTACTGGTTATCTTCCCCGAAGACCCACTTACCCGCAAACGGATCCACCTCAACTGGGTGCGGGTTTTAACCCGCAGCAAACCCTGTCCAGAAGGGATAGAATTAGGGTTTCTGATTAAATCCTAATCAACGGCCCTGATTCATAGTTATCCCTTCACTGGGGATTAGGGATTACATTCCTTATCTAACCACAGGGGGATTACATTCCTAATCTGATCCCAGCGGTGCCTATAAATACCCCCCATCCATCTCCATTAAGAGGTAATCAATCTTTTGCCAATTTTTGCGTTCATTCATAATCACCTCTGATTACTGACTTGAGCGTCGGAGGGTGCGTCGCCGGGAACAACCCCGGTGTCTCGCACTTCTTGTTGGTGAACGGCGGGAGCAACGGTCAAACTCCGGCGGAACAAGTAATAGGTTTGTTATTCAAAGTTTCCCAAGAACCCACAAATACTATCTGTTTGCCCTCACACCAGATTCAGCGGCAACACCATCCAAATTAGCTTTGGAATCTTCATTATTATAGTAGATATTATTAGATAAATTTTTCAAAAAAAGTGTTATGATTATTATTATTATTTTTTAAATTATGTGCAGTATTACACAGGTTACACTACATATTACTTTTAAATTTTTTTTTTATTTTCTTATTTAAAAAAATAATTATGTGCAGTATTGCTATACTACATGTTATATTATATTGTATTATATTATATTATATTATATTTTATATAAGTTTGTGCAATATTGCACAAGGGTAAACTAGTATATATATATATATATATATATATATATATATATATATATATAATAAAACACAAAGAAAGCTATTAAGTGGCTTTCATTCAATATGGTTGAAATCAATGGTCCAGATCTAACCTCTCAAAACATATTTTCTCGCCCAAAAGTTTCCCTCAAAACTCAAATTCAAATCCTCCAAAACAACTCCTTTATTTATTTATTTATTTATTAATTAATTTTTCTATCTCTCTCTCTCTTTATCTATCTGTTTACTCGGAAATTTATATTTTCATATTTTAGAATTGTAAATTTTCAGAATTTTTATGCATTTTTTTTTGCTCATGTTATATTGAAAATAGCAAATATTTCATCAACAGTTAAATTTCATCATTTTTCACACTGAAAGTTCTAAGAAGTTGGATTTTACACCCCCATTTATAATTATTTTTCGTCATATACTAATGGAAACATGGACTTTTATTTACAACTAATTATTGTTTTACTATTCAAATGTAAGCTACATAATTGTTGTTTTACTGTTTACAAGACTTTCATATGCTGTATCGTTCTGAAGACGTGTCGTAGGCACGTGCCCACAGGCAAATCTAGATTTCCTGTTCTGATGCATAAAATATTTTTCTTCATTCACGATTGGGCAGGGCTGGCAGGAACGAGGAGGAGACTTCGTAAGGATGAGGAGGAATAGATCATTTCATTCACGACGAAGGATTGGCGAGACCTTTATTGCTTCTTTGTATCTGTATCTGTATCTTCTTTAATGCACTAGAGACTAATTTTTTTTTTTGATAATTAGATGACCGAAGCCATCGTTTCATTAATAGCATTAAGGAAACAAAGCATTACACAGTACTGATATTACAGATAAGCTGTCATAACAGCTAAACAAACTAAACTATGGCAACAACGCCTAACATCAAAATAGAGAAAACATCACTAGAAAACAACAACAGTAAGAAGAACCGTAAAGCCATCGAGCACCCTCCGCCCATGAGTCCAACTACCCTGGGCATCCCTCTGTACTCTTCAGAACTTTCCCTGCCTACTGTATTGCTCCTCTATGATTCCTCCCGTGCCCTGTTTACTCCTCCGCACTGTTCTTGATCCTCTTTACCTGTTCCTGTGCCCCTGCCCAATCATGTATCAGAAGGAATATTTTATGCATGGAGTAAGGAAAAGTGTAAACTTTTTTGCGGAAAATTAAATCATTTCTATCTAGCCATAGGTTCCAGATGGTTGCAACTGAAGTGATGTCCCAAGCCTCTCTATTATCTAGTTTGATGTGCAAGTGTCTAAAGTTTGCCCAAATGTCTGTGGTATCGTTAGGAACCCTTTAAGCACCCAAAACCCCTACAAATAACTTCCCAAGTGAGCCGAGCTTTTGAACATTGAAATAGGATGTGGTTGACATCTTCTTCAGCCGAACGACACGCTTCGCAAATCACCTCGATCTGGGTCAATCTCTTCTTGAGGTTTAATTTGGATAGTATCGCATTGCTATGGGCTAACCAACAGAAAACTTTGATTCTGTATGGCACTTTGGCTCCCCATAAGACCGATTGGACTTGATATCTCGTACCTCCATCGTTGATCCATTTATACATGGACGATACAGCTATCTTTCTATCACTAGAGACTATTGTTCTCGTAAATGCATTTATCCATTTATACATTTATCCTTTTGAACATTTATCCATTTATACATTAATTTGGATAGTATCCTTTTGAACATTTATCCATTTATACATGAACGATACGCTTCACAAATGCACTAGAGACTATTTTTTTTTTTTTTTGTTTTTTTTTTGATGACTGGGTATCCATCCCCCTCTACGGTTCAGACTACTCCCAGACCCGTGACGGGGTTGTTGCGCAGGTCCATCTATGACCTACGGCCACTGGCCACACTCCAGAGGTGTTTAAGGCTCTTTGCCAACCATAGGGTTCGAACCCAGGACCTTTGGAGGAGCACACTCCAAATCCCATCGCTCTTTACCACTAGGCCACTTTAGAGCTGTCTTTCTTTTAGGGTTGGCTTTTATTTAAATCTATGATATATGTAATATGCTATATTCTGTTTTATTAATTTTTTATTAACGTAGCAATGACGGGGTCAACTTCAAATGAAAAAAAAAAAAAAATCTCGACATTGTGGTTTACAGTCTATGACGTGTATTGCATGCACTAAAATAAATAGTCTATTGGATAAATTTTCTTCAAAACGTTCTTAAATTGGAACTTCAAAAACCTCTCTCTTATGTTCCCCTCCTCTTTTAGGCTCCATTTGACATAACTTTTGAAGAAGGATTTTGATTCTAAAACCACTTTTCAACTCAAATTTAATATTCTTCCCATTCCAGCTTTCACACCTCTTTCTTCTCTCTTCAGCAGGATCATAGCATCTTGCAAATTCCTCTTTGCGGACATGAATCAGATTCTTCATATCGAGAATATTAAAGCAGTGCCAGCTCCACAATGGGTTGTTGGGCCCACAAAAGTCTAGTAGGCAACCATCCCTGGACTCCCTTTGGAATTAAGGTACACAACTTGTGAATCTTATTTTATTTTAAGGACCCTTCAGTGCACTTCAAGTGTTTGTGTAAATGCTTCTACGAAATAATCATTCATTTACTCTCCCTTTTTTAATTTTGGATTTTTCCTGTATTAAATGGTATAATATACTTGCAAAACGAGTAGTGATTGCTATAAGAAAATGCCGCATTCTATTATTTCGTCGACCGACCGACCATGCTGTTCATTTTTTGTTTTAACAGTTTGGTTGTTGAGTTCTTGATGGTCGTAAGTAGTTGAAATGCGGTGTAGTATTTTAATTTCGTGTTTGTGGGTTACAGAATTCACGGGATACAAGCTGCATTTGCTGTGATTTCGAGTACCTAACTGATATGCAAACCAACATTTAAAGGTAAAATAATTTATACTTTTGCTGTTTGCATCGTCATCTTTGTGAACAACACTTTCATGTCTTAATTTTAATGCTCAGTTAGTTGTTGGAAATTTACATCAAGTATATTCTTATTACATTTTTTGTATTAGCAGCAGTTTTATTCTTGCAACTCTGACGCTGGAATTCTTCTGTTTCCTAGTAGCATATTTTAATAATCACTTGATTCATCAGAATGTGGAGTTATGTACTAGTTTGGAACTTCTTACGGTTGTAGCTTTTGCCGCACATTGTATATAATGTACCTTTATATAGCTGGAACGAAAACATATCCAGTGGTAGCTAGTATTTCGTGAAGTATAATTATAGTTATACAATACTTCATTTCTATATAAGTTCGAGGCAAATCAGTTTTTGGATTATATTAACTAATTGAGCTACTATGGCTCATGCCAAGTCTACCCCATCCAAGTAGTATGAAGAAGGTTGGTACTATAGTGGAAAACTTACGACTTACATGGATATGAATGGAAATTGAATTTACTAAGTAACTTGCATTTGAGAGTAAAAGATCTCGAGTTAGGACCATTGCTTGTAAAGATGAAAGCGAAAGTGAAAGCAGAATAGCTAATGTTTTGTGATGAACCTGGTATTGATTTAAATTCTATCTTTGACAAGCTCTTGTACCAAGTACCATCATACTTTGGAATGTAAGATACTTCTAGAATGAACTGGTTGTTTCAATATCATCCTTCTTGGTCTTTATGCCAGTTGAAATTCCCCGACTTGTACTCCAGAAATCAGAAGCAATGTTATGTGAGAATAAGTGTTGAAAAGGGTTAACAGGTGCCACAATGTCCTCTTCCCCCTCCAACATCCTCACCACTCGGCTCATTGTAGGCCTTGCTTCGGGTTGACACTGAACACACCACAGAGCAACTTTGCTCATTCTCTCTGCCTTCTCCACATCATTCTCATCGATTGCACAAAATGAAAGAATACTTTCCATCTGGCCCTGTTCAAATTTCTCCCACAACCATCTCGGGAACCACTCTTGGCTCTCTTCTTGATTGAGTTCAAAGTTCCTTCTCCTTCCTAGTATCTCAAATAGAAGCATTCCATAGCTGTAGACATCGCACTTGTAAGTCACAGGGAAGGGCATCCAGAGCTCAGGTGCGGCATATCCAGGAGTACCTCTTGCTCCTATGATTGTGACATGGCTGATGTCCTTATCACAGAGTTTTGCCAATCCGAAATCTGCGACCTTGGGGATGAAGTTTGCACTGAGAAGGACATTACCTGCAGTGACAGTGCCAGGATTCTCAAATAAGTGAGTCATAATTTCTATATATTTTTCACCTCAACGAAGCCAGCTAGATATTTACTAAAATGAAATTATTATATAGGCATAACAGTTGGATTTATTTATCCTGTAGTTAAATTTAGGTTTTATTAGGAATTCATATGAATAGAAGTCCTTGAGCAGAAATGTTGTTCTCAAAATTTTTTATTGGGAATTTTCTTTTATGGGCAAAAATATTTCCTGAAAAACCGAATGCATCTTTTGAGGTGGTGGGAAAGGAGGACTTCACTTTCGAAGTGTTTTTGGTCATCACACTTTTTCCCCTTAACACCCCCCCCCCCCCCCCCCCCCCCCCCCCCCCCCCCCACCAAAAAAAAAAAACATAAAAAAAACATAAATTTTAAGAATAAGAATTCTTTTAAAATTCAAAAAGTGCTTTTACGTTACCCAAAAGTAATATAAAGCATTGCCTTGATAAAAGTTAGAGGATAAGGGAGGTTATATGGCACTGGAGAATTTTTTTCGTAATGCGCCTAGTAACCCAATCTTCAGTCACCAAATTTCTCAATCCGCACTGTTCAAATTGATCTTCGTAGGTTTTTCAGCTATGGAACACTTGCAACTACTTGGCACATGGACAAAACATAGTCAACTTTGATAATATTTCATAGTCTTAAGTTTTATGACATGTTGAGCACTTTTGAACCGTGTGGATCATACATTTTTTTTTTTTTTTGGGTGGGGGGGTGGGGGGGGGGGGGGGTTAGGACCTGATAATGCCACATTTCCTCCCCGTTCTCTAAAAATTATAGCCAATCATGAAATATGTACTTTTAGAGATCAAATGGGCAGATGTTTTGAGTTACTTATAATAAGTTTATTTATCCAGCATGGGCAAGTGCAGCAGGTTAATTTTACTTATAATGCAGGTTAATGTGGCTCCATCCCCTAGTTACCTGGTTTTATGTCATAGTGTATTATCCTCTTCTGACATTCCTCATGAAGATATCTGATCCCTTTTGCTGTCTCAACTGCAATTTCATACAGTTTTCCCCATTCGATCTTGTTGTTTTTGTTGAACAAGTATCTATCAAGTGATCCATTCTCCATATATTCGTAGACTAATGCCTTCACTGTGGAATCTAAACAGAATCCATATAGTCTAACCAGATTGATGTGATATGTTCTGCCAATAGTGCCTATTTCTGCCATGAACTGTTCCTCGGAGTTCTTATCTGAAGCCCCTTGAAGAACCTTAACTGCAATTTGTTCTCCATTTGGCAACCTCCCTTTGTAGACTACTCCAAAACCACCTGAACCCAGTTTCTCGGAGTAGTTACTAGTGAAGTGGATTAAATGCTGGGAGCTGAATCTGATAGGCTTCTCTTTCATCATTTCCTCAAGGAACCTCTCGATGTTTGGCACGCCAACTTCCACTGATGTTGGTAAAATATCAGTTGATTGTATCTGTAGTTTCCTTGATTGCTTTATCAGCTTTTGAGCATTCCTCATGATATTTTTTGCAATACCTGGAAGTACAAATGCATCACCAAAAGTTCACAGATTAGTAACTGTTAATATTGATATCACATGATTAGTCGAAGAGGTTTTGAAGTATATGGAATAGTTCTTTTGAGAATTTTTGAAGAGTTGATGAGTTTTCCTTACAAAATTTAGTCCACAGTCTCAACAGTGTTGAGCGAGGGCGTGGATGCCTTGAAGGTGAAGTTGACATGTCGTCAAAACTGTAATCGAAGTTCAGATAAAAGGGGAAAACCGCTGCAAAAAAATAAATAAATAAAACACAAGATAAAATCTCTTTAAATGAACATTTGTGTTGGAAGAAAGCGTTTAATATTTTCTTTATCAGACTGAACCTTTTACCGTACTTTTTGAATTTGGATACAGATTATTTACAGCTTAATTATTTTAATGTGAAAGTAAAGGGTGAAGAAATCCCCAAATGTTTGGGAAGAAAAGAAAACGATGAAATGTTTTTTATCGAATGATTATTTTTCGTATGAGGAAAAAGAACAAAACACAAATAAGTAACACAGTGTACAATTCTCCTTCAACTTCTTTATTTTTCCCTTGAGAAATTTTTTCTCATTAGCAATTACTTTTTCTCTTGTTTCTTAATTTCAGTCTGAGTTCCTCCTCACTTGAATTTTCCAGTTCAAGTTGCACCTATTTTTCTCTAAACTGTTATTCCGTCATTTCTCTCGCCATTTCTATCCAAGTTGAGGCATTCAAATATGAACCAACAACAACTCAAATTTATATTTATCAATAAGAAAAGATTCCCATATATGGTACTCTACTTAACTACTTATACTGAAAACATGGTCATCTACATCATGGCACATTGGCACCCAAATCAAGGATTCACCTAATATGCGTGACTGATAATCAATTGATAGCGAAAGTGGTAACTCCTATGTACTTTTGGCTATCAATACTAGTTACCATAAGTTCCCATATTTTTACTAAGTCGACGATCTATTTTTTTCTCTCTCTCTTCTTTGATTTCGTTTTTTCTTTACCTTATCTTGGCTACTCTCTCTCAAGAGTTTCATCTGATTACTTATAAGTTTTATCTCACAGATTCATAGGAACTTGTGCAATTTGATGTATCTGTTATACCCTTCTAACTATTGAAATTAAACTTGATTTTGAGTTAGGATTAATTATGGGTTCATAATCCAAACCCAAAATTAAGCCCAAGTTCTAGAGAATCTCTAGAAACATCATAAAATATTATCACCTCCTCTAGATGTTCTAGAGAATTCTATAAAATAATTATCTAAAGATTGTGTAGAAAATTCTAGGAATAAAATCTAGATATTATGGTAGAGAGTTCTAGAAAGATATTTTGTAATCTTGGAGCCTATAAATAGCTCCTTCCTCTCCCATTTGTACATAAGTTGAACAAATAAATAAAAAGCAAGTTAAAGAAAGAGTGTTCTTCATAAGTTCTCTAATTCTCTCTTTTCTAAGTATTCTTCCATATCATTCTTCATACTTAGAAGATTTCTTCTCTTGGTTTCACTCGAGTTTCTCGGGTATTACGGTCTTGGGCTAGTGCTAAGCACTATCGGAGTTTCTCTACATGGTATCAGAGCCATTCTAATCTTGTGCTCATCAAGATCGGGGTTTAAGAGAGCTCGGTTTATTCTAAGTATGGAATCAATGGGTCGTGTCGTTGGATTGGGAATGGAGATCTTAAACCAATCTAACTACCGGTTATGGAAGTCATGTATGGAGTCATACTTGGTTAGTGAGGACTTATGGGATGTCGTCGGCGGTAGTAGCACAACACCACCAAGGGGAGATGCTGCAACAGCGGAAGCGACAAAGGAGTGGACACGGAAGAATGCCAAGGCGGAGTTTGCTTTGAAGAGGTCAATATCCTCGGGAGTATTTGAGCATGTCTCAAGGTGCACATCCGCAAGTTCCATATGGAAGGCGCTAGATCAATTGTTCAACAAGAAGAATGAGGCTCGGTTACAACTATTAGAGAATGAGCTGGCGAATGCGAAGCAGGGGGAGTCTTCAATCTCAGAGTTCTTTATCAAGGTAAAAAACCTTTGCTCAGAGATTAATACTCTTAATCCGGAGGAGTCGATTTCAGAAGCTCGGATGAAGCGGTCTATTATTCGTGGTTTACGACCCGAATATACACCGTTTGTTACTTCAGTTCAAGGATGGGCTACACAACCTTCCATGGAGGAGTTCGAAAATCTACTAGCTTCGCAAGAATCACTAGCCATGCAAATGGCGGGAGTTAAAGTCAATGATGACTCGGGGAGCGCGTTTGTAGCTCGGAGGCAACAAAGTTTTAGAGCCAAGTTCAAGGATAGTGATACAAAAAATAATGATGAACGAGAAAGATCTTCTATGGGAGACAAGAAGCGATTCAAGTGCTACCGGTGTGGAAAACTTGGGCACTTCAAAAAGGATTGCCGAGTGAAGTTGAAAGAAACAAATATGGCGGAATCAAAGGGTCACACTGAAGACGAAGCATGGGGAAAATGTTTCACGGTGGAGGCTGCATCTTCAGGTACCACTACAACCAAAAATCTAGAAAATGATTGGATTGTAGATTCTAGTTGTAGCCATCATATTACCGGAGACGAGAAGTTATTTTCCAGTCTTCAGCGCCATGACGGAAAAGAAGCCATCATTACCGCAGATAACTCAATCCACCATGTTGAGAAAGAAGGGACTGTTGTCATCAAAGGAGATGATGGAAGCCCAATCACTCTCAAGAACGTATACCATGTCCCTGGAGTACGGAAGAATCTTCTCTCTGTGGTGAATGCGGTGGACTCAGGTAACTACGTTTTATTTGGCCCAAGTGACGTCAAATTCTTAAAGAATATTAAAGAGTTAAAGGCGGATGTGGTTCACACCGGAGCACGAGTTAAAGATCTATATGTTTTATCGGCCTCCAACTCATATGTTGAGAAGATGAGCACCAATGATAATGTCTTTATATGGCATGCTAGACTTGGTCATATAAATATGACTAAGCTCAAAGTTATGGTAAATAAGGATTTGGTTAATGGGCTCCCAAGGTTGAAGATTCAAGATGAAGGAAAACTTTGTGAAGGTTGTCAATATGGAAAATCACATAGGCTTCCATTTGACAACTCCACTTCACGATGCAGCGCTCCGTTGGAGAGGATCCGTAGCGATTTGATGGGTCCAACAAGAACACCCTCCTATTCCGGGTTTCGTTACATGTTGTTGTTCGTTGATGATTTCTCACGGTACACCTGGGTATACTTTGTGAAGGAAAAATCAGAAGTATTTTCAAGATTTCAAGAATTCAAGGTTACCGTGGAAGGCGAGTTAGGTCGGAAGATCAAGACCCTAAGGACGGATAATGGTGGAGAGTTTATGTCAAAGGAGTTTCTCTCTTTTTGCAAAAAGCATGGTATCAAGAGAGAATTTTCATGTCCACATACACCTCAACAAAATGGAGTAGCGGAAAGGAAGATCAGACATCTAAGCGAGACGTGTAGAAGTTGGTTACATGGCAAGAATTTGCCTAAGGCCTTATGGGCGGAAGGCATGAGATGTGCAGCCTATGTTATCAATCGAATGCCACTAAGTCCGAATAACATGAAGTCTCCTTATGAGATGGTTCATGGGAAGAAGCCAACGGTGAAACATCTCAGGATATTTGGATCAATCTGCTACGTCCATGTGTTCGACTCTCAAAGAACAAAGTTGGAGGCAAAGGCGAAGAAATGCATATTTGTCGGTTATGATGAACAAAGAAAAGGGTGGAGGTGCATGGATCCTGAGACACATAGGTACGTCGTGTCTCGTGATGTTGTCTTTGACGAAGTTTCCTCATATTATGGACAACCTCAAGTCTTGGTCGAACAAGAAGGTGGAGATTCCTTCAAGGTTGATGAACCAGTTCCTCAAATGCCAAGTGAGAGCGGAAGTCTTGAAAAAGAGACGCAAGGTGAAAGGGGGAGCACTAATCAAGAGGAAGATGATGATGAAGATCATGGTTCCATGGCTAATCAAAGGCCTAAAAGGAACATTGTTAAGCCTGCCCGGTTCAGAGATGAAAGGTTTGTCACTACTTACTCATGTTATTTTGCCGCTCCATTAGATGAAGAAGAGCCATCATCTTATGATGAAGCTAAAGGTGTTCAAGAGTGGGAGACCGCAATGGAAGAGGAGATGAATGCCCTTATAAAGAATGAAACTTGGGATTTGGTTCCGAAAACCAAGGATGTTCAACCCGTTTCATGTAAATGGGCGTATCGAATTAAGCGAAAAGCGGATGGAAGCATTGATAGATTTAAAGCAAGGTTGGTTGCTCGGGGGTTCTCTCAGAAGTATGGAGATAATCAAAGTGCTATCAAGTTGACTAATAATCCGGTGTTTCATGCAAGGACGAAACATATCGAGTTAGAGCATCACTTCATAAGGGAGAAGGTGTTTGATGGAACAATTGAAGCTTTGGAAGTTCGAAGCGATGACAACGTTGCAGATATCTTCACCAAGTCATTACCAAAAAGTAAATTCGAGTTACTTCGCTCGAAGCTCGGTATGGTTGACAAAATCAAGTTTAAGGGGGAGTATTGAAATTAAACTTGATTTTGAGTTAGGATTAATTATGGATTCATAATCCAAACCCAAAATTAAGCCCAAGTTCTAGAGAATCTCTAGAAACATCATAAAATATTATCACCTCCTCTAGATGTTCTAGAGAATTCTATAAAATAATTATCTAAAGATTGTGTAGAAAATTCTAGGAATAAAATCTAGATATTATGGTAGAGAGTTCTAGAAAGATATTTTGTAATCTTGGAGCCTATAAATAGCTCCTTCCTCTCCCATTTGTACATAAGTTGAACAAATAAATAAAAAGCAAGTTAAAGAAAGAGTGTTCTTCATAAGTTCTCTAATTCTCTCTTTTCTAAGTATTCTTCCATATCATTCTTCATACTTAGAAGATTTCTTCTCTTGGTTTCACTCGAGTTTCTCGGGTATTACGGTCTTGGGCTAGTGCTAAGCACTATCGGAGTTTCTCTACACTAACTAGGCACAAAATCATGGTTTAAAATAGTGGCAGTGACTGAGACAATATTGCCCATTCATTTCAGTTTTGCTCAACATGATCCAATACCTGTCTAAAGAGTTGGTCGACTGATAATAAACCTGGTAAAGAGTTTTCAAACCATGATCAAGATGTTTCCTTCTTTAGAAATTTTCCTAGTCTTTACAATTTTTGTTGAATAACCTTGTTGGTCATTCTAAGCTCTCATCTCCCAAGCATTTCCAAACTTCAATGTTGATATCATCAAGTTCTACAACTTAAGTTGGGACACACACACAAGAGACAAATACTATGAGATACATTACAGAACAATAATACAATTCTTAAAAAAGGATAAAGGACAGGAGCCGCATGACTGTACATAAAAATGGATAGGACATAACTATATATAATGTTCATTTTAGTGTTACTATTGACTATAAGGGTAGCCATACGCACCATTGTTGAATGTTGGTTTGATGGTGTGTTTGGACCATGGAAAATATTCAATTGCTAATAGCGTGGAAATACTAGCTTTTTCCCATTAAGCTATAATGCTATCTAGTTACATTAGTAGATTCTCTTAAGTTCATGCTCCTAAACCTGATTTACTCGGCTCATATTTCACTCTCTGTTCCCAACCTTTTCCCCTCACTTATCATGCTCATGTCTTCCACCTCCAACGACAATGCAGTCATAATGAAACTTGTTGCTCACGTGGGTTGGACGCACTACGGTTCAATTTTTTGACTAGGTGTGGATTTGCCATGTTAAATATGTCTGCCGAGTATCTGTGAGATGCCAACACTGACCGGGGGCTAATTTTGAAAAGTTGGTGCAAAGAGCTTACAACCCTCCCATTTTTCAATAACTCAAGGAGACAGTAAAATATAGCTGAGAAAAGTGATGATACTAATTCTTTTCTACCTTGAATTCTACCATGGTGAAAGTTGTGGTGTCAGTGAATATGAGATGTAGAGGTGTTAGTTCAAACCGTTGAAGATGACGATGCTGGCTGCTGAGGCTATGTCGATGAAAAGATTACAATGTGGTGTTGGGTTCATAATGATGAAGACAAGACGACTACAAGATGGCAGGGACTACTAATTCAAGGCCAAATTGCGCATTCTCCTCTGAGGATGATGATATGATGGGGAACATATTAAAATTTCTAGTGGCGCTTGTACCTATATTTAACATGGATAAGTAATTAGGATATTTTATACTACATAGTAAAATTAAGGATAATACTATTGAGGAATGGATTGTTTGAGAACAATGATATAGGTTTTAGATGGAAGAAAGGCTTAATTACTAATTACATAGGTTGTACTAATCCATCAAAAGGGCCTAAGGTGAAAATTGAAAGATACAAATACAAAATAATATACTAGTAGCTTACTGAAGGAAATAAATTACTAAACATGAAATTAATGTCGAAGACACGATGAAGGCATACATGAGCCTTCAATTGGTAAATTTATAATAACTATACTTGCAAATGTTCTCCTTATCTGAAGAACACCTATAAATGATTCATACATGATAACTTGCATTTAAGAGTCAGTCCCTTCATATGTAAGCAGTAAGCCTGAGGAAGATCAGAAAAAAACAAACACATCCATACTAAGCAGACTAATTTCAGATCCTTAATTTAAACCTGAAAGATTTGAGATACTGCAATCAACTAATTTTTGTAATTAAGCATAAAAAGAATCTACTTGTTCAATTTTAGTGGAATATATTCTTTGGTATCGCAATAGTTAATTCTTGTAGGAAATTTTATTGTTAACCTGTTGAGATAGTGTCAAAATTGATTGAAAGAATTGTTTGTTTTGTTCTCCAATTAACAGTTTACAAACTTTAAATGGAGAAGTGAAATAGCAATAACTATTTAATGACTCACTTTTCTTGGTTTTACTTGAAATTAAGACTTACATATTTTTCGGTGCAATTGTTGATGAGGGTAAATCTTCAATGTTTCTGCTTCGTCTCTTCTCTACGACCTCTCCTCCTCATTGGAAATCAGGTAGCTCAAATTTTATCACTTCCTGGTCCGAAGAAGGTTGGAGTTGACATTCCTTCTGAAATAATAAAAAAATAATCACAAACCGCTTTCCTATATTTTAATACAGCTTTACTTTAAACCCAGTAAGAGCATCCACAGTCGTTTTCTAAAATTTCCATATTTCCAAATTATAGCAAACGAATACAAAAGAGACGCTGCAGTCGTTTCTCAAATTCCCATATTTTGGCAAACTTCCTATTTTCATTTCTCAAATATGAGAAACGATCTGAGCTTTCTCAAATTATAAAGGACGGGGTATGATATCCCGTCTCTTCTATATAATAATTTTTTAATCATATCAGACGGACGATCATATACCGTCCCAATCATTCTCAATTTTTTTTTTTTTAAAAAGCGTTCAAACGGGGAATGATACCCCGTCCGGGGTATCAAACCCCGTCCCACCTCTTTTGGTCAAAGTTTTTTGTTGAAAATCCCCTCAGACGGGGATAGATACCCCGTCCGGGGTATCATTCCCCGTCCGGGGTATCATTCCCGTCCGGGTATTTTCTTTTTTTTTTCTTTTTCTTTTTTTTTATTCCTACTTTGCCCTCCTATAGTGCCAACACACTTCAAAAATAGCGGGGGTATTAAGGTCTTCTCACACAAAAAACGGGGTATGATACCCCGTCCGAGCGTTAGCCAGATTTTTTTTTTTTTTTTTTTTCGAAGAGACGGGGAATGATTCCCCGTCTTACGCCATTTTAAAATTAAAAAACTAGGGACGGTGAATCATATTCCGTCTGTAACGAATATGAGAAAAATTTAGCAAACGACGACTGCAAGAACTTGGTCCATTTGTTATTACTGCAGCTCCCATTTTTTGAGAAATAAGAAAAACGACTGTGGATGCTCTAACAATCCAAATCTGTGCAGGAAGTTTCCTCTCAAATTACACAAGTCAAACCGTCAGGAGAGTATTTTGGGGATGTTTTGAACGCAATTTAAGGCAACAAAAGATAAGATATTTGGAAGTGACTTTTCAATTCAGGCGTGTTTGGTTTAATTGAAGTTGGAAACACGTAACTTGTAACTCGTTAGACCACAGGATGGATTGCTTGTTTTGATACCAGCTGCAATAGGTATGTTTTATTTTCTAATGTCTCTATGTATATGATGTACCTGTTCCTTTCTGAAATTTGTTTATAACTAAATAAGCAGTTAGCTTATGATCATACAAGATTGTTGGGTTAAATGCTTAAAACCCCGACATTATTGGGTCAATGCAGGGAACCCAGCTGGGTTTTTGGTCAAAGTTGAAAAACCCCCAGGGAAGTTAGGGTGTTAGAAAACTGAAGTTACTTTGCACGTGGATTTTTATGATGAAAATGTCCTTAGTTCAGAACAACAATATTAGCCATCTATTTGAAGATGTATGGTCAATTTTGATTTGTAACAAAAATCAGCAAACAATTTTCATAAAGCCCTACACACCTCCGGTCTCTCAACGATTATCCCTACACCTCCGGTCGCTCAACGATTATCTGCTGCGGAGCAGCCTGCTCCCCAAATGCTCTCCCAGCATTCTCCGCAGGTGTTCAAGCCTCAAGTCCCCTTTGTTTTCATTCCCTCTGCGGAGCTCTCTGATAAAATGAAAATGTTTTGAGTCCTATGGTGCGGTTTCCTTCACCGGAGGTTCGGTACCTAACTATACCCTAGAATCGTTTCTGTGCATCTCGTGTAATGTTCAAGATTGGGGGTGGGTAATTAACACCTGTTCCAACGGGAAAGTGGTCATTAACTGTCCCTCTGTTCAAATTCTGAAAGATCTTATTGCCATCAACTCTCTTTCTATCGGTGCTATTAAGATTTCCATTCGCAAATGGGGGCACCAGGGTCTTCCTCCTCCTTCACTGATCCAATCCCCTGTCCAAGTCACCCTCTTCGGTCTCCCACCCTTCTGTGACTCACACCGTCTTGTCGCTGACATGACCAAATGTGTGGGAGAGCTGCGTCGAATTTCATCCTATTCCATGTTGGCATCAGGTTGCCTTCAGGTTGATGCAGAGTTCTTTTGCCCTTCTGGGAATGACAGAATTGATGCTTATTCGTTAAGAGATAATGTATCTATCTTCACTATCTCTGTCATTTATCAGAATGGTGTTAAGGGTAGTTCGAATCCAGTTTGGTTGGGTCTTGGAGCTTCTAAGACCTCTGTGGATGCACCTTCTTTTCCCAATACCTTCTCTGTCGGAACTTCCTCGCTGTCGGTGGCTTCTTCATCCAAATGGAAGGCCTCGCACAAAGCTCCGTCTAAAAAGAACCTGCCTTCCCAACGCAGAGGTTTTAGCGGTCCTCCCAAGCCCAAAATTTCGCCGTCGAAAACCCACAACCTTGTCTGGATTAACCCTGACTTAGCCGCTGTGAAGCACAATATTACCACTCATTCTGGTGCTGTCGAGCCCCCTCCTAAACTTCCTCCCCCTCCTCCGTCGAGATCCCACTCTCTGACCTCCGCTGTGGCTGTTGCACCATCCCCTATTCCCCCTGTGCCCACATTGGTTGAGTCGGACGAGAAGTGGCCAGTTTGAGAGGTGAATTTGACCTTTTCCTTTGATTGGGACAAGTACAAGAGCGCAGTGTATTGTACTCCATCTTCTGGATCCAAATCCAATCCAGCTACAACTAGAGTAATTAAAGCGTCCCCCCCTCTCAAAAGCTGACGCTTGGATCGATCATGATGATCTTTTAGAAGAAGAAGTTGCGGACCTGGATTATCCTAATCCTCAACAGAAGGTACTTATATCTTTTCATTCTGTTGTTGTTAAATTTCACGCTTCATTTGTTTGCTTTTTCTATCGCTGTTGCTTTTTTCGATTTTGGTGTCTACTCTTCTTTTTCGGCAAGTTACTCTCTTGAGTACTGTCTCGCTACTTATCTTCACTTTAATTCTCTACTTTGGGATCCGACATCGTACCCGGTGGGTTTCCACCCACCTGGTCGTTGTAGAGAGATCCCCCTACTCCATTTCCGTACTAGTCAACCTTACCCTATTTCTCAACCATCCTCGTTCACTTCACCCGGCCCAATTTATCAGATGAACTTAAACCCCCCCTGTTCAGACATTCTCTCTGAGGCGTTGATGCATTCAGCAGTTGGTGTCCCTGTAGGATAATGGCTCGATTCTGGTTCAGCTTGTTTATATCCGTCGTATCTGCAGCGATCGAAATTTCCAGTACACCAGTCGACTGAATATGGGTCTCAGTCGACTGTCCCGAACTAATTACCAGTCGACTGATAAGTAGACCAGTCGACTGTAGGCGGGTTTGTAAACTAGAATAGGCCCATTTCGAAAGGCCCAGTAGTTTCCCTATAAATACACCCTTTAGGGTTTTGTAAATAAAAAAACACCTCTATTTGGATTTTGCAGCCGTCATCTTTGTAAGGGTTTGTTTTCGCTCATGGGTGATTATAGTGGAAGAAACCCCAACCGCCCTGTGGATGTAGGCATTTGTTTTTGCCGAACCACGTAAATCGTTGTGTTCTTGTGTTTGCTTGTTTCTGGTTTTCGCTATTTCTTTTCTTTTGATTGGTGGTTAATTCGTATTCTGCACAACAAGTGGTATCAGAGCGTCGGGTTCGACCTAGAGGGAGATGGCGAGTGAAGCAGATGCAACCAAGGATGTTGCGGGATCAAGTTCTTCCAGAACAACGATTCACAACGCAAAATTTGAAGTTGAAAAATTTGATGGAACAAATAATTTCGGGATGTGGCAGTGTGAGGTGTTGGATGTTCTGGTTCAACAAGAACAAGACGTTGCTTTGGAGGAAGAAAAACCAAAGAATATGTCCGAAGCAGATTGGAAGAAGTTGAACCGAGTTGCGTGTGGGACTATTCGGCTCTTTATCGCGAAGGCTCAGAAGTACGATTTGATGAGGGATACCATTGCTGCGGTGTTGTGGAAGAAACTCGAAGACAAATACATGAGGAAAAGTTTGGAGAATCGGCTGTATTTGAAGAAGAGACTTTTTCGCTTCACCTATACTGAAGGTATGTCTATGAACGCTCATGTTGAATCATTTAATAAATTATTGGCTGATTTGTTAAATTTGGATGAGCAAATTAAAGATGAAGACAAAGCCCTAATTCTGTTGAATTCATTACCCGAATGTTATGATCATTTAGCAACAACTTTAATATATGGAAAAGATACTGTAAAATATGAAGATGTTGCAAATGCTCTGTTGAATAATGAAACTAGGAGAAGGGATAAAATGGTTGATAGAGAAACTTCTGAAGCATTGATTGTAAGGGGCAGAACTGAGACCAGATCTGAGACCAAATCTGGGAATAAAGGAAACAAATCTCGTTTCAAATCGAGAGGAGTTTCAAAGGACAGAAAGATACCGGCCAGAGATGAATGTGCTTTTTGTCATGAAAAGGGGCATTGGAAAAAGGATTGTCCGAAGCTACGAAATAAGGGAAATTCGACTGCAAATGTGACTGTTGATAATTTAGATAGTGATGATGATTTTTCCTTTGCACTTGCTGCTAGTCCCTCACTTTATCAAGAAGTATGGTTTCTTGATACAGCAGCCTCCTATCATATGTCTTGGAAAAAGAAGTGGTTTACTTCCTTAGAGTATATGGATGGTGGGGTAGTTTTGATGGGAAATGATGCGCCTTGTAAGAAGGTAGGAATCGGGAAGATTGAATTGCTAATGCGCGATGGTCTCATTAGAGAGCTTTCAGATGTATGGTATGTTCCAGATTTGAAAAAGAATTTGATTTCACTTGGTGTTTTGGAGGCCAGTGGAATGAAATTTGCTAGTGAAGGTGGCATTCTGAAGGTGACTAACGGATCACTTGTGGTGATGAAAGGGCAAAGAAAAAAGAACTTGTTTTTCTTGCAGGGAAAAACGTATTTGGGTCAGGCTGCCAGTGTAACTGAAAAGCCTAAACAGGTTGTTCCCGACTCTACAAGGTTGTGGCATATGCGACTCGGGCATGCAGGAGAAAAGGCCTTGCAGGGGCTTGTGAAGCAAGGGTTGCTTAAAGATGCTAAAGGTTGCAAGTTGGAATTTTGTGAACATTGTGTTTTAGGTAAGCAAACTAGGGTAAAATTTGGTACAGCTGTACATCAGACAAAGGGTATCCTCGATTATGTGCACACAGATGTTTGGGGCCCTACTCAAACACCTTCTATGAGTGGTAGACACTGGTTTGTTACATTTGTTGATGACTACTCCAGACGAGTTTGGGTATATACCATGAAACACAAAGATGAAGTTTTGACCTTGTTCACAAGCTGGAAGAAGAAAGTTGAAAACCAGACTGGAAGGAAGATTAAGGTTCTGAGGTCAGATAATGGAGGGGAATACAAGAACGATCCGTTTCTAAAATTGTGTGAAGATGAAGGGATCCAGAGGCACTTCACAGTTAGGAGGACTCCACAGCAAAATGGGGTTGCAGAAAGGATGAACAGAACCTTACTTGAGAAGGTGAGATGTATGCTAGCACAGTCTGGATTGAAGAAGACATTTTGGGCAGAAGCTGTTATATATGCAAGCCACATTGTCAACCGTTTACCATCTGCAGCACTTGAAGGCAAAACGCCTATTGAGGTATGGAGTGGTAAACCTGCATCTGATTATAGTTTTTTGCATATATTTGGTTGTCCTGCTTATTTTCATGTAACTGAAACTAAACTTGATGCAAGAGCCAAAAAGGCTATATTTGTTGGTTTTAGTACTGGTGTCAAAGGTTACAGGTTGTGGTGTCCAGAACAGAAAAAATTAGTAATCAGCAGGGATGTTACCTTTGATGAGACCAGCATAATTAGCTCGGGACAGTCGGCTGAGACCCATGATCAGTCGACTGGTGATCAAGAGCAGCAGAAGATTGGGAGAGTTCTCCAACAGGTGGAGTTAGAAAAGCTTTCAGTTGAAAATCCTACTCCTGCCCAAAATGAAGATGATGTGGTTGATACTGAGAATGAGGAAGAAATTCCTATCCAAGACCCTCCCCAGCAGGAAGAATCAATTGCAGCGAGAAGGCAAAGAAGAGATATCAAACGACCATCTCGCTTTACAGAAACAGTTGCATTTGCTCTTCCCATTGTTGATGATGAAGTTCCCTCCAACTTCAAAGAAGCCACTAGAAGTTCTGAAAATGTAGATTGGAAAATTGCTATGGATGAAGAGATGAACTCTCTTCATAAGAACAAGACTTGGGATCTAGTGCAATTACCAAAGGGGAAGAAAGCCATCGGTTGCAAGTGGGTGTATACGAAGAAAGAAGGTCCAAAAGACAGTGTTCGGTTCAAGGCTAGACTAGTTGCAAAGGGGTATGCTCAACAGGAAGGAATTGACTATAATGAAGTGTTCTCTCCGGTTGTGAAGCATCCTTCTATTCGGATTTTGTTGGCATTGGTAGCACAGTTTGATCTTGAATTGACACAGATGGATGTGAAGACTGCATCTTACATGGGGACCTAGATGAAGAAATTTATATGTTGCAGCCAGATGAGTTTAAGACTGCTGGGAAGGAAAGTTCTGTTTGCAGGTTGAAAAAGTCTCTCTATGGGTTGAAGCAATCTCCAAGGCAGTGGTATTTGAGGTTTGATCAGTTTATGAAAGTGCAGAGATATTCCAGAAGTGAGTATGATCATTGTGTCTACTTCAGAAAATTGCAAGATAACTCTTTCATATATCTGTTATTATATGTGGATGACATGTTGATTGCCTCTAAAAATGCTAAGGAGATTCAAAACTTGAAGAATCAGCTGAGTTCTGAATTCGAGATGAAGGATCTTGGTGAAGCCAAGAAGATACTTGGGATGGAGATAGCTAGAGACAGAGCAAAGGGCATAGTGAGTTTGACACAGAAGCAATATCTCTTGAAAGTGCTGAAACGGTTTGGTATAGATGAGAAAACTAAACCAGTCAGTACTCCCTTAGCCACTCATTTCAGAATTAGTGCTTCTCAGTCTCCAAGTACAGATGAAGAGAGACAGTATATGGCTAATGTACCTTACACTAGTGTGGTTGGCAGTTTGATGTATGCCATGGTTTCTACTCGACCAGACATCTCTCAGGCGGTGAGTATGGTCAGTCGATATATGCATGATCCAGGCAGAGAGCATTGGCAAGCGGCTAAGTGGATTTTGAGGTACATAAGTGGCACCACAGATGTGGGTTTGAAGTTTGAGAGGGATAACAATATTAGCAGGCTATTGGTGGGTTATGTTGATTCTGACTATGCAGGTGATCTAGATAAGAGGCGGTCTACTACAGGCTATTTGTTTACTATGGATAGAGCACCTATAAGTTGGAGGTCCAATTTGCAGTCCACTGTAGCATTGTCTACTACTGAGGCTGAATACATGGCAGTTGCTGAGGCCATGAAGGAAGCCATTTGGATTCATGGACTTTTGAAGAGCTTGGGAATTCATCGGGAGAAGGTGGAGGTACACTGTGACAGTCAAAGTGCTATCCATTTAGCGAAGAACCAAGTTCATCATTCGAGGACCAAACATATTGATGTCCGTTATCATTTTGTGCGTGATTTGATAAAGGATGGTGATATTCTTCTGGTGAAGATTGGGACAGCTGATAATCCTGCTGATATGTTGACCAAAATTGTTGGGGCAGTCAAGTTCAAGCATTGCATGAACCTGACTAATATTTTGCATGTTTGATGATTTGGAATGGGCGGTTGGGATGGTGCTTTGCTATTTGTTTGCTTAGTATGTGATATCATACTAAGGTGAAGTTTGGGCTTTTGTTGCGTTTGGTGATGAGCATTGGTCTTGGAGTATTTTTGGAGATTGCTTGGGCAACTTGGAAGATCTCGCCAAGGTGGAGATTGTAGGATAATGGCTCGATTCTGGTTCAGCTTGTTTATATCCGTCGTATCTGCAGCGATCGAAATTTTCAGTACACTAGTCGACTGAATATGGGTCTCAGTCGACTGTCCCGAACTAATTACCAGTCGACTGATAAGTAGACCAGTCGACTGTAGGCGGGTTTGTAAACTAGAATAGGCCCATTTCGAAAGGCCCAGTAGTTTCCCTATAAATACACCCTTTAGGGTTTTGTAAATAAAAAAACACCTCTATTTGGATTTTGCAGCCGTCATCTTTGTAAGGGTTTGTTTTCGCCCATTGGTGATTATAGTGGAAGAAACCCCAACCGCCCTGTGGATGTAGGCATTTGTTTTTGCCGAACCACGTAAATCGTTGTGTTCTTGTGTTTGCTTGTTTCTGGTTTTCGCTATTTCTTTTCTTTTGATTGGTGGTTAATTCGTATTCCGCACAACAGTCCCCTCGGAGAGACAGCAAACATTTGAATCGCATAAAAAGTCTTTCTCTGTCATTCGCCCTAGTGCCCATATTCGGGCTAAAAGAACATCGAATTATTCGGCTAACTCTCAAGCATCTCTTGTGGCTTAGCTCCGTAAGTCTGATTGTTCACCCCCCATTCCTTCTTCTTCTGGGACAAACCAACTTGGATCCATCTATAATGTGCACTTCGACACCCTCTCTAATCTAGAGATGCTTCGTCTTTCTAACACTATGGGGTTTCTAGTAAACTCGGACAACTTTGTTGACTTTGATTCTATTCGAAGTCGCGAAATTTCAAGAGCTTTTGAGAACAACAATTATAATGATTAGCATCTCTTGGAACATTCGGCGTCTGCGGAGTGCGTCCAAGCAACAAGCAGTGTTTCAACTGATTTCCTCCTCCCATTGTGATTTGATCTCTATTCAAGAATCTAAACTTGAATCCCCGTCCCCTTCCATCCTTCATTCGATAGATCTCTGCACAGCCACCAATATTAAGTTCGTTTATAAATCTGAATATGGGATAGCAACAATGCAAAACAATACATGAGATGAGAAGTAAGAACGAAAGCTATACAAAAAAAAATAGGATTGCAAGAAAAGGAACAAGGACTATATTTAATTAACATAGTACTACATGATCCTCCTGGTCCTAGCATTTATTTGTGAATTCAACATAAAGTTATTTCATGATAAAGTAGCTATTTCAATCTCATATTTCCTCATAGTAGGAGTGTAATATTCCTTTCTGAGTTCACTTGTGGCTTCAGATCCCGACGAGTAACTGGTTCCATTTCCGATCTGTTCTTTCACAAGATTACTAGGTGCAGCTAAATGTGCAAATGGGTTCACGGGCGGAGAAATTTCCACTTCCCCCTCTAACATCTTCACCACTTTGCTCATTTGAGGCCTTGCTTCTGGCTGATACTGAACACACCACAAAGCCACCTTGCATATCCTCTCTGCATTCTCTCGTTCGTCATCTTCAATTCCACACACCGATGCTATTTCTTTGAACTGCCCATTTTCATATTTCTGCCATATCCACGTAGGAAACCATTCCGGGGTTTCTGTTTGACTGACATCAAAGTGCCTCCTCCTTCCTAATATCTCAAACAGCGATATCCCAAAGCTATAAACATCACATTTCTCAGTTACATGTTGCTCTTTCCACATCTCTGGTGCAGCATAGCCAGGAGTCCCTAAAGCTCCTTTCGACACATGAGTGTCTTCTCGATTACACAACCTTGACAGTCCAAAATCAGCCACCTTTGGTGAGAAATCCTCATCTAGAAGAATGTTCGCAGGCTTAATGTCATAATGTATTATCTTATCTTTACACTCCTCGTGGAGATATCTGATTCCCTTGGCCGTTCCTATCGCAATCTCTTGAAGTTTCTTCCATTCAACTTTCAGGTTCTTATTGAACAAGTATTTGTCAAGAGAACCGTTCTCTAAATACTCATATACAAGAGCAGTGATAGTTGGATCAAAACAGAACCCATAAAGCCGAACTAGATTGATGTGGTAGGTTCTTGCCATGATTCCTACTTCTGCCATGAATTGTTCTCCAACTCTTTTGTCCATGTTTCCTTTTAGGACTTTTGCTGCGACCATTACTCCATTCGGGAGTTCTCCTTTGTAAACTACTCCGAAGCCCCCTGAGCCCAATTTAGTTGCGTAGTTACGAGTGAAACCTTCGAGTTGATCAGGCGAAAACCTGATTGGTTTTTCTCTGGCGAGTTCGTTAAGAAACTCTTCCACTGTTGCCATCTTCATCTTTGAATTTGTAACTATAGCGAAGGCTTGATTTGAAGAAGGATGGGATGGTGCTGAAGGTGCAGTGGCGTAGAAGTTTACCGATGGCAAGTTTGACGGAAGCTTGAACTTCTTGATGCACCATGCAATTAGTATAACGGAAACAATCAAGCTGATGACGCTCAAAACTGCAATTTACAGGTTGGAATTAGAATTCATATTGAGTATATTAAAAAGTTATGTGTTGCAAGTGGTTCGGTCTTACTAATGACAGCAATTATTGATGCATTAATTGAATTTACTGCACGATGAAAATCTGCATCTCCAGAGTCTTGAGTAATGTCTGGATTTCCAGAGACAGACATCCTTGCTCAGAGAGTGGTAGTAGCAGAAGCAAGTTTTCTGAGAGGAGAAAATTAGTATATACCACATTTATTAATCTACAGTTTTAGAGGGAAAGATATATCTACACTATTTTTGGTTAATTAAGATATATCTCCACTTACCAAATAGCTAGTAAGAAATAAGAAAAGTATCACTTACATATTGTAATGGTGCAGAACTCGCAGGTATCTTGACTACGTCCTGTTGTACACCTCTTCTTTTCTTAGGCACTTAGGGAAAGCCCAATTGAAGCTAATATTTATAGCCTTAACTAAGGTTGCGTTTGGCCTGGCCTTTTTTGGGCTTTAAAGCTAATTCAGAAGGAGAAACCAGAAAGTAGAGCTTTGAAATTAAAAGCTGAAGCTGTTTGGATAGTCAGCTTTTTTTTAACTTTAAAGCTACTTTTAAGCTAGAAGTTGTTTGGCATAAGATATCAATTGTAAGCTACTTTCATACTCAATTTAAGTTTTTGATTTTATTTAAGAATAAAATATAAGTTATCAAATTAAAAAAAAAAAATCTTTATATTACAAATAAATTGATGTCATGATAGCTTCATGGGCATAGTCAGTATTAAGGGCATATGTGTTGGAGAGGTAGAGCAGGCCATGACTTTGATTATAACACGAGAACATAATTAGCAAGGGTAGAAACACCTTGCTAATCTGGGCAGGGTCAATCTAATTTGGGTCAATGTTGGCATTGCAAACAAAATATGACAGCAATGAGAGCACGAAAGGTCGTTGATGCAGGGAACTTAACTGTTGGATGATAGGGTCACGATTAAGGATCAAATTCGTGGTTGTGATGATCAGAGGAATGCGCGATTTGGGATCCATGTCAACTCGCAATTTTGGGAAGAGGGAGACGAGAAGTCGCATCTGAGAAGGACACGACTAAGGGGAGAAAGGGGAAGGGGAAGGGAAATTTTTTTGATCTTTAGGGTTTGAATGTGGAAGGGATAAAAAAAGAGAATGAGTAGAAAAAAAGAGAAAAAGAGAAGCTAGAAGCTAGAAGTAGATCTGGAGGGCTTCTTTTAGAGCTCCTTTTCTTCATTAAAAAAAACTACTTTTTTTGGGAGCTTTTCAAAATATGCGTTTGGCCCAGCTTCTCCTTTTAAAGGAGAAGATAAGTTATTTTTAAGCTGGGCCAAACACACCCTAAGTCAAGGTCTTCTTAGAAGATTTGTCGACGAGAGTTATCAAGATTCACATAACATAGCTGTGGTTGATAGGTCCAATTCCTGTTATTTTATTTATTCTTTTAAATATATTTTTGGGATAAAACCATGAGGTCAAAATTTATATATATCTTAAGCAAATAGACCTACCCCATCTCTCCTTTCTATATTTCAAAATAGAGAAAGGAGAGCAAAAGTAGCGATTGACACGTGCAGGTCACACCAATTGCAAAATTAAAAAAACACAAAAAAACATTTCTTCTACTACTTCTCCTCTAAAATCACTAACCCTAACTCTCTCTACCCCAAAACCCACCCAAATCTGCTTCGCCGCCCGTCGATCTCCTCGACATCGCCACCCGTCTTTACCCACCGCCCGCCACTACCCGCGACCCCAGCGCTACCCTCGCAACCGCTCCCCATCGATCTCCTTGCTGTCGCGGCCCATGGGATTCGCATCCTTTTTGCCGCGCGCCGAAAAGGGCAACGACGATGGTGGGACTCGCATCCCCCTCTCGCCGCGCACCGGAAAGGGCATCGACAACGGTGGGATGCTCGACAATGGTGAGTTATGTTTTGGACTTCTCTCAAAATTTCTTGATCTTACTTCATTGTAAACCCACATAATATCGGAATTTGAGGATAGAGAACATTGGATCGGATGGTTTTGCTGATCTCTCTCGCTCTCGCTTCGCCCTCCGCATCGTCGGCGGCGACAATTCGCGAAAACCCCAAGGTACGTATAAATGTATAATTATTACTGTTTTCCTCTTTTTCATTTTTTAGATATGCAGTTGGATCACAAATTCGTTATTGAAAATGAGTGAATTCTGCAATTTGAGCAAAAGATTGGGTTTGGAATGAAGAATCGAGGCAGTCTCTGTACCAAGGGAAAGGTATTTTCTAATTTACATGGTAGTCTAATTTTGAAAATGAGCTCAATTTTGTAAAATCCATTTATTTATTTACATTGTATTACTATATTTGTCGATTTGTTAGTATGTTTTGTTGTTGGCGAATTTGGATGGTTGAAAAATGATGTACACTGGAGATCTACTTATGCTATGTTTGGCATCGTGTTTTTTTTCGAAAAGTGCAAGAACCTAAAACATGAATGAACGTGCAAACAAATCTAAACGTTTTCAACACAATACACTCAATAACTTTCCCAGGTTTATCTTCTTGGACATGAACGACAGAGAACATTAAGACAGTGGAAGTGAAATAGAGAACATGAAGATGAGCTCTTTTGAACGATAAAAATTTTCACGGTTTATTCATTAAATTTAAGAGAAATTATAACAATCTATCATCACGCGTCGAAAAGGGCATCGACAACGGTGGGACGCTCGACAATGGTGAGTTATGTTTTGGACTTCTCTCAAAATTTCCTGATCTTACTTCAGTGTAAACCCATAGAATACCGGAATTTGCGGATAAAGGACATCGGATCGGATGATTTTGCTGATCTCTTTCGCTCTCGCTTCGCCCTCCACATCGTCGGCGACGACAATTCGCGAAAACCCCAAGGTACGTATAAATGTATAATTATTATTGTTTTCCTCTTTTTTGTTTTTTAGTTATGAAGTTGGATCACAAATTGGTTACTAAAAATGAATGAATTCTGCAATTTGAGCAGAAGATTGGGTCTAGAATGAAGAATCGAGGCAGTCTCTGTAATGAGGGAAAGGTATTTTCTAATTTGCATGGTAGTCTAATTTTGAAAATGAGCTCAATTTTGCAAAATCCATTTATTTATTTACATTGTATTACTATATTTGTCGATTTGTTAGTATGTTTTGTTGTTGGTGAATTTGGATGGTTGAAAAATGATGTACATTGGAGATCTACTTATGCTATGTTTGGTATCGTGTTTTTTTCCGAAAAGTGCAAGGATCTAAAAACAGGAATGAACATGCAAACAAATCTAAACGTTTTCAACACAATACACTCAATAATTATCCCAGGTTCATCTTCTTGGACATGAACGACAGAGAACATTAAGACAGTGGAAGTGAAACAGAAAACATGAAGATGAGCTCTTTTGAACGATAAAAAAATTCGTGGTTTATTCATTAAATTTAAGAGAAATTATAACAATCTATCATCACGTGTATACTATATCACTAATTTTTTCTGTCAATACAAATGGTATTGAAAGTAAATAAATGTACTTGAAGAATAATAATTTGTATGCCCATAGCTCCACCATAATAACTTCATGAAGTGTCTGATTACCCTCTTGGCATGTTCACCATCTGAATGGTCAGAAGCCCACACATGAAGAATCATAAGAGAACTCAATATCAGCTGAATTTAATAAACATTTCTTCGTCTTTGCAAACAAGTAGGCTCCAAGTCTCCCACACCCCTTCACGTCTGTACAGACTGTCGCCACAAAATCTTTTATTATCGCGAACATTTAATTTAGGCAATTCGTTGTATATAAAACTAGGATTTAAGTCATTGAACAATTGAATGATTATTGTGATTGAGTTTTGAAATGTCTTTTTGCATCAAATGCTCGATCTTAGGTTAGTTACATTGCTATTTAAAATTAAATAATTTTGTGGAGTTTTTTACTCTATGTAAGTATAAATTTCAAGAAATGTGGCTCCATATGGTAAATGAGAATTGTTTTACCTTTTGTAGGAAATAAAAAAAGTGATGGTTTTAGTTTTTGAATGGTAGAGAGTAAATATCATATTTTCTACATCTTTTGTTTTATTTGAAAAGTTTTGGTGAATTGTAGTAGTGTATGTGTGTTTAATGGTTTGATCATTTTTTAGAAGCACAAATAAGGAATAATATATAACAAATGGAGGCAAATATTGAGGAACTTCGCAGACAATATGAGTCTTTGCAAGCAAGCTTTAGAATGGAGGAAACTTACAAGATTTCAAGTGATTTTTGAAAATACCTACTTTTGGTATCTCTAAATTTAGGGATCTAGGGTTTTTCTATGTTTGGTACTGGAATTGTTGAAAACTTACACACATCGAGAATTTTGGGGTTTCCTTTCAACTGAATAGAAAATATAGAATGATGTTGGTTTAGAAACGTGAATTGATAATCCCAACTTCGGTAATTATTGTTCCCTCTATGTATTTTTTATCCCAACTTCGGTAATTATTGGTAATCCCAAGTACGTGAATTGGTACTTTTGGTATCTTTTGATATAGCTAATTATTAATTATTATTCCCTCTATGTATTTTTTATGTTGATTTTATATAATTTGAGAGGGAATGCTTGATTTGAGAGAGGGAAGATAGTTGAGAAACACATGGTCAATAAGTAGATAGCAGAGTATATCAAGGAGTCTGAGAAGAGCCGCATCTCAACTTCGGTAATTATTCGACTTTTTTTTTCTTCTTTCCTTTAAATTAAATAGAAATATAGAATTATGTTGGTTGGTTTGTAAGTGTGAATCAGTTAATTTGTAGATTTGTCATCTTTTAATTATATTATGATCGAAATAGTTAAGAGACATCTCTAAATTTTTTAGTTCCATATAATTTTAGGACTCTCTCAAAATTATTTTAGTCTGTGCAATTTGCACAGGGTAAGACTAGTTTTTCCTTAACGTAGCTTCCCTATCAAATTCATTTTATTGACCTTTTCTGCGTCTTAAAGTGGAGGACAGGAGAGAGAAAGAGAATTTTCATAACAAAATTGGGTGGAAGGAAGAGAAAGAATTAACAAGCAAAATGATTTCCCGGTGTAACAAGTCTTACGCGATATATATGAATTGATTGATAAATTTTGAGTCTCCATCGTTCTATGAGGAGGACATTATGTAGACGGTGGACTCTGCCTGATTCCAGCTAGTCACATGAAGTAATTGTGAAAATTCAAAAGGTTTTAAAATTTTAAATTTTAGTGGACCCATTTTTTTAAAGGGAAATGGTACAGCATAACCATCTTATTTCATTAATGACACAAAATGGGAATCTTGGAAGATTTTAAGCCATATCAAAAACCTCTGTAATGATGCTGTCAAGTGTCTTGGTGCAGGCTCATCAAGTCGCGATCCGAGAATGGTTACTTGGTCTCCTCCTCTTAATAATTTTGTTAAGGTCAATGTCGATGGCAGCTCCTTTGGTAATCCCGGGCGTAGTGGTTATGGCGGCCTAATCCGGAATGCTTCAGGTGATTGGCTTATTGGTTTTTCAGGTGGTTGTGGCACTACTTCCAATCTCAATGCTGAGCTTCAAGCAATTGCCAATGGTTACAATTAGCTTGGAATGAAGGTTATAGAGAGGTTGTGTGTGAATCTGACTCCAAGTCTGCTCTTATGTTGATTGATCAAGGGGTTGGTGATACTCATCCCTATGCCTCTATTGTTACTTACATTAAGTCCCTCGCTCGCCGCTCATGGAACTTAGTGTTTGCTCACACCCTTCGAGAAGGCAACTCTTGCGCTGACTGGCTGGCGAAATTCGGAGCAAGCTTAAATTATGAATTTAAAGTTTGGCATTCTTGTCCTCCTGTTGTCTCTACATTCCTGTTAGCTGATGCTATGGGGATAGAGCATGTCAGGATGTAGTTGTAGTGGTGGTTATCGTTTTTTATTTTCCCCCTGATTAAAAAAAAAATCTTATTTCATTAATGAGTAAGTAATGAAATAAACTCAGGAACTAAAAATATAGTGCAACAATAAAAATAAAGAGAGAACGAACGAGGCAAAAAAAAAAAAAAAATCCTCCAACAACCTTGGAGTGTAGATTCAAATATCTATCTATCTAGTTAAGAAACAAGAGTACAAACAAGATAAGATAAGATAAATTAACCTCTGAGGCCGAAGAAGAAATCTTGTGCTTGAGATTTTTGGAACCGTGTTGTTGTAAGGTAAGAGATGTGAGTTGTTGCCATAGTGTTTGTTCTAGCTGTATGCATGTCTTTGCCCTGTGGTGGACATGCAGGATAATGGTCCATAATCAAACAATTTGAGTGGTTACTTCAAAAAATGATTTAATTAAGCTTTAGGCGCTATAATCATTTGAGCTTAGGCACATTTTAAGAGAGATAATAGGGCACAGGAGTTTGCTGTTTGCCCAACCCGTGGCTCCGTCCATGTATGCTGACGGATTGGCCAGGTTTAAGGATGGTATTTCCATCATATCCGGGTAAAAGACAAAGCACGTGCCTACCACGTGACTAAGATTTAACAGCTGCTAAACAGGAATACCAAAAATATGGATTTTTCCCGTACTGACCCACTTGTTGAAAATATTGATTAAACTAACCCACTTTCGAAAATATTTACCCAACTGATCCAGTTTTGGACACGTCAGTCAACATAAAACGGCATATGTTACTTTAATGCCGTTATTGTCAATAGCGGCACCAGTGAATTTTTTTTCCGTTGCCGCTATTGTGAATAACGACATTGGTACATTTTACATTCACTTAGGAGCTTTCTGATTTGAGAAGAAAATTGTAAGAGAAAATATCTTATAACTGGTGCCACTATCTCCAATAACGACATCATTATAACGGATGCCATCAGTATAATTTATAAAAAAAGATGTTTTTTTTGAAATTTTTTTCTCAAGTTGTAGAGCTGCTAAGTGAATGCGAGATAGCAACAATGATTTTTTTTACAGGTGCCGCTATACGAAACGACGACACAAAAATAATATATGCCGTTCTTGTTAATAGAACGGCTAATGCTGACTTGTTCAAAACTGAGACAGTTAGGTAAATATGTTCGAAAGTGAGTTATTTTGGTCAATATTTTCAAAAAATGGGTCAGTGCGTAAAAAATTCAAAAATATGCAAGAACTGTAGGGGTATTTTACATCGACCACAAGTTTGGTGGGTATATTGCGTTTGACCGATAGTTCATGTCCAATAATTTATGCACATAAATATGGTGGTCAAAGTTCACAAAAAAAAAAAAAAAAAAAAAAAAGTTTATCCTCATAGTTGACCTTTTGGATATATTTCGGCATTGGGTCGCTTTTGTTGGGTTGGAAGAATTTTTTGCCGCATGTTGTGTTGCGTCCACTCATTAAATTGTTACAAAAATCTCCTTATCATTTCTTTTTAAATTATATATGTCCTATATATCATGTTAGATCTGTTGGTTGGTGGAAGATCTCGCCAAGGTGGAGATTGTAGGATAATGGCTCGATTCTGGTTCAGATTGTTTTGGAGTATCTGCAGCAAAAGAAAGTTACAGCATAAGTCGACTGATAGAAGGATCAGGCGACTGTCCAGAGAGTTTTCGAAGGCTAAAGATACAAGCAGCAGCAGAGGATCAGTCGACTGATCGGTCGACTGCCAGATGGATTGCCAGTCGACTGATGACGGTATTTTGAACTGGATCAGGCCCAATTCGAAAAGGCCCAATAGTTTCCCTATAAATACACTTGTTAGGGTTTTGTAATCTGAGACGAAAATTAGAGATCCCTATTTCGGTTTTGCAGCCGTCATTATTTGTAAGGGTTTGTTTTCGCCCATTGGTGATAATTTGAAGAAGAAGAAACCCCAACCGCCCCGTGGATGTAGGCATGTATTTTGCCGAACCACATTAAATCTGTGTGTCCTTTTGTGTTGGTTTGCTTTTGTGTTTTCTCGCTGGTTCTCTCTTTGTATTCCGCATTGATTCTTGTTGATAAATACACTTGTTAGGGTTTTGTAATCTGAGACGAAAATTAGAGATCCCTATTTCGGTTTTGCAGCCGTCATTATTTGTAAGGGTTTGTTTTCGCCCATTGGTGATAATTTGAAGAAGAAGAAACCCCAACCGCCCCGTGGATGTAGGCATGTATTTTGCCGAACCACATTAAATCTGTGTGTCCTTTTGTGTTGGTTTGCTTTTGTGTTTTCTCGCTGGTTCTCTCTTTGTATTCCGCATTGATTCTTGTTGATTTGATTTGTACCGCGCACAACAAGTGGTATCAGAGCTGTTGGTTCGACCTAGAGAGAGATGGCGGGTGATGCAGATGCAACCAAGGAAGTTGTGGGATCAAGTTCATCAAGAACAACGATTCACAACGCAAAATTTGAAGTTGAAAAATTTGATGGGACAAACAATTTCGGGATGTGGCAATGTGAGGTTTTGGATGTTCTTGTTCAACAAGAACAAGATGTTGCTTTGGAAGTGGAAAAACCTAAGGATATGTCCGAAGCAGATTGGAAGAAGTTGAATAGAGTTGCGTGTGGGACTATTCGGCTCTTTATTGAGAAGGCTCAGAAGTATGATTTGATGAGGGATACCATTGCTGCGGTGTTGTGGAAGAAACTCGAAGACAAATACATGAGGAAAAGTTTGGAGAATCGGCTGTATTTGAAGAAGAGACTTTTTCGCTTCACCTATACGGAAGGTATGTCTATGAATGCTCATGTGGAATCATTTAATAAATTATTGGCTGATTTGTTAAATTTGGATGAGCAAATTAAGGATGAAGATAAAGCCCTAATTCTGTTGAATTCATTACCTGAAAGTTATGATCATTTAGCAACTACTTTATTATATGGAAAAGATACTGTGAAATATGAAGATGTTGCAAATGCTTTGTTGAATAATGAAACTAGGAGAAGGGATAAGATGGTTGATAGAGAAACTTCTGAAGCGTTGATTGTAAGGGGCAGGACTGAGACTAGATCTGAGTCCAAATCTGGGAAAAAGGGAAACAAATCTCGTTCCAAATCGAGAGGAGTTTCAAAGGACAGGAAAATACCGGCCAAAGATGAATGTGCTTTCTGTCATGAAAGGGGGCATTGGAAAAAGGATTGTCCAAAGCTACGAAATAAGGGAAATTCGACTGCAAATGTGACTGTTGAAAATTTAGAAAGTGGCGAGGATTTTTCTTTTGCACTTGCTTCTAGTCCCTCACTTTATCAAGAAGTATGGTTTCTTGATACAGCAGTCTCCTATCATATGTCTTGGAAAAAGGAGTGGTTTATTTCTTTGGAATATATGGATGGTGGTGTAGTTTTGATGGGAAATGATGCACCTTGTAAGAAGGTAGGAATCGGGAAGATTGAATTGCTAATGCACGATGGTCTTATTAGGGAGCTTTCAGATGTATGGTATGTTCCAGATTTGAAAAAGAATCTGATTTCACTAGGTGCTTTGGAGGCCAGTGGTTTGAAATTTGCTAGTGAAGGTGGCATTCTGAAGGTGACTAGCGGATCACTCGTGGTGATGAAAGGGCAAAGAAAGAGGAACTTGTTTTTCTTGCAGGGAAAAACATATTTGGGTCAGGCTGCCAGTGTAACTGAGAAGCCTAAACAGGTTGTTCCCGACTCTACTAGGTTGTGGCATATGCGACTCGGGCATGCAGGAGAAAAGGCCTTGCAAGGGCTTGTGAAGCAAGGGTTGCTTAAAGATGCTAAAGGGTGCAAGTTAGAATTTTGTGAACATTGTGTTTTGGGTAAGCAAACTAGGGTGAAATTTGGTACAGCTGTACATCAGACAAAGGGTATCCTCGATTATGTGCACACAGATGTTTGGGGCCCTACTCAGACACCTTCTATGAGTAGTAGACACTGGTTTGTTACTTTTGTTGATGATTACTCCAGGCGAGTTTGGGTATATACCATGAAGCACAAAGATGAAGTTTTGACATTGTTCACAAGTTGGAAGAAGAAAGTTGAAAATCAGACTGGTAGGAAGATTAAGGTTCTGAGGTCAGATAATGGAGGAGAATACAAGAATGATCCGTTTCTGAAGTTGTGTGAAGATGAAGGGATCCAGAGGCACTTCACAGTTAGGAAGACTCCACAGCAAAATGGGGTTGCAGAAAGGATGAACAGAACCTTATTGGAGAAGGTGAGATGTATGTTAGCACAGTCTGGATTGAAGAAAACATTTTGGGCAGAAGCTGTTATATATGCAAGCCACATCGTCAACCGTTTACCATCAGCAGCACTTGAAGGCAAGACGCCTATTGAGGTATGGAGTGGTAAACCTGCATCTGATTATAGTTTTTTGCATATATTTGGTTGTCCTGCTTATTTTCATGTAACTGAAACTAAACTTGATGCAAGAGCCAAGAAGGCTATATTTGTTGGTTTTAGTACTGGTGTCAAAGGTTACAGGTTGTGGTGTCCAGAACAGAAGAAGTTAGTAATCAGCAGAGATGTCACTTTTGATGAGACCAGCATGATCAGCTCGGGACAGTCGACTGATGGTATAGGACAGTCGACTGGTGAGCAGCAGAAGAGTGGGACAGTTCTTCAACAGGTGAGTAGAAGAAGTTCGGGACAGTCGACTGATGAACAGGAGCAGTCGACTGATGGTCCAAAACAGCAGAATTGTGGGAGCTCGGGACAGTCGACTGGTGGCAATAACCAGTCGACTGGTAGGAGAGTGTTCCAACAGGTGGAGTTAGAAAATTTGTCAGTTGAAAATCCTGTTCCTGTCCAAGATGAAGATGATGTGGTTGATACTGAGATTGACGAAGAAGCTCCTATCCAGCAGGAAGAATCAATTGCAGTAAGAAGGCAAAGAAGAGATATCAAACGACCGTCTCGTTTTACAGACACAGTTGCATTTGCTCTTCCCATTGTGGATGATGAAGTTCCCTCCAACTTCAAAGAAGCCACTAGAAGTTCAGAAAATGCAGATTGGAAAGTTGCTATGGATGAAGAGATGAACTCTCTTCATAAGAATAAGACTTGGGATCTAGTGCAACTACCAAAGGGGAAGAAAGCAATTGGTTGCAAGTGGGTGTATACGAAGAAAGAAGGTCCAAAAGGCAGTGTTCGGTTCAAGGCAAGACTAGTTGCAAAGGGGTATGCTCAACAGGAAGGAATTGACTATAATGAAGTGTTCTCTCCAGTTGTGAAGCATCCTTCTATTCGGATTTTGTTGGCATTGGTAGCACAGTTTGACCTTGAGTTGACACAGATGGATGTGAAGACTGCGTTCTTACATGGGGAACTAGATGAAGAAATTTATATGTTACAGCCAGATGGGTTCAAAATTGCTGGGAAGGAAAATTGTGTTTGCAGGTTGAAGAAGTCTCTCTATGGGTTGAAGCAATCTCCAAGGCAGTGGTATTTGAGGTTTGATCAGTTTATGAAGGTGCAGAGATATTCCAGAAGTGAGTTTGATCATTGTGTTTACTTCAGGAAGTTGCAGGATGGCTCTTTCATATATCTGTTATTATATGTGGATGACATGTTGATTGCCTCTAAGAATGCTAAGGAGATTCAAAATTTGAAGAATCAGTTGAGTTCTGAATTCGAGATGAAGGATCTTGGTGAAGCCAAGAAGATACTTGGGATGGAGATAGCTAGAGACAGGGCAAAGGGCACAGTGAGTTTGACTCAGAAGCAATATCTTTTGAAGGTGCTGAAACGGTTCGGTATAGATGAGAAGACTAAACCAGTAAGTACACCCTTAGCCAGTCATTTCAGAATTAGTGCTTCTCAGTCTCCAAGTTCAGATGAAGAGAGACAATATATGGCGAATGTACCTTACACTAGTATAGTTGGCAGTTTGATGTATGCCATGGTTTGTACTCGACCAGACATCTCTCAGGCGGTGAGTATGGTTAGTCGATATATGCATGATCCAGGCAAAGAGCATTGGCAAGCAGCTAAATGGATTCTAAGGTACATAAGTGGCACCACAGATGTGGGTTTGAAATTTGAAAGGGATGACAATATTAGCAGGTTATTGGTTGGATATGTTGATTCAGACTATGCAGGTGATCTAGATAAGAGGCGGTCTACTACAGGCTATTTGTTTACGATGGCTAGAGCACCTATAAGTTGGAGATCAAATTTGCAGTCCACTGTAGCGTTGTCTACTACTGAGGCTGAATACATGGCGGTTGCTGAGGCCATGAAGGAAGCCATTTGGATACATGGACTTTTGAAGAGCTTGGGAATTCATCGGGAGAAGGTGGAGGTACACTGTGACAGTCAGAGTGCTATTCATTTAGCGAAGAACCAAGTTCATCATTCGAGAACCAAACATATTGATGTCCGTTATCACTTTGTGCGTGATTTGATAAAGGATGGTGATATTCATTTGGTGAAGATTGGAACAGCTGATAATCCTGCTGATATGTTGACCAAAGTTGTTGGGGCAGCCAAGTTCAAGCATTGCATGAACCTGGCTAATATTTTGCATGTTTGATGATTTGGAATGGGGGGTTGGAATAGTGCTTCGCTATTTGTTCGCCTAGTATGTGATATCATACTAAGGTGGAGTTTGGATTTGTTGTTACATTTGATGATGAGCATTTGGAGTATTTGTGGAGATTGCTTGGGCTACTTGGAAGATCTTGCCAAGGTGGAGATTGTTGGTTGGTGGAAGATCTCGCCAAGGTGGAGATTGTAGGATAATGGCTCGATTCTGGTTCAGATTGTTTTGGAGTATCTGCAGCAAAAGAAAGTTACAGCATAAGTCGACTGATAGAAGGATCAGGCGACTGTCCAGAGAGTTTTCGAAGGCTAAAGATACAAGCAGCAGCAGAGGATCAGTCGACTGATCGGTCGACTGCCAGATGGATTGCCAGTCGACTGGTAAGTCGACCAGTCGACTGATGACGGTATTTTGAACTGGATCAGGCCCAATTCGAAAAGGCCCAATAGTTTCCCTATAAATACACTTGTTAGGGTTTTGTAATCTGAGACGAAAATTAGAGATCCCTATTTCGGTTTTGCAGCCGTCATTATTTGTAAGGGTTTGTTTTCGCCCATTGGTGATAATTTGAAGAAGAAGAAACCCCAACCGCCCCGTGGATGTAGGCATGTATTTTGCCGAACCACATTAAATCTGTGTGTCCTTTTGTGTTGGTTTGCTTTTGTGTTTTCTCGCTGGTTCTCTCTTTGTATTCCGCATTGATTCTTGTTGATTTGATTTGTACCGCGCACAACAAGATCTAGAATATAAAATTAGAATTTTGCTCAAAAACAAAAGTATGACAGCTATATTTTGCATAAAGCATAATCATCTAGATATTAAAGTTACCTTACATATATATAGTCAATACTTAATTAATAAGAGCATCCATAGTCGCTTGCTAAATTTTCATTTTCTCCATATTATAGCTTTTTCGTCTCTACAGTCGTTTACTATTTATTCATATTTTAGCAAAATCACTACAAAACAATGCTATATATGAGAGCAGATAAGAGAATATGCATATTATAGTGGATGGATCCGTCCCAAATAAAAAATTATTTTTTAATTTTATCGGATGGATCTTCAAGTTCCGTCCCAAATAAAAAATAATTTTTTTATGGGACGAAACTTGAACGGAACTTCAAGTTCCGTCCCAACTATTTTTTTTTTTGTTTTTTCACTATTGGCCTTGGACGGATCTACAAGGTTTTTTTTTCATAAATTTTTTAAAAAAAATACTTGAAGTAGCCTAAGAGTTTTCCTCACGAGCCTCCTTCTCCTGCCTACTTCCTTTTGCCCCAGATCCGCTCCCCTCGAGCTCCACCTTCACCCCCTCCCTTCGTGAAAGATTTAGATCTCTCTCCATTCTTCACACCCACCTCCCTTGAGTCGCCCTCTGAGTTCTCCTCCGTTTCCCCCTCTCGGCCTCCTTAGCCCTTAGGCTGGTTGCCTCCTCTCCTGATCTCCGGTGTAGAACAGTGGTTCTCCTTGATGCGCTCTCGCCTCCTCCAGGTCTTGGCTTTTTTCGTCTCCTCAGGTGGGTTTCGTTGCGAGGAGGGTTCGTTTCTTTCCGGGAGTCTTTTACTCTGGCTAGCTCGGTGGCTCTTCCTCTTCAGCCCCCGGATCTGGTAGCGCTCGTGGCTTTCCCCTTCAGGATCGATCGCCTACGTTTCATAGTTAGCCCCTTTCAGTTCTCATCCATCTTTTAAGCCCATCGCTGTAAGTACCTTCCCCTCACTGTATGTACCTTCTCCTCTCTGTCTTACTGTCTTCCATTCCATACTTATTTTGTGTGTTTGGCTGTTTTTTCTCCTTTTTTTCGGTCGTCTTTTATTGTGTTTACGGTGGTATCGTTATCCCTCTTTTGTGATTCTGTTGACATAATTGGGTGGCTTAACGCTTGTTTGTTTTGGTATTCGAGTTGGACCCTCTCTTTGGTCCAGCGATTACCACTCTCTAGTGCTCAGATTTTTTGGTGTTCTTCTTTACTCTCGGTGTTCCTCACACTGTTCTATTTTCAGCTCTGAACTAGTTTGGGGGAAGTGTTTTTTGCTCCACCCCCTTCACTCGATCTCTACAGTAACTGTTCGTTCTGTTTTTTTCCCTTTCCTCTTATTCTCTTTCTGGGCTTGGGCCGCTTCATGGACTCATCTTGGGTAGAAGTGGTTAAAAAAATTGTTTAAATAAAAAAAAAAATTAATTTTAATGTGGGCTCTTCTGCACCACTGGGCCTTTCTGCCTCCAAGCCTGAGTACAAGAACTTTCCAAGTCTCTCTTTTTCCCAAACCCGTTCACTTCGTCCTTCCTTTTCCCATTCTCATTCACTAAGCCCTCTCGCCTCTTCACATTCTCACCTTCCTTCTTCGTCCTCCTCTCTTGCTCTACGTTGCTTCCGATGTCTCCAAATAGGACATTTCAAGGCTTTTTGCTCTTTCAACATGAAATGTTTGTTCTGCCTCAAAAACGGCCATTCTCGAAACCGGTGTTTTACTCTTCAACAAATTTTGGGGCTTTCTTTGGGGGTCCCCATCTCCGACCAAGTCATCGAGGCTTTGGATTTTTTCGCTCTTCAGGCTAAGATTCCAGACTTAAATATTCGATCTGCTAAAAAGGCCAAGATTTCGGGTTCTTCTCCACTACTCCCCACGCCGCCTGATTCTCATCGGATTTCTGCGGCAGCTGTCTCCACCCCTTCTACTACATCCGTTCCTCCTATTCCCCCTCCTAGAGCTCTGGCTAGCCCTGCCCCCCCTTCTGCTAAACCTAAGGTTGCTCAACCCCAAGTGACTCTGTTCTACGTTCCGCCTCCGAACCTCACGGCTATGATCAACAAGCTTGATTGTTATGGGGCTGTCACATTCTCTGGTGGGTCTATCTCTAACTATGCTCTAGACTCGTTCTTTTGCAACACGTGCAACGTCCCTGACTGGACGTTGGCAGTTAATGCTTGCTCTAACGGGGCTGTCGTTATTAACTGCCCCTCTCCTAAAGTCCTGGAAGATTTGGTTGCCATCCGCACATTCTCCATTGGCTCCGTTCACCTTGCCATTCGCAAATGGATTATTCAAAGATCTTCTCCTCTGGCCCTCATTCCTACTCCCATTAACTTTTCTCTTCTGGGCCTCCTGCCGTTTTGCGACTCTCCTCGACTTGTTGCTGACATGGCCAAATGTATTGGAGATTTGACATGTACTTCTTCCACTATGATGGCCTCTGGCTGCCTTCTTGTTGAAGCAGAATTTCTGTGCCCTCCGGCGCTCGATAGAGTGGCATCGTTTAACCTGTGTGTTGGCCAGTCACACTTCCCCATCACTATCAATTACCATGACTCGGCCAAGATTGGTTCGGCTCCTGAATCCCTCCCTCTGGTTGCCTCGAAAGCACTGTCTACAACCGTCTCTCCTAAACTTCTCTTCGCTGCAGGTTCCTCCTCAGCTCCTGGGCCCTTTTCTGACTTGCCCAAGAATAGGCATAAGTCTTTTGCTCGTAAGAGATTTTCTTTTCATCGTAGTAGCGCTGCTACTCCTCTAACCACCAAAATTTCGCCTTCTAAGGCTCTGAATTTAGTTTGGATTAATCCAGATATCACCTCCACTTCAGCTACGAAGCTTCTACCCTCTGCGGCTGAGCATCCAGCTATTCTTCCCTCCCCAGTTCCTCCTCCAGCCACTGATAAAAGTGCTCTTCTGATTGCTCTTGTCTCGGAGGGTGGTGGTCCTGTCCGTCAGTCTGAGGGTCCATCTGCTGCGTCTGAGTCGAAATAGCCAAACTGGGAGGTAAACCCAAAATTTTCACGGGATTGGGACAAATACATTGAAGGTATCCAGGGGCCCACTCCTGCGATGCCAATTTCTGAACCAGCTACTCTCAAATCTGTTCTTCTGCCTCAGTCGAAGTCAGATGACTGGATTGATCACGACGATCTTATTGCCGATGAGATGGCTGATCTACCGATTCCGTCCGATCTTCATAAGGTTATCAATATTGATTCGCTTATTGCTTTTTCGGTTTTTCATTTGCCTGTTGTTACTTCTATTCATCATGGTTTTTTCAAGTTTGAACATTTTCGATTTTCCACCGTTAAAATCGTTCTGAATATCAGTCTTACAACCTTTTTATTTCATTACTTTCGCTGTCGACCCACAGTCGAACTCATTCAAGAGAGTAATCCCCTTCGGTCATTAGAAGAGGATCAAAGCTCTTGCTCCTTTTATTCTTCTCCTCCCTTACTTATTCTTCTGAGGCCTCCTCCTACTTCTCCTTTCGAGGACCATGTAGCATTGTCAGAGGTGGAGAGTATCCCTGTCAAGCATATCTCTGCTGTTCCTTTATACGCTCATTCATCTTGTGCTAAGGGATAGGGGTCTTCGGCCAAGATAGCTAAGGAAGTTTCTGTCCAATCCCTCTGTGGGTCGAAGGGCTTTAGTCCTTCCCTGCATCACAAAGTTGCGACTCAAATCATTTGTTCGAGCGCTCGTATCAGGGCTAATTCTAATTATCACTTAGCATCGGAGTCGAAAGCGTCCCTAGCGGCCCAGATCCGTAATTTGGAAATTCCTCCACCTTGTTCCCAAGCTTTGGCACATTCTTCTCTTGGCTCATATACCAAGTCCACTTCGACTCGATTTCGAACCCAGACATGCTATCCTTGGCTTCTATTATGGGTTTTAATGTTGACTCTAGTCATTTTGTCGAATTTGAGTCCATTAGAAGTCGGGAAATTGCTAGAGCTTGCGAGTCCAATTGTGTTAATGATTAGTATCTCATGGAATATTCGGGGACTCCGATGTCCATCTAAACATCATGCTATCTTCCACCTCATTTCTTCTTATCACTGTGATTTGATTTCCATACAGGAATCTAAGCTTGATTCTACTTCTTCGGCTCTCCTTCAAACCATTGGTTACCAAATGGATTCCACTTAACGCCATAGATATGCGGGGTGGTATACTCTTTGGATTTAAGGAATCTCGTTTTTCCCTAATATCCGTCCGTCGCTTAACCTTTCTTCTTGTGGTTTGCCTTCAGTGGCACGAATTCAATTGTACTCTCACTGTAGTGTCGGTTTATGGTCCATCTACTGCCGATCGCCGCTTTCTTTTCTGGAACGAATTTAACTCTTTCCTTACTAACATCCATGGTCTTTGGATGTTTTGTGGCGATTTTAACGTCACCAGGTTTTCCCATGAGAGAACCGGAACGGTCTCTTATGATTTAGACTCTTCCCGTTTTAATGAATGTATTCGTTCACTTCAACTGTCTGAATTTCCTCTTAGCGGCAGATCTTTTACTTGGTCTAACATGCGCCTTGTTCCTTCGATGACCAAACTTGATCGTTTCCTAGTATCTAACGATTGAATTTCCCGTTTCCATAACTCATACTCTTGTGCTATGCCTAATCCCTCTTTAGATCACATTCCCATTGCCTTTCATTCTAACTATAACTTCTCCAAACTTTACAAATTTCGTTTTAAAAAGTTCTGGCTTCAAGGCCAGGTTTTCGTGAATCTCATTACTAATTGCCTCTCCTTTGTTATGGGGTTTCACGGCCTTGGTCGGATCCTGCTTAAGCTTCATGCTATCAAGTACGGATGTAAGATATGGTGCAAGGAAAGATTTGCTTACGCTAATGATCTTAAGAAAATCTTCCTTTCCACTATTGAATCCATTGATAGGCTTGAAGATAGTGGTACGATGTCTGAATCCCTCCGCAACGAAAGGAATTCCTACAAATGGGAATTCGCTTCTATTCTTCAGAATGAACACATTAAATGGGCTCAGCGGGCAAAGGTCCGCTGGCTCAAGGAGGGTGATGGTAACACAGCCTTCTTCCATAATTTTGCGTCGCATCGTCAACGGTGCAATCGCATCGCTTCCATTGTTCATGATGGTTCTAAGCTTTCTTCCAACTCATACCTTCATGCGACCTTTCTCCACTTTTATAAGAATCTTATTGGGTCGTCGCAGCCCCGATCCGTACATCTCGACTGGAACCAACTTTATGGTCTAGAGTCGCATGATCTTTTCAGTCTGGAGACCCCCTTCTCTCAGGAGGAGATTAAATCAGTGGTTTTCACTCTTAAAAGCGATTCTGCGCTTGGACCAGATGGTTTTCCATCTTTCTTCTTCAAAATTTTTTGGAATGTCCTTAAGGATGATATCTTTGAGATGTTCGCTGATCTCCATCTTGGTTCCTTTTCCTTTGATCGTATAAATTACGCTCACATAGTCCTTATCCCGAAATGGTTGGAGCGAATTCGGTCGCCAAGTTCCGACCGATTAGCCTCCTCAATACTACGTTCAAGATCATTATGAAAGTGTTATCCAACCGTCTGACCCAAGTCATTTCCCCTCTTATTGATCCCGCTTAGACGGGTTTCATCAAAGATCGTTTCATCCTCGATAATGTGGCTTCGGCGCAAGAAGTTATTTCTAACTGTCATAAAAATAACTCTGAGGGCATTATGCTCAAATTAGATTTTGAGAAGGCCTAGGATAAAGTTAGTTGGGATTTTCTTTTTGTTGTTCTTCTGCACCGGGGTTTCGGCCCTAAGTGGATTGCCTGGATTAAGTCCAGCCTTTTTGCTGGCACCTCGTCGATCCTTATTAACGGTACAGAAGGCAATAAATTGAAATGTAGATGCGGTCTCCGTCAAGGTGACCCCATCTCCTTCCTCTTATTTACTCTTGTTGGGAATGTTTTTAGTAAGCTGCTTAAAAATGCCTGGGAGGCCAACGTCATTGAAGGACTTGGCAGTTCCAACATTTTCCGTGGGGTTCTAAACCTTCAATACGCCGACGACACTATCATCTTCGCCAAACCTAACGGGTGTTCATTACGAAACCTTAAACTCCTTCTTTATATTTTTGAAAGTGCTTCAGGTCTCTCTATTAATTTCCACAAATCATACGTTCTTTGGCTTGGCAGGTCTATCAACCGTCAAGTGGAGATTGCCCAATTCTTTAATTGTTCTGTAGATTCGTTCCTGGTCACGTACCTTGGCATTCCTTTGAGATGGGGCAAACTGCATAAATCTGACTAGCAACCGGTGATTGATAAAGTTGAGTCCAGACTTAATGTTTGGACGGGTAAGATCTATCCTGTAGGGGTAGACTGACTCTGGTTAACACGGTCCTCTCTTCCATTCCCTTATACATGATGTCTTTTTTCTATGTCCCCTCCTGGGTTATCAGGATAGATCAAATCAGAAGAAATTTATTTTGGTCGGGCTCGGATGCCTATAGAGCTGGCACTCATCTCTGTAGCTAGAAGTTGGTCTGCACTTTCAGGGCTGGGTGTCCTTAACCTCAGAAACCAAAATTTAGCTCTATTAGCTAAATGGTTATGGAGAATCCTGAAAGAGGATCAATTACCCTAGGCCTGCCTGATTTCTAATACCTATTTTCGACGTCACAAGGTTTGGGACCTTCGTCCCTCTCTCTCTCCCAGGGCGTCCTCTTTCTGGAAGGGCATTTGGAGGGTAGTCGAACCGTTTCCCTGTAGCATACTTCATGTTTGTGCTGATGGTTCCAAAACTAAAATTTGGACGGACCTTTGGATTGGCAATCTGAAGTTGGCATCGGCATTCCCAGCCCTCTTTCAGATTGTTCTTAATCCTAACGCCTCTGTGTCAGAGTATCTGACGCTCAACAACTTATCCAGGGCCTGGAACATTACTTTTTCTTGTATTCTTCCTCCTTCTCTTTAGTCAGATTACTTACACCTTATTTCCCTCTTAAATAGTTACGCTTGGCATCTCAAAGAAGACTTCATTTGGCAATGGAACAGCTCCGGTTCCTTCTCGGTTAAATCTTTTTATAATTTCCTCAACCATGGCGGAGTCAGCTCTCCGTTCGCGAATAGCATAGGGAGTTGTTGCGCACCGTCGAAGGTCAAAATCTTGGCGTGGCTCGCTATTAACAATAGACTCCTTACTGTTGAGATTCTCAATAAGAGGAACTTAGCTATTGGTCAATTATGTGCGTTGTGCAACCATAGTCACGATGATGTTAATCACCTGTTTCTTCACTGCACTTATACTAGACCTTTATGGTTGATTTGTATTAAGGCATGGCAGGTGCCCTCTCTCCCGATCTCCTTCTTAGATATTTGGAGCATTCACGTTGTCAATAAAAAGTATCGCAAATCATGGTTTCTTTCGACCATGGTGATTTGGATGGAGAGAAATAATCGAATTTTTAATCATAACCCTAAACCTATTAACACTATTATTGATGATTTTTTATTTCTCGTCAAGCATTGGCCTTCGTTCTTAACTCATGTTAAGCTTCAGAACTTGTTACTTCATCAATTAGATGAGGCTGCTCTCTTATTACGTACTCATTTCTCTATTATTTCTCAAACTGCTGGGGTCACTCCCTAATTTTAGTCTTATTCTGATTATCTTTGCAGGGCGGATCTTGAGGCGTCTTGGTTATCTCTGTTCTTTTTGGTTTGTAGGGCTGCTATTGTCATGGGTTACTCCCCTGGGCCTATGCCTGCTATTACTGGCTGGGTTACAGCTTACGATCGATCTGACCTATTCTGCTTTTTGCTCACTCTTTTGTTCTCTTGTATGTGATCTTTTAGCCCTGCTGTTCTTTTGCTATGCTTTAACTGGTGATGTTATTGTTTTAGGCGCTGGATGAGTTTGATCCGCCTGTTTGTAGTGCTGCTCTTACTTAGTTCTCTGATCCATTCGTAGCTTTTTGCTCGTTCTGTTGTACTTAATGCATATGTTCTTTTAGCCCTGGTGTGCTAGCGCTTGGCTATATCTGGTGGATTTTTTGGTTTTTTTGAGTTATCGTTTGACTGCGATCGGCCGTTTTATTAAGTGTGTATTTGCTTGTTTTGGTCACGCTTATATTTTTGGGCTTTATCGCCCGATCCAGCGGTGTTCTTTTGCTTTTGGCTCTGTTTGTATTGTGGTCACGGTGGAGCCAGGTTGTCGGCCGTTGAGGCTTGGGTTTTGCTGCCCATTGTTGTTTGCTTAGGCCATTCTCCTGATGGTTTTTTATTTTGGCAACCTACCAGGGTGAGGATATTAGTAGCTATCTCTTTTCCTAATTGTTCACATTTGGTTGCATCGTTCGGACCTCTATGGTGTTTTATGCTCTGTTTCTGGCATATCGCTAGGCTAGATGGTTTTGAGTTGATGGCCAGTGTGCCTTTTTAGCTGAGTCTGTCTTTTACTGTGTTTAATTGAGCTAAATTGACACTTGTTTGTAACTGATCTGCGATCTTTATTAATCGTATTGTGCGGTTACATATCTTGTGCGTTCTTGTTCTTCTCATTCTGATCTGACGATCTTCTTTTTAGATAAGGATTTGTTCTGTGCCTGGCTTCGATGAGGTAAGCGTTGCCGGTCCTCGTGTGAGCTTGTTGGCGGATTCGGACGGTCGCTTGGCTTGATTGCATTACCTGATCGCTGCTTGGTGGGTGTTCTTTGGTGTCGGTCTTTGGAATCTGTTTGCTTTTCGTGGTAGTGCGATAGGGTGAATCGTGTTTTTGGCGACGTGTTTGCTGCCAGGTCGTCGCTTCCCTGTTCAGGATATCCGTCGGCCGATGTCTATTTCGCTTGATGTCCTGAGCCCTGCATCCCGAGCTGCCTTGATGTGTTCTTGGTCATTTCTGCTTTGTTTCGATTCGAAACATTATTTGTTTTTTATTCTTGTTATCATAGATCGATGGTTGTGTTCTTGCTATTTTTTAGCTTGTTTTACGCCTTGTAAAATTGCTGTAGGTTGTTTATATGTACTTTTTCTTAATATATTATATTGGGCTGGAGTCTCATGACTCTATCCGTGTTATAAATTTTTTTAATATTAAAATTACTATAATATTTAAATTTGTTGTTAAAAAATGACCAGATTTTTTTTTTCACTATTGGCCTCGGACGGATCTACAAGTCCGTCCCAAAAAATTTTTTCAAACTTTTTTTAATTATTAAAATTATTAAAATATTCAAATTAATTATTAAAAAATGTCCAGAAATTTTTTTCCCGCAAGGCGGAACTTAGAGTTCTGTTCGATAATTTTTTGTGTGTGCTATATTATAGCATTTCACCATTGCAGCAAATATCCGATTGCTATAGGTATAATATATATTTTGCTATTTTTTAGCAATCACGGCTGATGATGCTCTTAGAGCATCTGTAGTCGTTTGCTAAATATCGATAATATGGATATTTGGCTAAAAAAAGCGTTGCACTCGTTTGCCAAATATTCATATTATCGATAATTTGCTACAGTCGATTGCTATATTTGAGAATGGATATAGCTTTTATCCATATTTGAGCGACGGCACTCGAAGTGCTGTCCCACAAAAAAAATAATATTTTTTTCGTCGGACGGCACTTCAAGTGCCGTCGCTTGATTTTTTTTTTTTCAATTAAAAAAACCCCCAATCCCTCGGACGGCACTTCATGTGCCGTCCCTTTGAATTTTTTTTTCTTTTTTCAATTAAAAAAACCACCAAATCCCTCGGACGACACTTCATGTGCCGTCCGGAGGTTTTTGTATTTTTTAATTTTTTTTTGCAATTTTTTGGAAATGTTTTTGCAATTTTTAAATTTTTTTCTGCAATTTCTGAAATGTTTTTGTAATTTTTTGTAATTTTTTCGTAATTTCTCGATTTTTTTTGTAATTTTTTATTTACAAAATTTTCCAGTTATGTCGGACGGTACATGAAGTGCCGTCCATGTTTTTTTTTGCAATTTTTTAATTGTTTTTGCAATTTCTGAAATGTTTTTGTAAATTCTGAAATGTTTTTGTAATTTTTTCGTAATTTCTGAAATATTTTTGTAATTTTTTATATTTTTTTTGTAATTTTTTATTTGCATTCCGAATGAATTTTTTTCAACAGTGTCGGACGGCACTCCGAGTGCCGTCCCTCCTTTTTTTTGTTTTTTATTCCTCCGACGGCACTTCATGTGCCGTCGCTTCAATGAAGCTAAAAAATAGTTTTCAACGACTGCAGCAAAACTTCGATTCCTATTTCTATTTATCCATATATGGATATTTTTCACTTCAACGACTACAGATGCTCTTAGAGCATCTGTAGTCGTTTGCTAAATATCGATAAAATGGATATTTGGCTAAAAAAAGCGCTGCACTCGTTTGCCAAATATCCATATTATCGATAATTTGCTACAGTCGATTGCTATATTTGAGAATGGATATAGCTTTTATCCATATTTGAGCGACGGCACTCGAAGTGCCGTCCCACAAAAAAAAAATATTTTTTTCGTCGGACGGCACTTCAAGTGCCGTCACTTGATTTTTTTTTTTTAATTAAAAAAACCCCCAATCCCTCGAACGGCACTTCATGTGCCGTCCCTTTGAATTTTTTTTTTCAGTTAAAAAAACCACCAAATCCCTCGGACGGCACATGAGGTTTTTGTATTTTTTAATTTTTTTTTTTGCAATTTTTAAATTTTTTCTGCAATTTCTGAAATGTTTTTGTAATTTTTTGTAATTTTTTCGTAATTTCTCGAATGTTTTTGTAATTTTTTATTTACAAAATTTCCCAATTATGTCGGACGGCACATTTAATGTGCCGTCCAAGTTTTTTTGCTATTTTTTAATTGTTTTTGCAATTTCTGAAATGTTTTTGTAAATTCTGAAATGTTTTTGTATTTTTTTGTAATTTTTTCATAATTTCTGAAATATTTTTGTAATTTTTTATATTTTTTGTAATTTTTTATTTGCATTCCGAATGAATTTTTTTCAACAGTGTCGGACGGCACTCCGAGTGCCGTTCCTCCTTTTTTTTTGGTTTTTTATTCCTCCGACGGAACTTCATGTGCCGTCGCTCCAATAAAGCTAAAAAATAGCTTTCAACGACTGCAGCAAAACTTCGATTCCTAATTCTATTTATTCATATATGGATATTTTTCACTTCAACGACTACAGATGCTCTTAGGCAATACTTAATTAATAATGGGTCTATAACGGATTATAGGCCCCTTAGAGCATCCACAGTCGTTTGCTTAATTGCCATTTTTTTCATTTTTTTTCTACTGTAGCGCTCGCAGTCGTTTGCTATTTTGCCATTTTTTGGCAAAAGCGCTACAGTAGATACGGAGATATAGCAATCGAAATAGCAAAATGCATATTATAGCGGACGAAACATGATGTTTCGTCTGGATTATTTTATTATTTTCTAAATTGATCGGACGAAACATGATGTTTCGTCCGAATTAAAATAAATTAAATAACCGCATAATACAAGTTTAAATAATGGGAATGATGTGGGACGAAACATGAAAACATCATGTTTCGTCCCATTCTATAAAAAACTTTAAAAAAATAATGTAAGAACATCATGCTTGAAGCAGCTAAATCCCATCATGCTTAAATAAATTAAAAAAATAATGTTTCATCCCGTGCAAGAATAACTTTAAAAAAAAAAAAATAAAGCAAAATGAATCCATCCAAGAACCAGACGAGACACCATGTCTCGTCTGGCTTATTCTTTTTGGTTTTTTTTTCTTTCTAAAAGCTAAATCCAATCCCCTTAAACCGGACGCCCATCATGTGTCGTCCCACCCATATTTTTGATTTTTTTTTTTTTTTTAATGTCGGAATGAACATCATGCTTCGTCTCGTTTATTTTTTTATATTTTTTTTTTAGGGACGAAACTTCATGTTTCGTCCCGTATTTTTTATTAATATTTTCTAACTTTCGGTCCGTATAAATTAATTTTTTAGTATGAAACGAACCATCATGCTTCGTCTGATTATTTTTTAACTAACTTATGCATTTTATACCATTTCAACGACTGCAGCAAAAAGAAGAAATGGATCGCTATAAAATGCATTTTGCCATTTTATCCGTTCAACAACTGTGGATGCTCTTAGAGGCTGACTTATGTACAATATGTGTTCTTATAATAAATAATACAATTATATTGAAATATATAAATTGATAGCATCGATATATCCTATATTAATTTAGCAAGTGTGATTGCACCTGATAAATTTTTTTTTAATTTTAATTTTTATTGAAATGACACTATCAAATTTATTGATTTATTAATTTCTAGCCAACACTCAACTATCAAGAACCACTCATGCCCAACGAGTAATAAGACGGGCGACTACAGATGCTCTTAGGCAATACTTAATTAATAATGGGTCTATAACGGATTATAGGCCCCTTAGACGCTGACTTATATACAATATGTATTCTTATAATAAATAATACAATTATATTGAAATATATAAATTGATAGCATCGATATATCCTATATTAATTTAGCAAGTGTGATTGCACCTGATAATTTTTTTTTTAATTTTAATTTTTAATGAAATGACACTATCAAATTTATTGATTTATTAATTTCTAGCCATCACTCAACTATCAAGAACCACTCACGCACTCTTCTGCAATTGGGAGGAGAAAGAATGAAAGGAGTGAGGGAAGAGCGGAGCGAGAGAGGAGTGAGAGAGCAGTCGTCACACAAGTTCAGCGTTCTCCAAACCAAATCTCACCAAGCTAATTTCAACAAGTCACACTACAAACAGGCAGAGCAAGAGCAAGAAGCAGCCAGGATCATGGCAAAGCGAAGGAGGGATGATTCTCTGGAGAGGAGCGCGTGGAGGAATGACGAAGCTAGACGGGACGACGACCACTCGAATAGATCGAGAGGTCGTGCTGTCCACAAAGACCACCACTCTTCCCATGGAGGGAAGACGAGTGCTTACAGTAGAGAAGCAGAGGATCGAGAGATGGGAAAGAAACAGAGAGACTATTCGCTGGAGAGGGAAGATGGTAAGGAGCCAACAGATCGAAGACGCCGATCCTATGTTGAAGTCGCCAGGGGCTTAGCAAGGAAGACGTCGCCGATCTGCCGCTCCTCTAGAAGGAGCTCTCCTACAACGAAGGCAAGGATCACCAAGAGCGACGAAGATGGAGAGTGGATGCTCGTGCGATCCCATAAATCGATCAATGCTGAGAAGCGGCAAGCCAGGGAAGAGACGGCGTCGGCTGGCTCCGGCCAGCAATGCCACAAATGCGCACAATGGGGTCACACCATTTCGCATTGCACTTACGCTTGGTTTTGTTACGTGTGTCGAAGAAGTGGACACATTTCCAGAGACTGTCCAAGCTCAAAACGAGGGCTTACTCCGATGTCCTCTGCTCCAAGAGGTATCTTGCCGTTGCACACTCATAGCAGCAAGACCCAGGAGAGTTTCGCGGGGGGGGGAGGGTCGATGGTTCGAGCGATCATCACTCCTACTCCGCTTATGGCGGAATTTGAGCGTCGATTCCGTATGTGCTGCGTTATAAAGGTGCAAAGTGGGAATCCGTCAGCTGAGGATATCGAAAAACTGCTAGTCGCTAACATTACTCCGTCGTCGACACTCCTATGGCGAGTTCAGGGCTTATCCTCCGGTATCTTCTTCGTTCACTGCCACGACGAGCCAAGATTGAACGAGGTGCTAGGGAAAAAAAGTATGGGTTCTGATGACTTCTATGTCACTTTCTCATAGTGGTCGCGCAAATACGGGGCTCGCAAGGCGTCTGAGTTGCCGTCCATTTGGATTTGCTTATTCAATTTTCCCTACCACTGTTGGCTTCGATCGGGGTTCCAAAATCTTGTTCGAGCTTTTGGTTACCTCTTGGAAGTGGATAGGAGCACTATCACGTAGGAGAGGTTGGATTTCGCGCGTATCAGAATAGGCTGCGACAACTTTGCCGACATCCCTTCGATGGTTCAAGCAGAATTCGAGGGTGAAGTCTTCGATGTGCAAGTCATGCTGGAGAAGAAGAAGAATGTCTCGTTTGCGAAGGTTTCGGCCATGGAGGAAGACGAAAGATCAGATGATAGAAAAAAGGTGTCTGAGCTCAAGAGGCCGAAGGTAGACGATGAAGGAGGACCCTCCGTTAAGGCTGATCAAGATCCTGGCTGTCCATCCCTGATCAAGAATCATGACACGATCAACATTGCAGACAAATATGGTTCGAATCTCAATGGGGCATTTCAAAAATGTGTACGGGGGCCGGGTTCGATGGAACAAGCTAGGGAGACAGCGGTAGCTAAGCGGCGTGATGGGAAGGCTGTACTGGTCGACAGTACAGAGGGTAGAGCGCCGAACTCCCGAAAACCAGGGATTTTGAAGATAGCGTCCATTGGAGACCTCGAGACTAAAGAGCGGTTATCTAGAGAAGACCCTGGTTTCGCGCTACTGTCGAAGGAGGAGCTGCTACTTTCTATCCAGAAGGCAATAGAGGACATCGCGCGTAGAGGTGGCTTCGAGTCCAGAGGTTTTGGCGCCAAAAATGGGTCTCCCGGTTTTCAGGAAGAAGAGGACGTGGCTTATGCTGAAAAGATGAATCTTCAGATGGCTTTAATCTCCAAGCCTATTGAAGTCACAGACCAAGCAAATGCAGGGGACTATGGGCCTGTTTCTTCGGGTGGGCTTCGCCTTCAGCCCACGGTCCAGCTACGGCTCCCGATTGGGCTTGGGCCTGAGATCCAACAAATAAATCTGCAAGGGAAGAATTCGATAGGGGAGGAAGAAATAGGAGTAAACTCGAACCGGGTGCATGATGATTTGCTAGATGCGAACAACCTGGTTGAGGATGACCCAGAGTTATCTCTTGAGCAGAGTGTCCTTGTGGTAGATTCGGAGCCTATTGACGGCATGATTGGTGCTTTAGACGGTCTACAAAGTGGCGGAAGTGCATACGATTCCGATCATGAAAAGTGGGCAAAAAGCAAGTGAGAGAGTTAGCTGGGGGGGATGCAAGAGAGAGCGAAGACGTCGGGGGGATCAGAAAATTGGTGGAGTATCAGCAGAAAAGCAAAAGACAGATGGATAAATGGGGCGTGGCTGGCCCGAGCGAAGAGGACTTGATTAGAGCTGCTGCAAAGACTAGAGAGCCTACATCTGCCTGCCAAGGTATTCCTTCGAACAATTTTTCAGTGTTAAATCTTTTAAATGACGATTCGCTCATTTACTTTGCTAGCCTTTACGGTCTAGCCATGGGTTCCAATAGAGAGGAGCAGATGTATCACGTGAACATTATTAGAGGGGACAGTGTGAGGCAAATAGAATAATGAGGGGGTTGCGTTGGTGTCTAGGGTATAGGTGTTTGAGATAATATTTATCCATGTTATACATCTTTTGGAATGTCAGGGGGATGAGGCAGAAATCAAAAAAGAGACTCGTTAGTGACACTATTATTAGGTTCAAACCGACCATTTGCGCATTTCAGGAAACTAGGGTTGAATCTCCTACCAAGGAAGAGTTTCAGAATATTAAGGGTATAGGATCCTTTGAGTGGAGATTTAAAGCGTCGAGAGGCTTTTCAGGGGGTATAGCTATTGGGGTAGATCCTAGAGTGTTTGAGATTACATACGACATTGCGGGGACGTTTTCGGTAACGATTACTATTAAAAGAAGAGCTGATAGTTGGATTCATTTGGTTACGTCTGTGTATGGCCCTTATGATTCGACTCATAGGAGCCTGTTCTGGGACGAGCTTAGGTCCATTAGAGGTAGATGCAAGGGTCCGTGGGTGGTAGGGGGAGACTTTAACATTACTAGATTCCAATTCGAACATCTTGGGAGAGGTGCCTCTAGGGGAGATAGGGAGCACTTCAACGCGTTAATCAACGGTTTAGATTTAGTGGAAATCGAGTCTTCGAATAGAAAATTCACTTGGTCGAATTTACAAGCTGTCCCTACTTTGGCAGAATTAGACAGAATTTTGGTGTCCACCGAATGGGAAGACAAATTCCCATTAGCTAAGGCAAGAGCATTGACTAGATTCACCTCAGATCACACCCCTCTCGCTTTGGATTGCGGAGAGGGTGTCACAAAAAATAGATATCAATTTAGATTTGAAAAGTCATGGACGTTGTGCGAAGGAACTCAGAAGATTATTGAGGAAAGTTGGAATGCGCCTACTTCCTCTGGCTCTTCGGTAGGGTGCTGGATTGAAAAGATAAGGAGACTAAGAATAAAGCTGAAACAGTGGGCCAGGGCGGAGTTCGGCCACAACCAAAGAACCAAAGAAGCTATAGGGAAGAAGATAGAGCAATTAGAGCTTATAGAGGAGGAAAGAGACTTAATAGAGGCCGAATTCGACGAGCTTTATAGGAATAGGCAAGACATCATACAATTGGAAAGGATGGAGGAAAGCTATTGGAGGCAACGTTCCAGAATCCAGTGGCTGAAGGAGGGAGATGCTAACACTAAGTTCTTTCATAGGATTGCTAACGGAAGAAGAAGATCCAACCATATATCTGGGCTAAAGGTGAACGGAGTTTGGTGCGAAAGCAAGGAAAGAATCACGCACCACATTAACGAGACATACAAGGAGCTGCTGGGCACAAGAAGGGAGCATAGGAGTTTGCTCAATCAAAACATGTGGATGGATTCTAGGCTCAATGGCTCTGATAACATCGAAAATAGTATAAGTGAAGAGGAAGTTGTTTTGGCAATCAAGAATCTGGGGTTGGAAAAGACGCCAGGTCCTGACGGTTTCCCTTTATTCTTTTACAAGATCTATTGGAAAATCATCAGAGAGGATTTTATGCGTATCGTCGCAAATTTTTACAAGGGGGAGGCGGATTTAGATAGATTAAATTATGCGAATATCGTTCTCATCCCTAAGAAACAAGAGATTAAAGAGGTTGGAGACCTGAGACCCATCAGCCTGCTCAATGGCTCATTTAAGATTATCACCAAAGTGCTGGTGAATAGATTGGGTCTTCATTTAAAGGAGATCGTTGGGGTGTCTCAAAGCGGATTTATTAAGGGAAGAGACATTATGGATAGTGTCGCATCGGCCCATGAAATTATTTTCAGAGGCACAAAGGACAAAACGGACGGCTTCTTGTTTAAAGTAGACTTTCAAAAGGCATACAACTCGGTTGAATGGGACGCTGTAGATGAGGTTTTGCTCCTTAAAGGATTTGGGGATAGGTGGAGGAAGTGGATATCTCAGTGCATCAGAGGAGGTAAATCGTTCCTTATTGTTAATGGAGTTCAAGGGAAAGAAATCAGATGCAAGAGAGGTCTTCGACAAGGGGACCCTTTGTCGTCGATGCTATTTGCTGTTGTCGCAGATGGGCTGGTAGAGATGATAGCTAACGGCAAAAAGGAAAAGGCTGCATTCGGCATTAATCTGAAAGGTTTCTCTGAGCCAATTTCTATCCTTCAGTATGCAGATGACACTCTACTGTTTGGTTCGGCTTCAAAGGAGGACATCATAGCTATGGGAACAGTCTTGAAGTGCTTCGAGGCATGGTCGGGTATGAAGGTCAACCTCAATAAGAGTTGTGTCATCCAGCTTAGTGAAAAATGCTCCACTCCAATTTCATCGATCCAGCAAATGCTAGGCTGCAATAAGGGGGAGTTTCCACTGACATATCTAGGCATTCCTATCAGGCCAGGGAAGCTCTATAGGGAAGATTGGCAGCCACTAATTGATAGGATCCAAAGAAAACTAGCTGGATGGAAAGGGAAATCGTTAACTCTGGGAGGCAGGATCACATTACTCAATTCACTTATCAACAGCATCCCTATCTACCTTATGTCCATTTATGAACTTCCGGCTTGGGTTATTCACAAGAAAGATCAATGTAGAAGGAGATTTCTGTGGAAGGGAGCTAACGAGGGAGGTAAAGGGATCCACCTCATTAGTTGGGGGAGGGTCTGCAAAAGGAAAGAGTTTGGCGGATTAGGAATCATTAACCTTAGGGATATGAACAGGGCCCTTCTCAGTAAGTGGTGGTGGAAGCTGGCTAATCGACGCAGCAATTGGTGGTGTAAGTCCCTTACTAATTATAGAACAAGGAAGAAGTTCAGATATGGGGGAATAGGTGTCCATAGTAGGAAGTCATTCTTATGGAAAGGAGTTTACAAGACGGGCAAAGTTTTTCATAGCAACACTCTTTGTAGGGTTAAGAATGGCAAGAATACAAGATTTTGGAAGGACAAATGGTGCGGTAATAACTCCCTTATGAGCATGTTTCCCTTAGCTTCAGAGGCAGTTCTCAACAATGACACCCTGGTGAGCGACATTTGGAAGAACAACAGGTTGAGATTAGAAGTCAAGAATGTGCTGGATCGGGAGTCCATTTGTCAACTTCAATTGGTCAACAATTTCATTCGCATAGAAGGAAAGTACACTCATCAGACGGAAGGCGAGAGAGGGTGGACTCTGGAGGCAAATCATATATTCTCGGTCTCCTCATTATACAAGTGGTTAAATGATGGAGGGATTAGAAACGGAGTTTCAGATGTTATATGGGCCTCCTCCGTTCCTTCCAGAGCTCAAGTATTTCTTTGGCTGGTGGATAATGATGCGATTCTGTCGAAGGCTAATTTGATGAAGCGGGGTATGTTGGATGACGCGATGTGTCATAGATGTCTTAATTGCGAAGAAGATACTAATCACATCCTGTTCAAGTGTCATAGAGCGACGTGGGTTTGGGAGAAATTAGGTCAGTCGTACGGGGTATTACGGTGTCCAGGGTCTAGTGATGAGGTTTGGGGGGACATTAGATCGAACAGGATTCAAAAGGAGGTTAGATTAGAGTGGGATATGATGGCTGCTTCTATCATGTGGAACCTATGGCTAGACGGTAACGCCTTTTGCTTTCAAAGTGTGTCCCATAGACTTTCCTTTCTCATACACAAAATTCACTTATGCTGTTTTGAATGGACAGGGAATATCAAATCCAGGAAAAAGATGCACTTGGGAGAGGAGGAGTAGCTCACAAGCAAGGGATGGGTTGCTAGCTCTCTAAGACCGCCCATCTGTTTCTTTTGGTTTCGTTCATGTATTTCTATTTGGGTGCTTTGCGACGTTATCTGACTGGGGTGTTTTAGTCAGATGTCTTTTGATGTTGCTTGCCTTCGGGCTGACTTTGTATCTGTATCTTCTATTTCGTTAATTACTCTTTAATGAAGCGATGACTCAGTCATCTTTTTATGAAAAAAAAAAAAGAACCACTCATGCCCAACGAGTAATAAGACGGGAAATTCCCCCCCTCCCCTTCAATTCTCTCTGATATGTATCCTTCGAGTATTCATCATTCAACCTTATATATGTACAACTAATTTTACTAATGAAGATATATTTACACTTTCTTGTTAATTAAGATATATCTACTGAGAAAAGGGATAAGTATGTGTATCACTTGAAAGTGCATTGCTTTTACACTACTTACACATTTTTTTTGATCGGTAATGGTGGGTCTAAAGCCCCCTTTGCTTCAGTAAAAAGGTTTTAATAAAACATACAATCAACCAAAAAGAGGTATGATGTTCATGGCGACATACCCCATGATACTCATCCCCCGTCCAAAAGTATTGAGAACCCATCTCTTACAAGATTGTTCCCACCCAAAAAAGCAAAATACATACATACAGTCGGCATCACAGTGATGGACTTCCCAAAAAACCTCAGCTCATATTTGAGGTGACAGCTCCTCATAATAGAATCACTCGCTCTCCATTGCATCCTCCCCTTCGTCTTTATCCGCCTCGTTAGTTTGGTTGCTAACATCTTCGTACATTTCCTTGATTTTCTTTTTAGTCTCTAACCCTGTCAAGCAAGACCAGAATTTGATATTAGCAATGATCTTGAATAATAGTTAACGATGCATGATGTGTCTGTGTGTAATTCTACAAATTCTATTATTTATTTCAAGCCATAGCTCCCAACAAATTCCTGCTACCCCAATTCCCCAAATGTCACCATACTCTTTTCGCACATTGACATTCCTCCACTCCCCCCAAGTGTCGGCTACCGTTTCCGGCCCGACTCCCGCTATACATAACCTACGGAGCAGGTCCCCCCAGATTGGCACCGCATACAGGCATTTAATAAACAAGTGGTCGATAATTTCATTTTCCTTATTACACATTCCACAAATACCCGGTCCCTGCCACTTTCGCCTTGCTAAGTTATCCCTTGTGAGTACCGCATTTCTGGTTACCAACCAATTGAATGCCTTTATCTTCAGTGGAACTTTAACCTTCCATATTGGGTCATAGACCCGAATACCCCCATCGTTTAGTCCATCATAAGTTGACTTAACCGAGAAGATCCCCTCTCGTCCCTCCTTCCACCTGATTTTGTCTTCATTTTCCTCTCCCGTTGGCTTCCAAGAATTTAAGAATAGTATAAGCTCCCGCCTTTCTCTTCTAGCTTCCCTGCTCAACCTTCCCGTCATTCTCAGTCTCCACTCTTCGTTCCTCCACTGTCTTGCGACCCAATCGTTCTTATCTGTGGCAAATTTGTATGCTTCTGGGAATCTTCTTTTTAGATTTATTGGCCCGCACCATATGTCCTTCCAGAATTCGATTGTCTTTCCATTACCAATGGTTAAGGATACCCCTGCTAGGAAATATCTTTAGTACGCGTGACCCCCTGCCAGAACCCCGACATAGATCCAATATTCTTTTTTTGTTTTTGGTGTATACTACCATTTCTAATATATGCCCCCTTTACCATTCCAGCCCATTTGACCTTCGGTTTTGTTGTCAATTTCCACCATCATTTACACAGTAACGCCTGGTTCATTTGTCGAAGGTTGATCACGCCCAAACCTCCAAATTCCTTTCGCCTACATACAATCCCCCATTTGATAAGGGAGTACCCTTTTCCATCTGTTCCTGACCCATGCCACAGTAATCGCCGTCTCAGCTTATCAATTTTCTTGATAGTCCACACCAGTATTTCGTAGAATGATAGATAGTATAGTGGTATCGAGTTTATAACTGAGTTCAGCATAATGAGTCTTCCGCCGAAGGACAACATTTTCCCTTTCCATCCGTCTAGCCTCTTGGCAAACTTGTCAACCAGTTCATTCCAATCCACCTTTTGTGGTCTGCTGTTGCCAATACTCATGCCAAGGTACTTGATTGGTAACCTTTGAATAGGACAATTCTGGATGGCTGCTACTGTGTTCCCCACATCTCCTGTCTCTCCCAATAAAGTGATTGTGCTCTTGTGATTAGGGGTGTAAACTGAACAGGACGGTCCGTCGTCCATCCGAGTCCGGCTCGAAAAATAGTCCGACCGTGGACCGTCCGAACTGTTATACGAACCGAACATGAACAAGTTTTTATGTTTGAAACTTTACCGAGCTCGAGCTCGGTCACTAATCAGTCCGGCTCGATTTGTCCGTGAACCCAAGCCTATAGACTACAGAAATACTCTAGTCTCTAGTCTCTAGCAGCGCTGCAGCGTGTAGTACAACAGTGAATTAATTCATTCATTCACTGACTCTTGATTATTGAGCCTTCTCTCTGTCTAGTGTACCTGACAAGGAACTCAAGAGTCAAGAGTCTAGGCTGTCTATCTTTTCACTTCTCAGTTCTCTCTGTCTCTTTGGCTTCCCCCCCCAGCTTTCCAAATTCCGATTATTCCCAATTTCTAAAATCAATTACTCTACCAATTTGATTTCCTAGACGTTGAGTTCAATCTCTCATTAAATTAGGCCCTAAATCATGGGAAATATTGATTGGTTTTTCCATCCATATCAATATCAACATCTATATAAATACCCACCACAAGAAAACCTAATTCGTAATACCATTTTGATCCATCGCCATCAGACCACCTGTAGACAGTCTCATCGGCACCTCAGTTTTTTCCTCTCTGTTCATTCCTCCAGGCTCCAACTGCAGTATGGATCCAGCAGATTCGAGTAAGTGAATGAATTAAATTTTTTTCCATTATTTTTGCAGATGAATTTTCACCCAATTGAGAATATATCATGTACAACAATATGCTTATTATCTGCTCATACCTTTGACTGTATCATATTCACGCTATGCTTATAATCTGCTCATACCTTTCCAGTGTTTATTTGTTTTGGTAAATTAGTTTATGAACTAGATATTCTGAGTTTTGGTAAATTAGTACATTATCGAAGTATTATGAGTAGATTTCATTCAATTTCTTATAAAAAGATGAAAGATGAGTTTAATAGTTCTTTTTTTTTCTCATCATGTACATAATGAGAATTTTTAGACAAAATGAAGTAGTCATGCATGAAACACCAGTTAACTTTAAAATTAATGTTCGGGCTTCTGAATATGACTCCGGATCATTAATTCATCCTGACTAGATCAAATGGATGATGATGACCTATGCTAATTTCAAAATAAACACCAGCAACTAACAGAAGTAATATAAATTGAGAAAATAATGTATCAACAATTCCATAGTGAGTGTTGATCAGTGATAAGAGTGCTCGCAATTGCCCTTAAAAGAGAGCGATCATTATCAGTAACAAATGTAACAGCACATCCTTCTCTACCGGCTCTGGCAGTGCGACCAACACGATGAACATAACTGCATAGATGGATGACTTGTGAATAATTGTATACAAAATATTTTTTTTAAACAGCACTTAACTGGTTGTGTAATGTCTAAGAAATATTTAATATTAAATTGGTAAATAGAGAATAACTGAACTTGCACAATAAGAAAATCAGAAGAAGATTAAATACAGGAAAGATATAACAATAAATATTGAATTTTAGCCTTTTTAGGTGTGTATCCAATGCTTAGACAATAAACATGTTTTCATGTTTCCAAAAGACATATCGAACAACCATCTCATCACCAAGAAGCATACATATTCCTCAGCTCCATGCAAATTTCCTACTAAGTACCATATAACTAGAACTAACAATCAAAACAATCAACTCTCAGAATCCAAATTCTTCTAAAAAAATTTAAGACAAATGGTTAGTACCTATAATCTATACAAACAAGATCTCTGATTAAAGGTAGTATTAGTAACTGCTCAATTTCACAACTCTTCCTTCATAGAATCTGATTGTAGCAACAAATCTGATTGTAGCAACAAATGCTAGGTTTAGATAACCATCGAACATGAAGAATATTTCTTGAGATATAAATTTATGGACCATGATCACATAGTTATAGTTGTTTCTTGTTTTTTGTTTTGTTGTTGTTGTTATTATTTATTCATTTATTCATTTATTGTTATTATTTTGTTTAGAGGTCTTTAACTCTAAGTTCTTTAATTTTGTAGAATAAACTATAGCAGTTCGATTTTAATTTTCCATTCCCTTTATCTTTTCTCTCTTTTGATAATCGATTTGTCTTGGCATTAGTCCTTGATAGTACATAATTTCATGTTTTGTTTGAGTTGAAACCTTAAAATTCCCATTGATTGGAGTGTCGAGTGGAACTGTGTTCCTGCATCTCATTGTGGAGTTTAATCTAGGTGTTCCTTGTTTGTATTTTTTCAAGTTTTAGTTTTTTTTGTCACGAAACTTATGAATGTAAGTCCTCGAGTTAAAGCAAGAAAACCCTGGCCGAGACTGGTTACTCTAACATTGATTCAATTTGAGTAGATTACTGTTTGTTCTTGAGAAGTTGAAGTTCAAATTAAAACTTAATCTTGATCACTGAAACTTGAGTAATTTTCTTTTAACAAACAATGTTATGCTTCACTGGTCTATTGAGAGGAAACTAAGATTTCTATTTGAACAAAAAAAGTACTACATTTGTTGTGCACATGAGGAAACTAAGTTAAAAAAAATACTACATTTGTTGCTACAAATCATAGAATCTGATTGTTGCTACTTTTTCTACTTTTTGACCTCCAATGAAATAATTATAGAGGTTAATATAACCTTTCTTATTGTATTTTATTAATACAATTAGTGTTTAAAAAATTTGCACAATGTTCTTTGTATTTTTGTAGATCTGGAGCAGATTAAGATTGGTCAACAACATCAGGAGGATCGCATTAGTGATGACGACATTGAAACAGTGGATGGCATCAGCGACCATGAGGATATGGAAAAGGCTACTGAAACTGGGAAAAAAAGAGGAAAAGGACATCACCGGTCTGGCTCGAGTTTGAAAAGGGTGAAGAAACAGGTGAGGATGGTACTGTTAAATTGTTTGCTAAGTGTATTCATTGCTTAATGAAGATAGCTAGAACTATAGATGACTGCACAACCACATTTAAGAGACACATAACTAAATGCATAGTTCGTCAAGCTAAACAAAATAAGCAAAAGTTGTTGGGAAAAGATTTTTTAAAGGTACACCTTCTTATGGTTTGATTGAGAAACTAGCTATTCACAAATTTGACAAGGAGAAAGTTAGAGAATTACTGGCTACCATGATCATTGTGCATGAATATCCATTTAGGATGGTGGAGCATGAATTCTTTGTGTTGTTTTGCCAACTTTTGAATCCTGAATTTGAAAAGGTATCACGTGTTACTATGAAAAATGATTGCATGAACTTGTATGCATTAGAGAAGAAGAAGTTAAAGGATATGTTAGCAAGTGTGAGTAGAGTTAGTTTGACATCTGACTTATGGACATCAAATCAGACCATAGGATATATGTGTCTCACTCGTCACTTTCTCGATTCACAGTGGACTCTACAAAAACGTGTTTTGAACTTTAGTAGCTTCCCTCCACCACATACTGGAGTTGCTATATCTGATGCCATTTTTGCTTGTCTTTTGGATTGGGGAATTGAGAATAAAATTTCTTCAATAACACTTGATAATGCTTCCTCAAATGATGTTGCAGTGAGAAATTTGAAGGATAATTTTTCAATGAAGGGTAAACTTTTCTTCAAGGGTAAGGTTTTCCATGTTAGGTGCACATGTGTTGAATTTAATGGTGCAAAATGGATTGTATGAGATTAAAGAAGTTATTCAAAATATCCGTGAAAGTGTGAAGTATTTAAAAATGTCACCTCAAAGGCTTCACAAGTTCGCGGATATAGTGAAGTAATTGCAACTTCCAGTGTCTAAACGTTTAATTCTTGATGTCCCAACTCGTTGAAATTCTACTTATGCAATGCTAGAGTGTGCTTTGGGATTTAGACAAGTTTTTCCTAAGTAGCATGAGAGGGATAAATCATATGAGTGGCTACCATCCTTGATGGATTGGGAGAAGGCTGAAACTGTGTGCAAGATTTTAGAAGTTTTTAATGAAGTCTCTAATGTGTTCTTTAGTACATCTTATCCAACTTCAAATTTGTTTCTTCCCGAGCTTTGGAAAATTAAGCAAACCTTGAATGAAAAATTAGTGGAATTTGAAGGAACTCCTTTTTTGAAGGAAATGGTGCAGAAAATGAAAGATAAATTTGATAAGTATTGGGGGGATTGCAATTTGCTAATGTCTATTGGTGCAGTTCTGGATCCAAGCTACAAAATGAAGTTGATTGAGTACTGCTTCCCAAAAGTTTACTCTTCTCTTGAGTTTGGAAAGAACATCCAGCTTGTGCTTTCGTCTTTGCATGAATTGTTTGGTGAATATGTTGCTTGTAGTGTTGCAAAGAGTAAAAATGCTAAGGTAGTAAGTATTGTTGGGGCTTCTACTAGCGGTAACTTAAAAGGGAAGTCAAAAAATGTGTGTGAGTTTGAGATGTGGGCTCAAACTCAAGATGCAGTGGAGCCACCCAATTCTGAAATGGAAATATATCTACAAGAAAGTCTTTATAAGCATGAATCAAAAGAGTATTTTCATATGTTGGAATGGTGGAAAACAGCTACACTAAAGTTCAAAATACTACCAAGCAAGGCTAGAGATATACTATCTATTCCTATTAGTAGTGTTGCTTCCGAATCTGTATTTAGCGCTGGAGGTAGAGTTCTTGACCAATTTCGAAGCTCTTTAAAGCCGGAGACAGTAGAAGCTTTGATTTGTACCGGGGATTGGATATGTTCCAATTACAATATGAATAATTTAAAGGTAAAAAATACATCTTATTTCTCATTTCGCGAATATTGATTGTCAATTAATATAATTATTTTATAATCATTGTTTGAATATTCTTTTGATAGGCTCAACCTGAAGAAGAGGCTATGCAGATGATGGATTTTGATTAATCTCATTTCATTGAAAATTCAGAAATAAGGTAATTCCGTAATTGTAATTTTGAAAGTTACTTATTAACTTATATATGAGGTTATATGTTTACTTTATACTTTATGAGGGAAATTCTCAATTTATACTCATTTTATGTTCCTTTCAATATGGCTGCATTTTGTAGGTTTGGTAAAATGCAAGTGGAACATCCAAGTGGAGGTGGAGCATCATCAACCAAAGTTCAAACCATCAAGTTGAATTTAATAATTGTTTTGCCATAACTTTTGTTATAGTTATTTCTAGGACGAAACTTTAAAACTTTGTTGGTGCAAAATTGTTGTTTTGAGTTGTGTTTTCTTTTGATAATTTTTGTTTTGGATATTTTTGTTGAAGGGATTTTTGTTATGATTGTGTGTTTAAATTTTGATGCATATTGAATGGAAGTCTACTAATGTAAGAAATGAACATCTTAGATCCTTGACTGTCCAATGAATCAAATAACTCAACGATCTTTGGAGAACTTCTTTAAAGATTTACTAATTGCAATGACTATCAAACTTTTTGTTGTGCACTGTAAATTTCTTCTTGAAATAAGTTATTATAGATAGTATCATTTGCAAAATAATGGCCAGTCCGGTCCGAGTCCGATTCGTACGAACAAGCATAACGGGCCGGACGCGAGCTTTTTGCTTTTATAACGAACCGAGCCCGGACTATAAAAATTTTGACCGATCTGGACCGAGTTGGACATAAGCCCGTCCGAAAAAATTTCGATCCGAGCTTAAACATATAGTTGTCTGATCCCGTCCGGTCCGATTTACAGTCCTACTTGTGATAGACTACTTACACATTAGTAGATTGAATCGGGTGTGCTTTACATAAAGTCTCTGTTTTTGCACTAATTGTTTGTGGACTGTACTCGTTTGAATATAATAATCTGTAAGTAGCTTGAAACTAGTTTTAAAAAACTGCTACAATTGTATAACTTACATACTCGTTTGGTGCAGTAGTTGCAAGTGTCTTGACTTCAGTGCCGTGTAACACTCAAACTTCTCTTGTCACTTCTGAATGCCATCCTGAAAAAAATATTTATAGTCGGATATGTCAAGGTTTTCTTAATAGGTTATACATCAATATAATACTGGGAAGCTTCCTGGCTAGCTTCCTTTGTTGTTGGATCATAGTTTCATTGTCCATCTTAATAAATTTATTTTTATCGAATTCATTCATTTTAACGCGGTGCAGGAGGAAAAACTGAAAGAATCAAACAAATATGAAAAAAAAAGAAGCAAAGAAATTCCTTTGGTTAGAGAATCCTATCCATTCCTTTTAACACAGTTATAGGAAAAAAAGAATTTCTCTCTCTAAAAAATCTGGAAAAAGAAGCTCCCCAAAAGAAACCAAAAAACAGAAAGCAGGAAAGTTGACTTTGGCTTGGGGAGAGGGGAGGACTCCCTCGTCCTCCACCTCCTCCTCCTCCTTCCCCCACCCTCCCACCACATCGCCTCCGGTGCGGTGTTGTGGTTGACGAAGGATTTCGTCAGGTGTGCGGAATTGCCAATGAGACATGTGCGGACGGCGCAACGAAGAAGAACGACGTCAAGAGGGTTGACATTGATGGTGGGAACTGCATCGCCGGGAAAGGAGGTTGTTGCAAGGGGAAGTGAGTTGCTGCCAGAGCTGTCGACGGCTAGGTCCGGAGCTGTCGAGGGCCGGAGGTTTTTTGTCTTCGGGCGATGGCTATTGACGGGAGATGTGTTGAATTCTAACTGCGGAATAACTCAACAACGACGATGAGATGCAAGAACTATAGAATCAAAATAAGAGAAGAAAGAACAACCAAAAGCAACACACGAGATTTTTTCGAGGTTCACCCAAAACAATGGCTACTTCCCCGCGCAGAGGCACTCCTGTGATTTCCACTAGAAATATGAAGATTAGGTTTACAAATCTCTCAAGATCTCACCCCCAAGGTATAGGATTTTTCTCTATCTCCGTTTCTCTTAATGACGGCTGGTAGATCTCCATTTTCTTTTCACTTAACCCTAAAATCTTACACAATACAATATATATAGAATTTCACAACTTTCCATCTCAGCCGCTCATCAATCAGCATCGGGATGGTCGACCGCAGTATCATGACGGTCGACCGGTCTTCTCCTTCGACTGCATGAGTTCCAACAGAGAGCAGGTCGGTCGACTGGTCATCATTTCAAGATACAGGTTGAATCAGAGAGCGGGACGGTAGAATGCGCGGTCGACCGGTCGTCTTGCCTGGGTGCGGTCGGGGGGTGCGGTCGACCGCAACTCTGCTGTAGCCTCCAACTACTCCTGACCTCTTGCTCCTACTTCGACTCTTCTTCTCGTCTATCTTCTTCAACCCATTATCGTGTATTGGATCCACAAACCCCAACAAGATGTTGACGGTGGGAGGGGAGAGGTGGGGAGGGATTTTGATGCTGCTTACAATGGAGCTCTCACCCTCTCAGATGAAGTACTCTCTTCTTCTATTTGGCACTTAATAGAATCATATGGATCTATGAGCCGTTACAATTGTTTATATAGATCTAGAGACAAACCCTAAGTTGATATCTTGTTACAATTGTTATTGGATAGTACATAAGAGATAACCCTATGATTAGAGCCACACGATCTAACTTGAAGAGCAAGTTGGGTCTTTCACGAATCTGCCAGACTCAAGCCCGAAACCCATCAGCGCCGCGAACGGTCGACTGTACCAACAAGACGGTCGACTGTCCTCCTCTCTGGAAGACATCGTGCAGGGGTCGGTCGACCGCACTGCAACTTCCTCTGTTGCTACCACTGATTGTTTCTCACCTCCATTCCGTCTCCAATCGTCTCGATCCCTCCATCGTCTTATCGTCTTCTTATCTAACATCATATGCAAGACATAAAACCAACAATCTCTACCTTGGATTGCATATGCATGAGTCCATACCTGTGTGATTTAAAACTCTTCTAGTCCTTTCTTCTCCACTTTGTAAACAACATGTTTCTATGGCTTCTTCTGCTAGTTGAACAAACCTCCACCTGTTTTTCTCCAGCTGTATGCCCCCCTCAAGGGCACACCCCTGTAGATATAATCATGGAGGTGCCATCCTTCACACGAACTCTACCTATATCAAGGCTCTCTCAACCTTCCAACGGTATTCGAATGTTGTAGTCTCGATTCGGTAATTCAAGTGATGGTATACTAGATGATGCTTTAGGAACAACGAGCTTCCATACACTCGGCCGAGTTTTTCTTCTCCAACAAAGCTGGTAGAGGTTGTGCTGACCCTTCCCAATTATGACAACTATCCCAAACTGTCAAAACTCCACCTCGAGCTGTGCACCTGCAGCCACGAGCATCAAGAGTCCCCAAGGATATAAGATTCTGCTGCATCGAAGGAATATACATGACCTCTTCTAGTGTGAACCCTTTACCATCTGGCATCTCCAATTCAACGATTCCCTCACCCACTACTTCACACATCTCACCATTCTCCGTTCTCACACTACAGCCTGTTGATGACTTGTAAGTAGAAAACATTTTTCTCTCGGAGCAAATATGAGAAGAACTTCCTGAATCAAGATACCAACTTGAATCCACATCTGAAGAACTTGAAACAAGAAGACAATAATCGTCATTATTACCTGACTCAGTTACGCTGATTATATGAGCTTGTTCCTCTTCTTTAGTAGCACTCTTCTGACTCAACCTCTTGCGACAGTCTCTCTTATATTGCCCAACTCCTCTACAATAGTGGCAACGAATTTTACCCTTGTGTGCCGCATTCCTTCCAATTGAAGTATCACCATCCACCGCAAAACACCCTAAAGAAATAAACCCTCCTTTATGAGTCTCCTTTCTTAGTTCATCTTTCTTCAGACCCTTAATCACCCCGGCTACTGTAAGTGTCTCCTTGGATGACTTCCCGCGTAGCATGTTAGTTATCAAGTGATCATAAGAAGTTGGTAGTGAATAAATCAAGTTGAAAGCTTTATCATCATCGCTAAGATCATCAGCGTTAATCGTCTTTAGTTCAGATATTACCTTATTGAACTCCACAATATGATCTTGAAGATGGGTACCTTTCTGCATTGAAAACCTAAACAACTTCCTCTTCCAATACATCCGATCTAGCAACAAAGACCCCGAGTAGTCAGATTTGAGTCTCGCCTATAGACTCGCCGTACTTTTCTCCTTAAGAATATTACACTTGACTTCGTCTGTCAATTGCAACCGGATTAAACTCAAGGCCTTCAAACAAATCTCATCCCACTTCTCCTGATTTATGTCGGTTGATTTCTTCTCTTCTAGGGTAAGGTGCAAGTCCTTCTGAACCAAAACATCATACATGTCCACCTTCCATAGAATGAAGTTGATCTTACCGTCAAACTGCTTGATCTTCATATTTTGATCTGTCATCTCCTCCAAGAAACTCGAACAAACCCTCGAACCTGATTGCTCTGATACCACTTGTTAGGAATTTGAGGATCTTGTTGAGTCTTTGACACAATCAATGCAAACCACCAAATAAAACTAGATCACACTAATCACATGAAGCACACAAGAATTATCCCGGTTGGGGCTTTCGCCTTAATCCGGGGGAGGAAGAACCGAGATATTATTCAACTAGAGAAGATACAAGAATATTACAATTCTCACCACGACCCTCTCTCAAGCCTAACTGGAACTTGATGCTGCTTACAATGAAGAAACTCTCTCACCCTCTCAGATGAAGTACTCTCTTCTTCTATTTGGCACTTAATAGAATCATATAAATTTATGAGCCGTTACAATTGTTTATATAGATCTAGAGACAAGCCCTAAGTTGATATCTTGTTACAATAGCCATTGGATAGTACATAAGAGATAACCCTATGATTAGAGCCACACGATCTAACTTGAAGAGCAAGTTGGGCCTTTCACGAATCTGCCAGACTCAAGCCCGAAACCCATCAGCGCCGCGAACAGTCGACCGTCCCAACAAGACAGTCGAATGTCCTCCTCTCTGGAAGACATCGTGCAGGGGTCAGTCGACCGCACATGATTTGTGGTCGACCGCAACTTTCTCTGTTGCTACCACTGACTGTTTCTCGCCTCCACTCCGTCTCCAATTGTCTCGATCCCTCCATCGTCTTATCGTCTTCTTATCCAACATCGTATGCAAGACATAAATCCCACAGAAATGGTCTACGATTATTTGGAAAGTCAAAGCTTCGCTGAAAGTTAGTGTATTTCTCTGGCTAGTCCTCAACAATGCAATTCTGACAAGAGAGACCCTGGCTAAATGACAACCACATATCACTACTAACTGTGACTTTTGCAATACACACATAGAATTGAAAATTCATCTTTTCCTAGATTGCCCCTGGAGTAAAGCCATTCTGTGCAAGGTCCTGATGGCCCTTGACACATCGATGTATCCATATGCCTATGAAGACCTATGGATAGGACCCGCCTTCGCTAGCGAGAGACATGAGATGAGGGAAGCGTGATATATCGCTATCGCCGCAGCAACATGGATTTTATAGTTTGATAGAAAAAATTTTACTTTCGTGGGACTTGCAATATTATTTATGGTAATCGTACTCATGTCATGCTTCTTATTTCCTTTTGGGCTATAGCAGCGGTGATAGATATCAGAGTAAGAATCGCCAGAGCATTTGAGATGGAGGAGTACGATGATGAGGAGATGGTGATCAATCCCACTTCGGACTGATACTGTGCGTCATGGCTTGGTTGCCCACCCTCCAGGGAGTTGTTGGAAGAACCTCTTTAATCTTATTGTTCTCGTTTTGATGCTCTTGTATGTTTGGAGTTTGTTGTATTTGTCCTACCCTCCTATGTTCTCTGAAGGTATTATGTTTTGTTTCTTGTATTATAGTTTTGTAATTGAGTCCAGTACGCTGGGTTTGTTTTATTATCGTCTTATTAATTAAATAGGATGACCAGATTCCACCTTTTTCTTAAAAAAAGGAAAAAAATTACACAAGTCAAATCGTCAAGAGAGGTTTTTGGGGATGTTTGAGCGTAATTAAGGGCAACAGAGGAGAAGATATTGGGAAGTCAATTTTCAATTCAGATGTGTTTGGTTTAATTGAAGTTGGAAACATTATTAACTTTTAACTTGATACTATCAGAGCACGGATGGATTGCTTGTTTCGATCGACATGTATATTTTAATGGGCAAAAACCAAAGTACCCCCTCCCCCCCCCAAAGTTTGGCCGGAGTACAAAATGCCCATACAAAGTTTGAAAAAATACATTATACCCATTCATCCGTTAACTTAACTCATTCCGTTAACTTTGAATTATTAAATTACATTTCTATCCTTACCCTTTCATATCACAATCTCCTTTTCCTATCTCTCATTTCTTCATTCTGAAACATTAAACCAAACCATTCTCACCGTTCCACCACGAAAAGATGCAGCCCCGGGAAGGGCAAAGAGGTGTCACGCCCCGCTTCCCAAAAATACGAAATACGAGCACGTAATATTGGCCCAGCGAATGACTAATATCACCCATAAGCTGTTTATCCGATCAAGTCAACAATATAAACAATACAGAACAATTGCGCAGACAATAATAATAATCTCATGAACAATAATACTTGGAATTAAGCAATAAAAACATCCAAATACAATAATAACTCAACGTCAGGAAACAAATAACAATATTTGGGACATAAGTCGAACACAATAATAAATACAATCCAAATGATAATAAGTCTCAATACATTAAGTTTATTAAAGCAATAAGCAATTAGAAAGCAGTAGTCTTCAGACTGTTTGTTCTTCGACTCCAGCAGACAACTATTTTTCAAAATCTGCAATTTAATAAATTGCAGGAAGAGGAAAAGAAAAAAAAAGTACCCGTCAATGCAAGTTACGGGCCGCTTGTAGTGCAGGCACAAGTACATGGGAAGGATAAACAAATAGCATGGAATAGGCATGATAACAAAATATAACAACTAGCATGGCAAGATAAATAAGTATAAGTAGTATGTAATAAGTGTCGAGTGAACAAGTATCATGTAATATTTGATATCAATAGGAACAATGCTGAACAATATGCAGTGTCATTGTTGTTTTAATCCTTAAGTCTATTATTCATTTTAATCCTAACTAATGCATGTACTGCTGTGTCCCATATGTGTCGTACCACAGGTTCGATGCATACAATCAATTTCGTTTAGACTAAAGTGGTGGGCTCTATTGTTCATGTACTCTTCAACGATAAACATTATTCACCTTTCGGTGTACGATACGGTCATCGGCAACGATGCAATACACGATAGATTGGGTTACCGTCGTAACCACAATCACATGATAAAACAATAGCCGAAACAATATTTAGGGAAACACGAGCCCTTCCTCCGAGTACAGTCACTATATTGTCCACTACTAAAAGTCAACCCTTAAACCCGGCTTGTTAATTATTTTATTAATACAACAATACAATATACAATATAGAGACATGAGATGAACGATAATAACAATAGGAAAACAATAGGATGATAACATGGAATATGGTGTACTAGATGTCCAAGCAACATGGTATGGGGTATTTTACAAGTCTACAACAAGTTATACTACTATCAACACATCAAGCATACGAGATCATACAACAAGTCATGAACAACGTGCATGTATACAACAAAAAATGGTCAATCCTAGGTTATATCATGTCATGTATGTCGTGAGGCAACTATGGTCAAATCATCATAATAGAGACAATATCAACAAGAGAATTCACAAACAAATTGTCTTTAGAATCCAACTACACTACAAGCGGTATTTTGTTTGTATATGCAAAGAAATTTAATACAAGTTACTTGCCTGTTAGATGGTGAAAACGAATGCCAAGAATAATGGGATGAGAATCCCGAAGCAACGATCCCACGAACCAACAACTTAGCACGTGCACAACATGTGCACAAAAGTGAATCAGCAATCAACAGCAAAGAAACACAAAGAGGCTGCAGCAGCCACAGCAAAGAGCATCAATGGCAGCAAAAGGGGCTCGGATCTGACGTCGACGGCAGGAGGTCAGCGTCGCAGGCGGCGGTGCGAAGGGACGCGACGACTGGGCGGCGCTTCTGGTCCTGGTCGGCGGTCGAACAGAGGAGGAAAGGGGAATCGGGATTAGGGGTTGCTGTCGATCCGGAACATGGTAGAGGGGGGTCTACAGTGAGGGCGGTGATGGGCAGCGCGCGCTAGGAGCGGCGCCGGAGGGGGAAGTGGTGACGGGGGTGCCGGAGGAGATGATCGGAGAAGAAGGGTCAGGGGATTTGGGTTTGGTCGCCTGTTAATGTTGAGAACGGAGGAAGGAGGCACAGGGGGTTGTCTGGTGGTGCTGTGGCTGGTCGACGGGAGGAAGGACGATGAAGGGGGTCACCGGAGGGGGTAGTTCACCGGAGAAGACGAACCCAGAGGATGGGTCTAGGGAAATTTGGGGGGAAACAGATCGGGAGAGAGAACGGGAGGAGAGAGGAGAGAGAGTAGATGGCTAGGGTTTCGATTTGTGTGCAAAAATTAGGGTTTGCATTAGAGTTGTATTTATAGGGTACAATTAGGGTATTAGGTAAGTGGTTTAGGATCCAATAAAAACGGATTTGGGTCCAGAACAAATCAAATTGGGGTTTAGGGTTCAATAAGAGATAGATCAAAACCAAAAGGGTCCAAATAAAACACAAATAAGAGAACAACGGGATCGACCAAAAAAGCTCAATCGAAAAAACAAAGAACTTCATGAACAAAAATTAAAATCCAAATAAATAGTTAAATAATACAAATGAAAACAATATAAGTTGGATTGAAATTAAATTAGAATCTACCACGAAAATCAGATCAAGTACGAAAACAAAATAATTCGTCAAATGTACTTTAATTAAATAATCAAGGAATAACGATTAATAGTAATAATTATAAAAATAATAAAATCATACAATAAAATAATTATTCGGGTTTAACAATTTATTAAAATGACCCAATATATATATATATATATATATATATATATATATATATATATATATATATATATATTTGGACTCAAATATAAATATCCGATAAATAAGAAATAGAAAGTAAGATCGAAATACACAATTAATCGAAATAAGTAAAATTATCGATAGAAAAACACTTTAATATAAAATCCAAAACGATTTTAACAAATAATGAATTTATGAATATCGAAATACGGAAAATATTCAGAAAATACATATTTACGGGAATAGGGGTTACAAGAGGCCTGCATCAAGATCCACAACGGGGTTTAGAAGAGTTCCTACTATTCGGCCATAGGAAGCTCCAGCAAGTATGACAGGTATGAAGAGACCAGAAGGGAGAGAAATTCTATATGTTATTAGAACAAGGAAGTAAATGGAAATGAAGAAAAGAAAGAGGGTGGAAATACGAAATTCCTTTCCTGTATTCACACTGAAGAGTTTGCTGATTGCATCCTCATTGGTGTTGAGGAAGAGGGAAGCAAGATCATTCTAGTGGCCCGGGGGGCACTGGAAATTCTTGAAGTTTCCCTTGCGACCTATGGTGGGGCACTGTTCTTTAAGGTTTATAGGACATGGCTCACATTTAGCGAGACAAGGAAGACCGTAGGCGCAACATGAAGTTAGAAGTGAGATGGCCATGGTGAGAATGATTTTAAATAGAGGGCCTTTCCTGCAATTAGTTAGCAATGTTTTAAGTTTGAAGGAAAAGTAGCAATGGAATAAGGAAATATCATAGTTGCATGTTCATTGATCATACTCGTTAATGATGGTATAACAGCGGATGATCCTGTGCAACATGAAGTTGTAGAGGCTGCCAAATATACCTCCGATGACTCCAAGAACTAAGATTGATAGGAGGTCAAGGGTGCTATATGAAGTGATGGTCAAGCTATATATCTTATGACGGGATAGGAAAAAGAGATTGTGATATGAAAGGGTAATGGTAGAAATGTAATTTAATAATTCAAAGTCAACGGAATGGGTTAAGTTAACAGATGAATGAGTATAATGTATTTTTTCAAACGTTATATGGACATTTTGTACTCGGGCCAAACGTTGGGGGGGGGGGGGGGGGAGGTGATTTTGGTTTTTGCCCTATTTTAATTTCTAACATCTCTATATATATGATGTGCCTGTTCCTTTCTGAAACTTGTTTATCACTAAATAAGCAGTTAGCTTGTTGATCATATTAGATTGGTGGGTCAAATACGTAAAACCCTTATATATTATTGGGTCAACGCAGGAAATCCTTGGGTTTTTGGTCAAAGCAGGTGTTTTTTTTTGGAAGAAAAAGGTGGAATATGGCCACCCTGTTTCATTAAACAGAGTTTAACAAAACAACCCAGAATACTGGGTGCAATTACAAGTCCTACAAACAGAAAGTAAAATGTAGTCACTAAGCCTCCAACAAAGCCCTGGATGGTGGGACCATACAAAGAAAGTAAAATATAGTCACTAAGCCTCTAACAAAGCCCTAGAAGGTGGGGACCATACAAGGAACAGAGAGACAACAGCAAAAAGAGTGCACCCGAGTAAACCCTCCACAAGAGGACCCAAGCTCACTCTAGAGTAGCTTCGAGCACAACCTCCTCGTCATCGTATTCCTCCACCTGGAAGGTCCTGGTGATCCTCCCTCTCGGTCCTGCCACTGCAGCTATGGCCTAAAAAGAAATGAAATGCATGATATGAATTAAGTTACCAGAAATACTATTACATGTCCCATGAAAGTAAAAGTTATTTCTGTCTAGCCATAAGGTCCAAGTCATCGCTGCAATAGCTATAATCCACGCTTCTTTCATGTCCGCCCTTTCGGAGGCGAACGTGGAGCCAACCCTCAGTTCCTCAAATGAGTATGGATACTTAGAGGTGTCAAGCGCTCTAAGTACCTCATCCAGAACCGATTGTCTCCTCTGACACCAAATGAAAAGATGATCTCTCTATTCTAAATCTGCACTGCAGAAACCACATTGTGTCCCAACATTTGTTAACCTCTTGACTAGGTTTTCCCTGGTCAGAATGGCATCATTCATGACTAACCACATGAATACTCTAATCTTTAATGGATCTTTCATCTTCCATACTATTGATGCCCAACTAGGTGAGCACCCTCGGAAGTGAATACGATTGTAGAGGGAACAGACCGAAAAGGACCCTGATTATTCAAGATCCCATGATTTTCGATCCAGGCCCTGCGAGCACCACACTCCGGATTGAGAAATGAAAACCTGCAGCAAGGTTAAGCGTGATATGCCATCATTATCTAGCCGCATCTTGAAGGACGGTCTCTAACATGTGCCCCTTTTTCAAGACTTGGCCACCGAGATATGAGGGTGGGCAGCCAGTCTGTAAAAATGTGGGAAAGATGCTAAATGGTCACGCCACTTCCTTGAGGATATTCCAAGGTGAACAAGGCCCGTGCCTCCAATCTGCATATATTTAGATAGTCAATCTGTAATTTGTAGACCGCAGAGCAATATGTATAATGGTAAATCTAGACATATTCGTTGAAGACATAATACCATTAGACAACTACTCTCTACTGGGGTTATCTCTGTGAACTATGTAAAGTCAAAGGATAACATTGCAGATCCGCTAACCAAAGGGTTAAACAGAGAGTTAGTTGATAAATCATCAAGGGAAATGAGACTAAAGTCCATGAAAGAATAAGTTGATACAATGGACACCCAACCTAGTTGACTGCAGATCCCAAAATCTAGGTTCAAAGGGACAACTAAATTGATAAGACCATGTTGGATCACTGTAGGGATTTCCCCATGCCAATTCCTATGATGATACATTGATATCCGTAAGACTAGAGGCTAAGTTAGGCTTTTAATGATTCGTATGCGTCAGAAATCCACGCAGGGTAATGTGGGTTACTCTTAACTAATATATCGCCTATGTGAGAGGGAAGAAGTGCCACTTCCAAGGAAATAATGTAGGGCAATAATCATGTTAAACTCTTGCAGAACCAAACGTATGTTCATGGCCAAAACAAACATAACAGTGAGAACTGAAATTCGTTAGAAAGATTTTTGTGTGAGATATGTCATTGTTTACACAAATGACAGAACAGTTTCAGGACATTGCGTCCACTATTTAGTTAGTAAAGTAAACATATTTTATAAGGGAAGGTTCAAAGTTAACACCTACCTATCCTATACAGGTCTCGACCGTTGAATTCTATCACCAAGTCTGTCGTGTCGGTCTGTTGTGTTAGTCTTTCATGTCTGTGGTCGTCAATTTTAATCATGTGGGGAATGTTAGAAAATGAGTATTTTATACACCATTTACGAACCAATTTTTGAGCAATTTTTAGAGTAAGATTCTCTATGAATTAGTGAGATATCTTGATGGATTTGTGTTCTCCTTTGTGAGTAGATCAAAATCGTATATTTACTTGCTCAAAACGGTTATCGGGTGAATGAGAAATTGTCTATCGAAGTGAGGCAGTTTCATCTTTGAAAATCAGTTGAGAGATTTTAGTCCCACATCAGAAAAAAAAGGAATTAGAAGAGGATATATTCTAACATCTTTCTTGGTATTTTAAGAAAGCAAGCCAAGAGGCTCTCTCTCGTGCGCTCAGGGGGGGGTGCAAATCTCGGACTGGTTTGCATGCGACTTGTGTGCGGCCGCACGTCATGCGGACACGAATGCCGAACCGACGTGAACCCACCCCATGCAGAGCCACTTTTTGCTACAGTTTTTTCCTGATTTGTAACGTCCGAAATAAATGCAGAAACAGTTTTGTCTACCATTTATTCACGCTTTAAACTCCAGAAATGGTTTTGTCCGCCGTTACATTGGTACCTTTAAGCACATGTTTGTCGTTACAGTTGAGGCAGTCAATGTATTGTCTGTCGTTACAATTTTTACCCTTGGCCCTATAAATAGAGGTTCTCTCCCCCGAATCAACACACCAGAACCCCCCCCCCCCCCCCCCGTTATGTTCTTCTACTTTCTCTGTCAAGTTGTTCGGTGATAGATTTCAAACTCTGTTCGGTTCAAGAGCGTGGGGTGGTGCCTACGTCGACACTCTGCTGTCGTTGCATCCTGGGAGACAAACGCCTCAGCATGTTCCAGTACTCGGACGAGGCGAATCCTTTTTAAGGAGATTGTGTGCTACACAAGCCTCGGCATCAAATCGGTTTGATTTTATTATTTTCATTTTCATTTTCATTTTATTGGTTTTATTACTCTCTTCCTTCTCTGGTTTTTGTGCCTCTCAATCTTTTGAATTTATGCCAAATATTTTGTAACCAAAGTTGTAACTAAAAAAATAAATTTCTCGAAGTTGGTTTTATTGTAAACAAAATTTGTAACATTCATCATGCAACCTTGTATATGTACAACTAATTTTGCTAATGAAGATATATCAACACTTTCTTGTTAATCAAAATACATCTAGTAACTAAGAAATGAGATTAGTATGTATCCACACTACGGACACATTACTAGATTGAATCGTGTGTGGTTTATATAAAGTCTCTGTTTTTGCACTAATTGTTTGTGGACAAATACTCTTTCTTGGCTTCAGCATCGTGTAACATTTAGCTTCTCTCAAGGCCCCGATTGCAAAGCCTTGGAATTGAAAAAGAATGACTCATTCTCGATACGGTCACTCTACAACCGTATACATTTCAGAGGGTGTACTACGAGCTGGTCGTCTATCCTATTGAAGGCAAATGCTCCACTTAAAGTTAGAGTCTTTCTTCGGTTGGTCCTAAATGATGCTATTCTTACACGAAAAAATCTCTCTAAAAGAAAACAAAACATTGCTACCAAATGCAGTTTTTGCTCCGTTAACCAGGGGACTAGAAACCACCTACTGGTGGAATGCCCTAGGAACAAAGTGGCACTAGTATAGGTTCTGAGAGCCTTAGGAACGACCTCATACCCGTAAGTGTATGAAGACCTGTGGATTGGTCTACGGTTAGCTAATGAGAGAAGCAATATGAAAGAGGCATGGTACATTGCCATCGCTGCTACCACCTGGGTTTTATGGCTAGACCAAAATAAGTTTTCCTTCTGTATGACTCGTAATAGTAATTCTGGTAATTTAACCTCTATATTTTATTTGATCTCTCTTTGGGATACTGCAGTAGCACCAGGTCCTCGGGGCAGGATTGCCAGAATGATTCAGGTCAACGAATACGACAACGAGGAGATTGTGATCAGTTCTACATTGGATTGAGGAGCACGGATTTCACACCTTCCAGAGATTTGTTAGAGGGAGCTTCTGCCAAAGAACATCTATGTCCTTGTTATGTAGTTGTTATTGTCTGACCACTGATCCCACCCTCTTATGTAGTTGGAGGTTTTATGTTTTATTTCCTGTTTGTCATCAGTGTACATTTTTCCGACTCTACAGGAATGTTTTGTTAACCGCTTATTAATGAAACATGGTGACCATACTCCATCTTTTCTTATATATATATATATATATATATATATATATATATAAGCTTCTCTTGCCACTTCTGAATGCCCACCCGAAGCAAATTTTTTTAGTCAAATATATGTCAAGGTCTTCTTAATAGTGTTAGAACTTGAATTTCATAAAATAGGAAAATGTTAACAATATTTGTGAAGAATTACAATTACAAGAAATAAAAAAACAAACCATACAGTGCAATACAGAGTCAAGATTAAGATCTCTGTCCTTGAAGCAAAATTCGCCCCGTAGTGTGACGGCGGTTGACGAATTGCCTCCCAGGATACAACTGTATTACCTTTCCCTGAAGAGCATTACCCTAGCTTCAGAGATCTCAGCGAACTGATAGTTGTGTTGTACTCTCTCAGACTCTGACTCAGAGGAAGAAGAAGAAGATTCGGAATGTTGCAGGAAAACTCTGTGTACAGACAGACAGAAATTGCTGGTCTTATAGGAGAAGGGGAGTAACTGAAGGGTCCATTACTCTGTAACAGTAGAGTAATGGTTCAAAAACGTAATTGATGAGCCATTACTCTGCTGTTACAGAGTAATGGTTCCAGCAAATACAGAATTTGAAAAGCCTCAACAGTAACTGGAGAAAAATTTGGAGTGGGGCAAAAAAAATATAGGCCAGAGCCGAGCCAAGCCAAGCCAAGCCAGACCAGACCAGACCAAACCAAGCCGAGCCGAGCCAAAGCCAAGGCCGGGGTCGGGGCCGGGGCCGGAGCTGGGTCGGGCCTGGCGCATGAGCGCGCGCGTGTGTTTGTTATTTTGGCTAGGTTCTCTCTCCACTACATGTTACTGGTAACTCCAGGGCTACGCCCTTCAGTTCATTTCTTTAGCTTATATACTAGAAATTTTTTTTCCCATCTTCCGATGTGAGACTATTCATTCCAACTGTCCAAGTTAGTACATTTCGAGTTTCCAACTTTGGACCTACATTTCTCATTCATACGGAAACCGTTTTTGGTAAGTGAGTACATTACGGAATAGTACTCGATGAGAGGAACGTGATCCAATCAATTTCTAGTGCCGTCGGTGGCTAGAGCCCACCGGAATCCGGCCCGGAAAATATGCAAAAAACTTTTTCCAACAATCCCCCACAGGAATGGAAATAACCAGACCATGTAATCTAGACACGACAGAAAAACACATGACAGAAAAAGATATGACAGAAAGGACACTGAGAGTACAATCAGAAAATAACTACATCAGGAATGTCAACTTTGAACAACCCTTAGTGAGTAGCCATCGGATTCACTTGACCAGGTAGTGAACATGATGTCTTGAACTACCAGGGCTTTGATGTGAACCTAGACAATAATTATCACACAATTTCATCTCTTCACAGAACTAGGTTCTCTTATTGTGTTCATTTTGGCCTTGAACAACCCTGGTTAATCGCGAGTGAACTTGGAGAATGTAGCCTCTCTTCATTCTTCTAGAAACGGTCTCATTTCACATTCACAAGGTGATTGTCCATAAAGAGTATCCTATCATACCCCACTTTTATTTTAATGCTATGGGAATCATTAAAAGGCAAGCATATCCTAACTCTTTGCAGGCAATACTGTTTTTGTAATACCCCGCAAATAGCATATGGCTATTTTTGCACTGTCATCTGTGCACGTATGAGTATTGCACACGATTACATATTTTTCGAGGAAATTATCAGTTAAAATGGGAGATTTCCGACACATGAGTTGTTCTGAATTCGATAAGGTAAACTCGGAATATCGTCTCGATTAAACTGTGGTTTTGTCCCGATTGTTTTGATCAGATAATTTTTGGGAGAAAATTATAATTTCTATAAAACATGTATTTTTATAGGATTTTAATTTATATGTATTGGTTATTTCGATTAAGCTAGTGCTTGAATTGAATATGAGTTGTATTTGTGCACTAGGGTATGGTAACCAAGGGTATGGTGACCTAGGGTTCCTTGACCTAACTTAGGGTTAGGAACCCTAGCATCATGATGATCATGGCTTGATCTTGATAAAGATCCAAGGGTGGGATTAATTCACCATGAGCAAGTTGACTTGTAAGAAGGAAACTTCCATGAACCTTCTAAGGAAGCTTCCAAGAAGTTTCTCCCTTGAAAGTGATGGCTTCATCCCATCCACCCATCTTCCACTCACACCACCTCCCCCCCATCCCCACCCTACATCCCATCCGGCCCAAATCAACCCTAGCTCCCATTTTTATAAAACCCCCCACTTCCACTCTCATTCTTTCACTTGTTCACCATTATTCTTGTTCCAAAAAAAAAGGAGGAGAAAGAGAAGGAGAAGAAGGAAGGTGGAACCTTTTAGTAGGGAGTTGTAGTAAGGTGGAGAAGTAGGAAAAATTGAGGAAGCCAAGTTATACAAGTGCAAAGGTGAAAGGCAAGCAAGCAAGCTAGGAGTAAAGCTACAAGGAGATTCTTTTGCAAAACTTCAAGTGGGTGATCTTTTGAACTCTTTGTATTTATTTTTGTTTTGGTATGAATGGATGTGTAGTAGTGGTAGACATGATTTGGTTACCATGATTGAGTATGAGTAGTGTTAGGAAAAGATAAATTGTATGGTAGAGAATAACTCTTTTGAGTTTGATTGAGAAGCATGATTGTGAGGGTATATTGGGGAATTTCTTACGCCCAAACGGTTTGGAATATTGGGCTAAAATTTTGGGACGTTGTTCTTCTATGTATGTAGAGTATCCATGATTTGTTTCATAATAATTGGATGCATTTTAGTATCCCAAACAGCGGGTCCAAGTCTGGACAGTAAGCAGCCAGAATGGCTGCTGGCTGTGATGATTTTTGTGTGTCTTTCCGATTTTATATCTCGGAAATGACAGAGCATTTTAAGCTGGAAATTTTTTTGGACGCTCTGGTATGTGTCTACAATCACAGTCTTAAATTTCGTAATTTTTCGAGATCGTTTGATGCCCCGAAAAAAATAGTAGAACGCGACTGGTCTGTATGTGTCGGCTGAAGCTGACTGTGTTTTGGGCTGAAGTTCAAAAAGCCATAACTTCGTGTACGTTTATTATTTTGCTATGAAATTTTGGGTGTAGCTTGGGGTATGAGTCTACTTGATGAATCTCAAATTTTAGATTTTTTAGAGATCATTGGACGAGGTTTCAAAAGTGATGAGTGAGGGGTAGTAAATGACCTGCTGAAAAAGAACAGCTGAAAATATTGCTATGTTTGAGGAGTCATAGATCTTTGTGTGAAATGAATTTGAATGCAAATTTTGGACACAATAAAATGGTATATGTGGAGATTGAGAATCTCAAATTTCATGAGCATTGGACTTAAGGTTGATTTATTATTTAATTTCGAAGTAGACTATGTTCGGCCTTGTGCAAGTTGTCTAGTCCATGAAGATGGATATTCCTGGACTTATCGGTTAAGAATTTGGACGACTGGACAACTAGAGATTTGCAGTGGGGAGTCATAGATTTCTAACCCAATTGAAATTTTATAATTCCAGTGTGTAGGTGGGATGTTATGATTTTCCAAAGTTGGGATAGATCCGGCCTTGTCGAGGGAATGTTTGCTAGAGAAATCAACTTCTCCCTTGTTGTGCACCCGATGGAAATGGGTATCTTGAGGACCCTAAGGATTGAATCTGAGGATGTGTCCAACGAGGAAGTTAAAATATACACTCCCAGCTTTCCATAGGACCCGGGGTCGAGCAGTTCCGATGAGCGTAGCTGGAGTTACAGATACTGCTATTTCTTAAACTGTTCATCGGACAATTGATGAGGAACCATCTGCATACTGCAGTGTGGCGATCATGAGCTATCGGGTTTTACTGATGTCTTAGCAATTCATGTGGAACTAGGATAAGTTCCTGTGCTTAATACTCATAATGGACACGAGTGAGTTGGGACATAGCTCTGGTCGATTGTGTTTGGTGTCTCGATGCCTGAGTCTGTCAATGGTCAAGAATTGATGGTTATGTGTGTACTTACCTTCCTTGAATTGTATTGCATCATCGGGGCGCCGTTGGACCACTCGCTGAGGGTCAAGGGCCAGGACTAATTGATCGCGGACCTGTGAAGGTATTGGAAATCAGTGGATGTAATTTCTGTGATGATTGTTGTCTAACAGACCAGACAGACTCGACATGGTTGATCGACACCAAGTGTGATCTGGGTAACAACTTGTCTTCAGTAACTGCATTGATTAGGTTTTCCTTTTGTTTTCGCTCGAAGACAGAATTGGTGTTAGGGGTGATTCCCTATAATCCAACTCGTCTGAGAATTAGCTGTAGGTGGTGATACTATGGGTTGTCTCTTCCTATCATTAAGGATACGTGCTGCTGCAAGTATCTTGCACTGTTGATTCCAGAGGTACCGTGGTAAGGACGGATGGGATCCGGGCACATGCTAGTGGACACGAACGGGTCGTATGGGATACGACGTTATAGGTATGCTGCGGTATATCCTTAAGTTCGTCACGACTGTTGACCGCCGAACGGTGGGACCGTTGACTGCAAAGCGGTGGGACCGCACATCTTAAGTTCGTCACGGCTGTTGACTACAGAACGGTGGGACCGTTGACTGCAAAGCGGTGGGACCGCATATCTTAAGTTCGTCACGGCTGTTGACTGCAGAACGGTGGGACCGTTGACTGCAAAGCGGTGGGACCGCATATCTTAAGTTCGTCGCGACTTTCAAGGAGGGTCTGAGGCAACGATGATCGGTGACAATGGGCAGCGCCCCGAAGCATTTATGTTAATTATCTCCTCCACCATGTCATACTATCAGGAACAGAAAGTAGACCCAATTAGAATGCATTGCATGACGAGGGATTGAACCCTATATTTAGGAAAACGAACTCCTTGGAAGGTATGTAATATGGGATGCATACATTTCCATCGAAGTTGATTTTGGGAAAGTATGCAGTATGGGATGCATGCGTTCCCAACGAATCGCATTAGAGTAAGTGCATCATGTGCATTCTTATTTCGTGCATTAGATTAGACCATGTCATGTTTTGGCCTGGAACGAATGTAGTATGGGATGCATGCGTATCTAGAGTTCCAAGGTTACTTGTATTACAATAAGGCAGGTGATCAGTGCATTATTGTTAGACCATGGCATACACAAACACTAGAAAATTAGGATGCACGTTTTTCTTTTCATTCAAGACGGATTGTGGATGCCAGTTTGGAGATCGCTGTTTTCTTATCAGCATTGCGTCAGTAGAATTACTGACGTACCCCACATTTTATGTACATCAATATCAGGTCACGAGTGCGGGAGAGCCCAAGATCAGCAGGGCATTCAAGGGGGATGGCAGTACGTGCCTATCATTCGAATGGGACAGAAATATCAGTGTCGTGCAGCAGAAGGCTCAAGCCGAGGGGCAAGTCCCAGAGAAGCAGATAGACCACTCAGCAGAGTTATCAGCAATGACTAATCGATTGCTGATCTGGAAGACAACTGACAGCTTTGCCAGAGGAGCCTGAATATTCTTGTGATCAGTTGTAATAAGTTATGTAATTTGTATTCCTTGTTCAATGACATTTTGATATTGTAATTATTGATGTAATAACTCTAATGGTAATAAAAGTGTTTAAATTTCCATGTTATTTACTGTGTTGAGATGCATTTGAAGGCAAAGATTCTGGTTGTGTCACGGATGTCCGGTCTTGGGGATCCGGGGCGTCACAGTTTTATCATCCTAAGAGTGGGTAAGAGATTTTAATCTCTCCGTGCACCCGTCGATTCAACAAGATTTAGTTGTCCTCTTGAACCGAGATCTTGGGATCTCCAATTCCTAGGTAGGGTTTCCATAAAGTATCCTATTTCGTCATAGGCTTTAAACCCATTCCTTTTGATGATCTCACAACTTGCTCTTGTGAGAAACCTTCAGTAAATGGATCCGCTAGGTTGCCGGCCGATTTTATATACTCTCAAGGGATTATTCCATTAGAGAGCAGTTGTCTAATGGTTTTGTGTCGCCTCCTGATATGACGAAACTTACCATTATACATACAACTCAGTGCCCTTGATATAGCAGATTGACTGTCACAATGTACACATATAGCAGGCATTAGTTTTTCCCACATGGGAATATCCTCTAAAAAGTTTTGAAGCCACTCTACTTCCTCTGCTGCTTGGTTTAAAGCAATAAACTTAGATTCCTTGGTGGATCTGCCCAGTGACGTTTGTTTAGAGAATTTCCATGACACAACTGTACCACCAGGAGTGTAGACATACCCACTTGTGGATTTCGAGTTCTTCGAGTCCAATATCCAGTTGGCATCACTGTAGCCTTCTAGTACTGCTGGATATCTGGTGTAATGCAACTCATAACTCTGAGTATGTTGCAAGTAGTTCAATACTCTAGTTATTCCATTCCAGTGACTTTGTCTTGGATTACTTGTGTAGCGACTCAGTACATTTACTGAATATGCCAAGTCTGGTCTTATACAATTTGTTAAGTACATCAGACTATCGATTACACGTGCATATTCCAATTGTGATATGCTGTCACCCGTATTTTTGAACAAGTGAAGACTGAGATCCACTGGACTTCTGGCAGTCCCATTGGAATTCTTGAATCTTTCAAGTACTTTTTGAGCGTAATGAGCTTGCGACAGAGTAATTCCTTCAGACGTTCTAGAAACTTTGATTCCAAGTATGACATCTGCAACTCCCAAATCTTTCATATCAAACTTGCCACTAAGCATGTTCTTAGTTTGTTTGATAATGCCATTATTGGTACAAATAATGAGCATGTCATCTACATACAGAAAAACCAGAATGTATCCATTTGGAGTATCTTTGATGTAAATACACTTATCACTTTTATTTATTTTGAAATCATTTGACATCATAACATTGTCAAATTTTGCATGCCACTGCTTTGGAGCTTGTTTCAGTCCGTACAAGGATTTTACAAGCCTGCACACCTTGTTTTCCTATCCAGGAACTACGTAACCCTCAGGTTGCTTCATATATATTTCTTCTTCTAAATTCTCATTTAGAAGAAGCGGTTTTGACATCCATTTGATGTATTTCGAGGTTACGTAGAGTTGCAATAGCTATCAGCATTCTTATGGAAGTTATTCTTGTGACCGGAGAATAATTATCAAAGAAGTCTAGGCCTTCCTTCTGCCTAAATCCTTGTACCACAAGTCTCCCCTTATGTTTCTCTATTGAACCATCTGATTTTAATTTTTGCTTGAAAATCCATTTGCTTCCTAAAGCTTTACACCCAGAAGGTAAATCGACCAACTCCCATGTATGATTTTGCATAATGGAGTCTATTTCACTTTTTATTGCTTCCTTCCACATAGGAGCATTAGGCGTGGACATGACTTCCTTGAATGTGCTGGGCTCATTCTCTAACAGAAAGGCCGTTACAAAGACAGGACCAAATGACTTTGATGTTCTAGCCCGTTTACTTCGTCTAGGCTCATCATTATCATGTCCTGGCTCATCAACCGAAGTGCTTGAATTCTCTTGTTCACATGTACGTTTGGGATATGTAGCATCCTTACACGGAAAAACATGTTCAAAGAAGGAAGCATTCCTTGATTCTATTATTGTATTCACATAGATGTCTAGTATATCCGATTTATATGCCAAGAACCAATATGCACCACTGTTGTGTGCATAGCCTATGAATATGCAATCAATAGTCTTAGGTCCTATTGTGACCTGTTTTGTATTAGGTACTGTCACTTTTGCTAGACACCCCTACACTTTGAGGTGTTTATACGAAGGTACATAACCTTTCCACAGTTCGTATGGTGTTTTGCCAGTTTTCTTGTGAGATATTTTATTGAGAATACAGTTGATTGTCAGCTATGCTTCCCCCAACATGTTTTGGGTAACCCAGAATTCAGCAATAAGGCATTCATCATCTCCATTAGATTTCGGTTCTTGCGCTCGGCAGTACTGTTTGATTCAGGTGAGTAAGGAGCAGTTGTCTGATGAACTATTCCATGTTCAGAGTAGAACATATTAAATGGTGCATCGTATTCCCCTCCTCTATCACTCCTAACGATTTTAATCGTTTTGCCACGTTGATTCTCAACCTCAAGCTTATATTCCTTAAATTTATCCAAAGCCTCATTTTTGCTATGTAACAAGTATACATAACAGAATTTTGTGCAATCGTCTATGAATGTCACAGAGTACTTTTTACTGCCTCTGGTCTGCACGTATTTTAAATCACACAGATCCGTGTGAATTAGACCTAAAGTTTCTGTGTTTCTTTCTACAGAACGTGATGGAGTTTTAGTGAGTTTGGCCTCTGTGCAAACTTTACATTTTTTACAGTTGTCTACCTTTAATTTTGGTAGCAAATTCATATTAATTAATCTACACATAGAATTGAAATTAACATGGCCTAGCCTTTCATGCCAAACAGAAGAAAACTTAACAACATAGGCAATAGGAGTAATTTCATTAACTTTGGGAACAACAGGAACAATCGATTTAGGGATGATTGTCATTACATTAAATTTGAACAGTCCATCCTTTACATATCCTTTACCCAAGTACACCCCATTCTTAAACAATACAAAATTATCAGAAGCAAGAATAATCTTAAATCCATTCTTGCTTAGCAAGGATCCTAATACCAAGTTCTTTCTAATATCTAGAATGTGCAACACATTCGTTAGTGTTAGTTCCTTGCCGAAAGTCATCTTCAGCACTATATATCTTCCCTGTTCCTGCAATTTTGGAGGTGGAAGAATTTCCATGAATAACTGTTCATCCTTGTTACACTTCTAGTATGAAGTGAACATTTTCTTGTCCGAACAGATGTGCTTGGTGGCCCCAGTGTCGTACCACCACTTACGAGGATTGCTCCCCACCAGATTCATCTCTGACACTATAGCACAGAGGTCCAGGTCAGAGAGACTGGTGGACAAGTTCTCAGCTATGTGTGCATGGGATTTTTCATTTCCTTTTGCCTGTCCGGTTCCAGCACGGTTGTTGTCCTTGCTGCGACAGTCAGAAATTTTGTGGCCCAGCTTACCACACTTGTGGCATTTTTCAGCAAACCTCTTTGCTGCAGGTTTTTTGTTCGAGGTCATTGGCAAGAACTTTCTCTTTTTGCCATTCTGTTCATGCTCCACCATGTTTGCCTTTTCTATGGACTGATTTTCATAGGACCTGTCAGCCTTGCGCTTCTCCTCTTCCATCCACAACCTGACAATGAGCTCTTCAAGAGATATCTCCTTTCGCTTGTGCATGAGGTAGTTCTTGAAGTCCTTCCATCCAAGTGGAAGCTTCTCGATGAACGTTGCAACCTGGAATGGTTCACACAGCGTCTGGTTCTCTGCAGCAATTTCTTGCATTATCACCGGCAGTTCCTGGATTTGACTTACAACTGTTATGGAGTCAACCATCTTATAGTCCAGAAATTTGCCACCTACAAACTTCTTGAAGCCGGTGTCTTCTGTTTTGTACTTCTTCTCTAAAGACCCCCACAGAAGTTTGGAAGTCTTGAAGACACAGTAGACATTGTACAGTGGGTCTACCAAGCCATTCAGGATGTAATTTCTACAAAAATAATCACCCTGAGTCCGTGCATCAACCGCAGCAACGGAGTGCGCATCCATAGGTGCCAGCATAGGGACGTTTCAGTGAGAAACATTTCTAGCTTCAAGGTGCTCAGGTAGAACTGCATCTTTCCTTGCCACTTCTTGTGTCCAGTTCCATTAAACTTCTTTGGTTTTTCTCCCACAGTTATATGTGTGGGCAGAACGACCGTTTGTGCCGCAACCGATTGTGCAGTCATATTTTGGATCACTGGTGTTTGTTCACTGATAAGTCCATTGACATTATAGTTCTGTGTGTTTTTCATGTTCTGAAACAGTTGAAATAGAACTGTTAGTTGTTTTGTTTTTTCCGAAATGATAACAGTACCTGTAAATAATCTTCACAAAAACTGTTAGAATAGAGAAAAATTTTTGTTTTAAGATTGTTAGAACTTGAATTTCATAAAACAGGAAAATGCTAACAGTATTTGTGAAGAATTACAATTACATGCAGGAAATAAAAGAACAAACCATACAGTACAATACAGAGTTGAGATTAAGATCTATGTCCTTAAAGCAAAATTCATCCCGTAGTGTGACGGGGGTTGATGAATTGCCTCACAGGATACAACTGTATTACCTTTTTTTGAAGAGCAGCATCCTAGCTTCAGAGATCTCAGCGAACCGGTAGCTATGTTGTACTCTCTCAGACTCTGACTCAGAGGAAGAAGAAGAAGATTCGGAATGTTGCAGAAAAACTCTGTGTACTGGCAGACAAAAATTGCTGGTCTTATAGAAGAAGGGGAGTAACTGAAGGGTTCATTACTCTGTAACAGCAGAGTAATGTTCCATTACTCTGTAACAGTAGAGTAATGGTTCAAAAGATTTGGAAAAGTGATCCAATCAATTTTCGGCGCCGCCGGTGACAGGAGCCCACCGGAATCCGGCCGGGAAAATATGCAAAAGCTTTTTCCAACAAATAGGTTACACATTCATGCCATCTTTTATTTCAAAAAAAAAAAAAACAAATAGGTTACACATGAAATACTGGGAGATTCCTGACAAGCTTCCTTTGTTGTTGGTGTTAGAACTCGATTTTATAAATATGACAAAACACTAACAGCATTTGTGAAGAACAGAAATATAGTAAGGAAATTTAGCAAACCAAATGCTTTGTACAGAGTCAAGATTAAAATCTCGCTCCTTAAAGCAAAATTCGCCCCATAGTGTGACGGTGGCTAGCAAATTGCTTCACAGGATACAACTGTACCTTCTCTGAAGAGCAGCACCCTTGCTTCAGAGATTCCAGCGAACTGCTGCCTGTGATGTACACTCAGTTGACACAGAGGAGAAGAAGAAGAAGAAGAAGAAGAAGAAGAAAGTTCGGATTATGAAAAAGACTCTACCTTTGGCAGACATGATTCAATAGCCTTTATAAGAGAAAATGGAGACTCTTCAGAGGCCCATTACTCTGTAACAGCAGAGTAATGGTCCACTACTCTGCAATAGTAGAGTGGTGGTTCAGATTCATAACTGGTGAGCCATTACTTTGCTGTTACAGAGTAATGGTATCAGTTATCGAATCTGAAAAGCCTCATCAGTTCACTGGGGGAAAAAAGCCAGAGCCAAACCAAACCAAACCAAGCCAAGCCCAGCCGGGGCCGGAGCCGGAGCCGGGCCGGGCGCGCGCGTTCGCTCGTGTGTTTGTCGTTTTGGCTAAGTCCTCTCTCTACTACAAGTTAGTGGTAACCCCCGGGCCACACCCTTTAGTCTAGTATTCTAGTATATATACTAGAAAAAATCTTTTCCAATTTCCGATATGAGACTATCCATTTTCTCCAAGTTGCCAAGTTAGTACATTTCAAGTACCCAACTTTGGACCAACATTTCTCATTCATACGGAATTCGTTTTTGGCAAGTGAGTACACCACGGAATGGTACTCGTCGAGAGGATCGCAATCCACTCATTTTTCGGCACCGCTGGTGGCCAGAGCCTGCCGGAATCCGGCCCGAAAAACTGCAAAAATTAATTCCAACAATCCCCCCACATGAATGGAAATTACCATACTATGTAATCCAGACACGACATAAAAACAAAAATACATGACAGAAAAACTCTGAGAGTATAATCGGAAAATCACTGCATCAGGAATGGTAGTAATTTTTCAACTTTGAACCACCCTTAGTAAGTAGCTATCGGATTCACTTGACCCGGTAGTGATCATGATATCTTGAACTACTCGGGCTTTGATGTGAACCTAGACAATAACTATCACATAGTTTCATCTCCTCACAGAATTAAGTTCCCTTGTTGCGTTCATTTTGGCCTTGAATATCCCTGGTTAATTGTGAGTAAAGTTGGAGAATGTAGCCTCTCTTCATTCTCCTAGAAACGGTCCCATTTCACACTCACAAGGTGATTGCCCATAAAGAGTATCCTGCTATACTCCACTTTTATTTCAAAGCTATGGGAATCATTAAAATCCAAGCTTATCCTAACTCTTTGCAGACGGCACTGTTTTATCATCCTGAGAGTGGGTATGAGATTTTAATCTCTCAGTGCTCTCGTCGATTCAACAAGATTTAGTTGTCCCTTTGAACCTAGATCTTGGGATCTCCAATTCCTAGGTAGGGTTTCCATCAAGTATCCTCTTTCGTTATAGGCTTTAAACCCATTCCTCTTGATGATCTCACAACCTGCTCTCGTGATAGACCTTTAGTAAATGGATCCGCTAGGTTGTCGGCCGATTTTATATATTCTATAGAGATTACTCCATTTGAGAGCAGTTGTCTAATGGTATTGTGTCGCCTTCTGATATGACAAGACTTACTATTGTACATACAACTCAGTGCCAGTGCTATAGCCGATTGGCTGTCACAGTGTATACATAAAGCAGGCACTGGTTTTTTCCATATAGGAATATCGTCTAAAAAGTTTCAAAGTCATTCTGCTTCCTTTGCTGCTTTGTCTAAAGCAATAAACTCAGATTCCATGGTGGATCTGGCCAATAGCGTTTGTTTAGAGGATTTCCATGACACAGCTGCACCACCAAGTATGAAGACATATCCACTTGTGGATTTTGAGTTTTTGGAGTTCGATATCCAGTTGGCATCACTGTATCCTTCTAGTACTGCTGGATATCTAGTGTAATGCAATGCATAACTCTGAGTATATCGCAAGTAGTTTAATACTCTAGTTATTCCTTTCCAGTGACTTCGTCCTGGATTACTCGTGTATCGGCTCAGCACATTTACCGAATGTGCTAGGTCCGATCTTGTACAATTTGTTAGGTACATCAGACTACCGATTACACGTGCATATTCCAGTTGTGATATGCTTTCGCCTGTATTTTTTAACAAGTGAAGACTGGGATCGACAGAACTTTTTGCTATCCCATTGGAATAAATCTTGAATCTTTCAAGTACTTTCTCAGCATAATAAGCTTGAGACAAAGTAATTCCCTAAGATGTCCTGAAAACTTTGATTCCTAGTATGACATCTGCAACTCCCAAATCTTTCATGTCAAACTTTCCACTAAGAATGTTCTTAGTTTGTTTGATAATGTCGTTACTGCTTCCAATAATGAGCATGTCGTCTACATACAGAAAGACCAGAATGTATCCATTTGGAGTATCTTTGATGTAGATACACTTATCACATTCATTTATATTGAAACCATTTGACATTATTACATTGTCAAATTTTGCATGCCACTGCTTTGGAGCTTGTTTCAGTCCGTACAGGGATTTTACAAGTCTGCACACCTTGTTTTCCTATCCAGGAACTACGTAACCCTTAGGTTGTTTAATGTATATTTCTTCTTCTAAGTCCCCATTTGGAAATGCAGTTTTAACATCTATTTGATATATTTCCAGGTTACGTAGAGCTGCAATAGCTGTCAACATTCTTATAGAAGTGATTCTTGTAACTGGAAAATATGTATCAAAGAAATCTAGGCCTTCCTTTTGCCTAAATCCTTGTACCACAAGTCTTGCCTTATGCTTTTCTATTGAACCATCTGGTTTCAAATTTTGTTTGAAAATTCATTTGCATCCTAGAGCTTTACATCCAGAAGGCAAGTCGACTAACTCCCATGTATGATTTTGCATAATGGAGTCTATTTCACTTTTGATTGCTTCTTTCCACATAGGAGCATTAGGCATAGACATGGCTTTCTTGGAAGTCCTGGGCTCATTCTCTAACAGAAAGGCCGTTACAAAGTCAGGACCAAATGATTTTGATGTTCTAGCCCGTTTATTTCATCTAGGCTCATCAGTATCATGTTCTGGTTCATCAACCGAAGTGCTTGCATTCCTTTGTTCGCGTGTACGTTTGGGGTACGTAGTATCCTTGCACGAAAATACATGTTCAAAGAAGGAAGCATTCCTTGATTCCATTATTGTATTCACATGGATATCCAGTATATCTGATTTGTATACCAAGAACCGAAATGCACTACTGTTGTGTGCATAGCCTATGAATATGTAATCAATCGTCTTAGGTCCTATGGTTACCTGTTTCGGGTTAGGTACTGCCACTTTTGCTAGACACCTCCACACTTTGAGGTATTTATACGAAGGTACGTTACCTTTCCACAGTTCGTATGGTGTCTTGCCGGTTTTCTTGTGAGGTATTTTATTGAAAATGTAGTTGGCAGTCAGCAACGCTTCCCCCCATATGTTTTGGGGTAAGCCAGAATTCAACAACAAAGCATTCATCATCTCCTTTAGAGTTCGGTTCTTGCGCTCGGCAGTACTGTTTGATTCGGGTAAGTAAGGAGCAGTTGTCTGAGGAACTATTCCATGTTCAGAGCAGAACATATTAAATGGTGCATCATATTCTCCTCCTCTATCACTCTTAACGATTTTAATTGTTTTGCCAAGTTGATTCTCAACCTCTAGTTTATATTCTTTGAATTTATCCAAAGCCTCATTTTTGCTTTGTAACAAGTATACATAACAGAATTTTGTCCAATCGTTTATGAATGTCACAAAGTACTTTTTGCCACCTCTGGTCTGCACGTATTTTAAATCACATAGACCGAGTGTTTCTGTGTTTCTTTCTACAGAACGTGATGGAGTTTCAGTGAGTTTGGCCTCCGTGCAAATTTCACATTTTTCGGAGTTATCTACCTTAAATTTTGGTAGCAAATTCATGTTAATTAATTTACGCATAGAATTGACATTAACATGGCCTAGTCTTTCATGCCAAATAGAAGAAGACTCAACAACATAGGCAATAGGAGTTATTTCATTAACATTGGGAACAGCAGGAACAATAGTTTTAAGGATGACTGTCATTACATTAAACTTGAACAGTCCATCCTTTACATATCCCTTACCCAAGTATACCCCATTCTTGGACAATACAAAATTATCAGAAACAAGAACAACTTAAACGCATTCTTGCTTTGTAAAGAACCTGATATCAAGTTCTTTCTAATATCTGGAACATGCAACACATTTGTGAATGTTAGTTCTTTACCTGAAGTCATTTTCAGTACTATCTTTCCTGTTCCTGCAATTTTGGAGGTGGAAGAGTTTCCCATGAACAGCTGTTCATCTTTGTTGCACTTCTGGTATGAAGTGAACATTTCCTTGTCCGAGCAGATATGCTTGGTGGCCCCAGTATCATACCACCATTCACGAGGATTGCTCCCCACAAAATTTACCTCTGATACTACAACACAGAGGTCTAGGTCAGAGAGACCAGTGGACAAGTTCTCAGTTATGTGTGCGTGGGATTTTTCATTCCCTTTTGCATGTCCAGTTCCTGCACGATTGTTGTCCTTGCTGCGGAACTCAGAAATTTTGTACCCCAGCTTACCACACTTGTGGCATTTCCCAGCAAATCTCTTTACAAGAGGTTTTTTGTTTGAGGCCTGTGGTAGAAACTTTCTCTTGTTGCCCTTCTGTTCGTGCTCCACCACGTTTGTCTTTTCTATGAACTGATTTCCATAGGACCTGTCAGCCTTGCGATTCTCCTCTTCGATCCGCAATTTGACAATTAGGTCTTCAAGAGACATCTCCTTTTGCTTGTGTTTGAGGTAGTTCTTGAAGTCTTTCCATCCAGGTGGAAGCTTTTCGATGAATGCTGCAATGTTGAATGGTTCGCACAACGTCATGTATTATGACCTGCAGTTCTTGGACTTGACTCACAACAGTTTTGGAGTCAATCATCTTGTAGTCCAAAAATTTGCTGACTACAAACTTCTTAGACCCGGCGTCTTCTATTTTGTACTTCTTTTCCAAAGACCCCCACAGGAGTTTGGACGTCTTGAAGACACAGTAGACGTTGTACAGGGGGTCTACCAAGCCATTCAGGATGTAGTTCCTATAGAGGTAGTCGCCCTGAGTCCACGCATCAACCGCAGCAACGGAGTGTGCATCCATCGGTGCCAGCATCGGTGCAGATTCAGTAAGAAATCTGTCCAGCTTCAAGGTGGTCAGGTAGAACTGCATCTTCCCTTGCCACTTCTTGAATCCCATTCCATTGAACTTCTCCGGTTTTTCTCCCATGGTTATGTGCGTGGGCAGAACGACCGAATGTGCCGCAACCGATTGTGCAGTCACATTTTGGGTCACCGGTGTTTCGGTACTGATAAGCCCACTGGCCATATCATTTTGAGTGTTCACCATGTTCTTATCTGAAATAGTTTGAAACAGAGTTGCTAGTTGTTGTTTTTTTTTCCGAATTGATAACAGTACCTGTAAACAAACTTCACAAAAACTGTTAGAATCAGTGAGGAAAATTTTGCTTTAAGATGTTAGAACTCGATTTTATAAATATGACAAAACACTAACAACATTTGTGAAGAACATAAATATAGTAAGGAAAATTAGCAAACCAATTTGTACAGAGTCGAGATTAAAATTTCTCTTCTTAAAGCAAAATTCGTCCCGTAGTGTGACGGTGGCTGGCGAATTGCTTCCTAGGATACAACTGTACATTCTCTGAAGAACAGTATTCTTGCTTCTACTTTGCAACAGCAGAGTGGTGGTTCAGATTCATAACTGGTGAGTCATTACTCTGTTGTTACAGAGTAATGGTATCAGTTACCGAATCTAAAAAGCCTCATCAGTTCACTGGGGGAAAAATTTTTGTCTGGGCAAAAAAAAATTAAGCCAGAGCGCCGGGGCCAGGCCGAGTCGGGCCCGCGAGGGTATGTTTGTCATTTTGGCTAAGTCCTCTCTCCACTACACGTTAGTGGTAACCCCCAAGCCACGCCCTTTAGTCCAGTTTTCTAGTATATATACTAGAAAAAATCTTTCCCAATTTTCGATATGGGACTATCCATTTTCTCCAAGTTGCCAAGTTAGTACATTTCAAGTACCCAACTTTGGACCAACATTTCTCATTCATACGGAATTCGTTTTTGGCAAGTGAGTACACCACGGAATAGTACTCGTCAAGAGGACTGCAATCCACTCATTTTCCGGCGCCGCCGGTGGCCGGAGCCGGCCGGAATCCGGTCCGGAAAACTGCAAAAATTAATTCCAACAGTTGGATCATAGTTTCATTGTCCATCTTCTTAAATAAATTTATTTCATTGACTTATTCATTCACTTTAACGCGGTTGCAGGAGGGAAAACAGAAAGAATAAAACAAATTTGAAAAAAAAAAAAGAAACAAACAGAAAAAGAAATTCTCTTAGTTAGAGGGTCCTATTCATTCATTTTAACGCGGTTGCAGGAGGAAAAACTGAAAGAATCAAAGAAAAAATAGAAACAAACAGAAAAAGAAATTCCCTCGGTTAGAGAGTGCTGCAATGGTATCTCTTTCTTTGGTGAAATAGAATTTGTTATCTGTATGGAATTTGTATTGAACTATGCAAGTTTAGACAAAAAAGTTAGAAACTTGGGAAGTAAGGATACAAGAATAGTTGGGAATGTTGCAATCTGCAAAATAGTGAATAATCAAGAAATTAAGATGGTCATCAATAAAGTTATCAAATCGACGTAAATGCCCTTCACTTAGTATGAAGAAGCTTGGCACCAACTTGGGTAAATGACAAGTATATACGAAACGAAGTGGAGTAAACTATTCAGATGAACCTGGAAACTGATTTGAGTTCCAGTTAATTTTCCCTCTCTGCTCCCAGTTGGAAACAGAAGCAACGTTATGTGACAGTAATTGTCGGAAATGGTTAACAGGTGCCACAGTTTCCTCTTTTCCCTCCAACATCCTCATCAGTCTGCTCATTACAGGCCTTCCTCCATGTTGGAACTAAAACGCACCACAGTGAACAGGGACGGAGCCACCTTGGGGCAAGGGGTGCTCGCCTGGCTTTTTACTAAACCCTCTTTCAACATAGAAAATTTCGTTTCCACCCTCATCCCCTCACTGAAAAAAATTAGTCAAGCCCTCCCCTTTATTATTCCCTCGACCTATAGCTCCTCTGATGCTTATTTCTTTGCTGATCTGTTTCATATCTAGTTAGCAATAAGCATAATAGTAGTATATTATGTTGCTGAAAATCTGTTAATATATTTTCTTTCTCAGATATTAATGAGAATTCGAATAAATTATTATCAGTTAACTATATGGAAAGCTACATATATATAACAAAACTGTACAATTTTGTACAATTTTCTTTACAGTAACTTGTCGCGTGTACAAAGAAAATTTTCGTTCTTTCTTTTTTGAAAAAGTCAATAAGCTGGGTGGATATGTAAAAGATATTGTTTGTTTTCCATCGCTTGTGCATGTTTAAAAAAAATATTGTGACATTTCTTTCGTACAACATTTTCATATTGATCATTTTTTTGTATATATCTCAACGGGCAGTTCCATCGTTTATAGTTACAAGAGGTTTTTCAATCCAAGAAATTTTTTATTTCATTTTGATCTTCTTTAAGTCAACATTGACCCCTCTCCTCCAGCCCTCTAGCTCTAAATTTTTTTGCCGTACTAGGCTATTTTTTGAAAATTTGTGCGTTTAAGGACCAGTTTCCAAACTATAGCGCTCGTGAGCTACTCTGTGCCACATTAGCAGCAACCGCTATTCCAATTAGCGTCCTCTTCATTTTCGAAGCCGCTAATAGGAATAACGGTCTATGTTTTAAATTTTTTGAATTTTTTGTTTGCTATTCCTATTAGCGACCTTAGTATATATGAGGTCACTGATGGATTTAGCGACCTCAAATGAATGTATTGAGACACTTAGCGATTTCTATAGAGCTTTTGCTCTCTTGAAAAAAAAATTAAAACTGAGGTTGCTATTGGGAATAGCGACCTTAGTATACTCCGGTCGTTGTTCGTAATAGCGACCTCAGTAAGAAACACAATCTCCTTGTTCTTTGTAAAATTTGCAAAATATTCACACAACTAAGGTCTCTATTCGGAATAGCGACCTTAGTACAATAAAGGCCTCTATTCCGAATAGCGACCTTTGTACAACTAAGGTCGCTATTCGGAATAGTTACCTCAGTTTAAAAAATAAATTGATTGTTATTTTTTCAGAGAGCAAAAACGCTCTAGATTTTGCTAAGTGCTAAAATACAGTTCATTAAAGGTCGCTAATCTCATTAGCGACCACAGTTTTAATTTTTTTTTCTTTCCAAAGAGAGCAAAAACTCTCTAGAAATTGCTAAGTATCTTAATACATTCATTTGAGGTCGCTAATCCATTAGCGACCTCATATATACTAAGGTCGCTAGTGGGAATAGCGACAACAAATAAAAAAATTTCAAATATTTTAAAATATATGTCGGTGTTCCTATTAGCGACTTTCAATATGAAGAGGTCGTTAATGAGAATAGCGTTTGTTGATGACGTGGCACAAAGTAGCCCACGAACGCTATTAGTTTGGAAACTGGTCCTTAAATGCAAATAATTTTAAAAAGTGGCCTAGTACGGCGAAAAACGCCTAGCCCTACTGAAGTCAACATTGACCCTCCTCTGGCTATTACTTCCACTGCGCTCCTTCCTATACCTCCACCATCTCTGATGCTACCTCAGCCCCAACCATCATATACAGCCTTCCCCCTGACTTTACTCTACTGTGATCGTTCATCTGAGATAGAATAAAAGATTGCTAATCTTGCATCTCTTGGTGCGGTCTCTCTGTCTGGAAGACTTGTTAGCAATACTAATCTCGATTCTTTCCTTAGCAACCTCGCTGGTACTCTTAATTGGACTTGGCGTGTGAATTGTTGTCGTAATGAAGATATACTGATTAATTGCCCTTCCGATAAAATGTTGGCGGATTTAGTGGGTAATGAGTCTCTAGTATTGGTCATGTTCATCTTTCTGTTAGACACTGGCCTTCATCTGGCCTTGGGGGTCCCTATTTTCCTTACCATCCCTACCCGCACTGTTGTATTGGGTCTCCCACCTTTCTGCGATTCCCCTAGTCTTGTTAGGACTTACTGCATTGGTGATCTTATTGGCACTTCTTCCTCGCTGCCTTTACCTTCTGGTTGTCTCCAAGTGAGAGAGGATTTTCTGGAATTGCGTTCATTCTTCAATAGCTGTGAGGAATTTCTCTTCTGGCTTAGCATGGTTCCTCTTGCATTTCCATTACTGCTAGTACCTACTATGGGCCACATTTGGAACCAAAGAAATAATGCAGTCTTCTCCCATGAAGACATAACTTGGCTGATTAATCTCTGAAATGGATCTAAAATGGCTATAAATTTTGTTTTATGGAGCACTTGATCAGATTTGGAATCCAGCATCCCCAATCTAGTATGAATTTGTCGTTGACAGATTATAGTAGTAGCTTTTCCTACCTTTTGTGGTTGGCTTTGTCATTGTTTTCGTTAAATGGTAGGTCCCCCCCCAAAAAAAAAATTTATTAGGACTTCTCACAAACCCTAATAATTCTCTCAATTGTCTCACACAAAAAGATGGATAAAGAGCAATAACTCAACACAGTAATTTTTTAAAATCAAAATAGCATAATTTCTCATTATTCTCAAGGCCTATATATATGCTCAAAACAAATCTTGTTATAAATCTCAAAATAATCTAATGCATAAAATAAAGGGTGCAAATCGTAAAACTACTACATATGGCTATAATTGCCAAAAATAAATATGAGTACCGAAAAAAATACAACCATGCTAGATGATGTCCTCATCATTCTCTCCGGGTGGGAGAGGGCTCGACCCAGTCGAGTCAAAACCAGTGATCCCGTCAAAGTGCTCCAAAAAATCTAGATCCAAGAGCTGGAGCTCCTCATGATCACTCCAAGTGTCATCCTTCTTCGACATGTTCTTCCACCTCACCAAATACCTATGGATACCACAATCTCTTGTAGAAATTATCTGATCCTCTAAAATATTATTCAATTTTTTCCGTCGGTGGGTAAGTAGTTGTAATATCCCGAATACCAAAATACGGTAATTCGTAGCTTAACAGGATCTACACTTCACTTCGTACAATTTTACAAGGAATTTCGAAACTTTTTTACATTATTGTTCTTTTACATCAATAACGCAGCGGAAAATAAATAAAGTACAACATGATAAATATACAATTTCAACAACTTGAACATGTAACTAATCATCAGCATCAAATTCATCTCTATATCTCCTTGTAAGATCCAAGTCCTGCATATGAAACTGTGGGCACAACGTTACAAACAGCGTCCTCTCTATGTTGTATTATAACGAAATCTCTTACTTTAACAAATCACAAACTTGAATGCATATAAAAGTGTAAAGAGCGAATACCCTAGATATGTTAGTGTATGACATGACTTAATGCCTAATGCAGGTGTTATACTACAATGACACTAATGCATACTTGTTCGGATTCTATGCATCCCATACTACATAGGTCCGAGGGCAAGCACCTACATACTCCACATTAAAGTGTTTAATCCCTCGCCATAATAACTACCCAGTAATAAAACAAAATTTAGACATTCCACGAGTACGGATTTCAGTCCGGAGATCCATCGCCCGACTATGCAGAATCCTTATCGTGTGAATATCCTGCAAGTGTCCCTCTAGCCCCAGTATACACATATACACTAGAGTACGACCTACTATCCGCCTGACTATTCATGATCCTGGAATCCACTGTCCGATCAATCATAATCCCGGATTTAATTAAGGCTCGCCTCCATCGCAAGCAACCACAGTCCCGGAATCTACCACCTGACTAGGTTTATAGTCCTGGAATCCACTGTCCGACTATATAGAGGCCCTCCACTTACGTTTGCCCAAGTTTATTACATCATCACTTAGTGCCTAATTGTAACATCCTGAATTTTTAATTATAATTAAATAAGAGTTTATTGATTTTTACGTGTTTTGCACGTACAATTTCATGTGCATCTTCCCTAGAAAATTATTTCTTTTCATAACATGAACACTTATTTTTTTAAATCCTTCTCTTTTATTTTTAAAGCCTATTTAAATTCTAAGGCCTAATTGTTTATTCTTAAGCCCACCCTAATTAATTAATTATTTTATTAATAGCCCATAGAACTTTAGCCCACTAGATTTGAGCCCACTAGTTTATTTCTCTTTTAGTTATCATGACTTGTAGTATAGACTAATTTGGTAGACAATTAATTAATTAATCTTGTACAACTAATAAATAGGGGGTACCAGGTGAGACACGTGCATTGCACTAGCACGTGCCTTGTGTGCACAAGGGGTTGGCCAGAAGTGGAGAGAGGAGTGGTGAGTTGGTGTAGTGAGGTGGTAGTTTTGTATTCATGGGTGATTGCTACAACTCCCTAACACATCCTAGCCCTTTATCCTTAACCATCTAGATCAATCCTAGCCTTCCATTTCACTCTAAAATAAGTATAAATACCCCCTAGTTCTCTTCATGTAGCATATTAGAAAAGTTTGTAAGAAAAGAAAGAGAAAGAAAATTATAGTGTGAGAAAAAGAAACAAAAGTGAGTAAAAAGATTGAGAGCTTTTGTGTGTGTTCCTTCCCAAGTAGAGGCCGGCCATTCATCAAGGAGGAGAGGAGAGCTCGGGTTCACTACATCAAGGAGGAGAAGGCTCTTGTGGTGGCACATTCTACGAGGAGAAGGACGTTCGTGCGTTCAAGGAGATTCCTAGGAACTTTGTACTTGTTTCCTTCAAAATAGGTGGGTGATTGCTCTACTTCTAATTTAGACATCATGCTAGGAGTTTGATTGATAAAATGGCTAAAGAAACTAGTGAAACAACCATATGTTGGCTCTAAAAATGCACTAATTAGATAATGAAATGAATGCTTGATGAAATGTGTAGGAATGGTTATAATTATGATTATTGTGGTAGAATTATCATGTGCTATTAAAATATGAGTTTGGAACCATGTTAGAATGTAGAATATGCTTGTGAATGACTTGATGAATAATTGAAATAAATGAATTGTGTTTATTAATTCTTGTGGCACTAGTTGATAAATGAGACTATGTTTAAGATCACTGGAGTTTTAAAATAAGAAAAAGTAAGAGACAACATGTTGTAGTTTTGTAACATTAAAATTTGGTAAAGATCTTGATATAATTGCAATGTCGAACTTTTAGAACTAGAACACAAATTACAAGGAAAATTGATATTTTTATGTCAAAAAATATTTTTTTAAAATACTGTTTTGTTACAAATACATAAAATCAGTATTCTGGAAAGTTTTGTAAATTTATGTAGAAGAGAGAAGAAATTATGAGCTTTTGAAATATGAAGGATTATTATTAAACAGAGAGTCGAATTACATTTAACTCAATCCACTCTCATATTAGTTAGTCACATTGGCCATTCTGGTTAGGGGGTGCGCTTTGGTGACGTTACTGTTCACCTGGGGTCTGTTGTGCTTGGGTTCAAGTCTCGGCAGAGACTTCTTTTTTTTTTAAACCTGATTTTTCACAAAACCCGAGAACCAAATTCAAGTAGACTTTAATTCCTCCATTTGACAGTTAGGCACTTTGACCATTATGGCTAGTGCGTGCGGTTTGGTTGCGTCATTGTTCACCCGTGGGGGGTCTGTTGGGCCTGGTTCGAAACTGGCTGAGGCCAAGTTTTTTTTTGGGGGGGTTTTGTTTTTTTTAAAAAAATTCATTTTTTAAAAGAGTTTTAATGTTTGAAATTTTTTTTAAAAAATACTAGAAATATTCTGAAAATAACTGGACTTCATGAGAAATTTTTATAAGTCTCTTGACCCACTATAATGAGAATCACGGCCAATTAGTAAGGAACTTGGTATAATTTGTTAAAAAAGATTCATTGAGTAATTACAGAAAAGTAGTACTCTTCTTTTAGATTTTAATGAGTCGTGCCATGGTAAATTTTTGAGACAAAGATATTTGTCAATTAATTTGGTAAGTGAAGAATGTTATTATGAAAATAAAAGAGAATTGTGAAAATCTATCATGAATGTGGTAAAGTTTGAAAAATGAATTTGTCACTTTATATATGAATTTCGTGCATGAAAGTGAAATGGAAATCTTGATGAATTATGAGGATAAACTCGTGAGTGTGAATACTCAATTTTATGAACATGAAATGAGATTAAAGACTAGAGTGTGGCTTCCTCATACCGGCATTTGAATAAATTCTTTTGAGATGAAATATTGAAATGAAAGACCAAGTTTGGGTCATTTTGTTGATTGATGGTTAAGACCGGTGTAGAGGAGGTGCTAACTCTAGAATGTTGATTTTATTCATGATTCAAATAATTAAGGATTAGACACATAGTGAAGATGTGATGAAAGTAAGAGAAAAACACGAGTATGAGGGCCATCGGATTGGCGGTGTGAGAGTGATTCATAGGTTGCCTACTTGATGCGTCATGTCATGGCATGAATACTACCTCCAGAATTATCATCCCGGTGGCGACGCTTGTGGTGTGTTTGGTGACTACGGGTGGTGCCATCGTTCCATGACGGAGGCTAAATTGTCCATAGGCTCTGCATGATGCGTCATGTCACGACGTGGGATTTCCCATCCAGGCTGTCTGGACATGTGCTCGTAACTCATAGAAATCTAAGATACTTACCGTAGTTACTGTAGTAGTCTAAGTCATGGCGAGAGATCGAACCTTACAAGATGAAGAACGATTAAGGGCTTGCCCTCGGACCTATGTAGTATGGGATGCATAGAATCCGAACAAATGCGCATTAGTGTCATATAACATAAATAATTGCATTAAGGACTAAGTGCACATTCACGCACGACATCAATAGGATAGTTCCCGTAGCTTTGTTTTGTGACAAGTGTGTGCTTTCTAAGTAAGAGAAATTGATGTATTATATTCTAGCGTCAGTTGAATGAACTGACATACCCACAGTTTCTATGCAGGATAAAGTGAACGAAAAAAAACTAGTGAGGAATTGATGCTTAAAGAATTATTCAAGTGTTGTTTATTTCATTCTTGTAATTGTTGTAATTTGCTTCCACTGTTTAAATGTAACTCTGATGTAATAAAAGTTTTTAATTCCTTGTAAAATTGTACGAAGAGAAGTGTAAAGATCCTGTGGAACTTCGAATTTGGCCTTATTTGGAATTCAGGGTGTTACACTAATTCTTAAGTTTGAACATGAATAAATAATAATACCTAGAGCTAGTTTACCCTCCTGCCGGTCTTACACAAAAATACCGAGAACGACACCCTTATTGGCCAGTTCTCAAAAATCAATTATTCATTACCATTAATTTTCCGGTACCTGGGTATCACTAAGGCTCTAGAATCAACATCTTTCCAGTTCAACAACTTTAAGTACTCATCCCCTTATAATTCATATTCTCAAATTTCATGTATTCATAATTTATTCAAATTCTTTCATGCATTCTTATTCATTCATCAATAGGTAGGATCTCAACCTATTCATTTTCATAAACACTTTTCATATTCATCCAAAACTTTCTTGAATCAAGTTAATTAAGATTAAGACATAATCTTCTTAAAATTTATCTTTGAAAATCAATCTCATCATCTTCCTTCGATTTATTTTGAATTAATCTTAACATCTTAATCCTATATATATATATATATATATATATATATATATATATATATATATATATATATATATATGTCTTTCTTAAATTCACATTTCATCTACTCATGAATATGATCTTTACTTTCCCAAAATATAACTTAAAACAGCGAGAATATATTTTCAATCAAGTCGTTTAAGTAATATTGCAAAACAGTAAATTCAAAGTTAGAAAACTGCATTTCATGCTATTTGTAAAAATCATAGAAAATTGTATATTTCACGAAACTTAGCGTTTTTTATATCAAACTGAAGGTATACAAGTCTATTTTCATTTTGTAGTTATAAGTTTTCTCGAAATACCATATCTATAACCCTGAATTCTTCAAAATATACAATGGCGTCGAGATACTGAAATACTGCTAGTGTACAATCTTGTAAAATTCATATAAAATCCAATTATTTATAAAAATTTGAGTTCTTGGACTTTTCAGAAAGGTTAACGTGTCTACTATAATTTCTTAGTTCCGACTTTTCTCAAATTATTTCATTTACAATGTTGAATTAATCAAAAACCGAAAGGTGTGCAGAATTTCTGCAACCAGCCAACTACTAACCAATTTTGAGTTTAGAATTTATTAAAATAGTAAACGAACTCCAGATCTTATGAAATTTTAGAGGGATGCTACTGATATATACAAGATGCCCCCCAAGAAGTTTTAGTTCCAGATTCCGACTATTTTATTAGATATGATTTTCTGAAGTGTAAACAAAATTTAAAACAGTAACTTTCTTTGCATGAATTAGTAACTTTGTGTACAAATCTATTTTCATATCATTTAATCTAATCAAGATGTACTACCATGCAATTAAACAATATCAATTCAACTTATCTTCATGAAAATATTTCAATTAGCATGCATCTTCATTCTAAATATCGTCATTTCAATTTAATCACTACTCATATGCATATCAAGTTTATCTATCAATTTACCTACACATACATGATACTATAAATTAGAAAGCTCAAGAAGACACCCACCTCAAATGAAGATTCTAAAGTAGAAGAAGACTCCTAGAATTTGTTCCTAGCTCCAAGAATGTGACTTTCTTCTTCTCCTAGCAAGCACTCCTTCCTCCAAGCAAGAACTCAGACAATTCTCTCTTTCTTTTCCTCTCTTTCTTATTTTTATCTTTTGTTTCTTTTGATCTTTGGTGAAAGATTATGAAGGAAAGGGGGTGGTATTTATAGGGTTTGAGAAGGCTCTTCTACTACTCAAATTAAGTGTTCTAATTCATAACCTACATAACCCCCTTCACTAATTGCCCACTCACCATTACTCTCACAAACTCTCAACTCTTCCTATTCTTATGCATGGCTAACTCTTCTTGTGACTTTTGGGTTGCACTACGTGCATGTGCAACCCACAAGCACACACTCTCATTTGTTAGTTGTTATTTATTTGTACATGTTGTTTTCATGACAAGTGTACAACTAATTGTAGGATTTTTCTTAGTGGACTTCCTCTTATGGGCTTGGTCTATTTTTATTTATTTAATTTATTTTAATGAGCTTAGAGTCTTCTATTAGGTCTATAGGTTCTAATATGCAACAAAAATGAATTAAAGGAAATTGTGCATGACTTTTAAATAAAATTGATAATAAAAATTATAAGATGAAATTGCACGTGCGTTGCACGTGTATTTTTTCATTAAAAAATCTTATGCGGGATGTTACAGTAGTATCAGGTAGAGGAAAAAATGTAGAAGTCTCACCAGTAGGCTGCATGGTAGGCTCATATATAAGAGGATCTCTATGATTAAATTTTGAGCCTTCATAGAGTACCAGATCTTCAATATTGAATGTCTTATGCCAAAACCTTTAGGAATGTCAATGACATTGGTATTATCATTGATTTCATGTAGAATCATAAATGGGCATGCAGCACATGTGTTCAATTTCTTAACAGATCCAGCTAGAAACCGTTCCGGACGAATCCAAACCATCACTTCATCACCAACATCAGGAGTTTTAAATGTCCTTCTAGTATCTACTATTAACTTGTAGTTAAAATTATTCTCATTAATTTTTTTGAAAATTTTTCTAAGCAAATCATGAATGCGGAATGCAAATGTGGATGTAGACTCTATGACTCTGTGATGTTCTAACACATGGGTAAAATCTGTGTGCTGCCAAGTGACTTGGGAAAGAATGGGTGACTCAGGTACATTCAATGGAGGTGATTGGATCGACCGAATACAGTTGAGAGGTTGGTTTTCCTCTTCTTCATCAAAGTCATCACTTACATAAGGTTCATAGGTAAACTTATTGTCGGGCTCTTCAGCAATGACAACGGTACCCTCTACTATATTGATCCTACTTGAGCTGGGACAGTTGCCAGCAATATGGCCATATCCCTTGTATTTATAGTACTTAGTGAGAGGATCAATCTTAGAATAGTCTTTTTCAGTATTTTTACCCGTAGTGTCATTTATATGTGAATATGAATTTGAAGTAGGCTTGCTTGGATAAGACTTGTTGTGGGTATTGAGGAGAGGAGTGCTCAAGTCTAGAGGGATCAGAAGGGGTCATTCTAGAGAAATGATCCATCGAATCGCTGGACTTATAATGAGAACTTGCTTTAAGGGAATCTATATTGAGGACAAGGGCATAAGCTGCTCCACATTTCTATGAATTACCCCGTTCCTAAGATCAGCTCGTAGTCCAGCTCTGAACCTAGAGAGAGTTTGTTCTTCGCTCTCTTTACCTAAAGCATTGCACCGAATAAGGAAGTCATCGAACTTATCTAGATACTTTGCTTCCCTGATAGAGTTGATTCCATGAATCAAGCATTCGGGTGTGGAAAGATAGGGGCACATATCTCTCAGTGAGCTTCTCTTTCATGGCTTCCCAAGTGGCTATGGGTGTCAGGCCTCGGCCTCTATGGGCATGTTCAAGATTGGTCCAGTATTGTTGAGCTTTTCCAGTCCATTTTATCGTAGCAAATTTGACTTTTAGGACTTCGCTCATGTCAAACCATACAAAATATTGGGTCCATGGCACGGACCCAATCGAGATAAGCTTGGGGTTCCATGTGGCATTCAAAATGGGGAAATTCATTCTTAATGTTGTTCTTGTATTGTTCGTCAGGGTCACGATCTTTGACGTCGACCGTTACAATCATTCCCTTGAGAGATCTGACGATTAGCATGAAGCTTAAGAGCAACAGTTTGATTTAATTTCATTTTCTCAAGCCTTTGATTGATATTAGCAAGAGTTGCTTGAATGACAGCTAGGATAGCGAAAATATCTGAGTTGTCCATCTCATTTTGGAGAGGGGTTCGCGGAGGTCTAGGGTCCCTAATTGGGTTGTTTGGGAGGGACAAGAAAGGCTCTTCAGGGTCTGTGATGGTGCTGCGAAAATGCATTCACCTACGGTGGAAAACTAGAGGTCGTGTATTTGCTAAAATTTGGGAAAACGTGTCCTAAATGCACCGAAGTTTTTTTTTTTTTTTTTTTTGTTTTTAACTGAAATGATCTAAAAACAAAAGAAAAATAAAAGACACTAAAAACGAGCCTAAATGAATGCAATAAATAATGCCTAAATGATGCAAGAACTAGGGTTTTAATAACCTTTGCTCTGACACCAAAATGATGTAAACTTAACCCTAAACAGAGAATTTTCAAGAATATTAAAAGATTAAGTTTACCAACACGTAATGCAGAATAAGTTAAAAATTATAACTATTAATTGGTTTGATGAATTTTTAAGATGTGAAATAGTTTAGCAAGCCCAATTAAAAGTTCAATCCTATCAGTCAACAGTAATACTTAATCGTTCTTAGCATGTAAGTTATTTAATAAAGATTTGTACACTAATAGACAAGTAGAACACTCACTCTTAATATTTGTGGACAACAGATAAATCAAATAATATTATAGAGATGATAAATGGTATCTAAATAAATGAGAAGTGGAAAGAATTTATCGAGATTCGAAGCCAATAGCGTTAGAACCCTGAGGGTAGCAGTGGTCGGCTCTGGTTGCAATCGATGGCTCGACGGGGGGTTGTCGGCAAGAGGGGGGAGGCCACAGTCGACGGAAGTTGCTGTGGTGGTCGAAGTGGGAGAGGAGAGGGGGTGTCGACGATCGGGGATGATGGGGGAAGTAGTGGTCGGTGATGGTGAAGAGTAGGCCAGGTTGATGGGGGATCGACGGAGGCGGGAGGGCGACGAGGGAGTCGACGACGGAAAGGGGTCGATGATGGCGGGGGGATCGAGTGGTCGATTGGCGTTGTGAAGCAGCAGTGGAGGTCGAGGAGTCGGCGAGGAGGGTGAAGGCGACTAGGATGGAGGTCGATCGGGGGTTTGATGCTTGTGATGGGTTTCGGGTTCCCAACGAAGAAGAAGAAGAAGTAGGAGAAGGGGAGGGGAGGGGGGGGGGGGGAATTAGTTTTGGGTTTAATTAATTGATTTTGGGGAATTTGGGTGTAGTTTTAGAGTTTATCACAAAGCTTAAACTTTATTAGGACTTCTCACAAACCCTAGTAATTCTCTTAATTGTCTCACACAAAAAGAGGGATGAAGAGCAATAACTCCACACAATAATTTTTTATATCAAAATAGTATTAACTTATCATTATTCTTTTTTTTTTTTTTTTTGATAACGTGGATAGAGTCGGAAGACTCTAGCCCAGGTTTATTAAGAATAAAAGTATAATAAATAAACTTCTCATTATTCTTAAGGTCTATATACAGGCTCAAAACAAATCTATATAATAAAACACAAAGAAAGCTATCAAGTGGCTCTCCTTCAATCCCCCCAAAATCAAAGGCTCAGATCTAATCTCACAAAGCACATTTTCCCCCATAAGTTTTCTCTCAAAACTCAAATTCAAATTCAAATTCTCCACAAAACAACTCATTCATATAGAGTTGGTCTATTATGAGATGGTGAGCTAAACTCCTTATCGTGAGCTGAAGATCTCAGCCGTTGGATCGTGATCCGAGGGTTGAGATCTGATCCGCCCATCCACTAAGAGAGCTGAGATATGTTAGGTGTAAAACAGTCATTGCTTAAACTCAGCCTTCTCAGCTCATTTGTGTTCTCCTCTCTCCCGTTCTCTATCTCTCTCTCCGACTCCGACCCATCTGCCTTCTTTCTTCGATTTCCAGAAAACCCTATTCTCTTTGATGAGCGATTCGAAGATTCAGGTATGATTCCTCAATCTATGCCTCCCTCTCCCCCGTTCTCTCTCTCTCTTCGAATCCAACCCATCTACCTATCTTTGATTTCCATAAAACCCTACCTCCTTCCTGAGCGATTCGAAGCTTGAGATCTGATTCCTCAGTCGATGCCCCATCACTACTAGCTTCGAACCCATAAACCCTAGCTCCTTGTTCCCTCCCTCCACTTCCCAATTTGGAACCCTAGCCCCTAAATCGAAGCTTTTAAATTCGCGTATCTGTAAAGCGAAACTCCACCTCTACTCTCTCCCCTATGGGAATTTGAAGACATTGAGGTTGTTGAGTTGTAGGAAGATTGATGAGGATCTGGGGTTGGTGGAGCATTTGGGGGTGTGCTCCACAATTGAGATGCTGCAGATGAGGGATAAGAGGAGTTTTACGGCATTGTTTGTGATGTGTGGGTCGGCAAGGGAGATTGTGTTTCAAAATTGTTGCGGATTGGATAATGAGATGTTTATGATGGCAACTATTTGCATGTATAAATTCGAAGCTTACTGCTTTAGTTTCTTTGATGTAATTAAAATTTGAAAACTTGGGTGAAAGTCACAGTGAGATTGAGTTTCTACTTGAGCATGCCATCTGTTTGATTATTAGAAGTTAGCTTAAATTAGTGAAAGTTTCTTTGTGGGGATATTCTGAAATGGAAAGATAATTTTTATCTAATTAAGAATTTATCAAATTTGTTAATAATGCATTTTTGCATCTATATTATTGTTTTGACTCATTTGTGTCCTATTACATTTGCTCTATTTTGACCTAGGAAGCTTGAATACAAGTATGGGTAAGAGTCACAAGATGGGTATGAGATGCTACAAAATTGTGAATCGTAGGTTACCGGGATACGACTATAATATTGTATGATACGACACTATATATCTGAATTGTTCATAAAAATTACTTATTTGTAGAGGATTTAATTCTTGATAAAAAGAAGATATTTGTAAAATTTGTAGAGGGTTTAATTATTGTTGTATAATGCGTCATATCACATTTCTTTAAATTATCGTTATCTATTGGTGTTTGCAGGCATGCTGATAGAATCACAGTTTGTTCTCTATGACGGATAGAAAAGTGATGCATGATTCCCCCATACAAGAAGTGTTCGATTCTCTATTTCAATGCATTTAAATTTGTAGAAATTGCTTTTTGTTGTGTGTTGGTATAGGCGATGATGACAAGCACTCTTTTACATGCACTACTTTGAATTATTATGCCCCCTTCGTACAAATGTTTGATTGAGTCTTGGTTATGTTATTGGTCTTGATCTATGCAATGAAGACCTACTTGGTTAATTTTTGGGTCTATAGCAATTGCAATTGCAGTTTGCTGGCCTTGCTTGAGGTCGTTTGCAATTTTTTTTTTTTTTTTTGGGGGGGGGGGGGGGGGGGGGGGTTCAAACTAGTTGGCATGGCATACTAATGCAGCCCTAGGAAAATATGTATGCTTGATTTGAACAGACAGTGAAATATAAGTGTGTTTTGAGCCTACGACTACTTCAAATAATGTTTTTGTTGATTAGTACTAATTGGTAGTTTCTAGTAGTATTTTAGTTCATGAATAAATGGTTATTGATGTTTCATTGAGCATTATTTTTTCTTTCCTACGTTTTACAGAAATGTCCCTGCCCGCTCTGCCCGTGCCACATGCCTCGGGATAAGATTCTGGTATGCTGTTCTAAATCATATCTTGTACAAATTCCGATAGCATCTGCTGATTTTATACAATTTGAGTAAATTTATTATATAATAACCTGTATAATTAGATAGGCTATAGGTATCATACATGACTGTGCCATCAAACCGCGGGCAATCAAGTCATTTCACATCCATACTTTTATGATCGTTTTCGTCCCTATTGTTCATGTATTGTACCATCCGCTGATCTTTTCCTCAGTAGAAATGTAGAATATGTTGTTGAGCATACTGTTTTGGTTGTAGCATACTGCATATAAAAACTAAATGCTTGCCGGAGTTAAATCTTTTTGTGTCCTCAAGCAATACATAGTATGTACTATGTAAACATTAGTAAGCATGATACTGATCATGCTGTATTTTAAATACACAAGTAAAATTTGAAAACTAACAAACAGTTAAAAGGTTATTTTAAATACATCCAATTTAAAGTCTATGATCTGTATGTAGTTTTTCTATTATGTATCTCATACTAGTATGATTGTGCCATCTCAGGTGACCGCGGACCAAAGGTATGTTGGACCAAAGGTTGATGTATGGAATTGCAGTGTCACCTTTTTTACGCTTCTTTGTGGATTTCTCCCCTTTGATGAAGAAAACCAGGCCTATTGTTTTAAAAAATTAAGGCATGTAAATATATAAACTCTTCTATTTAGTGTGTTGTGGGTTTTGTGTCCCAATTTTTTGTTGATAGTTCAATTGTTTGGATTTCTAGGCGGGACAACATGCTACTATTCCAACTTATGTGTCCACTTCAGCAAATGATTTACTATAAAAGATTTTTGTTGTTGATCCAAAGAAGCAACTGACTATTCCTGAGATTCGTATGCACATGGTTCCAAGCATCTCTTCCTCCCAACTTGGCCATCTCTCGATCATATACAGTGCATCGAGTAAAGTATAATGAAGAGGAGGAATCGAATCAAACGTGGGGAAGTAATATGTATATGTTTTTGCTCTTCTTCTTCTTATTTCGGTGCTTTGAAGGGAGGGGTGTGGTTTCTATCTTAGAAATGCATGAGCCCTTGAAAGAAGAGCGATGTCAAAGGGGGTGTACATTTCTAGTGGAAGATAAATGAAGAAGGATGGTTGGTTTTCCATCTTTGGCATGCTTTCTATCATGTATTTGAAATTTTGTGTATTAGTAAAACATAAGATTCTATGAACTTAATTTGGCCCTTTCAATCTTATGGCATTTCCGCTTCTGATATGTAGTTGGTTGTATTTCTGTTTTGTTGTTGCTATATTTCTGAACCATGCAAGTGATTCTTGAAATCTATATACTTCTTGAAGAAGCTCAAAAGCACGAGCCCTAAGATGGTATTTGACAATGCAGGATCTGTTATATTTATGAAGTTTCTGCGCATTTACTTAAATGTCTGAGAATACTGAAATGAAGTGTTCTAGTAACAACATGAGAATGCTGTTATGTATCTGTTTTTGTGTATTATGACACAAGTTAACTACGAACTTAGTTTGGCTCTTGCAAACTTGTTGCACTGCAATTTCTGATATGAACCAGTTGGATTTCTGTTATGTTGTTGTCGTTTTTCTGAATTCAGATTTGTGCAATATATTCCTAAAACTTATATGCTTTGATTAGTTATTTGATTTCATTATTGGAGAAGCTTAGAATCACAAGCCCTGGTGTTTCAGAAAGTGGGTTCTGTTGGATCGATGGAATTGCTATGCACTTTTTTTTTCCTGAAAATTTTGAGAATCAGTTGAATGATTATACAAGCATTCATCGAAGTTATGAAACTGCAGCCCTTGCCTTCAAAATGGCTGATGTAGCACTTAAAGCAGTAGTCCTGGGTATAAGCAGTAGTCATCTGATGAACTTGCTTTCCATTGTATATTGGCTAATTCAGCTGTTTTTAATGTAGTTTACGAACTGCTTGAACTTTGTTTATGTTGTCTCTTGGCTGTTTTCAGCAAATGGGCTACGTTTTAGTTATGTTCTAAGCTCTTTATGTTGTTTCAGTTATACAATCTAAAGACATCTAATTCTATTTGTATCAATTCTTCTCCAAAAAACATCTACATATTATTTGTATAACTGAAACATTTGTATCAATTCTATTTGTATCAATTCTATTTGTTCCAGATGGCAGATGGCTGCTAACGAAGTTTACAACATACAACATAAACAAACAATGCCGTAAAACTCCTCTTATCCCTCATCTGCAGGGTCTCAATTGTGGAACACACCCCCAAATGCTCCACCGACCCCAGATCCTCATCAATCTTCCTGCAACTCAACAACCTCAATGTCTTCAAATTCCCACAAGAGAGAGAGTAGAGGTGGAGTTTCGCTTTACAGATACGCGAATTTAAGAGCTTTTATTTGGGGGCTAGGGTTCCAAATCGGGAAGTGGAGAGAGGGAACAAGGAGCTAGGGTTTATGGGTTCGAAGCTAGTAGTGATGGGGCATCGACTGAGGAGTCAAATATCAAGCTTCGAATCGCTCAGGAAGGAGGTAGGGTTTTATGGAAATCGAAGAAAGGCAGATGGGTTGGAGTCGAAGAGAGAGAGAGAACGGGGGAGAGGGAGGCATAGACTGAGGAATCATACCTGAAGCTTCGAATCGCTCATCAAAGAGAATAGGGTTTTCTGGAAATCGAAGAAAGAAGGCAGATGGGTTGGAGTCGGAGAGAGAGAGAGCAGCAGAGAGGAGAACACAAATGAGCTGAGAAGGTTGAGTTTGAGCAATGACGGTTTTACCCCTTAACATATCTCAGCTCTCTTAGTGGATGGGCGGATCAAATCTCAGCCCTCGGATCACGATCCAACGGCTGAGATCTTCAGCTCACGATAAGGAGTTGAGCTCACCATCTCATAATAGACTAACTCCCTCTATATATATATATATATATATACTAGGTTTGTCCGTTGTCACGTGCCTACGACACGTCTTCGGAACAGTGCACCTTGTTTGATCATATAAAATAGTTTTTTGAGATCCAACAAATTAATTGAAGTAGCAAACATAGAGCAAAAAAGATATTATATGATTTTTTTTGATTTTTTGTAAAATTATTTTTAAAATTTTTAAAGTTTTTAAATTTTTTAGTTTTTTAATTTTCTAAATTTTCTAAAATTTCTATTTTCTTAATTTTTTGAATAGAAGAGGGAGGGAGAGAGAGAGAGGGAAAAAAAATATAGGAGTTGTTTTGGGTGGGAGATTTGAATTTGAGTTTTGGGGGAAACTTTTGGGGAAAAAATATGTTTTGTAAGGTTAGATATGGGCCTTTGATTTTTGGAGGGATTGAAGAAGAGCCACTTGATAGCTTTCTTTGTGTTTTATTATATAGATATATATGAAAATATGGACTTTTATACCCCAATTTATAATTATTTTTCACCATATACTAATGGAAACATGGACTTTTATTTAGAACTAATTATTGTTATACTATTCAAACTTCAGCTACATAATTGTTAATTTACTGTTTACAAGACTTTTCATATGTTGTATCGTTTTAAAGACGTGTCGTAGGCACGTGACCACGGGCAAATCTAGTATTGTTACAAATCTCGAAATATTCTAATGCATAAAATAGATGGTGCAAATTATAAAACTACTACATATGACTATAATTGTCAAAAACAAATGTGGGATATTACGGTAGCGGTGTGTTTGTGGACCCTGTGGCTAGATAGAAACGATGCATGCTTTCGTAATAGTAACTGCACTTTTCGGATGATGATTCATAAAATTTTAGCTCGAATTGATGACTGGACAGGTACAACAGGAGCGAGGAAAAAGCCTCGTACATATGGAAAGGAGTAGCACGATCCGGAGTCAGGGAGCCACCGTTCAGTTCCAGAGGGGGGGTCCTACATATTTTGAGAGCCAGTCCTTTGTTGTTTACTGGCAGTTGCTTTTGTACTCATTAGTTGTTAGATTGTAGATTGTTGAAAACTTGGATTGTAATATTTTGTACTCGTTGTTTCGTTAATTGTTCATTAATGAAACAAGTGACCAGGTGTCACTTTTATTTTATTTTTTTAGGAAAAAATTGTCAAAAACAAATATGGGTACCGAAAAAAAAATTACAACCATGCTAGACGACGTCCTTATCAGTAGTTTCCTTGTTCTGCTCAATTGACATGAATAACGTGTGATAAGTCTAACTTGCGAAAACATTGAAATGTTTTAGCTGATAGAAAAAGGGCAGCATTTCTGATATTTTCTTCCCTGCGGAGCAGGGATTGGAATTGTGCTTAGCTCGATGGCTCGAAGCTAACAGAAAGGAAAAGAAAGTACGTTCCATTCAGATATGTGATTCATATATATAGAAAGAGTCTTACAGCTTTCATCTTATTATCATAGTAGATTTTTCTCTTCTAGAGTATATATATACTAGTATCATGCATCGCACGTGGGGAAGAAGGAAAAAGACCAAAAAAGGAAAATAATTGCCAAACTGATCCACTGTCGAAAATATTTACCAAACTGGTCCATTTTCGCACGTGCACACGGGGAAGTAGGAAAAAAGACAAAAAAAAAAAGAAATAATTTCCAAACTGATCCACTTCCGAAAATATTTACCAAACTGGTCCACTTTCGAAAATATTTACCAAAGTGGGTCATTTTGTCAACACGTGCGCTGCACGTGTTGGCTTCAAAATGACAACAATGACAGATGACACTAACCCCTTCTCCCATTATAATAGTAGAGATTTGTGATCAATAAATTTCATGCATATAAATTAGTCTAAATATTTGTGATCAATATATATATAATATTATTTCAAAAAAATATATATATAATATTTTTCTAGATATTGCGATAAAAATACTCTAGAAGAAAAGAAACCTGAGAGGAACAATATTATTCTCTTCTAGAGTATATATAATAATCTACACATCTAAATTAGTTTAAATATGTAAAATTAAATCATTTGAAATTTATTTTTCCATCATCATGTGACTATAAAAAACAACAATTTTCAGTCATACAATTTTGTAACATTTCAATGGATGAGCAAATGAATTTCGAATGATTTGATTTTACATATTTAAACTAATTTAGATGTGTAGATCAATGTGAACAGTTCAGATCGTCGATATGAAGGTGGAAAGACCGAGTGCACATGAAGGCCGAGTGCACAACGGAACATTACTCTCTCTCTCTCTCTTCGGTTGATGAAGTAGGCTTCACATCTCCACCAAATACTATCCTTCTGCCTTGTTATCCTTTTAAAGATTTAAATTAGACTGTTGTTTGGTTATATACATAACCCCAATTATAATAAGTAGGAAAACAAAATCAATCAAGTCTTTCAAATATCAGAGATCAACCAGGGGTTACAGTAGACTAATGATTATTTAGCATCTTATCATGTGGTAGGCTTTGAGGTTGGATGACGACGTGACTAAATATACTGTGTTTAGGTGTAAGCTTGAGTCATATATAAATAATATCATCTTAATTGCTTGACATAAGATAGCGGCATTTGAAGCATATAAGCTTAATTATGACATATTTGGATTTAAAAGAAAGATTATCTTACTATGGTCAGCTATATTCTTTCATGTCTTCAACCTAGAGCTTGTATTTCGAAGTTGACATCTGCATATTATTCCAGGATCCTTGATATAAAACTTGATTCAAATATCGACTAACTTTAAAATCCATCAATGATAGTACTTTTTAATATGGAGGCCATGGGTTAGGTTTTGAATGCATGTGTATCTCAGCTTTCGTTTTGTGCCAGCAATTGATTTTGTTTGGTTTGCTTTAACTGTGTCAAATTTAATGCTGCCTATATATTGAGCCTCTGATTTCTTTCTCTTTTCGAAATTTTTGGAGTTGGTCACCATCACCTCCATTAGTGCGTGGGGCAAAGTCCATTGGTAATCAAAGATATTTCCTTGTTGCTAAGATACCAGGTTGGCAACTAACAACACAGCTCTTCACAGGATCTTTGCGTAAAGGAGATGGTGATGTTTACCGTTCCTACGTTGCTTTGCTTCAATCCTTTTTGTAGTTGTATTACCTAAAAAGCGAACCTTTTAATCTCTACAACTTCCAACCACTGCAGCTTTGCGCTAACATAGACTAGTCGACTCTTTTGTGCATCTCTGTATGCTGCACTCATGAGCCAGTTACATATACTTTTGAAAATGCGGAATCTTATCTCAAATGTTCTACAATGATTCATATATATAGGGGGCGGATATACCTGCAATGTTGGTTCACACATGGCTAATTAGAATTTGTTGTTACTGTAATTAGAGAATGACGGAAGGAATAGAAAAAACAGGGGCGAGTGACTAAATTCACATATCGTTATTCTTTGTTGACAAATATTGCACATAACAAATTATCGAAACACATTGAATAATCTGGTGTCTTTCGTCTCATATTTTAATTTTACAATTTGGTTTTGTTGCGTAATCATTTCCTAACTGGATCGGGTGGGTGATTGTTTCCATTTCAACCTTTTATTTTCTTCTTTATAAGTTTTGTGTTTGAAATTTTTTTTTTTTTTAATCTTTCAATATAAAAATTACTTAACTCTAATATGTGCATAAAAGCCAAACACAATACCTGTCTCAGAACCACAACAGTTCAATAAATTTTTGAGAAACAACTACTACAGTTTAAGTGGCTTATATATACTAAAAGCATGACCTTTATAAAGATACTGGCCCTCTTCACACTCAACCTATTCTATACATAATTATCATCACATATTTAAAAAACTGTGTAAAAACAATTCACTTAAGGGATGCCCATTGAAGAAGAAGATGATGTTGAGGGGGTATCACATTCATCGAGATCGTCGAATGCCCATAACTCTTCCTCTTCCGGTTCCTGTGGCATTGTCCAACTATCTGGCAGCAACTCGCGGTCCTCGATTAGATCAACAACCTGCCCACCATCCTTTTGGTTATGATCTTATATGACAGCACCATTCAACTTATCGCGGACCTCGCGGTTCTCACGATAAGCTTCGTGTGAACTTTTTACACAACCATCACATTGATGATCCGAACCGTTCACATTGTTTAGAATGACCAAATTAGTTTAAATATATAAAATTAAGTTATTTGAAGTTTATTTGTCCATCCATCATGTCATTATAAAAAATAACGATATTCAGCTATACAATTTGTAACACTTATATAAATGGAAAAACAAATCTCAAATGACTTGATTTCTCATTCGTAAACTAATTTAGATGTGTAGATTAAAATGAACAGTTTGGATTTTCCAATTTATATCCTATAAAAAAGTTCACACTTGGTTCTCACCGAAGGAGTTCTCACATGATCATAGCCCATCATGAGAATATGATTAGATTGTTATTATGAAGAAAAGCATGCTTATAGAAATTAACATGTCTCTTTGTGTAGATGGTATAGAACATGTTAATGTCTCTATCATGAATCTCCTAATAGCACTTAAACAAAATCTCAAAAAAAGCTTAGTAAGAATCACACAAGTTTTAGTATATTTATTTATATCAGCTACTTGCTTTGATGGAAATAGTTTATGAAATATATTCTGCCCATATGGCAAACACAACCACATATTTTAATGAAGCATTGCTACTTCTTTATACATCACACCAGAAATGGTTTTTTTTTCGACCTACTGCTTTTTGTTTCTGAATTTATATGTAGTCGTCATCGTAAGATTAATTTTTATTCTGAACATAAATAGATTTCGATCTGATATTGATTAACAGAGATATACGGAATAGAATGAGTAGAAAGTACCTCAGTCATCGAAGGCCGCAATGTCGAAGCTGCCCTAATGCAGAGAGAAGCCACAAAAATTAGCCTCTTTAGTTGCTCTACATCATAGTCTTCTCCTAACCTTGGATCTACTATCATATGAATTTTGCCATCAGTCAAATAGGGCTTTGCCTGCAAGTTTTCCAATATTAGCAATGAACATTATCAGAATGAGATTATATATCTATGTAGAACTGTATAAGATTAATTGATAATTACCCAAGTAAGCAAGCTCTTGTGGTAAAGATCCACCGTTTTCTTCCCTGATATTATCTCCAAAAGGAAGACTCCGAATGCAAATACATCGGTCTTTTCATCGACAATTCCATGCATGAAATATTCCGGTGCCAAGCACCTATCAAAGCCAAATTACCAAATAATTAATTTTCATTACTTTGTTCAAATATCAGACACAAAGAGTAACATATTGACACAAAGAGTAACATATTGACTGACTACAAACCCGAATGTGCCTTCTATAGGTGCAATGGCACGATGAGTCCACTCCGAAGGTAGCCATTTGGCGAGCCCAAAGTCTGAAATCTGTCGAGAGCTTATAGTTTTACATTAAGCCATTACCTACGTAATTAAAGAAGACTTTGTCCATATATACCTGAGGTTCAAAATTGGTAGTGAGAAGAATATTAGACGATTTGATGTCTCTATGAATGATCCTTCTCTGACATCCTTTGTGTAGGTAATACAGTCCTCTAGCCGTGCCTACTGCGATCTTATGTCGAAGTTTCCAATCCATTGGAGGTGATTTCTCACCTACAAATCATTCATCAATTAGAATTACAAGGAAAATTTAGAGAACTAAGCACTTCTCTTTATTCAAATATAAGAGTATATTACCATGAAGATTAGAGAAAACAGAGCCAACAGAAGAGAACTCAAAGACCAAATGAAGACCGCGATCGATACAAAACCCCAAGAGAGAAGACACATTTGGATGGTTAACATGCCCAACAGTTCCAAGCTCAGTCAAGAACTCCTTCTCTCTTTGTTCGTCAATTGAAGCACTGGCTATTCTCTTGACTGCAATGGCCTGCCCATTCTGTAACACTCCTTTATATACCTCAGCATACCCACCTCTCCCTACTAAGTTATCTATAAAAGGAAAAAAAATAATATTAGATCTTGAAACATGGGTTTTGCTTATTTATAGGTTTTCGATACTTAATTACCTTGATGAAAGCCATTGGTTGCTTGGTGTATCTCCTCGAAAGAGAAGCATTTCCAGTTGGGTTTTCGAGGATGCTCTGTTTCAATATCAGGGGATGTAGTTGAAGCCTCTTCATCTTCTTCTACTTCTTCTCTTTTGGAATTCCAACCAATCGATACAGAGAAGAAGCTCCTCAGGCTTCTTCTTCTAAGCGAAAGGTGGCGCATTCTCGCAAATTGCTAATATTATGCAAGTATAGTAACTTCTTTCTTGTAATTTGTATTATTTTGAATGAATTGTAGTTTCAATGAGATGCGCAAAAGGAGGAAGAGGTGGAATCAAAATAATCAAAATGGTGGATTTGAACAGTTATAATAAGATTAATTATTATTTACCGATTACACAAGAGAAAGAGAAAGAGAAAGAAGAGGAAGAGGTGTTGTTGGTTTCTTTGATTTGTATATCTATATTTCAATGGAGTTGGGGGTTGAGTCTCAATCGCTGCCAAGGATTCCTCTGTGAATAGATATAGAAACTGACGAGACGTTTCAAATTTATTATTCAAGCGCCTTTTTATTTATTGCTCTTCTGCTTAACACCAATACACAGCTGTCAGCTATGTCATCAGTCCTCAGCCTAGGGAGAGCCATGATTCAGTGTCAGCTCTCAGCTATTGACAACCTTATTCAAAACACATACACTTGTATTTCTGCATAGCCATATTATCGGAAACATTCTACTTGCTACTTTAGAGTAGTTACTCAAAAAAACTAGTGTCAATTTCCCGTTTTTGTATCGTGTTTGTATTGTATCGTGTTAGTGGATGTGGCTATGCTTCTTAGGTTGCAAAAGATTGCTGGAGTTTGAGATTTTTTTTTCATTTATGCAACTTTTCGAAACTATTTGCAGAAATATGACAGTTGGCAAACTAATTATGTTCGGGGACTCAACAACTAAACTTGTCGTTTTCAACAGTGAGCTTCGTTATCTCGTGCTCGCCGTTGAAAACGGCGGACCTAGTTTTATTTTTTGGAGAAACTCGTCGTTTCCAACAGTGAGTGTAGTTCAAAATTACCAAACAAGACTCGTTCCCAACATCGAGATTATTTATACTAAACTTACTGTTGGGAATGACAAGGTTCTTTGAAATTTCATAGAGAGGTTTTGGTGTATTTTTGAAAGAAAAAATTCATCGAATTTTTTTTGAGCTAAACTCGATGTTGGCAACAACGAGTCTAGTGTAAAACACATTGTCATTCCCAACGGTGAGTCTTGTTTGAAATTTTTGAACTAAATTCGCCGCTGAGAACACCGAGTTTTTCAAAAAAAATTAGAACTAGCCTGCCGTTCCCAACGGCAAGCATGAAATAATTAAGCTCGCTGTTGGGAACGACGAGTTTAGTTGTTGACTTTCTGAGCGCAATTATTTTGACAATTGTACTCTTTCTACAAATAATTTCGAAAAAATGCATAAATTAAAAATAAAAAATAAAAAATTTGAAGTATAGAAGTTGGATAGGATAAGAGGAATTTAATTTTCCGATATTCTTAGTATTATTGTAGGTGGCTGGATTTAAGGGGTGTTTGGTTTTCACTGTAGGAAAAGATTTTGATGAGGTTTGGTTCTCTCTTGGATCATTGGAGGATCTAGTTGTCAATGGGGCACACGACTGGGGGGAAGTAAGCAATTGGGTCGAAGCATACTAATAATCCAATGTTTGTTGTCTTTGTTAAGATTTATTTGCACATGAAGTGAACATGAGAGTAACAGTAAAGAATGGATAGTTTTCTGTTTTTTATAGATAAAATTGTGATGTAAAAACGTCCGGTGTTTCACTAACAAATACTCAACGAAACAATCCAAAATTATTAACAAATACCTTACGAGTTTGATACTATCTTACAAGTCTGGCCCCTCAAAAACTTGATAATAAACTTTTTTTGTTCAAACACTAACAATTTCATCCCCGAATCACCTAATGAGCCACCCAAGTTTGCCAAGAATTTGGCCTGATATTGTAATGCCCCTGCCCCAGGCTCAGACAATTTATACAATTTATCAGACAAATTATTTATAGTATAGTACAACTGCCAACTACAGACTGTCACTCAAAAGGTGGTTAACCAGATTGGTGACTTTTGATCATAGGCTATTATATTTATTATTATTTTAATATTGTGCAATTTCCGATATGGGACTAATTTCTCGCATTCTCTCTTTTTTTCTTCCATGAGAAGTGGGCCCCCATCCACGTCATCAACCTCAGACAACAAAGCTATCTTCATCCTCAACCCGGGTGGACCCTAGGTGATGTCAGGGTGACGTCACCGCACAAGCAGCACACTTGCTGTTTGTTTCTCAACCGTGCCCCCCTCTTTCACATTATTTACAGTACTGCCACTCATATATATATATAGAGAGAGAGAGAGAAACCTTCCATTGCTCACCAGCCCTGTGCGCACCCTGGTGAGCACTCGCCCTCAACCGTAGGATCTACATTTACATCATGATCGAGATCTAACGACCAAAATAACTTCTGCTCATCTCAGCATGGTGCGGGGGCATTCTCGTCATTTCCCTACCCCAATTGAGCACCCCCCAAACTGATTGGATCTCATCGTTCTCATCTCTCCTTCTCCTTCTCATCGCACCCCAGTTGAAACCCTATCTCCGATTAATCTCATCGACTCTCTCTCACTCTCTCAACCCCCGTCAATTCTCCCCGTCAACTCCACAAATTCGGGCGCTCGACGAAACCCTAGCTCCATCGCTTCCCCTTCACCGCTGCTTGCTCCATCGATTCATATAATTAGGATTTTAGGGTTTGGGGTGTTGGATGTTGGATTCGTTTGGTGTTTTGTTGCTGTTAGGGTTTGGGTCTGTTTGTGTAAAGGATGGTTTGAATCTTAGAATGGAAATGGCCTTTTCTTTTATGCGAATTCTCAAATGTTTTAGGATTTATTTGTGTTTGATTTGAAGAAAAAAAATAGGGTGAAATTGATGCTGAATTTGGTCAGTATATTGGTTATTTTATCTTTTTTGTTGCTGATTATTGGATTTGAGAATCTGGAACTGAATGGCATGTTCATTTTGTAGGCGTATTCGTAGAGCAAGAGAGAGTATGAATCCGAAGATGGTAACTGGAACTGGTATGTGTTGCATCAAATTGATTTATATTGCGTTACGTTGTTGGTAGATCTTGGGTCTTTTAAGTGCTTGCAATCTGGTGGTGGTGGTGGTGGTGGTGGTGGAGGCGGCTGTGAGGATGTTCTTGCTTTCATCATGTTGTTGATGAAGTTGTATGTATCTATTGTAGTGGGTTTCAGACTTTGTGGTACCTGATTTATGTTTCCATGATCATGTTGTATGTTTCTGTGATCATTTTGTACTGAGAAAATGCGTCAGAAGGGTTTCAATTGGGGTTTCTGAGTAATTTAACCTATGCTTGTAGTAAGGAGTTGTAGTAAGGAGTTTGTAAAATCTTTCATAATGAACTTCAAGGTTAATCTATTTGTAATATCATATTATGGACAAGGTTTTTGAGAGAAATTTTTGTTGCTTCTGTGTAATGCTCAAGTATAAGTGAATTTGTGCCATTCCAATACTGAATAATTTGATATGTGTTTATGTTGTTCCTTTGTGCTACTTCGAGTAAGTGATAAATGTGATAATACCCTCTTCAAGTATGGTTTCCTGAAGCATAGAGACCTGAAGCTTGTACAAGTTCTTCCCAATATGTAGGTTTACAAATGAAGTGAAGTCAGTGATGCAAAAATATGGGAACAATGGGAGTTTTATGAGTCAAGAAGTCAGCATTTACCGTAACAAAAGTAAAAAAAAGCCTTCAACTAATAAAAAAAACATTTGCAATGGAGACAGAACTGCCTATGACTTCCATTTTCACTGTTTTTAGGGATTCAATTATATTTCAAAACTTAAGTTGTTTCATTCTTCATCATCCAATCAGTTATTTCAAGACTTAAGTTGTTTCATGACTTTAAGTTGTTACACTTCACATGCTCGGAAACTGCATAATATTACAATATATATTAAAACCTTCAACCAGTGTATCTCATAAAGCAGAGAGTAGTGTGGTTAGAAATAGCATAAAGAGATCTCAATAACCCTGGAAACATTGCGTAACATAGCTCAATTTACAAGTAGACAACAAAAACAAAGCTCAATAGCATCAGTTTTCAATAACAAAACAAAAACAGAGCTCAATAACAAAAACAGAACTCAATTGCATAACATAGCTCAATAGCTCAATATTCATTTACCCTCATCATACTTGAGATTCAAGCTTACAACAGAGCTCAATAGCATCAGTTTTCAATAACAAAAACAGAGCTCAATTACAAAACCATAGCTCAATTGCATGACATAGCTCAATAGCTCAATATTCATTTACCCTCATCATACTCAAGATTCAAGCTTACAACAGAGCTCAATAGCATCAGTTTTCAATAAGAAAAACAGAGCTCAATAACAAAAACATAGCTCAATTGCCTGGAGCTGCTGTTCTGTAGCCTGGAGCTGCTGTTGCTACCCGGAGCTGTTGTTGCTTCATTCTCCTCTTCTGAGTTCAAATAAGGAAAATATGCAAACATGACCTGCCAAATTAATTAACTCAACTTGAGTTTGAACAAGTGAATGGAAAACATATAACAAATAACAATAAAGAGTAAATTCACACGAACCAAAGCATTGCAACTCATGGAAAGAAGAGAACTAATAGCTAGAAAGAAGAGATCAACTCATGGAAATGAATAAATCTACACACTGAATAATATAACTGATCTCATTTAGATTTGAACGCTGCTAACTCAATAAAATCATGAATTGTAGGACTTGTAGACTTGTGGGCTCAGAACACACTTCTATATAGAACATACTCTATTTAAGGATTTATCAAATTTGCCTAATAATCAAAAAAACAAAGTATCAAGTTAGCAAGTCCTCACAGATATCTCAGAATGTCATAAAGTAGGCTAAAATCTTTGTGAAATGGGTATGATAGGATTTAAATGATAATCCATACATATATTTGAAAAATCAATATACTGTTAAACAATAAATATGCATCATGATTGGAATTGCATTGAAAATTGGGGTAATGGAACTCTTATTTTCTAACGTACGCCAAATATACTTTGGAATCAATATCTAATGAAGATTAAATCTGTACAACATTATCCTATGTCTCGCAAAAAACAAAATTGTAAACATACCAAACTCATAGTAACAACTGAATAACATTCCCCTTTTCCCTAACAAAAAAAAATATCGAGTGATCGGATAGATGGGTAATAGGAGTTCAATATTATTGAGGTGAATTAAAGACCAGTAATTCCGTCTCTACAACTTGTAGTGTATGATAAATTCGATGATGGTTTAAAGCCTTCAAAGAGTTAAATCTTCAGTAACTAAATCTACATTGAAACATGTAGGTAGACTAAGGCAAATACATTTACTTAAGTAGATTGCAAGTTGAAAATCTACCAATATTACAGGTTGCATTATGAAATACATTACCCCCCTTTGATTGATGAACTCACCATTATAATTTAGACAACGGATCTCATTGTCAAAGAGTGCCCACATTAATCAATCACACAGATTGCAAGCACTTAAAAGACCCAAGATCTACCAACAACGTAACGCAATATAAATCAATTTGATGCAACACATACCAGTTCCAGTTACCATCTTCGGATTCATACTCTCTCTTGCTCTACGAATACGCCTACAAAATGAACATGCCATTCAGTTCCAGATTCTCAAATCCAATAATCAGCAACAAAAAGATAAAATAACCAATATACTGACCAAATTCAGCATCAATTTCACCCTATTTTTTTTCTTCAAATCAAACACAAATAAATCCTAAAACATTTGAGAATTCGCATAAAAGAAAAGGCCATTTCCATTCTAAGATTCAAACCATCCTTTACACAAACTGACCCAAACCCTAACAGCAATAAAACACCAAACGAATCCAACATCCAACACCCCAAACCCTAAAATCCTAATTATATGAATCGATGGAGCAAGCAGCGGTGAAGGGGAAGCGATGGAGCAAGCAGCGATGAAGGGAAAGCGATGGAGCTAGGGTTTCGTCGAGCGCCCGAATTTGTGGAGTTGACGGGGAGAATTGACGGGGGTTGAGAGAGAGAGAGAGTCGATGAGATTAATCGGAGATAGGGTTTCAACTGGGGTGCGATGAGAAGGAGAAGGAGAGATGAGAACGATGAGATCCAATCAGTTTGGGGGGTGCTCAATTGGGGTAGGGAAATGACGAGAATGCCCCCGCACCATGCTGTGATGAGCGGAAGTTATTTTGGTCGTTAGATCTCGATCATGATGAAAATGTAGATCCTACGGTTGAGGGCGAGTGCTCACCAGGGTGCGCACAGGGCTGGTGAGCAATGGAAGGTTTATATATATATATATATATATATATATATATATATATATATATATATATATATATATATATATATATATATATATAATTACGGGGTGTTACAGACATAGTGCCCTAGCCCACCTTGGTTGAACTAACATCTATCACTTTGTCACAATTTAGTGCATAATCCATTACTTCACCAATATCGACATATTTAACTCGATTCAATACCTTAGCGTCATTGGCTACACCAACATCAACCAGACTTGGTATCCTAGCCTCCTTGCTTGCACCAACATCTATTAAATAACCCCGACTTAGTGCATATGGCCTCCTTGGTTGCGCCATCATCGATCCGTTTGACTCGATTTACTTCTCTATCCAATTTGGCTTTACTAACATCGACCAACTAATTCACCCCCAGCGAATGTCCCTTTGCAGCTTGAAATGCTTTCATCGCCCATTTGCATAAAAAAATGAAGCACACAAGGAAAACCTACCCCAAATACCATATATACCAGTTGTTCTGCAATAGCACAAACAACCACCTTCATGATTATAGCTCAACCCAAAGGATGATCAACAATGACGTCTCCAATGCAAATTGAAAAAGCTACACAACCATATCCAATGTGGAATGGATAGTTATACACACATAGTTTACATATAATTTTCACTAACATTTATGAGTTAAATATCTTTATCTCTAATATTATAATGGGAGAAGGCCTTAGTGTCATTCGTAAATGTTTTGTCATTCTACCAACTCGTGCAACGCACGTGCATAACTATTATAAAGGAGGTCCTAGGTTCAAATCAAAACTACGTCTAAATTTTTATTTTAAAAAAACTATATTTATTAAAAAGTGCATCGCATGTGTAAACTACTAGTTATTATAAACTAAATAGTTTTAAAATTAGTTTCATCCAAGTGTGAAGTCAACCATACTGTGAATGCATTTTATCTTTTTTTAGTAATCACTATCTGCACGATACGGGTAGGATTGAAGCCACTGATTTGCACGATACGGGTAGAATTGAAGCCACTAAATCTTGACACGCATCTCAAAGCTTTGCAAGGCCAGAACAGTCATTTCACATCTACAACAGGATTATAAAAAGAATATGGGTCATCTTCAGACTCATTAAATCAACCATATCCATAATTATGACTTACTTATGGCCTAAGAAAGAAGAATTCATTGCTAATTAGGGATGTCAGTCAAATTCCCTATTTAAACTGGATTATCAACTAATTATATCCCTTATCATAGGAATCTCCAACAAGAATCTTAAAAGATACATTTTCAAGTATATCTTTTGTAACTTGTTCATAGCCTATAAATACTATTCCACTCATTCAATCAAAGGTAATCTGTATATTTTCCACGCTAACTCTAATCTCCTTTATGAGTTACTGACTTAAGCGTCGGGGTGTCAGATAATTGAGACATACGTTCTCAATCATTCAAATTGAGACATCAACCATCACAATTCAGATTTGATCGACAGTACAGATTTTGACTTTTCCCTAAGAAATAACACATTATTTGATTGCTCCTACACCGAAAAAACCAACAACACCGCCCATACAGTGTGTTCCACGTTCTCATAAAGTAACTTCGCGAGTAGCATTGGTATAAATATTTGATACCTAGCTCCGATCCGGAGCCGATCCGATATATACTTGTCCGGGTCCGAGTTTTAAAATAAGTCCCATTATAGTTTTGGGTCCGGGTCAAATATTATAGTAAATTAAGGGCAATTTACTGTAATAAAAGAATCTGTAAGTTTAGGCGCTAATCAAATATTACAAAAAAATTATAAGTAATTTAGTCAAAAACTAAAGGCTAAATATAAAAAAGGTACACAAAGTTTTGGGCTAGTTTAAAAAATGTACACAAAAGTTTTTTTATTTAAAAAAAGGACATGATGTTTAATTTAACTCCACTGGGTTAGTTAGGATTAGGGTTAGGGTTAGGGTTGGGTTAGGGTAGGGTTTAAAAAAACAACTTTTATATTTCATTTGTGTTTAAAAAAACCACATTCATTTTTCATTTGTGTTTAAAAAAACATCACTTAACTAATCAGATGTTTAAATAAACCCCCCGAACTAACCCTAACTCTAACCCTAACCCTAACCCTAACTCTAACCCTAACTAATCCAGTGAAGTTAAATTAAACATTGTGTCTATTTAAAAAAAAAATTATGTACTTTTTAAACTGGTCCGAAATTTTGTGTATTTTTTTAATATTTAGCCAAAAATAAAGCATAAACAGTCACGTTGAAGAAAGCAATGGAGGGTGGTCTGTTGATGAAAATAAAAGAAATAAAGAATATGTAGGTTTCTTGATAATGAGACGAAATAGTGGGTGGTTAATTCAAATTTATCCTTCAAATATATAAGGTGGTTACCATATTATAGTACAAATAACCATCTTGGTTTATTAATTCGGAAAAAAAAACTTGTGGCTCCAAAATCAACATCATCCCTAAAAAAATTCAATCCCTTGGGATAGAATATCCGAGGATAATAAGCTACAAGTCTGGGGATTCTTCTTTATTTGGTTTGTTTTTTCTTTTTTTTCCTTCCTTTTTTTGATTAAGAGATATGATAACAACCATTAAATTATCTCTACTATTTTAATGGGAGAGTTGGAAAAATTAGAATTTGTAAGCAAACAAACTTTAACATTGTAATAAAATAAACACGTACAATACACGTACAAACTATATCAAACAAATATACATGTGCACCGCACATGTAGCCCAAATAAAAACATTCAAATATAAACTACTTCTTTCCTTATTCGATATATATCTCTACTATTTTAATGGGGGAGTTGGGGTTTGTAACAAACAAACCTAACTTTGTAACTATATAAATACGTATAATACACGTCCAAACTATATATCTCTACTATTTTAATGGGAGAGTTGGGGTTTGTAACAAACAATCCCTAACTTTGTAACTATATAAACACGTATAATACACGTCCAAACTATATACAATAAATATAAATGTGCACCGCACGTGTAGCCCAAATCAAAACATTCAAATATAAACTATTTTTTTCTTATTCAATATATATTCATTTAATTTGATGACTTTACTTTTTTAGACGTGCGATGCACGTACATTATTTATTTAATTTGATGATTATACTTTTTATAAACATGCATCGCACGGACATTATACTTTTTATAGAAGCCCATCATCTAAAGCCCGAATTTTATATTCATTTTTATTATTTATTAATAACCTGAGCCCAATCTGAGCCCAACCCAAGCCCATCTCTTATTGCATCCTAGTCTACCCTAAACCCAATACCCATTAACCCAATTCTCCCTCTAATTTGTTATTGACCAGTCAATCCCAGATCTTCTTCCCCCCAACCCTAACCTAATATCTCCTAATCTCAGCCACCATTACCCAAAACCTACTGTTATACCCCCTACCATTCATCATCCGAACCCCCCCTCACCTTCCCGCTCGTCCCTGTCGCTCGAGCTCTCCCTCCTCCTCCGCACTCAAACCCAATCCTCATCTCCACCTCACCCTCCGTCATCCTCTCCCGCGACCTCACGTCACCCCATCACCGAGCCCCTGCCTCTCCCCGTCGCGGCTTCGCCGCGACGCCATTGCCATCACCCTCGCTTCCCCGACTCCCTCATTTCCCCCCATCACGATGCCCTCGACCGAAGTAAACCACCCCTACCGCCGCCATCCTTATACTTATCGTCTTCCTCGTCTGCCACAACCCAAGCCACCGCAGCGCCCCCACCTTGTCTTCAACCTCAGTCGCCATTGTCGAACCCATCGCCATTGCCATGAACTCGAGCTCATCCACTCCTTCACCACCGTCTTTGCTTTTCCATTCACCCCGCAACCATCGAAGTCCCCCTCGCCTCTCGTCGTCGTCGTCCAAGCCCCAAACGCTCCGTCATTCGTCTCCTCTGTTTTCGGTGCGAAACAGAGCAACGCTCGTGCCGCTATCTCTTGGTCGCTGCGTCGCTCCTTGATCATAGCGTCGCCGCCACCCTCGCCGCCAGTGTTGCCAGCCACCGCCGTGGTTGTTGCCCCCTCTCCCGCCTCTCTCTCTCTCTCTCTGTCGAAGATGAGGAAGAATACGAAGCCCGGTGGGGAATAGGTGTTTGCTGTTCGAGTGTAGGGGATTTGGCTCGGTGTTTGGTGTTTTCTTTGAAACCCGCTGTCTATGCTTGCTATTTGTGTGCTCTGAATTGCTGTTTTGCTGTTTCGGTTTTTGCATGTGGCTCGCACGTGTTAGTGCTTCGTGTTCGTGATTTGTCACGTTATTCCCTATATCGGATCTAACGTCGTCCTAAAGGCAAGTCATCTCACTCTCAAATTATATTGAATCGTATTCGAGATTGTTTATTTAATTCTGCAAGTAGATCCATATTGATTATCGTATATTGTTTATTGTGGTTCATCGTTGGGATATTATGGGTTTACAAGAGCGAATTCAAGTAGTAGTCTCAACTTCGTGCCGTCTTTTACCTCCAATGTATAGAGATCTTGCATGCATTCATGTAGTTAATTATTGAATATCGGAATAGGGATTATTATTGTATTTCATGTCATGACATCACACAACTGTTGTAGATTGTATACTAGTATTGATTGTTTATATGATTGATGTTAGTGTGTTAGTTGATTGTGATTAGTGAGATTATGGACATTATACATCTTAATACCATGTTCACATAGACGTAAATTGCTGCGATTTATAATTGTTAACCCCTAACTCATCGTTCATAACTTTTTAATTATTTTTATTCATGAAGAATATGTTGAAACCCTGAAACTTATTGCCAACCTGAACATTGTCATACTGTTTCGACCTAGATAATGTCATCAAAATCAATAACTTTCTGAATATGAAATGTAGCCCCATGTTTCTAGTTTCCAGAACATCCAGAATTTTTGGATTCCGACTTATATTGCATGAGTTATGACCATTTTACTGCAGTTACGCTGTATTTTCAGATTTATGCACATACCATGTTAAGCTGATAAATTAAATAATACCATGATAATTTCCAGATTGATGGTTGACATGATTAAGGTAATAAAAATTATTTTTACTGATTTTTACAATGAATATTTACTGTTTTTACAACTGAAACTAGTTAATACCGATAACCAGCCAGAAATGGTAACCTGTAAAGAACACTGAAATTCACCTAGATACTGTTTTCGGAATTTGGACTTTAAATATGTGTTGGAACTGAGCAGGAGTCTAGTTTCTAGACTTTCTGACGGATCCACATTTGCTATCCTGTAGCAACGGAAATTCTGATTTTGGTACAACAACCTACTGCTGTCCAGAATTGGGTTTCTATGTTTAATAATATATAATTGAATCTATAATGTTGAATTTGGTATATTTGATTGTATGGAGTACATTGTATGATCTTAGGATTGTTTTGTCATCATTCTAATGTCCCTTATTAGTCACCTTATCGTTTCTCCCTAATAGTTTTGTCCCTGTTGTCCCCTATCAGTACGTAGTATTGCCAACCAATTTTGTATGTTAATTGAATAAAGAATGTTAATTAAGCCGGGGTTAAGAGTTGACCAGGGTAGTTAATGATATAGTGATTGTACTCGAAAATGTGGGCCTCGTTCCCAAAATATCGTTATCGTCATTGTGCAAGAAATTGCAAATGGCCAGTGTTATCGTCATTGTGCAAGAAATTACAAATGGCCAGTGTTATCGTTATTGTACAAGAAATTTCTCAATAGCCAGTGCTAATATTTAAATGTTATATCGTACCGAGTACATGACCTATAGAATCTACTACCTTAGTCTAAATAAAATTGATTGTATGCATCGAACTTGTAGTATGGGATGCAGTAGTACGTGCATTAGTTAGGACAAAAGTGAATAATAGACTTAAGATTTTCATCGCATTGTCATTTTATATTTTCATCGTCATTGAACAGTGTTATCATTATTATTTACCGTTATTGTTATTGTTTATTGTTATCGTTATAAATCATCGTCTTTGCACATTGTACCATTATCATTTTGCCATTGTTCAATACTAATGATTTCATCGTTCATTGAGTTCATCACTATATCGCTATTGTCATTGTTTTTCTGTTTCTCTGTTTCTCTACTTGTTGTCCACGACTTGCTCCAAGGACATATTTTTCTCTCTTTTAGATGAACAGCTTATAGATAATCAAGAAGAATTGCCTGATGGAAAAGGAGAACAGAAATGGTGAAGAAATCGATTTGCATCGCTGCTTAAATAATTATTGTTTCATTTTGAGAACTTTAATAATTGAACAATGTTGTTTTCTTTGTATTGTGGGCTTTTAACCCGAATATTGTTACTGCGGATTCCAGATGTTGGATTGTTATTTTTGTTGGTTATTTTATGCTTAAATTTCAAGTATTGTTATTCATGTGATTACTCTTTTAATGCATGCATGGTTGTATTACTTCCTGTTTATATTGTTGAGTTGAATCGATAACAGCTGATGGATGACGCAAGTCATTCGCTTGGCCATATCACGTGCTTGCATTATGTAGTTTTGGGAAGCGGGGCGTGACCAAAACAATTAGATTTGATGGACATCTTGATTTGTATGGTTGTTGTTGCTGCTGATTTTCGGTGTGGGAGTAAACAGATGAACTTGTGGATTCTTAAAGGAAACAAGCAAGCAAACCTGTTGACTTTCATCGTCGTGTTGACTGGTTTCTTGCTGATGCCGTAAACTACACAAAGTTCGATATACCGGGATGGATCCCGACGACGAACCCTCCGACGCTCTTGTCAGTAATCAGAAAAGATTGTGAAAGAGCTTTAGGTAGAAAAAGATTGATTACCTTATTACGGTGGGGGGAGAAGGGTATTTATAGTCACCTTAGGAACCAGTTTCAAGATAAGGATAAATCTCTACTTCCCGATGTTTGTGGATAAGAAGAGAGTTTGACTCGGTTCGTGATAAGAGGGACTGTTGAAACTGTCTCTTAGGAACAACCATGAATTTGAACCACTCCTTATCCATCTTGGCTGGTTTGTAGCGAGCTACTACCCATACCTAGTAGGACAGATCCGTTTTTGGGCCATTGGGTTTTCAAGAAAGACCCAGATCCCCATTTGGACCTGTTTGTAGGTGAAATTAGTGTTTTACCCTTGAGAGCTTTAAGATTTGTGCCCGATTTGAATAGTCCCGATTTAATCCTATTTTTAGCCATATTACAAGCCCTCCACTCCTGGAGACTGAGTTTAACTGTAACACTCCGAATTCCAAATAAGTATGAATTTGAAGTTCCACAGAATCTTTACACTTCACTTTGTACAATTTTACAAGGAATTTAAAAAATTTATTTATATCAGAGTCTTTTACATCAACACGCAGCGGAATAAATAAAATACAACAATGATAAATGTACAATTGTAACAACTTTAGCATTTAAGTAATCATCAGCAACAAATTCATCTTTATATCTTCTTGTAAATTCCAAGTCTTGCACATAAAACTGTGGGCATGTCAGTTACTTACAACCGACGAAATATTATACACGGCCATCCTCGCTATGCCGAAAGTATAACGATTTTAAAATACTTTAACAAACACAAACTTGATCACAAACAAAGCTAAAGAGAGACTATTCTGTTGATGTCGTGGGTGCTGTGCACTTAATCCTTAATGCAGTTATTTATATTAAATGATACTAATGCATGCTTGTTCGGATTCTATGCATCCCATTCTATATAGGTCCGAGGGCAAGCCCTTAATCGTTCTTTATCTTGTAGGGTTGAATCCCTTGCTATGACTTAAAACTACTACGGTAACTACGGTAGGTATCCTAGGTGTTCTATGAGTTACAAGCCCATGTCCAGACAGCCTGAAAGGGAATCCCACGTCGTGACATGACACTTCATGCAGAGCCTATGGAGAATTTAGTCTCCGTCAAGGAACAATGGCACCACCCGTAGTCACAAAACACCCTACAAGCGTCACCACGGTCCCGATAATTTCGGAGATGTATCCACGCCATGACATGACTCATCAAGTAGGCAACCTATGAATACCCTCACACCGTAGATCCGAGGCCCTCATACTTGTATTTTTTTTCTTACTTTCATCACATCTCCACTATAGTGTAGTCCTTACATTTTTAGTTTGTTTTTACAAGAAAATCATCACAACCTAGAGTTAGCTTACCCTACCGGACTTAAACCAAACAAAAGAAACAGTCAGCCCAACCTGGCTACTTCTCAAGAGATGCTCAACCCACACTGGTTAGCTCTCAATTCATTAATAAATACTGCCGGTCGCTAGGGTCTCGCCTAGCCTCTAGATTCCAACAACTATCTCTTTCTAGAGATCAACAATATTTCATATTCAATCTCAAAATAACATTTCAATTTCTTATTTTCAAAATCTCTTTCTCAAAGAGAAGCATTTCCTTTATAAACTTATAACGTGAAACAATTCAATTCAACTCTTTTGTCAATTTAATTACTTATCGCATTGTGTTCAAATCAAGTAATCTTAATAAGGTATTAATAATCATACAACTTCATTGAGAAGACTCTAAGTGTATTCCGAACTTCCATTTCTCTTAAATTAAACAATAGTCACATTTGAATCGATAAAAATCAAGTTCTTCAACAATATTTAATGTAAAATCATCTTTCAATACTCACAAAATATATCAGAATATTGCAGAAATAATTTTTATAAAGTCTAAACAATTTTAGAATAATATTAGTATTTTTTCCGAATTTTTATTTCACTTTAAACTCAATATATCAAGAAAAATCAAAAAGAAAAATTAAAATGGCCAAGGTCGGGTTCGAACCCGGAACCAAGAGCCAACCCGCCTATGAACAGTAACAGTTTCAAAACACACCCAAAGACCAGAATGGCCACAGTGACTAGTTGTCACATGAAGGACTTATTTTATACATAAGTTATGGCTCTCGGTATTTGAGTAAAAATCAGATTTTAGGAAAACAAAGTCTCTGGCGAGACTTGAACCCAGGTCAACAGCTCCGCTGAGCTACAGTAACACTCTTAAAATGCACCCACTGACAAGTAGGTCTGAGTGACTAACCCGTATAGAAAAATAGTTACATACTTTTTCTATATATCGTACTGTATTTAATTTTTCCCTTAATTAACTCGATTCTTCGATCAATTTGTACTTATACAAAAACTTAATTCTTTTCCAGAATGTATTTCCATCAAAGTTATACAGTATAGTATATTATATTCAAAATTTTTATAAAATTTTCTTTCTGGACAATACACCAAGAGTTTCCTTCCAAATTGTATTAAAAACACACATATAATCAAGTTGCAAATAAAATGTTGTTTCTCATCAAAACTTTTTTAAAAAATTCCTACACTCATAAAATAAATACTAGTAGGATTAATTCCACATTTCTTTATCACATTAGCATAAAAAAATTATTTTTCATACATATTGCATTATTGTGACTATAATCGGAAATATTCTACCATGCATAATTTCTTTTCATTTCAACGATGAATATTTTCTTTCTAATTAATAAGAGTTCTAGAGTATATGACTCACAATAATATTTTTACACATCATAGCACAATTATATCAAGATTATTTTTGATAATGAGGATAGAATTGAAAGATTCCAGCCCAATATATTAATAAAAGAGGATTATAACAAGGTACAATTTTATCGAAAGTAAAACTAAAACCAAAACCATAATATAACCAAAAGCCTCTCCCAAAAGCAATTAAGATAATTGCGCACTGCAAACAATCACGACTACAAACCGACGCTGAACGAAGGTAGCAACAGCGGATGCAGAGCCAAAGGAGAAAATCGCATACAACGATGAACGGCCAAACACTCCGGCAGAAAATCAACGCTGCGCGGCCCACATCTAAGGGGAGCCTACAACGAGGAAGGGACACGACGAAAAGAATGCATCCTCGAAATTGAGATGCAACCACGCCATTGAATGGCCAAACAATCGGCAGAGACAGATGCACCTACACAACAAATACAATGCAAACCCAGACCAGAAAACAAAAGCCAGCTAGAAGAGAAAGGAAGGGAACGACTTTAAACGACCCGTAGGAGGTTCGAGAATATGCTTAACAACCGAAAATGGCTACAATGCCACCAAAGAAAACCACAGCTAAAGCACCGAAGCAAATAACAACACCACCCCCTCCTAAAGGAGGAGCACCACCAGGGTAACCTCCGAAGGGAGTTACGCCAAGGAAAACTCCACAAGAACGGCATAATCGTCTTTAAAGCGCAGAAATGCACTAACTCAGGAAAATGAACGAAGAGCCGCTCATTAAGAAAAGCTAAAGGGAGAACAATCCTACCATCGAGACACAGCCCGAGATCTGGCACAGCATAACAAAGCTGCCAACAACGCACAGTCAGGGATTGTCCTGATGGACCAGAAGAAACAAAATAAATCCAAAGAATCTAGCGAGAAACGAAAAAAATCACACCCCTAGAGACAAGGGCAAAGCTAATATCATCACTGGTCAATAACAGTAACATCGCACAAGATCTGCATACCAACAAGAGGTCAATGCCAGCAGCCAAAATTAACAAAAGGCCACCAAAAGAATACATAACAAAGAGTAATAAACCTCCAAACGAAGAACATCCAACCCATCGAGCAGTAAAAGAACAAGCAACATACAAAAAGCACTATCAATCAAAGGAGGTAAATAACCCAGACTAGAACAACAGAGAAATGCAATTGCAGCTCAAGACCCTCAGCAACTGCCAAAACGACCCAAAAACCTCGTGAGAAGGAGGCAACGCAACACTACATCCACTTCATAACTGCAAAAGGGGAAGAAATAGAAATCAAATTAGAAACGAACACAGCTCATTGGATTAAGAAATATTAGAACGAACATTGCTGATTGCCTCATCCAGGCGATTTAAGTGCAAGGCTTCCACTTTATCATGCGTAGTGGAGGGCCAAAATTTAGTGAAGAATAAAAAATTGTTGATAAGAATATCGATCGAAGAAGCGGTGAGAGTAAAAATACGCTTATTCCGTTCCGACCAAAAAACCCAAATGATAGCCATAATAGAAAGAAACCAAGAATTACGATACTCTTTCTTGAGGGTTTGAGACATCCAACAGGACGACAATTCGTTGGGGATAGAAGTAGCTTGCCCAAGCGATAACAGTAATCATCCACAACGGTTGAATAAAGGTGAATTTAAGAAAAAGGTGATCGGCGTCCTCATGTTCGGATGAACACAATGAGCATAATTGGCCTACGGCCAAGTTCATTTTATTAAGAACCTCAACGGTGAGTGGTGAGTAGTTTGTTGTTAAACGCAAGCCAGATTAAGATTATAGATTTCAGGGGAGTGTAACTACTTTATAAAGACTTAGCACGCAAGGAATAGGTCCGCCCGAAATTGAGGAAGTTGTAGAAAGATTTAACTGAAAAGTTACCATAACTGGTCCATTGCCATTTGAAATCGTTAATAGGGTTCCAGGAATAAAGGTTGAGACAAGCGAAAAGCTCTTCTAGCTCGTTCGCAAGCGGCATAGGAAGAACGCCTCTGAATGTTATAGACTCAAACTTTTGGTTATTAATGACAGAGACATAATCTGCCACGGTGGCAGAGGGGTTGGAGGTGAAGTGGTAGTGTAACACCCCAATTTTTTTTTTTTTTGAAAACTAAGTCTCCAAATTCAATTCTATCAATTTCTATATCACCTTAATCATAAACTAAGAAATTTATATTTCAGGGAAAATTTTGGCAGAATCTCCCCTGTAAATTTTGCCCCGAAACACAAAAAGCTTACGAAATTCTGCTCAAAATTCCGTAGCTCACAATACACCCAATCAATTCACGGGCTCCCCAGGCCAAAAATGAGCAGAAACATACAGGCAATATAATATAATGCTCTGGGGGCCAAACTCATAACGGATTATCAAATATCAATTAAAAACATTAAATTTCTTTGAAAAACGAGGTAAAATCTTAGAAAAATCCTTGTAAAACCTACCACAGAGCCCGGTACTCCACAACGAGATGGGTCCGGGTCACAAACATACCACACCACCCCACACTATACTCATCATCATCATATACATGCTTATACATCCATAATACAATTTAAATCATAAATTTTACTATTCTTATAACTAAATAGTACAAGTTTTTAAAATAAAAATTTATCCTACCAATCCACGCCTCACCTCTGCACTGATGAGAACCTGCAACAGTGAGAAATCTAGGGTAGTCCTCAGACTCCCCTAACCCCCCAAACACTAAGGGGTTAGCCATTTCTGGTGTGAGTATAGTCATTAATCTAATGACAAATTAAAATAGTATAAGGAAAATAATTTAAACTTACGAATACCAAATTAAGATAATGCAACCTGAATCCTGAACACAACAACATCATCAATACAATGATATATTAAATACTTTGCCAATCCTGCATTCAATTATTTAATTATCCATAACTTCCCACATTTCATAATACACTTCACATCAACCTCGTATATATATATATACTTATCTTACATTCGCATAATACGAATAATCATCTTTCCACACTTATCGTCATATCAGCATTTCACTATTTATATTAATATATCTACATGATGTTATTACATCATTTCTCCAACTCTATTTAGCCATGCGTTTCGTTTACTTATATTATGTCATCAACACACACATTCATCCTAGAAGTTGTGCCGAGGCAGGTAGTTCCCACCATTTTCACGGAAATAGCAGGCGAGTAGTTCCCCGACACACTTCCAAGGTACACAAACTCATATCACAACATACTTTCTTTAATAACCATTTTCATACCCAATCTCATAATACATGTATTTATTTTATTCTGTTATAAAAAGTATCACATCATAAACATATGCATCTATTCTCATAATATCACCTTCCTTCATGTCTTATGACATAATTACCACATCTCATTGCCCATGCGATTTACTCACATTTCATCACATCATTAACACCTCATTAATTAGAATACTTATACTCATTGCATCAAAACCTTGTTTTATAGCTCATTCACATCTTATTATATCACTTTAGTAATTTCTCATTCTTATCAACAATAAATCTTATTATCATTTTCACTTAATCCCCAAACACAATCTGGGGCCACAACATATCACACCTCATAGCAATAGCTTGGGTAATAATCACCGCTCCCCAAACACACAGTTTGGATAATATCACATTACATCTCAAGCCGATAGCTTGGTTATTAATCACTTCAATCACTTATCATCTTCACTTTACTTTATTTCTCATTTCCATCAATCATTACCACTATTACAACAACTCACCCCACGAATTATGCCAAGGCAGGTAGTTCCCACCATTTCCACAGAAATAGCGGGCAGGTAGTTCCTTGACACAATTCCAAGGTACAACTCACATCAACTGTATTTTACTTTAATGATCACACACATAATAACCATTACTTCGTATTATTCATAAGAACACATCTCTTTTATTACTTTCATCTTAAATTAATCACATGCTACATTTATCATTTCTTTTCATACACTAACTCATAACACGTTCACTTTCACATTTACTTCATTTACAACAACTTTCTTTTCCACACACAGTTCACATTTCACTATCCACCTTTTTTTTTCCACGCACCATTCGAAATTTACTATCCACTTTCTTTACTCTCACATTTTTATTAACACAAAGTTATTTTATTAGTTTGTCGACCAGTGAGCCACAGTATCCCAACATACTGAAAGCCGACAGCCCAGTAAACACACGGCCCGATGCTCACATAGAGTCTTACTCGTCCGAGGCTACGTCTTCCTCCTAGCCGAACTAGCGAGGGAAAAACATCGCCCCAAGTAGAACTTGGGTACTTCCTCCCAGCCGAAGCCAAGAGGGAAAAACATCGCCCCAAATAAACTGTGTTCTTCCTCGTGACGGCTGTCATCGAGGGAAAAACACATCGCCCCAGGTAAACTGGGTACTTCCTCCCAGCCGATAGCCAGGAGGGAAAAACATCGCCCCAGGTAAACTGGGTTCTTCCTCGCGACGGCTGTCATCGAGAGAAAAACACATCGCCCCAGGTAAACTAGGTACTTCCTCGCGACGGCTGTCATCGAGGGAAACCGGGTCTCAAGCCGATAGCTTGGGCGATAAAATCACTTACCCCAAACATAGTTTGGGTCCACTATTCCCAAGCCGGTCCTTGGGCGTTAGGAGGTCTAGCCCAAACCCCCAGGATTACTGTAGGTACTGGTCAACAAAGCCATCTGTTATTAGCATTAATCATTTCATCTTTTCATCTTGCTTTATCACACAAGCATTTTACTTTTGATTTCAATAATTGCCACAACCTTGAGTTTAATCACGTGAATTAATAACACATTTTATTAGTACGTACCATCTTATCCTTTATCTTTATGTCATCATACCACATTAAGCATACACCCTGTTATTCGACACATAAACTCATCATATCATATTAATGCATAATATTAATGCACCAAGATATTTATTTTGTTATAACATCCCATATTAAGAACACCATATTATTCATTACCTCCTCATACCATATATAGGCATACGCCCAGTTATAATATTAATAAAAGAACTACATTATGTTATTCCATATCGTAAGAGTATCAAAACGTATAATTCATCACATTATATTATCATACTAGTGCTCATTAATTCACTTCGAACATAATTATAATGTAAACATATACCCACTTACTAATTTCATGAATTATCACATCACGAGTCAATATCATGATATATATATATCACAAACATACACCACACATGTGGGTTTCCAAGAAAAGGGGCCAAAACCACTTATTTCCTCTAATTAAATCTTATAATATCTAATTATAGCATACTAGCTCATACATCATGCTTCATATAAGTAAAATCACCTATAAGGGCTTATATGCCCCAAAACATGCACAAAACGGGCACTATAATTATACAGATCTGCAAAACATGATCACAATCACTAATTTCATCTAATTACATCTTATAACATCCATCCATGACATGCTAGCCCATACACCAGGCTCCGCATATACTCGATTGCCTATGTCGGCCTATATACCCCAAAAACATGCACAAAACATGCACGGGGTAAAAATATGCATAAATAATTTAGTATATTTAGTTTTTATACATCAACACATCACATTAACCCATAATATAGGTTTTATATACTTAAAATAATTAATCTCACTAAATTTCTCAAAAACCTATTTTCGGGCCCCTAAAAATCCGTATTTTCCTTGAAAATCAATTTTTGCTATAACTTTTACAAGACATCAAAAAGCCACGAAATTTGGCTACAATATAAAATATTTATAATTACAATATACTCACCTGACGGATCGAGCAAACGATGTCCCACGTCCGTCCTGTAGCCAGTCGAAGTTCGACTTTTTCCACCTAATTGGAAAATTATAGAACCGGTTAGCTTAAAACTCAAAACTCGACCTACGGACCTCCAAATTCGAATCCGTCTTCACCCACGCATCACAAATAACATACGTAGGTGAGCTACATCGATAAATTTCGAATTCGGATCCCAATACAAACACTCCCTTATTGATCGGAGGCTTTCTAATAAGAAAAATTCATATTTTCTAATTTCTTTAATCCTCTTTTTCCTAATCTCACAAATTTGGGTTAATAATAATAATAGAACTCAATTATACCTCCGAACTCATCAAATTTTCACCTAAACCTCGCTCGGGCATTTCACCGAACACCCGGCGTGCATAATTAGTGTACCCGTATTTTTTTGAGATTCCGACGGATTTCCAACTCCATAAAATTCTCACTAAACCCATTCTAAATTATTTCCCCTTAATACACAACAATTTCTATAATCCATACTTATCAATCATTCTATTTATTATCCAAATTCTAAAGCCAACACACTAATTAATTTATAACTCACAAACCACTCAATTTCTCACCAATCTTTCTTCTCTATAATTACTAACATCACCCAATTACCCTACTATATCATTTTCTAGCACTAAAACTCAAAATCATATATTCACATAAAATAGGGTTTCACAATTTCTCACCTTACAAAACATATCCTTGCAAACGGACCCCAAAATTGAAGAGAGCACCTCAAAAATAGCCTAAACCCTCAATTTTTCTTCAAAAATTTCGTTGGAATCACTAGGGTTTTGGAACCCTAGTCATGGCCGGTGGTGGGGTGTCTTGTGCTGGACGAAATGAAGTGGGAGGGGGAGGAGAAGGAGTATGAAGAAGGAAATAAAATGGGAAAACTGCTTATAAGTCCCTATATGACTATAATATTATACATATACCCTTCTAGTCAACATTTCTAGGGTTTTTTTTGTGAAAATCACTCCATAATGTACTTAAATTTCTCCCAATATAAAAATGAATTATAAATGCATTTTAATGCATAATTGTAATCAAAATCAATAGTTATAAACGATTGCAATACATATAAATATGTATATAGACGAATATCGCAATATTTTTTTTGAAAAATACTTTCAACTTCAAACTATAATTTAATAACTCGAAAATTTGAACCCCCTATCATGAAAAAATGCCCCAGAAAAACAACGGGTCAAATCGGATTCGTCTCCTCCGAGAAAACTCATCTCAAAACTCCTATATTGTCAATTTTTCTCGTTTACCCCAAAATTTCAATTTAATCATTCTAATGCTAATAAAATCAATTAATAGGGGTAAATATACTCAGAAACATATTTGAAAATAATTTAAATCAAATAGTTAAGGAATTAAAAAAAAGACAGATGTTACAGGTAGAGGGAAGGATAAGCCAATGCTGACTTGATATTACCAAATCATAAATCATCCCAGAATTTGGTTTTAGAGCCATCAGTGCATACATGAGATATTCCACATCGGAATGGACCGGCTGCTTTCCTGACCCCCTTCCAGAAGGGAGAGGCCTTTCAGGAAAAGGGTGAAGGGAAATCCCAAATGTTACGTCGGGCGAAACATTTTAAGAGATAAGGCGAGCCCAGGGCAGTTGTTCATTTTTTATAATTCTCCATAACCATTTGCCCAGGAGGGCTAAGTTCTGGTGTCTGAGATCAAGGACCCCTAAGCCTCCAGCTGGCTTAGAAGTATAGATCAGCTTCCAATTACAGAAATGAGTGCCAGCTCTAAATGTATCAGTACCAGACCAAAAGAAATTTCTTCTGATCTGATCGATCCGCTTAATAACCTAAGACGGGAGGTAAAAGAAAGACATCATATATAAAGGAATAGAGGAGAGTACGGAGTTAACGAGGATGAGTCTGCCTCTGCGCGAGAGGTTTGCCAGCCCAGCCGTTAAGTACAGATTCGACTTTATCGATCATTGGCATCCAATCCGATTTATGAAGCTTCCCCCATCTCAAGGGCATTCCAAGATATTGGATCATAAAAGAGACAGATGCACAGTTAAAGAATTGAGCAATTTCAACTTGGCGGTTATTAGACCCTCCAAGCCAGAGAACCGAAGATTTTTGGAAGTTAATAGCTAAACCAAATGCGCTTTCAAATATGCAAAGAAGTAACTTCAAGTTACGTAAGGTACACCCGTTGGGTTTTGCAAAGATAATAGTATCGTCGGCATATTAAAGGTTCAGCACCCCTCAGTAACTTTGAGAACCCCCTAGACCTTCGATAACATCAGCCTCCCAAGCATTACGGAGTAACTTACTGAACACATCGGCAACAAGGAAAAATAAAAGGAAGGAAATAGGATCACCCTGGCGGAGACCACGCTTACACCTGAATTTGTGACCTTCCGTCCCATTAATAAGAATGGACGAAGTACCCGCGAAAAGACTGGATTTAATCCAGGCGATCCATTTAGGACCAAACCCTCGATGAAGAAGGATTTCGAAAAGGAAATCCCAGCTAACATTATTGTAAGCTTTTTGAAATTATATCAAGATTATGCAATCTACAAATTAATATACCAATCAAAATTTAACAAATTAAATTCTATATTAACTAGCATGCAAATTTTATTCCTAAATTAGAAAGAATTTTAGAATCACCCACCCAAAATTGAAGAATTGATGTACTCAAAAGAATTCCCAGAAATAAACTCCAAGAGAACTCCAATTGTCTCCTCGAAATCCGTGCATCAAAAAGAATCCCCAACCTCCATCTTCGGCCAGCAACCGGAACAACAACATCTTCAACTTTTTTCACATACATCTATGTATATATCTACATATATAACAACAACAACTTTTTTCACATACATCTATGTATATATCTACATATATACATGTTTGTATATATATATATATATATATATATATATATATATATATATATATATATATATATATATATATATATATATATATATAAGGGAATATATAATAAGATGGGTATTGTATGGTGAGTAGGTGGAGAAGTACAAAGGGGACATGCTGGATGGGGGGTTTCGGAAGTGCACAGAGGAAGAAAAGAAAGAGGAGGGGGAGGAGAAATATGAAGGGGTTTGAGTACACACGCACACACACACACACACACACACACACACACACACACACATGGTGAATGAATGAAGAAGCAAGGGCTTGGCTGGAGGACTGGTTGGCTTTCGGATTTTGGTTTTCAGCAAAGAAAGCGAAGAAGGGGAGGATGAGGAGAAATGAGGAGAAATGTGAAGGAGTAGGGGGCATTTGTATAGGTTTAATGAGTGGTTACAATAACCAATTGTCCACTACACCCACTAAGTCCACCCATGAAAAATCAAAAAACCTGTTTTGCCTCCTTCACCAAATCAGCTGGCCACCTTTTTTTCATTTGCCTAAACACGTGCACGTGCGTTGCACTTGCACACACTTCACAAAACTGATTATTTTTATTTTTAAATTAAAACATAAGTTATATATATATATATAGAGAGAGAGAGAGAGAGAGAGAGAGAGAGAGAGAGAGAGAGAGAGAAAGGTTCGGGTGAGAACCATTCCCTGGGGTGAGAACCTAAGGGCCTATCCCAGCCATTCATCTGTGTAATCTTAACGGTCAAGATTTTTTAAAATTAAACAATAAGATTAATTAATTTCTGCATTAAGATGTCAATCCCTTTAATTAAGGGATGGGGACCGCGTAATAAAAGGAATGAAAGATCACAGATTATTAGGCAACATATATTGCCTTTTTTATTTTATTTAAAAGGAATGTAGATCACAGATTATTAGGCAACATATATTGCCTTTTTTATTTTATTTTCAGTCGAACCACAATCTTCATCAGGATGAACAACATTTGTTGCTACGTACAATGTTGCTAAATATGAAATTTTTATCTACTTACAATACAGTCAGTTGCTATATAGTGAACGAATTGGTGAAGGAACGAATTGGTGATGATTCTGAAGTTGCTATTAAGTTGGGATACAAAATCTTCTCGAATAGCAACTGTAATAATTATAAATAGCAACTGTAATAATTATAAATAACAACTGAAATAATTATAAATAGCAACTGAAATTGGTGAAGGAATACTATAAATAGCAACTGAAGTTAAAATTATAAATAGCAACTGAAGTTGCTATTGTATCTACTTACAATACAGTCAGTTGCTATATAGTGAACGAATTGGTGAAGGAACGAATTGGTGATGATTCTGAAGTTGCTATTAAGTTGGGATACAAAATCTTCTCGAATAGCAACTGTAATAATTATAAATAGCAACTGAAATAATTATAAATAGCAACTGAAATTGGTGAAGGAATACTATAAATAGCAACTGAAGTTAAAATTATAAATAGCAACTGAAGTTGCTATTGTATCTACTTACAATACAGTCAGTTGCTATATAGTGAACTAATTGGTGAAGGAACGAATTGGTGATGATTCTGAAGTTGCTATTAAGTTGGGATACAAAATCTTCTCGAATAGCAACTGTAATAATTATAATTAGCAACTGTAATAATTATAAATAGCAACTGAAATAATTATAAATAGCAACTGAAATAATTATACAGCAATACCTGACAACTTAAACAGCAACTGTAATAATTATAAATAGCAACTGTAATAAACAGTAACTGTAAGGAACGAAATGGTGAATGATTCTGCAGTTGCTATTAATTTGGGAAACAAAATCTTCTCCAATATTTTACGGGAATAAATTATTTCTCTCTCCAATTTGACCAAATTTGCCTTAACCGTCGCACACAAAAAAAGGGAATTTATAATTATTCCTTTTATTACGCGGTCCCCATCCCTTAATTAAAGAGATTGACATCTTAATGCAAAAATTAATTAATCTTATTGTTTAATTTTAAAAAAATTTGACCGTTAAGATTACACAGATGAATGGCTAGGATAGGCTCTTAGGTTCTCACCCCAGGGTTGGTTCTCACCCGAACCGACCCCTATATATATATATATATATATATATATATATATATATATATATATATATATATATATATATATATATATATGTAAAAGTTAGTTTAATTAAAAATTATAGTTTTTCATGCATGAACAAAATAGACACACACATATTTCAAAATTTTATTTTGAAAACGAATACGCTTAAATACGTTCACCGAAAACACGTACACCGCACGTAAAAATACCGAAATACAAATTCGACTTTATCAACGGAAAAATATTTAAATATAATTGAAATACGACATAAGAAAAATATATTTATTAACTTATATATATTCCATAACATAATCACTACGTACATAGAAAACACGTGCACCGCACGTACAAAAGTATTTTAATTAGAATAGGAGAAAAATGAATTTCTATCTATAAAATGCGAGCGAGGTAGGTGCTTTCGGCAATATGCAGCTCGGTAGCTCGGATTGCGATTCTGATCTACGTGGCGCGATCTGGACCCTTAATCAAGATCAAGCCCGAATTGTAAGGCGTTAGTTTTTGCCAATTCGCAGCTCGGTAGCTCGGTAGCTCGAATTGTGATTCTGAGGTACGTGGCGCGATCTGGACCCTTGATCAAGATCAACCCGAAATTGTGAGGCATTAGTTTTCGCCAATTCGCAGCTCAGTAGCTCGGTAGCTCAGATTGTAATTCCGAGCTATGTGGCACGATCTGTACGGTTGATCAAGATCAGGTGCGAATTGTGAGGCGGTATTTTTATTTTTTGCCAATTCGCAGCTCGGTAGCTCGGCAGCTGAGATTGTGATTCCGAGCTACGTGGCATGATCTGGACGGTTGATCAAGATCAGGCGTGAATTGTAAGGCGGTAGTTTTTGCCAATTCGCAACTCGGTACCTCGGTAGCTCGGACTGTAATTTCATGCTACGTGGCGTGATCTGGATCCTTGATCAAGATCAAGTGCAAATTGTGAGGCGTTAGTTTTCTCCAATTTGCAGCTCGATAGCTCGGTAGCTCGGATTGTGATTCCGAGGTACGTGGCACGATCTGGACCCTTGATCAAGATCAAGCACAAATTGTGAGGCATTAGTTTTTGCTAATTCGCAGCTCGGATTCTCGGTAGCTCGGATTGTAATTCCGAGCTGCATAGCACATTCTGCACAGTTGATCAAGATATGTGGGAATTGTGGGGCGGTAGTTTTCGCCAATTCATAACTCGATACCTCGGTAGCTCGGATTGTGATTCCGTGCTACGTGGTGCGATCTGGACCCTGGATCAAGATCAAGCACGAATTGCCAGGCGTTAGTTTTTACCAATTCGCAGCTCGGTACCTCGGTAGCTCGGATTGTGATTCCGTGCTACGTGACGCGATCTGGACCCTTGATCAAGATCAAGCACGAATTGTGACACGTTAGTTTTTACCAATTCGCAGCTTAGTAGCTCGGTAGCTCGGATTGTGATTCCGAGGTACGTGGCGTGATCTAGACCCTTGATCAAGATCAAGCGCGAATTGTGAGGCGTTATTTTTGCCAATTCGCAACTCGGTAGCTCGGATTGTGATTCCGAGCTACGTGGCATGATCTCGACGATTGATCAAGATGAGGCGTGAATTGTGAGTCGGTAGTTTTCGCCAATTCGCAGCTCGGTACCTCAATAGCTCGGATTGTAATTCCGAGCTATGCGGCACGATTTGGACCCCTTGATGAAGATCTGGCATGAATTATGAGGCAGTAATTTTTGCCTTTATGAATTCTGTCGTTTAGACTTCTGATGGGCCTCTTTGGGGGTCGTGGGGGCCCGAAGCACTCAGAAGCCCAAGAGACGCTCCCCTTTTTTACTATAAGTCTTTGCCCCCCTCACTATTCTCTCATTCTTCACTTTTCACTCTGAGAATTAGTTTTTGCTCTCGGGTGGCACTACTAGCGGTCACGGCCAAGCGCTCAATTCTCCGATGAACTATTCTGACCGTAGCTGTCACATAAAGGTAAATATATATTTCATTTTATATATTTTTCAAGATATCTAGAGTGTCGTTGGGGAGTGAGACCTCCACCTCGGACCAAGGGAGTGATCGACCGTTGGCAGTTTCATTTGCGGTGGACAAGGGGAAGGAGGTCACTGGGTCGGTGATCGTGGAGACAATAGTGGAGAATGTGAAGAGAGCGGGTGAGCTAGGTAGGCTATCGTCCATGCTGTCCAGCCTCGGGAAGTTTAAGGATTATTTTGCCGACCTTCAGTCCAAGGCGGTATACAGGAGGTCGACTTCATTCGAGGAGAATAAGTCGAGGGAGCACTCCGAAGTCAATGACATTCCCTCGGATCTTATGGAGAAGGACCTGCTGCGTATTAGGAAGAGCTTCATGATTCAGTCGGAGTTCACCCTCCTCCCCCCCGGGCCAGGGTTTTGAGCGTGTTCGGCGACTTCGTGCGGTACATGCGTCTTTTCGTACGACGCGCTCAATGCAGGTCTCCGCTTTCCCTTACTGCCCTTTGTGATCGAAGTACTACAGTGGTACGAATTAAGTCCGATCCAATTCATCCCGAACATATGGCGGCATGTCATCGGGTTTATTCTCCAATGCTAGGTAGTGGGGATCGAACCTTAGCTCATTGTGCTCCGAAGCATGTATCGGATCAACTGTATGAGCAAGATGGAGTACCAGTATTACTTGTCGCTGCGGCAGGGCGTCAAACTGATCGAGAACTCGGAATCCATAAAAAATTGGAAGGAGAAGTACTTTCTGATTCGAGGTACCAAATCGTGGAACTTCCCAACGAGGTGGAGGGAAGATGTTCTGAGGTGGGCGAAGGTCGAACCAGTGCTGACTCCGGAGGAGGATGAGGTCGTGTGAAGCTCCTGAGTCGTCCAACCTTGAGTTGGAAGGATATGACCGAGGAGGTTCTCTTCGGTGGGGGTCTTAGTCCGATCGACCCCAGTATACTTCAAATTATTTTCTTGTTATATTTATTTCTAATATAGTTTTCTTTTGTTGCTAACTCTTGTGGCTTTCGTTTCCCCAGAGGCCCCGGGCATGGACTTCCGAGCAATGCTGCTTGACCGAGGCGTAGGCGGCGGGAAGGGCATTGATAGCAAGAAAAGGAAGAGGACGACGGTGGGACCCTCGGCTGGCCGAGCTGCTAAGGGACCCTCATCGGGGCCCCGATTGTGAACTTGTTATCTCCCTTTCTGTCCGCTCCCTCTGCCACTTTTCCCCCATCTGCCCCTTCCGACCCCTCGGCTGAGGCTATCACTATTGGGGCTGCGCTAGCGCTCGTGGTGCGCCCTCTTACCGCCGAGGTCGAGACGATTCTCATCGAGGAGCATAAGGGACTCTTCGTCCCCGACTGGTGAGTGATGAAGCATGACAGATTCCTTGGTGATTCCATCATGAGTATGCAGGAACTCCGCCATTTTCCAACCCCGAAAGATCGAGCGTCGTTAAAGGTGGGGACGGTGGGAGATGACGTCCTCGAGATCACCAGGGCGACGATGTCGGTGAGTAACTTTGTTGGGTCCTCAAAATCTTCAAGTGTTTTGCATCAAGTCTTAGTTTTTTTTTTCCAGATTACGTGCCACTTCAGCCACCTCTTGAAGCAGTTCGCCGAGCAAGAGAAGGAGCTTAAGGTGATATGCGATAAGGATCGGTCCGAGAAGGCCAAGGCCGTGAAGATGTTTGAGGCAGAGCAGCGTCTTTCGAAGTCTCAGGCTGCTTAGATTAGCCTTCTTAAGTCAGCTTTGGCGAAGGCGAATGAGTGGACTGCAGCCGAGGCGGCGAGGGCCTACAAGGAGAGGGAGAGGGCCGATCAGGAGAAGGAGAAGGCTCTGAAGGCTGTCGAGGATGAGGCGAGGGAGAGGGAAGTGACGGCGGAGGCGATCAGGGTCTAGGCGAAGGCGGACATGCGCGAGAACATGGAGCAATCTTATGCCCGAGCCCTTAAGCACGTGGAAGCTCGCCTCCCCGGTGTCGACAGCATGGGGTATATCCTGTATACCACTCTTGAAGGTGAGTATGTCCCTCCCGATGGCGAAGCTTCGAGGGAGCAGAGGGAGCCGAAGTAGGAGATGAAGGAGAAGAGGAAGAAAAGGAAGAAGAGGACGGCATGGCGAACCCGGAGTCGGCGTTCGTGGAGGTGTCCAAGACGGTTGCAGAGACAGCCCGCTAAGGTGGCTTTTTGACTCTGTTTGCTCTCGCTCCTTTCTCTTCATTTTTGTACTGCCTTATAGCAGACTGGCCACCGCTCTTGTATTTTTTTTCTCGTTAATGAAATGAAGTTTTTGGGACATAACTTTTCCCTGTAAGGCTCAAAGAAGATTAGAACTATCTTGTAGCTCTGTTCGAAACCTGAGTGTTTGACTTTGTAATTTTTTTTCTACTTTTAATTGGTTTCCCCAGGATAGCGAAGTATCGGCTCTTCGCCATAAGCTAGGTGTGACGGAGTTAGGCCTCACCCGATCTCGGGAGGTGCTTTATAAAGCAGAGCGGGAGTTAGGCCATGTGAAGTTGACCTTGGCTCGCCGAGATGTTGAGATGAGGCGACTCAAAGATACTCGCGAGGTGTCTCCCGCTGGCGAGGAGTCTTGTCCTTCGATGGTCGCCAACCAGGGTCTTAGGCTAAAGTTTCTTTGTCACTCTCTATTTGAGGCGAGATCCGAGAGGGATGAGTTGAAGAATGTGGTGCTCGAAAAAAGTCTAGAGGTAGCGCATCTTCGAAGGACTCTCTCTGAAGTTTTGCGCAGGGGCAGTTTGGGACGATTGCCCAGCCTAAAGATCAGAGTGACGGACGACTCACTGAAAGAACGGGTTGTGGAGCTAGAGGTGGAGAACATTCGTCTGCAACGACTTTCTGAGGGGAGCAACATTAGAAGCACTTCGTGCCCTTAGGGTGAGTACGCCTAAGTAAGATCGTTTCACAAGTTAGTGCTTCGTTCACCCCCCCCCCCCCTTCTGCGAAACACCAGGGATGCACATAGTGGAGTGGCTGGCTCTTCGAGCGGGGCGTCTGTTGGGGTGACGGTGAGACTCTTGGGCGGCAGTGATGCTACTCTGCTAGCTGGCTTAGAGACTTCTACGGAAGCGAGACGAGAGTACCACGGCACCCGCCGTCCCCGGGTGTCACTTAATAGGAGCATACCACTCCCCAGAAAGGGCTAGAGTGAAATTTTGTAGTCTCTTGTATGAATATTTGGTCTATAATTAGACTTGTATCTCAAATTTTGATGAAATAATATACCCATTTTTCGAAATTTCTTGTAAGAATTTGTGTTTCGCTAATGTTTGCAACAGTATCAACAATTGTAGAAGCAATTATGAATGGCGAGATACTTTGTACTCGCTCGTTCACAAGTAGCTAAAGCGGTATCGAACCAGGTGTTGGACTCCCGACTTGTCGTTTAGAGAGTATCAACAGTTGTAGGAGCAATTCTGAATGGCGAGTTACTTTGTACTCGCTCGTTCGCAAGTAGAAAAAGCGGCATCGAACTAAAGTATTGGACTCCGAACTTGTTGTTCTAGAGAGTATCAACAGTTGTAGGAGCAATTCCGAATGACGAGCTACTTTGTACTCGCTCGTTCGCAAGTAGCAAAAGCGGCATCGAACCAAGTGTTGAACTTTGAACTTGTCATTTTTGGAGAGTATCAACAGTTGTAAGAGCAATTCCGAATGGCGAGCTACTTTGTACTTGCTCGTTCGCAAGTAGAAAAAGCGGCATCGAACAAAGTGTTGGACTCCGAACTTATCGTTTTTAGAGAGTATCAACAGTTGTAGGAGCAATTCCGAATGGTGAGCTACTTTGCTCGTTCGCAAGTAGCAAAAGCGGCATCGAACCAAGTGTTGGACTCCGAACTTGTCATTTTAGAAAGTTTGTGCTCGGTGGAAGAACATTAAGCCAATAGTTTTCTAAGAGAGAGGACCAATTTTTATTAAAAATAACAACTAAGGGGTTGCTTCTGAGTTGCGAGCCATGATTACATTTGCAAAAACAGACTAAATAAGAAAGGAAATGCTCTAGAGCTAGCTAGAAATCGTTTGGAGTGGTGTTTTAACACCTTCTTGGTACTTCAATAGGTGCTCCACATTCCATGTTTTAACACCCTCTTTTTTCTCGGAGTGTTTATCTTTGGAGGTGGTGAGAGAAGACCCTCCTTTCCAACCTCAATCAGGATGGCTGAGACACTCGCGTTGAGCGGAGTGAACTTCTCGAAACGGGGAGGAGGGCGACGCTGGCCTTCGTTGTCTTTCTGGAGCTTCTTAGCTCCTTCTTCAGCGCCCTTCTATTTGTTCCCGGAGGACGATCCCTCAAGAGCGGGGCGGTGAGAGCCTCTTCCGCTTGGATGTATTTCTCACTCCTAAGCAGGACTTCTAAAAAATCCCAAGGAGGCTTCCTGGTAAGGGATGCTCGGAGGTTGTCGTTAGTGATGTTGGATTGGAAGGCAGCAGAGGCCACGGACTGCTCCAGGGAGGCGATGGATCTGGCCTCCATGGCGAAACGTTTGACATAGTCTCTTAGCCGCTCGCCCTTCCTTTGATGAAGCAATAGCAGAGAGGTGTTCGTCTTTTCAGCTCGGCGGCTACTTACGAAGTGAGTCAGGAAGAGGCCTTCGAGCTGGTTGATGGAGAAGATGGAGGCCGGGGCTAGTCGTGAGTACCATTCCCTTGCAGGACTCTTTAGCGTGGCCGGAAAAGTTTTGCAAAGAAGCGCGTCCAACGCCTGGTGGATCATCATGAGAGTTTTAAAACTCTCGATGTGGTCAGCAGGGTCGGACTCCCCGTTGTATGATTCAAAATGAGGGGGCTTGAAGTTATCTGGGACTGGTGCCTCCATTATGGTTCGGGAGAATGGAGGCATGCTGGGGCAGAAATTCCTCGCCCGTTGCTCTTCTTCTCTGTCCAGTCGGCTAAGGTGCCTCTCCATTTCGTGGAGACGGTGGTAGACCGAATCTTCCCTTCGGTCATACCTTGTTGAAGCCTGGGACTCGTCCTCGTATGGAAGGGGACTGGGAGTGCGACGACAATATCTCGGGGTAGGTTGAGGACTAGGAGTACGATGCCGATAGCTTGGGGGAGGTTGAGGACTGGGAGTATGGTGCCTATGGCTTGGGGCAGGTTGAGGACTGGGCGCTCGCTGACCGTGGTCGGGAGCAACATTGAAGGCCCTTAGGACTGCCTCTTGAAATTGCTGGAACTTTACCCTCGTGACAGGTGCCTCCTGCTCTCGATGGTCCTGAGGGGCGGGTCATCTGACTGGAGAGCGGCTCCTTTTTTGACGACGTTGGGGTGACTCCCTTCGCCTCCTAGGAGTGTTATACCTTCGGCGATCTGGCTTGTGAGGGGATCGAGCCTTATGGGACCAGATCATCGGACCCTTTTGATGTTCTCGGCGGAAGATTCCATCATAGGTCCGCCTCTCATCCAAGCAGGTCCGAAGGTCTATCCCGTGTTGCCGATTGATAAGAACGTCACGGAGATCCTTCAATGTTGGGGGACTGTGAGAGGCCATGGAGTCAGAAGAGGGGTTATGTATGGAGAAGTGGTCATGATGAAGAGGTTGTTTTTGGCGACTCCGGCGGGAGGGTCTTGCGGCAGCCCCTTGAGGCCCCTGAGGAGCCAGCTGGGGCTGAGGTTGCCGAGGAAGGGGCCATCCAGGCTGCGGTTGCAGGACAGGTTGAGAGAGAGACTGTCCAGGCTGCTGGACTTGTTGAGCGGGTTGAGGGGGGACCTCATGGAGTGGAGGAGGAGAAGGAGCGGGCGTGGCTCTACGGTTAGAGACCATCATCTTCCCCTTCTTTGGAGGCATAGCTTGAAACTGCTTTCACTGGTGAAATAGGGCTGGATTGCTTGTCGAGTTTCCCACAAATGGTGCCAATCTGTTGCTGCTGATTTTCGGTGTGGGAGCAAACAGATGAACTTGTGGATTTTTGAAGGAAGCAAGTAAGCAAATCTGTTGATTTTCATTGACGTGTTGACTGGTTTCTTACTGCTGTCGTGAACCTACACAAAGTTCGATACACCGGGATAGATCCTGGCGACGAACTCTCTGATGCTCTTATCAGTAATCAGAAAAGATTGTGAAAGAGCTTTAGGTAGAAAAAGATTGATGACCTTGTTACGGTTGGGGGGGGGGGAGAGGGGGTATTTATAGTTGCCTTAGGAACCAGTTTCGAGATAAGGATAAATCTCTACTTCCCAATATTTATTGATAAGAAAAGAGTTTGACTCGGTTCGTGATAAAAGGGACAGTTGAAACTGCTTCTTAGGGATAACCACGAATTTGAACCACTCCTTATCCATCTGGGTTGGTTTGTAGCGGGCAGCTACCCATACCCAGTAGAACAGATTCGTTTTTGGGCCATTGGGTTTTGAAGAAAGATACAGTTTCCCATTCGGCCATGTTTGTAGGTGAAATTACTGTTTTACCCTTGAGAGCTTTAAGATTCATGTCCGATTTGAACGGTCCCGATTTAATCCTATTTTTAGCCATATAAGTTGTTGTGACACACACCATATGTTGTAGAAATTGCTACATGAATGCTTGTTGATTGTGCCATCGCATTTTACACCATTAATACACATGCCATGCTGATTTGAATTACCTATATACCATACTTTGTGTGCCTTCTTAGTTTGGATCGTTTGCAATTAAACTATTAGATAAAATGCATAAAAGAACTTTTGTTTTACTGCTGCCCTATTTTTGTACAGTAAATTCAACCTTGTTAATATCAGTAAAAGAAATAAATTTGTGAACATGATTTGTAGCCTTTGTTTTCTAGTTTTCAAAACTTTCGACGAATCTGAATTTCGATTTCGATGCATGAGTTATTGCTGTTTTACTGTAGTCATATCGTATATTCCAGATTCTGAACTATATGTATTCTGTATAAAATATTATTTTAAAACTGATACTAAAAGTAGAATTTGAACTCTATATTTTGCTGAGTATGTTTAGACATGACTGGGATCAATCCTTTATTTTTTTGGAATTAATTAATGACTTTTGTATCTCATCTCATGCTTATGAAACCAATCGATATATTTCCAAATTGCATGTTGTTCAGTAAAGAATTATGTTTTCAACCTGATTCCATTCATTTTTTAAGAAAACTTTGTGGATATGAACTGTAGCCTGATTTGTCTATTTTATCACCCTTTTGACGGATCTAAATTTCGAATTGTATTTTATGAATTATCTCTGTTTTGGTACTGCTGTGTCTGAACTTTTAGAATTGAGATTTTGTTGCATCACTTTGTTTCCCCAATTTTATTGACTATACTATCTGTAATATAAATTCATGATATTTTATATTTTGAAACTAGATATGTCTGGTAATCTTCCAGATTTTTCTCAGATTTAATTATGATGATTTTAAACTCATTTTATATTTATAAACAAGATTTTGAATTTTCTGGCTGAACATAACTCATGTATTAAACTCTCGTTTCAACTCTATTTTTGTAGCTGGTGTATGACTTGTATATATGCACTAGATTCGGAAGAGAGTCTAATTTCTAAATTTTCTGACTGATCTAGATTTGCATTTCTAAGGCAACGGGAATCTTCGTTTCTGTACAATAACGTCTTGCTGTCTTATAAGTTGTTTTGTCACCCGTTTATGTTTCCTATTCGACTTAGATTTATCCTTGTTCTTGCCATGTCTTTAGATCTGTTTGTGTTCGTTCACATCTATTTAATAATAATGAAAAATAATCAAGCCGGGATTTTAAGGGTATGATCTAGTAGTGGACAATATAGAAATGCGTATTCAGAAGGGAACTTGTTTTCCCCTCTATTTACTGTGGTATCCACTGTTTATATCTGGATGCATGAGGACATGATCCATGACACTGTTTATTATTACTGTTACTGTTACTGTTTGTCTGAATATACTGACCTATAGGTTCTACTACGAAATCTTAAAACGAAACTGTTTGATGTAGCAACCGTGCGGTATAATTTGGGACGCATGAAGTGCTACCTAGATAGTAATGAACATTAGACATAAGAATAACTGTTTTCACTGTCACATTCTGTTACTGTTACTGTTGACTTCACTGTTACTATTGACCTAATACTGTTACTGTTACACCCTATACTGTTATCCCATTGTTCTTCTGCAATTCGTAGACTGACACCTTTATTTCTTATCTCCATGTCAGTACTTCTGTTTTGTTTTAGTTTTCCTTTTCCTTTTTCATGCTTGTATTGCTTGCGGCTCGGAACTTGCATCTAACGGGCATTATGTTTTCCTGTCTTCCATTTTTCCTTGTAATTGTCATATGAGCAGGTTTTGCTGATCAATTGCCTACTGTTGGTGAGAAAAAGTTTTAAGCTGCGCAATAGAAAATTTTACTTAATATTTTGTTGAACTATTTTATTCATGAACTGTATTGAGACTTGTAATGGGCTTGTAGTCCTAGGATATTGTTTTGATTTAGATCTTGTATTTGTTTTGGAATATTATATTGTTGCAAATAAATACTGTTGGTTAATAATTGTTCATGCATGCGTGGTTGAGTATATTGCTATATTTACTGTTATACTAGTTAAGTAGATCCATACAGGTTATGGATGGTGAAAACCATTCGCTGAGCTTAGTCAAGTACTGTATTCCGTATTCCTTTTGGGAAGCGGGGCGTGACAGTGCAAGAATAAAACTTATAAAAAATCAATACAAAAGGAAAATTAACAAAGAATGCTAGGTGCCATAGTCATATATAATAAAACATCTGCTATCTTTTTTTCGATTTTATTTTTAAAATAAGTATTTTTTCGAGATAATTTGCAAAAAGAAGATATTTGTCAAACTTATTGCACTTGGAGACTTAACAACTATACTCACCGTTCCTAATGGCGAGCTTAGTTATTTTGTGCTCGCCGTTAGGACACGGTGAGTGTAATTTTTTAAAATAGAATTTGTACCAAACTCGCTATTTTCAACAGCGAGTTTTGTAATATTTCGCAAAATAAAATGATTATTTTGCATTTTAAATAATATTAAATTTGTAAGCTGACTATTTTAACTATTTTCTTGAAATTGCAATTTTACACGTGCAACACACGTGCAAAGTTATGAATTTTAAATTCTTAAAATTTTATGGTTAATGATTGATTTTCCCTATTTATTTATGACATTTTAATTTCCAGATTTATTTAAATTAATTTGACCATTTTACAAATTTGTCAATTTTACACGTGCAAAACATGTGCGGATATTTTTTTGGAGTAATATCCAATTTTATATTTTAAATAAATTCTCCTACTTATAATGGAGTATATTTTACATTTTGGGATTTTTCTGAGTAAAGAAACTATTTTTATAAATACTTCGATAGAAAAGGGCTTTGATGTAAAAATCCGTTTGCATCTCAAACAAATAATGAAAATTCATTTTTACTGTCTCTTGGGCTTACCATGGTCATCATTGAAAATGAAATCTATTTAAATTCTATTTAGAGTCGATTTGCTAAAGATTTAAACAAATATGGTGTTTTTGCAAATATGAAATTTATGTTGGATCTTGTGCAAATATTTTTTTGGAAAGTAAAAGTTAGAAATTTTAATTGGAAAATCTAATATGTATTAGTAGATATTATTTCTGAATTTTCTGTATTTTTACGAATATTTTATGATGTATTTACAAATATTACAAAAAGAAGGACTTTTGTGCAAAATTACCCATTTTAGTACAAATCCAAAATTTTTATTTTTCTTGGCTGTGCTGGATGGCTGGACAACTCGGTAGTAAAAGGATTTGGTTTTATTTTAATTTATTTAACTACTTTATTAAAGAAAGATTTATATATGTAAAGTAATAATTTGTTAAGGGATGTTTCCATAAAAACCCTAGAAACTCCAGATTTCGGCCTATATTATAGTCACTATAGCCGTCCCTCTCCTCTGCAAAAAAAAATATATATATTTTTACTATTAATTTCTAGGAGTTTCAAAGGGGTGATCTTGGATTTTGCAAAAGAAGAGCTTTTTCTTATTCTTCATTAACTCGATTGGATTTCCTCATTGAGGTGAGTGATATAATTTGTTTTGTTTTGTTCTTGGAATGTTGTATGTGGTATTTCATCTACTAGGAAACATGTTAGGGTTTGAGTATGAATATGTACATGATGGATTGGATGGATTGATGAATTAAAATTTGATCTTTTATGAACCCTAGTTATTTATGGATAGATTTGCATGTGGATGATGTGAGATTTTTATTATTCACTACAACATATATAGCTTTCTATAGCTGATTTATTATAGAGTTTAAGTGTAAATGCTATTGAAACTGATCAATAATAGCATTTCTGAATAAAATGCTATCTTTGATTAATTTTGAAATTTATTTTTAGCTACGACAACGTTTTTAAAATGCTGTATTTTTTACAGCGTTTTGGAAATGCTATAATATCTGTAAATAAACTTAAGTGCTAAGGGTAAAAAAGAAATTTTAATTAAAATCCAAATCATTCTCAAACCAGTTCATTTTCTCCTCCTCCTCCCCCTTTTATTTTTCTTCAATTATCCTACGATCCCAATTAGGGTTTCCATCCCAAATTCACAGTCACCCAAGAACGAAAAATGATTTTCCTCCTCCTCCTTCCCTCATCGTCGCTACCCGTCCCTTCGGCGCCGCCGTCCCCGTCCCCTTCCACCGTCGTCGCTCCTTCCCCCATCGCCGCCACCCGCCCCCTTCGGCGCCGCCTTCCCCTTCCCCTTCCCCTTCCCCTTCCCCTTCCCCTTCCCCCGTCGTCACTCCTTCCCCCATCGCCGCCACCCGCCCCCTTCGGTGCCACCTTCCCCCTCCCCTCCCCCTGTCGTCGCTCCTTTCCCCATCGCCGCCACCCGCCCTCTTCGGGGTTAGGGTTGCGAATTAGTTTTTATCGAATTTGTACAATTTCTCTCTCGATCTTGTTATTGTATATCTGAACTGATGTTCATCATCTTGACTAACAGACTCTGGCAGCGAACCGTCTTTTCGAGCTTCAGGAGGCAGAAGAAGATAACTTGGTCTTGTCAAAACAGTTCGATGCCCTTCAAGATAAACATTTTCCCTTTACATTCATTAAATTTCTTCCATCTTATTTTTTGCTTGGTCTTTGTCAAAACAGTTCGATGCCCTTCAAGTTAAACATTTTCCCTTTACATTCATTAAATTTCTTCCATCTTATTTTTTGGTGTTAAGCTTATGCGAAGTTTATTTATTTATTTATTTGTTATTATTTTTTAATTCTTTAATACTTTTCATAGAATGAGTTTAAGGATGAAAAGTACGTGGTGTCATCAAGACCCTACACTCTGCTGAACGATGGACTTCATCATCTCCAATCAGAACTTGGACGTTACAGGGGATTGATAGAGTCCTTGCAGGTAACTGCATCCCATTTATCCTTTAGATTCTTTTTAATTCACTTGTGCTTCATCTTAAAAATACAAATTCAGATGGATAGAAAAAATTTCCTTCAAAGGGAGAAGGAGCTGAATGCAAAAGCAGAATCAGATGATGCTGTGAGGAACTCAATCAACAATTACAATGAAAAAATCGAAGAGCTGGAGCTTCTAATCCAGAAGCTTATTGCTAAAAAAAATGACACCGAGATTAAATTAGAAGAAGCTATGCAGGATTCAGGTGAAATTAAGGTTGATCTTCCCATGTGGGCACAATATTTAAATTTACTCATTGACATTTGTATTGTTTCTGGGAGAAAAGACATTAAGGATGAGATTCATGTCTTGGCATCCGCACATAGAGTGCAGATTGGTTTAAAGAGTTTGTATTAAATTTAAAGAGATTCATAGAGTGCAGATTGGGTTTTTCTTTGAAAAGAAAATGACTGTTGAATTTTTTTATGCATTAGGTAGTTTATTATAGTTTAACCTCATTTTTTTATGATTGAAGATAATTTCAATGTGGATCTATAATTATATGTATATCCGTTCTTCTTATATTTTATCCTACTTATATCCTGTTATGAATTCTTATGGAAATTAGAATGTAACATTTAATGATTCTCAGAAGGTGACATTCAGGTATCTGATTAAAATGCCATTAGTAGGTGAATAGGTGTTCCTTTTCATGAATAACCTAGAAGTCTGAAAACATACTCGTTTTGGTTATTACCATAGCTGACTTTTAAAACTTTTCTTGCATTCTCTACATGAAAGAGATGTCAAATATTGTTTAGTAATCTATTTGTTTTCTAGTGGAAGATTGCTTTGCACTGCATTGCATATTGGATGATTTTGATTTCCCCCTCCATAATTGTGTTCTCATATAGATGCTCTCATACTCTAGTTTGCAAATGGGTGTATAATTATACAACTGTGTTGTGTATAATTAATCTAAATTCTAAACTACATCATTGTGTGGAGTGCTATAGATTACTTCTATCATTCTGTTTTGATGGGTCTTGTTACATTAATTGCCTTCTTTTTATAATTTACTCAGACTATAATGAATAATTGAAAAGTGGTGTCTTAGAATTAATATTTTAGAATCCTGAGGGTTTCAATGCACATTACATCGAAAAAGGAACTTTTTTTTCTTCAGAATCCAACTTGTTTTATATAAATATATATAAGTAGAATGTTAGATTCCCTAAATTTTCTCTTGCATTCTACTTTTAACTTTGATCTTAGCAAGAAATAGAATTCAAAGAATGAAGGAGAACATTGTGCATTTCATTATAAAACCCAAATCACTGACTGAATTGTCTTCTCAGATTATTTTTTTAAAAAAAGGAAGCAATGACTTAGAAGTGCAGCAGATTCCCTACTCTCTTTATCTTACATTTTCATTTTTTGTGGTATGGATCATAGATAGAGTATTTGGGTGTGATAGCTCTACCAAAGAAGTGTATGAGGAGGGAGCTAAGGAAGTTGCACTTTCAGTTGTCAGTGGTATCAATTGTGAGTTCTCTTCTTCTCTCTGTCTCTGTTTCTGACTATTGTAAACTAAACATAGAATTCTACCTTTTCCAGCAAGTATATTTGCATATGGACAAACAAGCAGTGGGAAAACTTACACGATGAGTGGAATAACCGAGTACAGTGTGTCAGAAATTTACGAGTATAGACATAAGGTATTTCAAATCTCAACTATATATATATTTTATTTTCAAATTCACTTGTTACTGCCATTTTCCTTCCCATTAATTGAAAATTTTAATTTACCCTTTTTTTACAGCATGAGGAAAGAGAATTTGTGTTAAAATTCTCAGCAATGGAGATATACAATGATCTGTAAAAGACCTTCTCAATCCTGACATTGGACCTCTTTGACTTCTTGATGATCCAGAGGTGAGAGATTCTACCCATTAATGCGATGGGTTATATGAATCATGCGGCTGCTGCTGCTCAAATGCGAGCTAGTGGAGTTACTGGTTAAAATTAACTCAGACCCGGTCAACCACAAGTCAGACCAACATCTCAATCCGCTAACCAAACAGTATGTTATATTTTCTCTCCTCACTTATTCTAATTAGAAGCTGGGACATGATGCGCATGAACCAACACATGGAAAATTTGAAAGCTACACTGAAATATCAAGTATTGTGTCAAATTAGTGTCTGACACACAGCAAACAAATAGAAGTTTTAGGTGTTTCATGGCTCTGTTTGAATGTATTGTTTGTTAGTATGCAAGCAAATTAATAACTCATATTTTGTCTTTAATTTAAATAAACTTCCTGTAATTCTGTACATTTTTCTTCTCCTTTCAGATAGTAGAATATGCAAACAAGAAAGTGTTTACATCAATTATAGTTGTCCATACTGATTGGAGAGAACCAGGTTAGTAGTCAGCACTTCTTTCACAAGAATAACATTCTCTTCTATTAGTTCTTTCAATGTAATTCATGCTTCGGCTATGTTGTTTTCTATGTAGGGAACTTCGGTCTTTTGGTAAATATACACTTGATCAGCTTCTAGATTTCTCATTTAAAATTAGTACTTCTAATTGAATAGTTTAATATCTGAAGCCATGACGCCATGTTGCTGGGATATTGAGCCTCTGATTTGGTTAATTAATTTTTCTAATGTTGGCGGTTCAGATTGCATGATGATAATCAACGTACCTGTAGGACTGACTGCACATTTCAAGCTCTCTAAACTTGTCCTACGCAAGGATATTAAGGTATTACAAATGTTCTTTTTGATATTATAAGTTTCACTATTAATGAGTTACACCATACTCCTAATTTAGTGGGTTGATAATTTTTTTTTTATTTTTAGTTGATTCGCATGAACACAGATTGCGTTTTTGAATACAAGTTGTTCATCATGACTGAAAATAGTTCGTCATAGATCTAGTACTAAAGGTAGCTGATCATGAAATAGTTTTTTATTATTATTTAAATATTTGATAAATCTTGTTTACTGGGTTGACCCAAATTGAGGCTCGGGATTTTTGGCTGCTTACAAGTAGTCATTCATCTAGGAGGGACATTATAGAATGTGCACAAACTAATTAGTTCTTAGATCCTTATTTGCTTTTGAGGGAAATAAATGGAAATTCGGTTAGCTTTAACAATGTGAAAAGTGCATGCTGACATCTTGTGCACTCTTTAATTTTAATTCCTTCTTCTGATCAGGCTCACTACAGCTTGACTTGATGTCACGCCGGTGAAGGATGTGGAAGGAAAATGCTTTTTTTATCCAGTGGAAGTACCTAGAGACAAAGGTTGTTGCGAAAACTCCTCAATGACTTAGATATCTCAAATAAATTTGTTCCCACAAAGGTTGTCTATGTGAATTCTTATGATTTTGTTTATGAAGTGGTTTGATCTCTACAAATTTCGCTACCATGATTTAGTAGAGATTTTTGGTACATGACCAATCAAATGGCTTTCTGTGCAGGAACAACAAATCTGTTCAGTGCATGGTCAAAGAAGCACATGGAATAGATTGCAGCTGCAACTTTATCCAGTGATATTAAGATTGCTGCTCTCTCTATACTGGTGTATTCAAAAAGTGCTTTTAGAAGTTGCTCTGTATAGCTTTCGAAACTTTTATTCTGAGCTGACGAATCTGTTAATGTATTGGTTCTTATACTACTGAATCTTTATGTACTTTGCATGTGCTAATTTTATTTTGTTACAATTTTTTTATATAAAAATATTGGTGTTTTGAAAACTGAGGATTTTATGTACTGTATAGACCTTGAGCTTTATAGCATTGATCATGGATGCTGGAGAACAACATTGACTGAACTATCAGCAAATTGATATCTTCTGGAGAATTTTCAAAATTTTTCTATGCATCTGTAGTTTTTTTTTTTTGCATACAGGTCAAAAATAAATGGCATTTTTAAAACGCTGCGAAAAAAAACACCACTCTTATAAACGATAGCGTTTCCGAAATGTTATCAAAGGCGTGGCGTTTGGAAAACACTACAAATACAATAGCGTTTTGACAAACGCTATGGTTTTTATAGCATTTTGAAAATGCTATAAAAACCATAGCATTTGTTGAAACGCTATGGTTTTTATAGTATTTTGATGGTTTTTATAGCGTTTGGAAAATGCTTTAAAAACCATAACGTTTGTTGAAATGCTATCCTTTTTATAGCATTTTGAAAATGCTATAAATACCATAGCGTTTGTCGAAACGCTATGGTTTTTATAGCGTTTTCGAAATGCTGTGCTTTTCATAGCGTTTCGCGGAAATGCTATAAACTTACCATAGTGGGGGCTTTGACAGCGTTTGCAAAACGCTGTCATATGTCTTTAATAGCATTTACAAAATGCTATCAAATGGCATATATGTTGTAGTGATTATTGAGTTTGGATGAACACAACTTGATTATAGTAATGTTAGATTTGTTTGTGTTCATGAGTTAATAATGGTGATTGAGTTTGAGGAAATTTTGAGAAGGATTAATGAATTAAGAGATCATGTCTTGAGAATTGGATTTGGGATAAATTGGATTGAGTTTGATGTAATACAACTAAATTGGGGATTTTACGATTTGTGAAAGTGTTTACTTAAATTGGATTTCTCAAATACTAAGATTTAAATATGAATATGTTGTTATTTCTAATCGATGGATTTGCAAAGTTTTATTTGGTGCACGAACATGCACAAACGTTTTACATAAGTATCGTATTTCATTGTTATTGAAGAAAATCGATAATTAGCTATTTTTATTAATTCAAGTGGTTTGATTGATTTTTATGGACCTTTGTATATCCTATAAGTTGTATTTGATCATATCCGAAAAATGCTTTTTTTCAGAATTCATTTTCATAAAGTAAAACTCAGTATCGGTTGAAATGTGCACAACTAAAAACTGCAGTCTGCATGTCGATAGTCGACCGGTTGAATTTTTACATTCCACCGTTGTTACCTGGATACTGTGTTTTTCTCATTTTAGTAAAATTTCGTGCGGAACAGTCGACTGACCCATTTTTACAGTCGACTGAGTCTGCCATGTTTTGATGTTTTCTTGCAATGTTGGATTTTCGTTCTGGACAGTCGGCCGATGACTTTTTACAAGTCGACTGCTATTACTTAGAATTATTTTACTTAAAGCTTTGGATTTCCGTTCTGGACAGTCGACTGAAGACTTTTTACAATCGACTATTAGTACTTAGAGTTATTTTACTTAAAGTTACGGATTTTCGTTTTGGACAATCGACCTATGATTTTTACAGTCGACTGCTACTACTTAAAATTATTTTCTTAAAGTCTTGGGTTTTCGCTCTGGACAGTCGACCGACTCCGGTTTACAGTCGACTTTTACTGATGTTTTCTTGAGTTATCCTGATGTTCTTTAAATGATTTATTCTTTAAAAATTTTGGTATCTATAACTTACTATTCTAAACAATATTTTTTCTACTGGACATATGTTTTCAAGTTGTTTATTAAAGTATTGATGATGGAAGTTTGGTTTGGATGTTGAGTGTGAGTCTCTAGAGGGTGTGTGGGACCCTAGTATACCGCCAGTTTGAGAGTTTATGTCTTGACCTATTGAGGCATGTTATTGATCAGTTGTTGAGTTAAGTCCGGTAGAGTACACCAACTCTAGGAGATTCGTAATTAAATTAATTAACTTAAAAGATAAGGATAGGCACTAGTGGTGATATGATGAAATGAGAACATGAGTTATGGACCTCAGTATGGCTCGCGGTGTGAGATAATCTCCGGAATTATCCAGGCGTGAGTGAAATAGTCTCCGGAATTACCTGTGGTGTGGGATTGATCTCCGGAATTATCAGGGTCGAGGCGACGCTCATGTGGTATTCGTGTGATGAGGTGTCATAGCTTGCGGTGTGGGGTATTCTCGAAGACTCCCAGGTGTGAGTGAAATAGTCTCCAGAATTATCTGTGGATAGAGATTGACCTCCAAAATTATCGGGGCATGGGCTAATACTCACAGTTTACCTTTATCTCGTAGTAGTCATCGTGTTAGGATTAGTTACATAGCGGGAGATTAAACCCTATAAAGTGGAGACGTTAAGGGCTTACACCGGACCTATGTAGAATGGGATGCACAGAATCCGACAAGTACACATTAGGGAGTCATCATATAGAATTGTATTTTCTTGACTTGGTTTCATATATGTGTTTTCCTGTTTTCTACACTTGACACTCAGTCTAGCTTCACTTGATATTTTCGTGTTTCGTGGTTATTCCCTAATTCACTTACTCTTGTTTATTTCCTGTAGTTGATGGATCTATGCTCAATTTATGTTACTTGTTTTTATATCACACACACCGTTATGACTGGCCCCTTTAGTTTTGCGATTAGGGTTATCTCTAGCCTCATATTTTACAGGTAGGTGCCTATAGCTTGAGATTTGGATGCATGTGGTAGAATGATAATAGAGCTTATGTAATTTGTAAAGAAATTTGAAATTCAAGGTGTTTTATTTTCCATTGTGTTTTGTAAACAATTGATGTAATAAAAAGTTTTAATTTTCCTTGTATTTGGTTGCTATGTTTATGATTACATTGAAGTTGATGCTGAAAATTGTGCCACGTATTTCTGAGATATTATGTTGGAAATTCGGGGAGCTACAAGTTTAGTAAATTTCATCTATCTGTTCCCAACAACGATTTTTTCTTAATGGAGTTTTTTTTATAATAATTCTCCAAGTCGAACAGTCACTATTCTCAACAGCGAATTTAATATGTTTCCCTTCGGCGTTCCCAACAGCGAGCTCTTCTATGAAATCTTTTTTCGAAAATTCACCAAGTCCAATAGAGAGTTTCACTTTCTATGAAATTTAAAAAAACTGTACAGTCGACGTTTCCAACAGCAAGTCTAGTATATAGCCGCTCGCCGTTGGGAACAACGAGTTTCTAAAAAAAAAGTTCCAACAGCAAACACGAAATAACTAAGCTCGCCGTTGCGAACGACGAGTGTAGTTGTTGAGTTACTGAATGCAATATGTTTGACAAGTGTCATCTTTTTTCCAATAGAACAAGGCATATTTTAAAAAATTCCCTTTTTCTCAATAGTTTTAAGGATTATTTCTGTAGAAGTCGCTCACAATTTTGACAATTCCAAATAACAAACACATAAATCTTTATTTTCATAAACACCACCAGCAATAAATGTCCTACTCCAAAATATCACATATGCAGGTTTTTTTTATTAATTTTAATTCAAGCTGGCGTACTTTATAATCTGAATAGAACACCACCATTAAGACCATCAGTGACATCATTCATAACCTTGTGTTTATTTCATTTTTTTTGTATGATCCATATTAATATGTTGTTAGTGATATTATTAGTGGTGTTATGTAAAAGAGGAACTGTGAGTAGCTTATTTAGAATTAACAAAATTGTAGATGGCCTATACTGAAAAAAACCTGTGCTTAATATGAGATTAAGGGGGTTACATCCTAACTAACTTCGTTAGGCAGACATCTCAAAACATGTATTCGAATCATCCAAAATATAAATTTAAACTGTTAGATGTTATCTACATTGCAAAAATCATTTCGGTACAAAATTTGAAATGAATTCGATAAGTTTTAATCGCTCATCATACAACCTAAAAATAAAATAATTCTAGACCTTTAATAAAACACCAATCTTTTTGTTGTATGATAAAGGGTTAAATTTTATTGAATTCATCTGAAATTTTGCACACATACACCTTACAAATCATATATCATATCTAACGGTGTGAAATTTTATTTCGGTTTGTCGAGATATGAGTTTTAATTTGCCTCCCTATCTAAGCTAGATAAGTGACACGCTAGCCCCCATATTGTCTTTCATTGTCGGAACCTGACCCCATACTCTGCAGCATTTGTAAGTAATTCCCAAGCCGGCCCATTTAGTTGCTGATCTGGGCCTAACGTAACTATGGGCCTTATAATGGGAGCACAATCAGGCTTTAAGAGCCCAACCCTATCCCCTCGTTACAAATCCCTGAACCCTCACAATCTCAAATTCCTCCATTCTTTTTCGCCATGTCGGATCGCCGACGAGACAAAGAGAAAGTTCGCGACCGCGACTATCGCGATCTAGACCGAGATCGTGATCGTACCACCCGAGATCGCGATCGAGACCGAGATCGTGACCGTACCACTAGAGACCGGGATCGAGATCGCGACCGCGACCGCCGAAAGCGCTCCCGATCCCGCTCCCCCTCCTCCGACCACCGCCGCCGCCGCCACACCCGCTCCCCCGACCGCCGAAAACGCCGAAAAGAGGAAAGCGAAGAGGATGACGTCATCGAGAAGAGCAAGAAGGAGACGGCGAAGAAGAAGCAGAGCGGCGGCGTGGAGGCCACTAAAGATGAGAAGGGAGAGGGAGGTGTGGAGGTAATGGATGCGGATCCGGATGAGGTGGAGATGATGAAGATGATGGGGATTCCGTTGGGGTTCGATTCAACGAAAGGGAAACCAGTGCCAGGCGCGGATGTTAGTGGCGTGAGGGTGGTGACGAAGCGGCAGCCCAGGCAGTATATGAATAGGAGGGGTGGGTTTAATCGGCCGCTGCCACTCGAGAAGAATCGCTAGGGTTATTGATTTTGAAAAGGTTAGGATTTGCTTCATTTTATTATTATTATTATTATTATTATTATTCATTTATTTGGGTGTTGGAATATGTGTAAAACATAGAATATGAGTAAATAAGTTTATGCATTACTAAGAAGGCAAGAATTATCTAGTTATTGTGAGATGCAAAAACAATTGATGTAAGAGGTTCACATGGTTGCTACTATTTTAAATTTGGTTTAGGGGCATGAACAATCTCGACACTATTGAAACAAAGCCAGTCTACGCATAAAATACATGCGTTTTCTACAAACCTGTATTAAAGTATCTTCTACTCATTAGGTGCCTTATACGTAGCAACTTTTTTGATAATTAGGAGATTTCGCTATACACCTTAATCAATGAGGTAAGCTACCTGCCTACCCCACAAGGCCTGCCTTTATGAGTCTTTACAACTTAGTTTCGGTTCTATGCATTTTAATACCAATTTGGGTTAAATTGTGACTGGGAATTCTCTTATGTTTGGGTTCAGTTGTGACTTGTGAGATTTTTCTATTCATAAATTTCTATTTGTTAAGTGCAAAACCTAAGTTTGTGGCTATTGTTTTTGTTGTGTTTACCTGACTGTGAATCCTCTTTTGTCTGGGTTCATCGCATCTTAATCTTCAAAATTAGCATGGAAAAAGGTGGTCTTTACATTAGGATGTCTGGATAAATATATCTGTTAAAAAGCATAAAGTCTCGTACGAGTTTTCAATATCTTAAAAATCTACCCACACTTTCGGGTTTAGATTAAATTACCTCTAAAACCCGCCCGACCCGACCCGGTCCGTGAACTGCCCTACGTTTTTCTTTTTTTCCTTTTCAGCTATTGTTGTTAATTTAATGCAAATATTTGAAATTTAGGGAGTGCATTGTTGGGGAAATAGTTGTCAAATCGTGATATATATCGTATATCATTTTTCCCGAATATTTAATCTTATATCGTATTGTGTGTCGTATCATAAGATAAATTAACACATATCCAAAAGTGAAGCAACATGATGCATCAATTTATATGATCATAATTCATCAAAATAGGCAGATCAATAACTTTAAAGGGAGTTAAAGATATACTTGTTGACTATCAAGTCACCAGAAGTTCATAACACTTAAAAAAATTGTGCATTTGTCCTTAATATTACATTATTTATGATCCTTCATTCCTTACAGTGTAAACCAGATTTACAAACTTACTAATGTATAACTGATCGTGTACTAGTACTCTGCACTATTGTACGTAGGACCTACATATATATGTTTGACACCATTTTTGATGTTGACATATTACTTGTTGTCACCTAGTCTATATCAAATGATCTTGCAATTGTAGGTGAATACAAACTAGTGTAAAATATGAGAATAAGATGGTTTGTGATATAAACAAAAATTAGTGAAGTTGAAGGCATAAGCCTCAGGCGCATAAGTATTTTGAGCCTCATGCTTGGGTCGAGGTGCTGCCCTTGTTCAAGGCGCCACAGAGACACGCGGCTATGTGCGCATTAGCATAGGCGCGAGGCGCACGCCTCAGAGAAAGGCACAAATCTAACCATAACCAGACCTGACTTTACCCGTCTTCAACCATATCTCCTATCCCGTAACCTCAATTCCCTTTAAACTTCCAAACCCAACTCCAATCTCAATTCTCAATCTCCACCTCCCTAACTTCAATCATCTCCACTCCTATTCAACCTCTCAACCTCCTCCTTTTCAACAGCAACGATTGCGATAGCAGCTCGACGGCGATAACGGCTCGACGGCACTCCTCCTCAACCTCCTCCCCCTCAACAGCAACGACAGCGTTTGCATTTCTGGTTTCCTTCTTTTCCTTCATTTTATTTTAATTGTTGAAGTAATGCATTTATGGTTTCTTTCTTTTCTTTGTTTTATACTTTTCCTTCTTTTTATTTTAATTGTTGAAGTAATGCATTTATGGTTTCTTTCTTTTCTTTGTTTTATACTTTTCCTTCTTTTTTATTTTAATTGTTGAAGTAATGCATTTTTGGTTACCTTGATACTTACTGTATATACTTCGACTATTGTATGCTCATTAAGGAAGTGGAATATACTTAATTGTATGAATTGATGGTTACCTTGATACCTTTTAAGTTATACATTACAGAAGAACACATTTTAGTTTTACAAAAATGACAACTTACACCTACAAAAATCACATTGCATCACTTCTTTGGGGCAAGAAAATGAACTCGTGCAAGATTATGACTTCCAGTTGCCAAAACACCAGTTTGTGACCACAACAAATCTTTCCATTCCATATTATTTTCAATTATCTGCATTATGACAAAATCTACATTTTATTGACAAATAGGTACTAAATACACGATAATTAAAATTTAAGATCCCTTTGATCATATACTTCAGAGATGCTAGATCATTTTAGAATTGCATTATAAATTTATAGCATTTTAGTTTATAGTAACATGTAAATTGTAATTGTATTTTTCTTACTCTAATTTGCTCTAATTTAGCATTTCAGATTTCAGAAAGGAATTAGCTTGTAAAGTTTATTCTACTTACTCTAATTAGCTTGCCTCATTAGTACTAACTTGTAATTGTATTGTGTTTGTGTAGATTAAAATCTAATAATGTCTACTTTAGATGCCAATAATACCCAACCTTCTTCTGAGTTTGGAAAGAATGAAAGAAAAGACCCCACCTGGAAATACACCATTCTTGAGAAGCCTCCGAGTACTACAAATCATATATGCCCCTTGTGCAAACACACGAGACAAGATGGAATCACTCGAGCCAAGCATCAATGCAGAGTTGCTTGCCTATGATGCACTTCAATTAGAAATGTAAATAAAAAATGCAATGAAAGATCACATACCTGATTTTGATGATGAAGAGGATATGAATGAGATTGATGAAAAAGATGAAATGATAAGTCAATCTGTAAACTCAAATAGCAAAGATAATGGAAAAATTCTAAGCTCTGAAGGGACAGTCTATTAAATCAAGAAAGAGAAAGAGACCGATGGATGCATTTCTTATTCTAGATCCTACACTTGAAATAGCAAAGGATTATATGCTAAGAAAGTTGAGGCAAAGGGCTATTCCGGAGAATGTAGACAGGGAATTAGTGGCCCAGTTTATGGTGATATAGCTAGATTCTGGTATCAAGCGGGAATTGCATCCAATGCCGCAAGATCGAAGTTCTTTCGAATTATGTTCAAGTCTGTTGGGCAATTTGCCCCAAATTTGTCCCTTCCAACTTATCATCAGTTGAGGCTACCTCTTCTAAAAAAAGAGAAGACATGTAGATAAGATTTATTGATATCTCATAAGGAAGTTTGAGCTACTATAAGATGTTCTTTGATGTCAGATGAGTGGACTGATCGGAAAGGAAGAATCTTAATAAACTTCTTTGTCAATTCTTCTTGCGGGACTGTGTTTATGAAATCAGTAGATGCTTTAAATGATAGCAAAACTGAGCAAAAGATTTTTGAACTATTTGATAAGGAGACCAAAGACGTTGGGCCACATTATGTTTTTCAAGTGATTACCTACAATGCTGCTAATATGATGTTGGCAGGTAAAATAAAATATTTTAAATTGTACCAAATCTACTAATGCTATATTACTATGTATTATTGTACTCAAATAATATTCAAATTAACTGGATGACTTTTATGTTTCTAGCTCGTTTGGTGGAAGATAAGTATCCTTACATATATTGGACACCATGTGTTGCACATTGCCTCAACTTATTGTTGAATGATATTGCTTCATGTCCAAAGTGAAAAAAAACGTTAAGTCAAGCATTGGAGGTGACTTTCTAAATTTCACGCTTATGAATCATTTCATGTGTTATTTATCGAGACTTACGCATATAAGTAGCATATAAGTAGCAACAAAATAAAACCCATGAGTGAAGTCTCAATAAATAACACATGATATAATTCATAAGCATAAAATTTAGAATGTCACCTCCATTGCTTAACGTTTTTTTCACTTTGGGCATGAGGGCAATATCCTTCAACATTGCCCAACTTCTTTGATCTCATTATTAAATAGTTCGAACATCCTTTGCCCAGTTATGATACCATTTGAAGCATCTATTGATTTCATAAACACAGTCCTGGAAGAATTGACAAGGAAGTTAAGGTTCTTCCTTTCCGATCAGTCTACCCATCTAACATCAAAGAACATCCTATAGTATCCCAAACTTCCTTATGAGATACCCATAAATCTTTTCTACGCTTCTTTCTTTTTTAAGGAGAGGTAGCCTCAATTGATGATAGGTTGAAGGGGTCAAGTTGCCCAACAAACTTGAGCATAATTCAAAAGGACTTCAATCTAGCGGCATTGAATATAATTCTTGCTTGATACCAAAATCTAGCTATATCTCCATGAATCCGGGCGACTAATTCCTTGTCTACATTCTCCAGAATAGTTCTTTGCCTAAACTTTCTTAACATATCATCCTTTGCTACTTCAAGTGTAGGATCTATAGTAAAAAAATGCATCCATCGGCCCCTTTCTCTGTCTTGATTTAATAGACTGTGCCTCCAGAGCTTAGGATTTTAACTTTATCTTTGCTCTTTGAGTTTGCAGATTGCCTTATCACTTCATCTTCTTCATTAATCTCATTCATATTCACTTCATCATCAAAATCAGGTATGTAATCTTTCATTACATTTTTTATCGCATTTCTGATTGAAGTGCATCATAGGCAAGCAACTCTGCCTTGACTTCCAAGACGAACCATTTTATAAGCCACCGAATTTCTTCCAATCTTTCCGCTAGATTTTTTTGTCAAATGATGCTTGGCTCGAGTGATTCCACCATGTGTCGTGTGTTTGCAAAAAGGGCATATATGATTTGTAGTACTCGGATGCTTCTTAAGAATGATGTATTTCTAAGTGGGTCTTTTCTCCCATTCTTTCCAAAGAAGGTTGGGCATAATTGGCATCTGAAGTTGACATGATTAGATTTTAATCTACACAAAACAATTACAAGTTAGTACCAATGAGGCAAGCTAATTAGAGTAAGTAGAATAAACTTTACAAGTTACTTCATTTCTGAAATCTAAAATGCAAACTTAAGAGTAAGAAGAATACAATTACAATTTACAAGGTACTATAATCTAAAATGCTATAAATTTATAATGCAATTCTAAAATGATCTATCATTTCTAAAGTATATGATCAAGAAGATCTTAAATTTTAATTGTCATGTATTTAGTATCTATCTGCTAATAAAATCTATATTTTGTCATAATGCAGATAATTAAGAATAATCTTGAATGGGAAGATTTGCAGTGGTCACAAACTGATATTTTGGTAGCTATAAGTCATAATCTTGCTCGAGTTCATTTTCTTGCCCTAAAGAAGTAATGCAATGTGATTTTTGTAAAACTACAATGTGATTTTTGTAGGTGTAAGTTATCATTTTTGTAAAACTATAATGTGTTCCTCTGTAATGTATAACTTAATAAGTATCAAGGTAACCATCAATTCATACAATAAGTATATTCTACTTCCTTAATGAGCATACAATAACCGAAATGTATACAGTAAGTATCAAGGTAACCATAAATGTACTACTTCAACAACTAAAATAAAAAAGAAGGAAGCCAGAAATGTTGTCGCCGCCGTTGCTGTTGAGACGGAGGAGGTTGAAAGGTTGAAGAGGAGTGGAGATTGAGGAGTGGAGATTGAGGAGTGGAGATGATTGAAGTTAGGGAGCTGGAGATTGAGAATTAAGATTGGGAGTAAGGTTTGAAATTAGGGATTAGAAGTTGAGAGGGAATTGGGGTTACGGGATAGGAGATAGGGTTGAAGACGGGTCGGGTCTGGTTATGATTAGATTTGCGCCTTTCCTTGAGGCGCGTGCCTCGTGCCTTTGCTAATGCGCACAGAGCCGCGCGCCTTTGTGGCGCTTTGAACAAGGGCAACACCTTTACCCAAACTTGAGGCTCAAAATACTTGGGCGCCTACACCTTGTGCTTGAGGCTCATGCCTCGGTGCGCCTTTAACTTCACTGTTAAATATTGATTGTGAATTAGTAACGGAATTGGGCTTATGGGATAGGAGATAGGTTGAAGACGGGTCGGGTCTGGTTATGATTAGATTTGCGTGCCTTTGCTAATGCGCACAGAGGCGTGTGCCTCAATGGCGCTTTGAACAAGGGCAGCGTCTCGGCCCAAGCTTGAGGCTCAAAATACTTGGGCGCCTGCACCTTGCGCCTCGGTGCATCTTCGACTTCACTGTCAAATATTGATTGTGAATTTGGAATCATTCAAAAATTCTTTTAGGTGATCAAGTTTCTTTATTCACATGGGCATGCCCTAAACTTGATGAGGACATTTGGCACTGCGGAGTTGTTTAGGCTAGCTGTGACATGATTCACAACCTCTTTTCTTACATTGGAGAGTATACATAATCGAAAGACAAACTTAAGGAGAATGTTCATCTCTGATGCTTGGAAGAATTTGCAAAACTTCAAGGAACCAAAGGGAGCAGAGAAGATAATTCATATGCCATCCTCTTGGAACAATGTGTTATATGCTTTGAAGCTTACAACTCCATTAGTTTGTGTGCTCAAACTTGTTGATGGAGAGAAGCCTGCAGTGAGATTTATCTATGAGGCTATAGATAGAGCCAAAGATACCATAGTTGCAGCTTTTGGAGGGGAGGAGAAGGAACATAAGTATACGGCGGCTTTTGACATAATTAATAATACGTGGGATGTACAGTTACATCACCCATTACATGCAGCTGCATATTACTTGAATCCTCATTTCGTCTATGATAACAAGAATATCCATTAGGATATAAAAGTGATGAAGGGGCTTTACTCCGTACTTGAAAAAGTTAGTTCCTAAAAATGAGCATGACAAAATTGAAGAGATGGTAGATTACTAGCATGATCATGGACTCTTTGGATCTTCCTTTGCCATTAGGAATAGGAAAAGAAAAGCTCTAGGTATAAATTACGAAGCTTTGGATATATGCTTAATGGTTAAAAATTAAGTCAATAACATTATAAGTTTTTATTATAACAATCTCTAAGTTGTGACAGCTGATTGGTGGATGTGTTATGGTAGTCAAACTTCTACCTTACAAACACTTGTCATGAAATACCTAGCCTTACATGCTCTGCTTATGGGTGTGAGAGAAATTGGAGCACATTTGAGCATGTAAGATATTATTATTGTAAAGTTCTAATTTGAAATATAGTTAATTTATTCACAAAATTTTTTTAACTTTCAAATTTAAAACTTGTTTGTTTTGCTAAAATGCAGAGTCAATCGAATAAGAGAAACAAACTAGATGTTAAGAGGTTGAATGATTCGGTGTACATCAAGTACAACCAAACATTGATGGATTTTAGGGATGTCATCGATCCTTTTCGATTGAATGACATTGATGGGGTCCAATGAATTGTTGTTGGGATGTTTTGGGGAAGGAGAAGAAAATGTGGAAAATGATGTTGTCTTTGATGGAGATGATCTTAGGTGGGGTGATTTGGCTGCAATAGAAGGAGTTGAGGATCCAATTAGAAGCACAAGGACTCGAGTCGGTGATGATGGTGCTTCATCGGCGAGACCATTAGGATCTAGGAGTAGGTCACAACCCCAATTAGAGGAGGAGCCTGAATTTATGGAGGATGCAGAGACCGATAGACTGTGGATCAAAAGGAGAAGAAGTTGAAGCTGGAGAGATGGAGGAATCAGATTGATGAGCATCATCATTCTAGTGTGTTGTTGGTTCATGGATGATATTTGGCCTTTTTGTGACTTCTCTCATGAGTTTTATTTTGTTGCTATTTATATGCTAATTGTCTTTAGTGTCTGGTAGTTGACTCATTTCTAGTTGCTAGTTGCTTCTTTATGAATATTTAACATTTTAACTAGTATGGTGAATGATGTTCGATAGTACTTGCTATTTATCTAGTATTTGTGGTGAAATGAAGGGTGAATTAGTACTTAGTAGTAAATTTTGGTTTTTTAACATGTTATTATGTTGTTGTGTATCTTCTGTTTTGTATTTGTTTGTCACTTAGTTGATTGATTTTGATATTTTGTAGGTTTTGATGTAAACATTTCATATGCAGTTTCTAATATTAACGATCAAACAGGTACGTCTTCCATACCTTACTATTTTTTAAAGTATATGATGATTGTATGATATATTTTGTTGCTATGATGCTATATTGTTTATATAATCTTATTTATAAAAACCCCCAAAAGTAATAGTGTTCCTCGGTTAAGTGAAGATTACGCCTCAAATTGCGCCTTGTGCCTCTGGCTTTTTACAGGGTAGTGAAAGGGTAGTGAAATTGTGTTGCACCTTTCGCCTTCGACTACACTGACTAAAATTACTAATAGCGTACCATTTATTAACGAAGCTAAAACCGATTTATCAAGAACTATATGATGTAACTAACAATGCAAGTTTATTGTTAAAGCTTAATTTTTAAGGGCTAAATTATAAGAAACTATCTTGTACTTTTAGCTTTTGTTAAAAGAAAAATATCATAGGTGTGCTTTATTATGCATACCCCCCCCCCCACCCCAACAATCTAACTCATTTCATTTCCCTATACCCCAATTTCTTTCATAAACCCTATTTTTCTCCTGTTTATGAAAGAAATTGAGTTTTGGGGAGAAATTAGGGTTTGTGAAGTTTGGTGAAGAAGATGAAATGAGTTAGAATGAGGGAAAAATAAGTGAGAAAGATGAGATAAAAGAGGGGAGAATGGATGGAGGGGTATTTTCGTCATTTGGGGTAGTTTTCTGCGAAAAAAAGATACCGGGTTACATAACAAAGCATAGTTAGGGTAGTTTTCTAAAAAAAGAAAGTATAGGGTATTTTAAAAATTTAGCCTTTTTAAGAGAACTTTTGTATACAAAAAAAAACGGAACTAATATAGCGTGAGAAAATAGTTTGAGAAAATATATAAAATTAACACACGAAAAGGACGGGAGAACAAAGGGTTGGGGAATAGGAAGTAGGAACCTCAGAGAAAAAAAAGTAAACAACGTGTTGTTTGCAATAAACCCAGAGAACAAGATGAACGAAGCGGGAAAAACAAAGAAAAAAGTGATAAAGCGGAATAAACAAAGATGAACTATTATTGATTTGGCACAAACCCCTAAATATCTAGGTTTTGGGCTTTAAAATGACATTTTAGATGACCTATGAAACAAACCCGAACCTAGATTCACATGTGAGTTATAATTTTTCATATTTTCTGTATCGTATATCAGTGCAAAATGTATCATATCGCTAGATACAATATGATAAAATGAGATACTTTAAGCTATAGATAAATGACATGAGATACATATTGAATTCATTAAATATCGTATCGTGTCGGGATATATATCGTAAGATATGCAAGATATTGACAACTATGGTTTAGCCGTTAATGTCTTGGCACTTTTGGTCTAACATTGATAAAAGTTGGGTTTAAGTCATTATTAATTGGCCTGACTAGCTTCTGCTCCCAAGTTTATGCCATAATTAATTGGGTTTCTGTAAATACCTGGTAAACACTTTTGCTTTCTGATATTTGAAAGACTTCAAGGTAATTCTGTTTTCCTACCCAAAAGAGGTGCCATGTATGTTTTGGATATTTTCCTATAATTAGCTAAGTGTCAAACTCATGCACATGGATTAGACAATCAAACAAACTAACCACTAAGCTAATACTCAAACCATATCTATTGAATTAATTAGGTACTATTTTGACTTTCGGTTTTCGGAGTTGATTCACATCACTCAATGATAACGATATCCAACCGTTGAATGTAATTTGTAAGACACAATTGTATGTAAACAACCTGTTTATGCTAATCAGCACCTATTTCTTTCTACAGAATATTGACTCGGGAACATATTATCTAGAAACCGTAATTTGTAGTTCTTGGGTGTCATAACGAAAATCTAATGCTCCTAAAGATTAAAGAAAACCTTAGTTTCACAAGTGTTTATGGGTCTAGGTTCAAATTTATATGGGGTGGGAATCCATGACATGATCTGACCATTCATCAACGCTTTGATGTAGGTAGCATGTATCTCATAACACCGTTGGATGGATAGATCATGTGCACTCGACTTCCCTTTTTGTCTTGGGGTGGAGAGAGGCTTGACTATTGTTCAAGGAGTTTCACTCATTAGTTTGTTCCTGATTGTTCATCCTTGGTATATTTTTAGGTTAGGCTTGTCAATATCGCTAATTTTACTTCATCAACTTCTACTCTCTAGTTTAAGGCAATTATAAAGTGTTCCTTGTGTAATTTTGCAGTTACGCTCAATACCAGCTTCTTCATAGAATTTGTGTTCATATATGATTCCAATGAAATTGTATGATCAAGCTACACCGTTTAGATGTAAAGTTATTATGACAAAGAATACCTCATGATTTAATCTGAATCACACTTAAATTAGAAGTTTCCTTTTCAGTCTTTTTGGTTATTCTGATAATAATCTTATTAAATGCAAAAAAGATAATGCCATGTTGTTTTGGTAGGCTGAAGTGCTTGCATACATTGTCCAATATTATTGGTTAAAATCTCAAAACTATACTTCTTATCTCAAAGAACAACACTGGAAGTTGAATTATCAATGTTTTTTTAAATTGTAATATATGGCTCCTTTCCTGCCTTCCTATCTTTTATCCTTTTAGTTCATAAACTTATATGCAGTTGCATCCACAAGTAATTTTTGTCTGACATTGATTAGATCTCTTTCTCATCACAGGTTGTCGTCCGCAAGTAATTTTTGTTCGACTTTGATTAGATCTCTTTCTCATCACATGTATGTCGAAATTTGGTAGTAGTACAAGTCAGAAGGTGGCGGACTTGTTAAATACTATGGCATGAATTGCACTTCTACTGATAATGTAATGATTATAGGCCTCCTCATAAATACATTACTTTTTTAAATGAAACTTAAAACTTATTAAAAGTTTTGGTTTATTCATATTTTGTGCTTTATCGGCATTCCAGGGCAATAGAAATGCTGCAGTTGTTTCAAAACTTTGGATTTGACATGCTATCTTCGAATCATTTGGTGAGCTCTGAGCAAATGGTTGCTATTGTTTTGTGATCAACTTTGTAAAGCTAACTATTTTCTATTTGGTGGTGCCAGTTTATTTTACAGAGTGCAACCTCTATGGCCCATCAGGTGAACTACTACGATTATTATTTCCATCGCATCCTATTCTCTGAACTTTACCAAGTTTGTCCTTCAGGAACATTTCCATCTGTTATGGTTGATAAGTATCTTCAACACTGATTGTTCCAGTAAAACAAACTTTGAAAGTTAGAGAACTGGTTTCCTGTCCTTTTAAATGAAGTACATTTTTAAACGGTAGATTAAGATTCGGGCCGATGTTACAACTTGGTTGATACCCATTTTGTTTAGTGTACTTCATGTTGTCCCATTTCTGTTGGGAAATTTGATAGTAGCGTATAATATAGGCTAAATTTGAAAAAAAAAAACCCTTGAACTATACTCTTTATGAAGAAAACCTCATTGAACTTTTTTATGTGCAGAAAACCATACTCAAGTAGTTACAAAAAACTCACTCCGACGATATGAGTTTTTTGCTAAAGTTGAGTGAGGTTTTTTGACAATAATGAGAAAAATGTATGATGTTTTCTGAACCAACTTGCAAAGATGAATGAGGTTATCTAATACAAGCAGAAAAGTTAGATGTGTTTTTTTTAAAAATATACTTCAGGGGAATTTTTTACAACCATACTTGAGTGTGGTTTTCTGCGTAAAAAAAAGTTTCAGTGAGGTTTTCTGCATAAAGGGGATAGTTCTAGGGTTTTTTTTTTTTTTTTTTTTTTTTTTTGTGTAAAATTTAGCCTATAATATATTTGTTGTTGTTGTTGAACAAGTAACATATGAGATTTGTTTATGTCGTGAAAGAACCATGAATTTGAAGTTGGTTATTATAGTTACTTTTTTAAGAATCAAAATATGAGTTTGGTTTTTGTTCTTGTTATTATCTTCAAACTATTATAGCGCCTTGTTTTAATGGAGGGCATGACCTTCTGAGCTGCTTGTAGCCGGAAATCAAACTCTTCCTTGCCGTAGAACTTATGTTTCTAATGCCTGCCTCTTGTGTTGTGTTTTCCTTAAGAAGTCGCTCTGTTTACCGTTGCCAGATTTAAAGCCATGTAGCCACGTTGAGTTCCAAATTACATATTGAAGGTTTTTGTTCAGTGCTGGGTTACTTTTGAAGATTTATATGGTGATTCTATTTGGATTGATATAGATGTTGAATTTCTCCAGTTACTTTTGCTTTGATCTGTATGTAATGTATGCTCTGTACAGCTTTATGAGGATGTTCTTGCAAGTGGCACTTGGTTTCGCTGTTTAATAGTTGATACAGTATGGAACAGAGTGTATCAGTATGAAATCTATTTACAGTCGATCTGAACTGAACTCACAAGGCTTTGAACAAATACCCAGTAAGAGAGATTGCTGCTATTTCGCCAAATAATCCAAACTCAACCAATGTGTAAGAGCAATCTGTCTTATTGGTTTTTGTGACACTCGTGTCCATATGAGGATAACAAGCTGTTGCTTCGCATCTGGAGTTCAGTTATTGGGCTTTCCTCCAATTTTCTCTGATTATGTATTTTACTTGGGAGTAGCAACAATCTCATTGTGTATTTTGGGTTTGAACGTAGATTTCGATTATTAGGGCATCTGTTGTAACCGTTAATACTCAAAATTTTTATATTTGCGTTTTAGAAATAGGAAATTTGAGTTGTGCTTGTAGTTGTTGAATCCCAAAATTTGGTCCAACGATGGATGATCTTTTAAATCTTGAATTTCAGCCATTGAAAAAAATATACAAAATAATTTGAATCCAACACATTTGAAAATTAAAAAAATTGTACGCATTGGAACACAACAATTTTTATAGGCCCATTCCATTTTATCCCTTGATCAAAAAAATCAAACCAATCTCAAATTAACTTTATATGCATAGAAATCATATATGCTATATTCCATAGAAAATAAAAAAACAATGGGGGAAAAAATTACGGAAGCAAGACCTTGTGTTCTTCTGATTTTTCGTTCTTTCTTTTTTTATATTTTATTTTGTTGGACGAAAAATATTTTTGCGTCCGATTTCTTTACAGATTTTTTTTAAAAAATGGGTCAGATGCAAAATGATCTTGCGTTCGACATTTTTTTTTATTATTAAAAAAATTTGATTAGATGCAAGATCATCTTGCATCCGATATGTTTTTTTTAGTGATCATACGCAAGATCATCTTGCGTCCGAAATTTTTTATTTTATTTTATAGAATGGACACAAGATGATCTTTCGATTTCTATATTTAGAAAATTCCTATTTAATCTTTCAAATAAAGGAGACTGTTCCTTTTTTTTCTTCCCCAAAATTTGAAAATATAGTGAACAACTAAAGCACTTCATTCCCTATATTTTCTAAAATTTGAGAATATAGGCAACGACTACAGATGCTCTTAATGGATCCAAGAACACTACATGTGTATGCGAAGAACATCGTGGAATGGGTTAGCAAACCTAATTCCCTACCTCCCTGGCAAATTGCACACTGGTTATACGGATGTCAGGCTCTCCTTGATGGACAGCCTATCGTTGAACTTCACCAAGCGGCGTGGCAACATGGCCAATGGCTTTTCGCCTACCTCTGTTCGCTCCCACATGTTAAGGGAGGAACTCTACCTCATGTATATACCAGTAATTTATACGTGCAATGCACGTCTTAATAAATATTGTTTTTTTAAAGTAAAAATTCATACGCAGTCTGAGTTTGAACTAACTCCTTTATAATAGTTATGCACGTATGTTGCACATGTTGGTAAATTTACAAATGACACTAAGGTCTTCTCCCATTATAATATTAGAGATTAGAGATTGGAGATAATTATATATATTATCTCTAATCTTTAATATTATAATGGGAGAAGGCCTTAGTGTTATTTGTAGAATTGTACGTGCAACTCCAACTTCCCCTTTATACACTTTATTTAAATCTACCAACTTACATGCATTGCACGTACAACTCAAAATTTTCCACTATACTCGTTAAATTACTTAAAAATATATATATTTATTAACACATGCAATATTATATTACTTTAAAAACTATATATTGATTAAAACGTGCATCGCACGTGTTAAATACTAGTTATCACTAATATTATAATTGGAGAGTTGGGGTTGTCATTTGTGACAACCTGTAATTTATAGACCTTCATTCAACTATCTAATCTCAACTATTCATTTTTAAGTGGGAGTTATATTAACAATTCATTTACTCAACTATTGTTAGTTATCATAATACCCTCAAAGTTCAAAATTTACTTATAGACATAATTATTTACAAAAATGTCACTCATATAAAATAAAAGTTTGTAACACTGTGAGTAATTTGTAAAAATTACCTAATGAGTAAAGGAATGTCTTATTATTTACTATATAAAAAAATTTAATTAAAGCGTGCATTGCACGTGCAATTACTAGTTATATATAATGGGAGAGTTGGTGTAACCCCTGTTTTTCTATAAATGTATTTTTGTGTATTTTCTATATTTTAAAAATTTTCGCGAATTATTTTTCCGGTTTTCAAATTATTTTGTCAGAATGTATTATTGGATTTTCCATTTAAAATCTATTATTGATCCGTAATTTTAGCTGAACTAATTTTCTATATTTTTTTTGTATTTAATACAGTTTTTATTATTTTTATTACTACCTTTATTATCTTTATCATTTTATTATTATTAATATTGTTACTATCCGTATTATTTTTTGCTAGCACGGTTATTTGCATAATTATTTTATTTTGTTTCTATTGTTAAAATTAGATTATTTCATAAATTATATTTATTAATTATTGTATTAATTTTCTTATTGGATTATTTTCATTTTATATTATTTTTCTTGCATTTTGACCTCCTTGTGCCGATTGTGCACCGTTTGTCCGTTTTTCGTTATTTTGAATTCTTTTTCGCATTTTCTTGGTCTCATTCATATTTGTTATTTTTTTTGGGTTATGATGAATTTTAGAAGAGTTTTGACCAATTTGAAATTTTTGGCCCTTAAGAAGATTTTTTTAGGAGCCATAGGATTCATTGCATTTTGTATCCCCATTTGAAATCTACCCAATATTCATTACCCAATTGTATACCCATTTAATCCTATTGATATCCACTACCCATTAACCCACATTTGATCTCCTATATATACCCCTAACACTAATTAACCCCTAAGCCTAATCTCTTTTTCCCTACTCTTTGAATCCGGCCTCCACTTCAAGACTCCAAACCGGCTTCCCCCTTCCTTGCACTCCCGGCCTGATCATCCAAACCCCAAAACCGGCCCTCCTCCATTGCGCATCTCCCAATTCAACCCTTCTCCACTCTTCCATACTACAAAACTCTGCTTTCCTCTCTTCTTTGTGTGGCCGAACCCTACCCAAACAGCACCCCCTACTTCAAGAACAGTCCCCCTCTTCATCCCTTGCTGATTTGGAGTTGTGGGTAGCGTCCGTTTGAGTTCGTGCTTCAAGGAGATCAATCGTAGGCGAGTTTCGTTTCGTGGGTTCGCTTGAAATCACGTGTGGAAGGACTTTTGCACGTGGGTTTTCATTGCTAGGCTTCGTAGCGCCGTGTTCATCATCAACAAGGCAAGTAACTTGTACTTAAATTTCTTAGGTTGATACAAGTCGAAAGTTCACACATAGGGTAGTTTGAGACTAGAGACGACCAAAGATCATGTTTTTATTTGTGGGTTTCGTCTCTATTGTTCAAAACAGGCCATAGATGACTTAGAAAATGGATTTTGATAGGTTTATGCCTTAGATTCACCCGAACACGATTTTGTTCGCGTATGCGACATATTGTATACCCGATGTATGTTTGAACGCCCATATGAGAAATATTAGATTTTTACATGTTAGATACCCTCCATTATGATATTTAGATAATGGGTAGGCTGAGTTTTGAATTTAGATGAGTTTGGATCATTTTTGTAGAAGTTATGACGTTTTGAAGTTTAGTTGAGAAATCTGGAAATTTGGGTTGTACTGGATTGATTGTTGTTTTTACCTGGATTAGAGTCCGAATCTCAACATGGCTATTTCTGAATAATTTGTAGAGGACTGAATCTATTTTTTAACCCGACTGGTTTCACCCCGTTTGGAGTTCGTATGAATTAGATATGATAATTTTAGTGTCTGTGTGTCGGTAGTTTCCAGATTCAGTTTGGGGTAGATTTTGTGAACTAATTAATTTCAAGATCTAAGTTATACACAATATCATACCTTAATATTTTTTCCAGTGATTCCACATGATGTTAGGTAGTTCCCAGATTTATGTGGTATTTTAAAGACGAGTTTTGAGCGATGTCTTATATTCTTTTCTAGAGATCACTTTTGCTGTAAACTACGTGTGGTTGTATGTTGAATGCCGTGTTCACCTTATTCCTATTTACTTTATGGAAATATCATGTGAGATATGAAAGTTGGGTAATTGTATCTACTTTCATCCAGTTTTGGCGGAAGTGGATTTCGATGCGCGGTTTGCAAGATGTGTTCATTTTTGTACAGCGGTGTTGAGAAATTCCAGATCCATCAAAACTGTGTTATGTGTTATTTTCCATTTTTGAAAACATATCTATACTTTCTGGAAAAATATGAAAATTTATATTATGAGGCTATACATATAGGGGATTACCCCATAATTTTAGTGGATTTAATTGTTGACTTTACCTTCTGTTTTCATGTGGCTTAAGTTATTCCCCTGTTTTCTGGCTGTAAATGAAAACTGTGTTGAAATGTGTTTTAAGTCGAGATGTTGTGAACTAGTATATAGATTTATTATACCCGTTAGAAGCGTGTGGATGTCTAGTTTCCAGATCCTTCGACGGATCATGATGTACATGCCTGTAGATCTTTGGATCACTATTTTGGTACAGACTGGTCTTGCTGACCTGATTATAAACATACACTATTTTGCTCGTATTTGTGAAGGTATAGTACCTATACTTGCTGATCTAATTCCCTGAGTCTAAACCTGATTATAACCTGTTAGTTTGAAATTATTTAGTACACTCTCATGCCTGTTGATGATCTTAATAATAAAAGAAACAAGCCGGGGTTTAAGGGAATGATCTAGTAGTGGATAATTCAGAAATGTGTACTCGGAAGGGGGCCCGTGTTCCCATATTTGGAATTTGGTATATGATTTGGATTATTTGGAATTTGGTATATGATTTGGATTACTGTTTCCTGTACCTGAGTATACTGCCCTGCTATGGTCCACTACGAAATCTAAAGCGAAACTGCATTGACTGTAACAACCATGTGATAAAAAGATGGTATATGAAGTGTTTCCTAGATAGTAATAATACAAGATATTAGTACATGATTACCTGTTATCTGTATACCTGTTACCTGATTATCCTGATATTCCTGTTACCTGATTTCCTGATACTTGATACATATTTACCTGACTACCTGATTACCTGATAATTATACATGCTACCTGTTTACCTGTTGACTTTACATTTGACATATGTTACGCTTACCTATTAGAATATCCTGTGGTTAGTTAGTTTCCATGTGCTTGTATCCTACTCTATTTTGTGACCCGGATTTGCCATTGACGGGTACTGTGTTTTCTCTTTTCCTTTTTCCTGCATTCTATGAATTGCAGATTTTGGAGGACAGGTTCCTAAAGGTATTGGCAAGATGATGGGCTAGAGGCTGAAATTTGCTATTACTATTCTTGTTGCTTACTTTGGACAATATTGTATTTTGAGACTTGTATTATTTCTTGTATTCGGGCGATGTGACCCAGGATTATTTGTGTTATTCAGATCATGACTATTTGAGATTAATGCATTTTATTTCAAGTATTCTTATTGGTATTTGGTTCATATGTGCATGTGGTTGACTTTTCTGGCTTCCGACTCTGATTTTACTGTGACATGTTGTAAGGATTTCTTGAAACAGCTTAAGGATGATAATAATCATTCGCTGGGCTTTTGTTACGTGCTCGCATTCCGTATTTTTGGGAAGCGGGGCGTGACAGTTGGAGTTGTAATTTGTCAACAAACAAATCTGTGCGTTGCACATGCAACTCCAACTCTCCTATTTTTTACTTAAAATATTTTTAATGGACACGTACAATGCACGTAAAGCATATATATTTTTTTACTTAAAAAAATTAAATTAACACGTACACCGCACGTTTACATCAGGGTTTTTACTTTAATTTTTTTTATTAACACGTGCTTCGCACGTCACGCCCAACTCTTAACACGTGCCTTGCATGTGCTATATTATATTACTTTAAAAAAAATATTTATTAAAATCGTGCAATGCACGTGCTAAATACTAGTATATATATATATGGAAGAGTTTGGGTTATCATTTGTAGATAGTCTGTAATTTGTAGACAGTCAACCATTCATTTTTAATTAGAGCATCCACAGTGGTTTCTTATATTTGGCAAATTGCCATTTTATAGCAAATGAATGCCTGTAGTGATTTTCTATTTTGCCATTTTTTGGCAAACCTGCTATACTCGTTTCTCATAAATGAGAAACAAAATAGCGATTCTCAAATTATGAAGGACGGTATAACATATACCGTCCCTCTTATTTTAATATATTTTTATCGAGTTGGACGGGTTAACATATACCGTCCTGAAATAAATTTTTTTTTTAAAAAAAAGGGGTCAGACGGTATAACATATACCGTCCTTTCCCTAGTTCATTTTAATTGGAATTAAAAAAAAAAAAAAACTCCTAAGACGGGATATGTTATCCCGTCTGACATCGGACGGGAGAACATATACCGTCCCCTAAATATTTTTTTTATTTATTTTTTTTTTAAATTGAAATGAACGGCCGAGATTTCGTTAGATTGAAAAAAAAAAAAAAAAAAAAAAAAAAAAATTCTCGGACGGTACATGTTGTACCGTCCTTGAATTAGGGGATAGGATTGGTAGGTAGGTTAGTTTAATAAATTAGTTTTAGTTAGTTTTTAATTAGGTTTAGATATTATAATATTATTTATTTTATTTAATTAATATATTTTAATAGTTAATTAGTAATTAACTTATTTTATAAAATTTTTTTAAACGAGAGACGGTACAACCACTGTAGCTCTTGTTTTTTTTATAAAAAAAAGCGCGACGGTAAATGTTATACCGTCCCACGCATTTTAAAAAAAAAATGAGAAACATATAGCAAACAACCACTACAACTCTTATCGCTATTTGCTACTACTGTAGCTGCCATTTTTTACAAAATGAGAAACACCATTGTGGATGCTCTTAGGAATTATATTAACTATACATTAACTCAACTGTTGTTAGTTACCATAATACCCTCAAAGTTCAAATTTATTTACGACATAATTATTTACAAAAGTGGCACTCATATAAAAAAAGGTTTATGTCACTAGAGGTAATTTGTGAAGAGTGTGTATAAGTAAAGGGATGTCTCAGGTTCGAGGTCCTATTACGTCTTATTATTTACTCTATGTTGAAAAAAATAATTAATTAGAACATGCATCGCACGCAGATTACAAGTATATTTAATGAAAGAGTTGGAGTTGTCATTTATAGACAACAAATCCATACTTGTGCATAACTAATATAAAAGAGGTCTCAAGTTCAAACCCAGCCTACTGTTAAGAATTTTTACCGAAAACCCTCATTTGGATCTTGTTGAGTTATTCGATGCAATCAACACAAACTACCAAGCACACATGAGATCATACCAAACACACCAAAGCACACACAAATTCCCCCGGTTGGGGCTTTCGCCTTAATCCGGGGAGAAGAAACTCAAGATGTTATTCAACTAGAGAAGATACAAGAATATTATAATTCTCACCACGACATTCTCTCAATCCTCACCAGCAAGTACTAGTTGTTTACAATTAAAGAAAATTCCCAAGCTTCGCCTTCAATGAAGTACTCTCTCAATAAATAGTCAAACTAAAAAAAGAGAAATGGAGAGAGCGAGAGAGAGAGAGTGCGGGGAGAGGAGAGAAGCTGCCCCTCCTCGGGACCTGAGCAGATCTTATGCTCAGGTGCTTCAACTCCCCCCACGCATACCCCCCCATCATTACCCTACCCATCTGCCTCTTCGATCTCCGTTCCACCCTACACTACCGTCCAAAAACCCTCCTCAAAACGTCACTTCAAATCCCACCGCCATAAACACTCCCCCTCTCTCCAATCCAAAGCCATATTTTCAACCTAAACCCACCAACATCTTCCCCCCAAAACCCTATTTTTGGAGACGCCCTGCACGCCGTTCAACACAGCGGAAAATGGAGATGAGATGCTTCAAATGCGGAGACGGCGACCATCTGGCTGCGGACTGCAGAAAGCTAGGCTTTCACTGCTTTAACTGCAAGAAGTTTGGGCATAAGGCGCGGGATTGCCCTCTCCACAGCAGGCCAGAGTCGCTAGAGGTCACGCTTCCCAACAACAATGCAATTACTCAAGCCCTATCAACACTGTATGCGAGTGCCTTCCTTCATCTGATCAACCCACGTCGGATCCCCCCAACGAAGGAGCTGGAGCATGCATTCAATTTTGCGTGGGGAAGGCGAAGCTATTGGTGGACACTTAAGCGTGTCAGTGATGGGGTTTACCATGTTCAATTCCAGACTGCGACTGAGGCGGAAGCGGCGATTGCAGAAGGGGTCTTTAATTTTTCTGGGTTCAATGCGACTTTCTCGCCATGGTCTGCTGAGTTCGGGGCAAGGTTGAGACCGAAGCCTTCTTACATTTGGGTAAATTTGCAACTCCTCCCCTTCCACCTGTGGAATAGCGAGTCAGTTGAGCACTTGGTTAAAGGCTTTGGCAAGCTTATCACCCTCAGCCGAGAGATGCTGAATGCTGAGAGTAGAGATCAAGCACTTGTGCTGCTTGAGGTTGAAGACCTTTCCCTAGTACCAAAAACCTTGACTGTTAAGTATGCAACTCCCTGGGATCAGAAGATCAATATTCATGACGTTCCAGTCCTATTGCTTGGGAACCCAATCCCAGTGGAAGATGTTCAGACAGGCAGAGTCCAACTGTTCAACACTAAGGCAACGGCGGAGCCGGGAAGCACGAGTTTTTGGAGACCTGTCAACCCTACAGTTAACAGAGGTGAGGATACGGCGGAGCGCCGGGAGCGGCACATGGCCATGGCGGTAGAGAAATTTTCAAATCCCCGCAATTTGGGGGAGGGGCAACAATTGGGCGCGCAATCCTCGCATGCAGCTCCAAATATGGTATTCTTTCAAAATGCTCCCAATCAGATTGATTTTGCGCCATCTATGGAGATTGCACCAATCGCTCCGCAAGTTCCGAAATCAACGGCAGATCCTGCAGCGCAGCAAATCCCCATAATCACAGCACCAATATCAAATCCAACTGGCAATCTTCTAGAGGGAGGCCCACAGGCTGACAGGGCAATTTTACACATCACTGGTGATGGTGAATCCTCGGCTGATAACTCCAAGAATGACTTTCGTGAGATGATATGGGAAGGAAAATCGATTAATCTTCCGCTTTCCCTTTTTGACAAAATCCAACCAGTTGTTGAAGCTGCGCTCCAAGACACAGAGCAGAGAGAAGCTGAAAATGCAGATAAAGAAGCTTCAGGGAATTCAGATGATGGCAACAGCAAGACTGCTACTTTCCGCACTCGTTCACTGTTGAAAAGAACTGCTAGTCGCACAGCCTACTCATCCGCTGCCGTTCCTCCAGGATTCCAAGAGGGCCCCTCCAAGAAGGGGAAGCAAGTGCGTCCCATTAGCAAGCTCAGGAGCACCAGGCCCTTCATGAAGCACTTATCCTCCTCTATCAAGAAGAAGGCCTCAGGTACTTCCTCTTCGACTGCCTCTGTTTCCAACACACACCTAAATCCTTTCGCACTACTTTCAAACGATGATATTGTTGAGGTTGCGGCATCAATTGGAGTGGAGGCCCGAGGGCCACACTCAGTTTCTAAGCTCAGAGAATGCCAGAAAGCTGTAGTTGATCTCCCAGATCAACAACAGGATTCTGCATAGCATTCTTGATCATTTGCCTTTGATTTTGTGTGTATGGTATGGGTGTTTTTTATTCCTTATGAGGATTGCAAGTTGGAATGTTCGAGGGCTGGGCAACCCTAACAAATGCTCAGTTATCAAAGATGGTATCAAGAGTTGTGCACCTTCTATTATCTGTTTGCAAGAGACCAAACTCAAAAATTCCCGACCTCAAAAGCTCTCATCTGTGGGGGGGATGTGCATCACTAAATGGATTCAATTAGATTCTATTGGAAGCTGCGGGGGTATTTTATTGGGGTGGAATGATCAGATTCTTGACTGCACTTACTCAGCGATAGATATTTTTTCTGTATCTGCCTCTTTCAAATGTAGGATCTCAGCCAGAGAATGGTCAGTCACTACTGTATATGCACCATTTGAGTTAGATGATCGCGAACTCTGTTTTTTTGAAATAAAGCAGCGTCGGAGACTCCTGAAAGATGCTTGGGTGTTATGCGGAGATTTTAATGTCACAATGACAGATGAAGAGAGGTCCAAGGGCCGGGGCTCGAACAGAGACATGAAAGCTTTTTGCAGTTTCGTTCAAGAATTGGAATTGATTGATTTACCCCTATCAGGGAGGAAATTTACTTGGACAAACCAAAGAGAAGACCCGACTATGGCACGTTTGGACAGAACACTGATTTCCGCGGAGTGGGACACCCTATTTCCAAACTGCATTCAGTATTCGCTCCCGAGAATAGCCTCTGATCATTGTCCCATTGTTCTTGATGATCAAGTCATCCCTAAAAGGGTGAACTATTTTAAATTTGAAAAAGCTTGGTTGCTCAACCCATCCTTCACACCGGCTGTTAGAGAATGGTGGCATTCTTTCAGGTGTAAGGGAAATCAGGTTGAAATATTTGCAACTAAACTTTTGCTTCTCAAAAGAAGGATCAAAGCATGGAAGAATGAAACCTTTGGAGATACTACGCGAGTTAAAAAGGCATTGCAAGATAAACTGCTCAAACTGGAAATTGAAGCTGAAACATCTTCAAGTGCTCTTGAGCAAATGAAGTCTGTACAGACGGAGCTCCAAGGGATTATCAAAGCTGAGGCGACTTACTGGAGACAGCGCTCGAGAGTGCAATGGATAAAGGAAGGAGATGCAAACACGCGTTTTTTCCACTGCATTGCAAATGGCCGAAGAAGAAGAAACTTCATCCACAGTCTAGTTCTTGATGGTAATCTTGTAACGGAACCACTCCAAATCAGAGCCGCTTTTGAGCAACACTTCTCTTCCATATGTGGTACAACCACTGACTCTGATTTTCAAATCGATTGGAACTCTCTCTATCCCAATAGGCTTCAAGATCCTGATCTTTTGGAGGCACCTTTCACTATAGATGAGATCAAGACAGCGGTATTCGCAATGAGCAGTGATAAAGATCCGGGACCAGATGGCTTTTCTATGAGCTTCTACCACACTTTCTGGGATACTATCAAAGACGATTTAGTTAATATGCTCCTAGCGATCCAGAGAGGTGACTGTGATTTATCTAGGATGAACTATTGCAACATCATCCTCATCCCCAAATGTGAGGGGGCCAATTCTGTCTCTGAATTCAGACCAATCAGTCTGCTCAACTGCTCCCTTAAGATTTTTACTAAACTGCTGGCAAACCGGCTTGCCCCGATGCTACACACCCTTGTCTCTTCTTCCCAAAGTGCTTTCTTGAAAGGTAAATCCACGATAGACTGTTTTGTTGTGGCACATGAAGCTATCAATTTATGCAGTAGACAACACTCCGACACCATTCTTTTTAAAATTGATTTTGCCAAGGCTTTCGACACAGTCAATTGGAATTTTCTTCTACAGCTCCTTGTAGCTAGAGGTTTTGGTCAGTCCTGGTGCAGATGGATTCATATGATATTGAGGAGTGCAAAATCATCTATCCTCATTAATGGGGAAGGAGGTCGATATATTAAATCCAAGAGAGGTTTGAAACAGGGAGATCCACTTTCCCCAATGCTCTTTATCTTGGTTGTAGATGTCCTAGCACAAATGCTCAATTGTGGTCGACGAAATGAAATCTTCTCCTCACTGCCAGTCAGAGGAGCAATTGCCAACCTATCCTTGCTGCAGTTTGCGGATGATACTTTGCTTTTTTGCAAAGGTGATGAAGATGAGGTGATTAACCTTAAATTAGCCCTACACTTATTTGCTAATATATCTGGTCTTGCTATCAATTTTGATAAATCGTCCTTAGTTTATTTTGGACGATCCCAAATGAAGCTCCACGCCTTCTCAACTATTCTTGGATGCAAAGAGGAGAAGTTGCCCCTCAAATACCTTGGTATGCCTCTCACTTCAACTAAGCTCAGCAAACAGCACTGGCAACCACTGCTCCATAAGATCCAGAGACGTCTATCAGTGTGGAAGGGTAAAATGCTTTCGAGAGGGGGCAGGTTGGTTCTTATAAATTCTGTGCTTAGTGCCCTGCCGGTTTATTATGCCTCTTTCTTTAAGCTACCACTTTGGGTCATTAGGAGAATTGATCAGATCCGAAGTAGATTCTTCTGGTGTGGTTCAGATGCTAATATCAGAGGCATTGCTAGTGCGCAGTGGTCACGTATATGTCAGCCAAAAATGCAAGGAGGACTGGGGATTCTAGACATTAAGGTCTTTAATGAAGCCCTCCTTATGAAGTGGTGGTGGAATTTGCTGGCATCCGATTCCCTCCCAAGCCAAACTCTCCGCAGCCTTTATCAACGAAGTGATCCAAACCAATTCATATGCCCTTCTACTGCCTCAAACTTCTGGAAGGGAATTTTTCCGCTTAAAGACCAATTTCTTTGTAACATCAGATGGAGCCTTGGCAAAGGTACACTTATCAATTTTTGGAAGTCCAAATGGATTCATGGAGCCAGTGTGTCTTCCTTATTCCCGACCCTCACTGCAGCGGCATGGAACCCCGAAGCTGACATCACATCACAGGGATCTTGGTCAAATGGCTTATGGACTTGGCAACCCAGGCTAAAGTGTGTTCTTACTGACTCAATGCGTGAGGACAAAAGGCGCCTGCTAGAGTTGCTCGTGGATTTCCAGCCCTCTTCTTCTGAAGACCTACCATCATGGACACTGACTACTTCTTCTTCTTATACTGTCAGTTCGGCTTATAACTTCTTCATTATGGCTGGCCTTCGTTCCCCTTACTACATTGCAACTTGGACATCGCCTGCACCGCTCAAATGCAAAGTGTTCATATGGCTGCTGAGTTGGAACAAGCTTAACTCGAAGGAATTCCTTCACTCTAAGGGATGGTCGGGCGACACTACATGCACAGCTTGTGCATGTCCTGTCGAATCGACCTTTCATATATTTTTTGAATGCCCAATTGCTGCCGCAACCTTGAAACACTTCTCTGATATGCTTAATATCCACACTTTGCCCCATAATTTACACGAGTGTTTCACGACATGGTGCTTTGGGAATCATAATATCCGACTCACTTGGCATCTGTTAACTATCTCAGTTTGCTGGAACATGTGGCTTGCTAGAAATCAACACATTTTTACTTCAAAGGCTATGCAAACAAAAGAGATTATCTCTAATGTCATTTTCTCTTTTCGTTCTTGGATAGATGGCATGGACAGCGGGAGGAAGAAAGCAAAGATGATGGAGGAATTGGATGCGGCAGGAGTACAGGATGCTTTGGTCAAGCAAGCACTGTTTAGGGGAGATCGGATGGATAGTGATGTGGGGAGTTGTTCGTCCTAATCGACGAGTGGTTGTGAAAGATTAGACTGACTTGTGCTGATCTTTTTTTCATCTTTTGGACTGACTTTTTATACCGGCTTCATGTATTATGTTTTTCTGTTTTTTGGGCTATCTGTTTTGGAGGATGATTACGAGCACTGCTGTTAAGATGGGGAAGGGGGATGAGATCATGATGTTGTGTCTAGTAGAGGAGTACGACAGTAGTCCGCTGCCCTCTCTACGATACAACTACATGCTATCTCAAACCTAGACCCATCTGTGACTCGGTCTTTATCTTTTTGTAACCTCCATCCAGATTTTTGTAATAGCTGCTACAAACTTTTTATTAGTAATATATATTTTGAGGTAGGCTAATCCTACCTTTTACTCGTCAAAAAAAAAAAAAAAAATGAAGTACTCTCTCTCTTGGCTCTCAATGGAGGCCAATAACAACAATATATAGAGATCTAGAGAAATCTTAGTTTGATATTTTGATATAATAGTCTTTAGATATTCCTGAAGAGATAATCCTACGATAAGAGCCGTCAGATCTAACTTGAAGAGCAAGTTGGGCTTCACACGAATCACCAAGATCCGACCCAAATTGTCCATCAGCGCCGCACGCGGTCGATCGCAACGCAAGGTCATTCGACCGTCCCCCTCTCGAGAACTTCTGCAAAGTTGGACGGTCGCCCGCACCCCAAGTACGGTCGGCCGCAACTCTATCTGCTGCTACAGTTGCTGACTGTTTCCCTTACTTCCACTCCGTCTCCAATCATCTCGATTTCTCCTCATCGTCTTCTTATCTAACATAGTATGCAGGACATAAATTCAACACCTACTAGAAATTTTTACTTTTAAAAAATGGTATTTATTAAGACATGCATTGCACCCGGTGAATTACCAGTATATATAGTTTTTGAGCCTGATGTAGCAACGAAGTGAGTGATCTTCTTCAACGTTAGTACCTTCTCTACCTCCATAAGCTAACTCTTTAGTTCGAGATGTTTGACAGTATTCGGCCCAAAATCAATTTTCAAATACTCTTGAAACTTGATGCTGAAATCCATTTCATACAATTGAAGAAGCCATCGTTTTGTTTGCATTTCCCCACTGTGAATAATCAATACAAAACAAAATGCACGAAACTCTAAATTTCAAAATACTGAAACGAGGACAGAAAGTGAAATTCTAAACAAACAAAAGGGTGGGTAGTGATAAAACCAAAGCAAAACCCCCTTGAGAAAATTAACTACGGTTTGTTTCACTTGAAAACAACAGATTACCTAACGTCACACAACACACTCTCTTATTTGTTAGCAGAAATTGTCACTTTGCTCATCACCAACTTTCTATCTAAACCCCCCTCGGACCAGAACTCTGTTACCTCTCAGCCTCTGATTCTCATTTTTGAAGAGAAGTGAAGAGAAGATGGCATGGGCTGGATTTCTCTCGGCTGCTGCAGTCGTTGGGTACACCGGGCTGCGAGCTGATACGAGCAGTCGAGCAGAGAGCTGTTTCAAGCAAAGGGTGGGCATTACTGTTAGGTGGTGAGAAAAAAAAAAACTTCTGCCTTTTCCATTTTTCTTCTTCTCCTCATTCCAATCTTCAGGTTTGAGAAAGTAAAACGGAATGGGGAACCAACAGGCTCGAGCTGTCTATGCGCAGAAAGAATGGGAGAAATCCGGGTATAAATAACTAGGCCCTCTATTGCGAGAGTAGGACGGAAGGTTGAAGCTGCTTGCTGATTTGATTGCTGATTTGATTTTATTGCGAGACTAGGACGGAAGGTTCATAACTTCAAGGTTGCGAGACTACGCATTGGATGAATGGATTTCTATATGGATGACTTAAGAATGTTAAGAACTTAATATAACTCATGGATGTACTGTTTTCTTGCTGATTTGATTGTTTATGATGAGTCATATGATATATAGTGCATATAGATGAACAAAGAAGAGTCTTTACTGTGCATGCATATATGTATACTGTTTTGATATTTTGATGAAGAAAAACTTGACTAATACATGTTGTATTGCATATAATCATGGGCAAACTGATGTAAATAGTTGGTGTGGGCCTAACAAAGTGCAAAGAGGATTTTGAAATCAAAAGATCGAGTTTTGAAGTTTGAAGTTAGGTATTTGACTTCGGGTCTGATTATACATAATCGAAGTGGATTTTTTTTTGAGTTTTGTGAAGTTTCACTTGGATCTTGATTTCTAATGATATTGAAACTGAATTGAACAATATAACATTCATACACACTGATTCTTGATGCTTAAATTGATGCATGAACACATATATATAGACATATATACATATATATAGTTTCTGATGTTTTAAAGAAGTTTTGTCAAAAAAATTAATCTTTTATGGATTTTGATGAGAGTTTAAATGATTTATAAACTCCAGTATATTAGACGAGTTGTATTTGATCATCTTAGGATTTTAAATTTACAAATTTATGCTTTTAAAGATTATAATCGAAGTATCAGTTAAAGTGCACGAATTTTAAAGCTATCTGAATATCAGCCGACAGTCGACCGTCCACTTTTTAAACTAAAATGACAGTCGACTGTCAATTGTGAGATTTTAGATTTTTAGTATGTCGATCGACCGTCGTTTTTTTTGAATTGTTTTGACAGTCAACAGACAGCTGCTGTGTGGGCTGTTTTGTTGAGTTTTCGTCGTTTTTCTTAAACGATTATTTCTTCGAACTTATGCACTATTGATCTACTGTTTTAGATGAAGTTTTTGCTAAAGATTACCATATTTTACGGAGAGTTATATTTTGATAGAGTTTAACTTGTATATCTATGACTTTAAGAAGCGAAATATATATGGATTTCAAGATATGGATGTTTTGTGATTTTTCTACGACTTCAAAATATGAAACTTAGTTATTTAGTGGATTTAATATCTTATTTCAGTTCTAGAAATTTGCGAGTTTTTGGATAAATTTGAATTTGTTGACTTGAAAGTAGTTTTCTTGATATAAACGATTTGGTGATGGAGTTAAGAGTTTTATTGAAAGATTTTGTGTTGATATTTGATTTGTGAGTCTCTAGAGGTTGAGTGAGATTCCTGTAAACCGGCAGATGAGATTTTGTGGATTTGACCAGTTGGGCCTTGGGGTTGTTTTGTTGGAATTAAGTTCAGCAGGATACACCAACTCTAGAGAGAGAGAGAAAGTTGTGTTTTTAGTAATAATAACCAACCTATGGACATGTACTAGTGGAGATGTGATAGAACTTGGGAAACGTAAGTATATGCTCAGTTGTTATTCCGACGGATGCGTTCCAGGACTGTGTATTGTTGTGTCCCGAGAGGACAGTTGGTATGTTCGCGTGTCGAGGATCAGCAGGCCTATTCACGGAACATACGGTGCATTCGCGTGTCGAGGGTCGGCGGGCCTATTCACAAGATGCACTGTGTATCTGCACGTCGAGGGTCGGCAGACCTATTCGTGGGGCACACGGTAAGAAGGTGATTCTCCGGCTTTAGAGCTATGCTTACATGATGCTTGCGCGTCGAGGATTGTTAGGGCTATTCGTAGAGTAATCTAAATCTTGTTTCTATCACCGTAGTAGGATTAGATGCATAACGAGGGATTAAACCCTATAAAGTGGAGAACAATAAGGGCTTGCAGCAGACCTATGTAGTATAGAATGCATAGAATCTGATAAGTATGCATTAGAGAGTCATCATACTGTATTTGTGTTTTCTTGACTTGTATTGTGCATGATGTTTTTCTGTTTTCCTATATTTGACACTTAATCTAGTTTCACATGATGTTTTCATACTTTATTTATCGTTATTTCATTATCCATATGTTACTATTGTTGGAATGTGTTGGCTATGAATTTATTTATATTTATATTGTATTTCTTTTAATGTCTCTCACACCGTTATGGCTGACCCCTGTAGTTTTGGTGGTTAGGATTATCGCTAGCCTCATGTTTTACAGGTAGGTACCGTTAGCTTGGGATTGGATGCTTGTGGTAGAATGGTAATGTGTTTTATGTAATTTGTAAAAAAATGTGTTGTAAAAGAAAGAAATTGTAATTCATGGTGTTTAATTTTCCGCTGTACTATGTAAAGAATTGTTGTAATAAAAGTTGAAAAATTATCTGTGTTTGGCTATGTTTACTATACATTGTGGTAGATGCTGGAAATTGTGCCATGTATTTCTGAGTTTATTATATTGAAAATTCGGGGCGCTACATATGTGGTGCTCAGTTCTTTTATCAACTAGTCTGATATGCATCTGGGTTTATAACTACTATGTTTCTAACTCTTATTTGCTGAATGGGTGTGCATAGGACCCACAGCAAGATGCCAGGCTACTACGACGGGAGATACTGGACACTGTGGAAGCTGCCCTTGTTTGGATGCTCTGAGGCTTCCCAAGTTCTTAGCAAGATCGAGGAATGCAAGAAGACTTACTCAAATGCTTACATTTGTCTCCTCTCCTTTGACAACATTCACCAGTGTTAGTGCATGGCATTTGTCATCTGGAAGCCTACCTCTGCCTAAGAGATTGTTAGTTCCCTAGTATAGTAGTATCTGGTTATCTGTGTTTGATTTCCCTTTTCGAGCAAGAGAATAATGTATATGAAAGGAACCTCATTGAGGCTTGCTGGCTTGGGTTCCCTTTAAACAGAGATGACACTGAAGTGTTATTTGGTTTGTTCTCCTTTTAGTTGGCGCCCTTGTTAAACATAATAATTGGGCTATATGCATAATGATATCTTTAAAGAAAAAAAAAACTAGTTAAGAAGGAATGCTGAAGAGTTGAAAATCTACGGGGCAAAGTGTAATTTTTGAATTTTCTTTTATTAATTTTTATTGCTAGGTAAGGCAAAGTGTTAAATATATAATGGTGCTGTCATTATCATGCACATTCCTCGTTACATGTTAAAAGATGATAAATACCTTAGAACACTGAAAGTGGGGTTGGAGTAATTGTTGGGAATGGGGCGTCAACAAACACCTCTGCTCGCAGCGGAACTAATTAAAGCAATGAGGAAGTTGAAGAGATGAGACGAATCAATTGAGCAATGAGGAAGTCAAGTAGATCCACCAATCCAAACACAAACGCGACGAGGATTTATCCCGGTTAGCTTTTGCTTAATCTGGGGGGGAAATATAGGGAGATCTGATATTCAACTAGAGAGATTATAAGGAGTTACTGATTCACTCAATATAAAGGATTAAAATCACCCACCAAGAACTCTCTCTCAAGCCTCTCTTTGCAATGGAGAAAATAATCTATGAAGTACTCTACTCTTATATTGGAGGAGTTTACAATATATATAGAAGAATAGAGAGAAACCTATGTTTAATCTTGATTCTCAGTCGTCCGATATAACCTGGAAAAAAAGTAACTGAGTAGGAGCCGTACGACCTAACTTAGAGTTGAAGATTGGGCCGAACGACCTAACAAATCAAGGCCCAAAACGAACATAGTGCCGCGGTCGGTTGACCGTCTAATAAGACCAGTCGACCGTCCACCTCTCGGCCAAACCCAGTGTAACTGCGGTCGGGTGTGCGATCGGGGGTGCGGTTGACCACAACTTGGGACAGTCGACTGCAACTATGCCTGCACTATTGCTGCTCTGTTTTCTTCCACTCTCTTCGACGCTTCGACCTCCATGCTTCATCTTACCTTCTTCTAATCTGAACTACAAGTATTCAAGACACATTCCTAACAAACTCCACCTTGGATTGCATACGAGTGCTATCACATGATGTGGTTTTCATCTCCAAACTCTAATGAACTCCTCCACTTGCAAAAAAACTTAGAACAATAGCTTCTTCTTCTAGTTGAATTGATCTCTACCCAATCTCACCTGATCCAGTGTAGCCCCTCAAAAGCACACCTCCGTCGATGTACCCACGAAGTTGCCAAACTCCGCACGAACTCCACTTATCCTTAGGCTTTCTTCACCTCTCGACGATATTTGGACGTCGTGGTCTTGTCTCGATGATTCTAGTTGCAGCTAACTAGCTGAGCTTGCGGGAAAAAAGGAAAAAGAACTAACAACCCATGCGCATGATTTTTGGATTCCCCAAAGCTTGTAGAGATTGTGTTGGCTTGGCCCAACCACTCTCATACCTCTAATCACTTCACGATGACCTTGAAAAACAGACAGAACTCCACCTCGAGCTGTGTACCTACAACGCCGTGCATCCAGAGTTCCCAAGGAAATCAGATTCTGTTTCAACAGAGAAACATGTAAAACATCCCATAAAGTGAACAAATTTAGACCTGACATCTTCAACTCAACTGTCCCCTCACCTGCTACTTCACAAATCTCCCCAATTTCCGTTGTCACACAACGCCTTGTAGTAGACTTATAGGTAGAAAACAACTCCCTCTTGGAGTAAATATGAGAAGAACTCTCTGAGTCAAGAAGCCAACTAGAATCCACTTCCAAAGAATTTGAAACAAGAAAACACGAATCACCTGAATCAAAGGCACTAACCACATTAGCGGCTGAACTCTCGTTCTTTGCGCTCTCCTGATTCTGCAACTTCCAACAATCTTTCTTGATATGCCATGGCCTCTTGCAATAACGACAACAGATCAAATCCTTTTGCAAAGCACTTTGTCTTCACCCCGAAGGACCTTCCACTACTAGACACAACTTGTAGGAATAGACGGTGATTTCTGAGTCTCCTTCCTAAGTTGATTTTCCTTCTATGCTTTGCTTACACCATCGACCGAAATACTATCCTTGGAAAATCTACCGTGTAGCATGGTAGTTATCAAAAGCTCGTACGAATTCGGTAGTGAATATATCAGGTTGAAAGCTTTATCTTCCTCTTACACAACCGCGTTAATCTCCTTAAGTTCAGATAATATCTTATTGAACTCAATAATGTGGTCTTGGAGATCGGTACCTTCCTTCATAGATAAATGGAATAGTTTCCTCTTCCAATGCATCCGATCTAATAACGAAGAACCAGAGTAGTCAGCTATGAGTTTTTCCCACAAACTCGCCGCATCAGTTTCTTCCAGAAATCTGCACTTGACCTCGTCCGCCAAGGATAGCCAGATCAGATTTATGGCTCTTTCATGAATATCTTCCCAAACATTCTCCTTCACGTCGGATGACCTTTCTTTCTTCTTAACGGCTAACTGCAAACATTCTTGAACAAGGACATCATACATGTCAACCTTGCAAAGATTGATATTGATCTTTCCATCGAATTTCTTGATCTTCAAAAGACTGTGACATGTTATCTTAATCAAGGAACTCAGCAACCTGAAGCTCTGATACCAGTTGTTGGGATTGGGGCGTCAACAAATGCCTCTGGTCGCAGTGGAGCTAATTAGAGCAATGCGGAAGTCGAAGAGATGAGACGAATCAGTTGAGCAAGCAAGTAGATCCACTAATCCAAACACAAATGCAATGAGGATTTATCCCGATTAGCTTTTTCTTAATCCGGGGGAGAAATATAGGGAGATCTGATATTCAATTAGAAGAGATTACAAGGAGTTACTGATTCACTCAATACAAGGAATTAAACTCACCCACCAAGAATTATCTCTCTCGAGTCTCTTTTTGCAATAGAGAAAAGAATCTATGAAGTACTCTACTCTTATATTGGAGGAGTTTACAATATATATAGAAGAATAAAGAGAAACCTAGGTTTAATCTTGATTCTCAGTTGTATGATATAATCTAAAAAAGAAGTAACTGAATAGGAGGCGTACAATCTAACTTGGAGTTAAAGATTGGACTGAAACGACCTAATAAATGGAGGCCCAAAATGAACACAGCGCCGCGGTCGGTCGACCGTCCAACAAGATCGATCGACCGTCCACCTCTTGGCCAAACCTAGTGCAACTAAGGTCGGGGGTGCGGTCGACCGCAACTTGGGACAGTCGACCGCAACTATGCCTGCACTATTGCTGCTCTATTTTCTTCCACTCTCTTCGACGCTTACCACGAGTATTCAAGACACATTCCTAACAGTAATAACATGGGCAACTGTAAACATGGGGTTTAAATAAAAAGTAAATATTTTTTAAAAATAGGCTATATAATAGCACATTCACTCACTCTCATCTTATAATAAGAGGAAAAAAATTATTGTACCATCATGCATAAAAGATACTAGCACATTCACTCACTCTCATCTTATAATAAGGAGGAAAAAATTATTGGACCATCATGCATAAGAATCGGTAGTTTTCACCGTTGTATATGCTTTGACACACATGAAGAAAATGGAGAATCACTAATTTCTTTAACTTTTGCAAGTAGACTAAACACGAAGAGGAAAGAGAGGGCAAAAGAAAAAAATTTGCCTCCTACAAGATCCTCCGAATGTAGGAGTAGACCGAGGGTTGAATAGGGAGGCAATACAAACGCAAATAGAATCCCCGACATTTATTTTGATCTTTTCCGGCGTTTCTAAATGCTGGGGATTAACCAGCTGGCACTTTCAAAATCGCCGCCGCAAATGCCATCGTTGTCCCCGCCAGGGTTTCTTGCACGCTACATAAACTGCTTCATGATGTACTTGCATCCGAAACCTCGCATCAGGTCTACAAACGTGCCCCTTCATCATTAGCTTCTTCATTTTTGCAAGAAAATCTCAAGAATAGTAGTTTAGATTGTTAATGCATCCACGAAGATCATGCTGATAATTAATTTGTTATTTGTGCCATGCTTCAGATAATTCTATATAATTTTGATATTGATTCAATTTTCTTCTCTTTGAATTACAGAAAAATGTTTTCATTTAAAAGTTATAGATGATGAACATAACAATTGAATGATTTTATTCTGTGATAATCTATCTATTAGATATGAAAATTGTATGCATGTTCAGCTGCATTGATGCATTGATACCGCTAGCAATTATATTTTAAAAAAAAATCAAGAAAGTGTACTTTGAAATTCAGTTTAAAATGTTTGTAGTGATTGAATTTTTAAAATAATCCTGGAGGGAATGAAATAAAATGGAAACGATGTATGGGTCAACTTTTCTAGGTCCTCTCCATTGCCATATTAAAAACATCAAGTGCACTCATATGCTCATATTATTCATCAACATCGACAACAACATTAAAATAATCCTGTATGTGTTGGAAATATTTTTGGCAGATTTTCCGGACTTGATTCCGGTGGGTTCCGGCGACCGGCGCGCCGAAAAGTGACTGTGTTCCTCTCGTCGAGTACTATTCCGTAATGTACTCGTTCGCCAAAAACGGATTCCATATGATTGAGAAATCTTGGTCCAAAATTGGGTACTCGAAATGTAATAACATAGAAATTTGGAGAAAATGGATAGTCCTACATCGAAAGTTGAGTAAGATTTCTCTAATATATAAGCTAAATAAATGGACTAAAGGGTGTAGCCCTGGGGTTACTATTAATATGTAGTGGAGAGAGGACCTAGCCAAAGTTATAAACGCACGCGCGCGTGCGGCTCCGGCTCCGGGCTCGGCTCGGTTTGGTTTGGGCCAGCCTGAACTATTTTTTACTGTGCTCCGAATTTTTCCTGGGATCCAGCTTCTCTCCCTTCTGTTGAGGCGTTTGGAATTTTGTAACTATATCATAACTTCTGTAACAACAGAATAATGGATCCATCAGTTACGGCTCTAATCTCCTATAAAATCTAGTTATTTTGATAAGTCATTCACACTATTTTTTTTTTTTTTTTATCTCTTCTCATTTTTCTTCTGCGTCTGTCTGAGAGTGCAACGCAGGTACTGGTTCGCTGGTGTCTCTGAAGCTTGGGTGCTGCTCTACAGAGAAGGTAATACAGTTGTATCCTGGGAGGCTATTCGTCAAGAACTGTCACACTACGGGGCGAATTTTGCTTTAAGGACAGAGATTTTAATCTCGACTCTGTATAAGTTCTGTCTGGTTTGTATTTTATTACCTGTAACTCATCTTCTTCACAAAGATTATTAGAAACAGTTTACTTTATGAAATTCAAGTTCTAACAATCTTAAAGCAAAATTTTCCCCTCTATTTCTAACAGTTTTTGTGAAGACTTGTACAGGTGTTGTTTATCATTTCGGAAAAAAAACAACATTCCAATTTTTTAACAGTTGAATTTTTAACTGTTTCAGAAAGAAAATAGAGAACAAACAAACTGAGAATGTCAGTGGACAAAACTCTGTGACACAGAATGTGACTGCACAACTGGTTGCGGTACAAACGGTCGTTCTGCCCACACATATAACTGTGGGAGAAAAACCTGATAAGTTCAGTGGAACTGAATTCAAGAAGTGGCAAGGAAAGATGCAACTCTACCTGACCACCTTGAAGCTGGAAAGGTTTTTGACTGAAACTGTCTCTATGTTGGCACCTATGGATGCTCACTTTGTTGCTGGTGTTGATGCATGGACTCAATGTGACTATCTATGCAGAAATTACATCCTGAACGGTTTGGTAGACCCGCTCTACAACGTGTACAGTGTCTTCAAGACATCCAAACTACTATGGATGTTTTTGGAGAAGAAGTACAAAACTGAAGATACTGGCTCCAAGAAGTTTGTAGTTGGCAAATAACTGGACTACAAGATGGTTGACTTCAAGACTATTGTGAGTCAAATTTAGGAGCTGTAAGTGATACTGCACGAAATTGCTGCAAAGAACATGACGTTGTGTGAACCATTCCGGGTTGCAGCGTTCATTGAGAAGCTTCCACCTGGATGGAAGGACTTTAAGAACTATCTCAAGCACAAGAAAAAGAAAATGTATCTTGAGGACCTGATTGTCAGGTTGCGGATTGAAGAAGACAATCGCATGGCTGACAAGTCTTATGAAATAAGTCCATAGAAAAAGCCAACATGGTGGAGCACGAATAGAATGGCAAAAAGAGAAAGTTCTTGCTATAGGACTCGAACAAGAAGCTTGTTACAAAATGGTTTGCTAGAAAATGCCACAAGTGTGGTAGGCTTGGGCACAAGATATCTGAATGTCGCAGCAAGGATGACATCCATGCTGGAACTAGAAAGGTGAAAGGGAATGAGAAAGCCCATGTGCACATAGCTGAGAACCTGTCCACTGGTCTCTCTGACTTGGACCTTTGTGCTATTGTATCGGAGGTCAATCTAGTAGGGAGCAATCCTCGTAAGTGGTGGTATGATACTGGAGCCACCAAGCACATCTGCTCGGACAAAGAGATGTTCACTTCATACCAGAAATGCAACAAGGATGAATAGTTGTTCATAGAAAATTCTTCCACTTCCATGATTAAAGGAATAGGGAAGATAGTGCTGAAGATTACTTCTGGTATAGAACTAACACTAACAAATGTGTTGCACGTTCCGGATATTCGCAAGAACCTGGTCTCAGGATCTGTGCTGAGCAAGAATGGATTTAGGATCGTGCTTGCTTCTGACAATTTTGTACTTTCAAAGAATAGGGTGAACTTGGAAAATGGGTATGTTAAGGATGGACTGTTCAAATTTAATGTAATGACAGTCATCCCAAAATCTGTTGTTCCTGTTGTTTCCAAAATTAATGAAATGAATCATATTGCTTATGTTGTTGAGTCTTCTTTTGTTTGGCATGAAAGACTAGGTCATGTTAATTTCAATTCTCGTAGATTAATTAACATGAATTTACTACCAAAATTTAAGGTAGATAACTGCGACAAATGTGAAGTTTGCACAGAGGCCAAACTCACTAAAACTCTATCCGGTTCTGTAGAAAGAAACACTGAAACTCTAGGTTTAATTCACATGGGTCTGTGTGATTTAAAATTAGTGCATATCAGAGGCGGTAAAAAGTATTTTGTGACGTTCATAGACGATTGCACAAAATACTGCTATGTGTACTTGTTACATAGCAAAAATGAGGCCTTAGATAAATTCAAGGAATATAAGCTTGAGGTTGAAAATCAACTTGGCAAAACGATTAAAATCGTTAGGAGTGATAGAGGAGGGGAATATGACGCACCGTTTAATATGTTTTGCTCTGATCATGGAATAGTTCATCAGACCACTGAACCTTACTTACCTGAATCAAACGGTACTGCCGAGCGCAAGAACCGAACTCTGAAGGAGATGATGAATGTCTTGTTGTTGAATTCTGAGCTACCCCAGAACATGTGGGGGGAAGCGTTGCTGACCGCCAACTATATTCTTAATAAAATATCTCACAAAAAAACTGGCAAGCTAATGTACCTTCGTATAAATACCTCAAAGTGTGGGGGGTGTCTAGCAAAGGTAGTAGTACCTACTCCCAAACATGTCATAATAGGACCTAAGACCGTTGATTGTATATTCATAGGCTATGCACACAATAGTAGTTCATATCATTTCTTGGTATATAAATCGAATATACCAAACGTGCATGTGAATACAATAATAGAATCAAGGAATGCTTCCTTCTTTGAACATGTATTTCCGAGCAAGAATGCTACGTATCCCAAATGTACACGTAAAAAAGGGAGTGCAAGAAATTCGGTTGATGAACCAGGAGATGATAATGATGAACCTAGACGAAGTAAACGGGCTAGAACATCAAAGTCATTTGGTCCTGACTTTGTAATGGCCTTTCTGTTAGAGAATGAGTCTAGAACATTCAAGGAAGCCATGTCTACGCCTGATGCTCCTTTGTAGAAGGAAGCAATCAAAAGTGAAATAGACTCCATCATGCAAAATCATACATGGGAGTTGGTCGATCTGCCTTCTGGATGTAAAGCTCTAGGATGCAAATAGATTTTCAAACGGAAATTGAAACCAGATGGTTCAATAGAGAAACATAAGGCTAGACTTGTGGTACAAGGATTTAAGCAAAAGAAAAGCCTAAACTTCTTTGATACTTATTCTCTGGTCACAAGAATAACTTCCATAAGAATACTGATAGCTATTACAGCTCTACGCAACCTCGAAATACATCAAATAGATGTCAAAACCACCTTTCTAAATGGGGATTTAGAAGAAGAAATATACATGAAACAACCTGAGGGCTATGTAGTTCCTAGATAGGAAAACAAGGTGTGCAGACTTGTAAAATTATTGTACGGATTGAAACAAGCTTCAAAACAGTGACATGCAAAATTTGACAATATTATGATGTAAAATGGTTTCAAAATAAATGAATGTGATAAGTGTATCTACATCAAAGATACTCCAAATGGATATATTCTAGTGTGTCTGTATGTAGATGACATGCTCATTATTGGTAGCAATAATAAAATTATAAAACAAACTAAGAAGATGCTTAGGGGTCAATTTGATATGAAAGATTTGGAGTTGCAGATGTCATACTAGAAATCAAAGTTTCCAGAACATCCGAGGAAATTACTTTGTCTCAAGCTCATTACGCTGAGAAGGTACATGAAAGATTCAAGAATTACTCCAATGGGACTGCTAAAAGTCTTGTGGATCCCAGTCTTCACTTGTCTAAAGACACGGGTGACAGCATATCACAATTAGAATATGCATGTGTAATTGGGATTCTGATGTACTTAACAAGTTGTACAAGACCGGACTTGGTGCATTCAGTAAATGTACTGATCTATTACACAAGTAATCCATGGCGATGTCACTAGAAAAAATAACTAGAGTTTTGAACTACTTGCGACATACTCAGAGTTATGGGCTGTATTACACCAGATATCCAGCAGTACTAGAAGGATAAAGTGATGCCAACTGGATATTGGACTCCAATAACTCGAAATCCACTAGTAGGTATGTCTTCACTCTTGGTGGTGCAGTTGTGTCATGAAAATCCTCTCAACAAACGTTATTGGCTAGATCCATTATGGAATCTGAGTTTATTGCTTTAGACAAAGCGGCAGAGGAAGTAGAATGGCTTCGGAACTTTTTAGAGGATATTCCCATGTGGGAAAAACCAGTGCCTGCTATATGTGTACACTGTGACAGCCAATCGGCTATAACAAGGACACTGAGTTGTATGTATAATGGTAAGTCTCGTCATATCAGAAGGCCACACAAAACCATTAGACAACTGCTCTCAAATGGAATAATCTCTATAAAGTATATAAAATCGGCTAACAACCTAGCGGATCCATTTACTAAAGTTTTATCACGAGAGAAGATTGTGAGATCATCAAGAGGAATGGATTTAAAGCCTATGACGAAAGAGGATACTTGATGGAAACCCTACCTATGTAACGGGAGATCCCAAGATCTAGGTTCAAGAGGACAACTAAATCTTGTTAATTCGACGTGAGCACTGAGAGATTAAAATCTCGTACCCATTCTTAGGATGATAAATAGTTCAAGATGCAAGGGGTTAGGCTAACCTTGGCTTTTAATGATTCCTATAGCTTTGAAATAAAATGGGGTATGGCAGGATACTCTGTATGGGCAATCACTTTGTGAGTGTGAAATATGGCCGTTTCTAGGAGAATGAAGAGATGCTACATTCTCCAAGTTCACTCACGATTAACCATGATTGTTCAAGGCCAAAATGAACACAACAAGATAACCTAGTTCTGTAAGGAGATGAAACTGCGTGATAGCTATTGTCTAGGTTCACATCAAAGTCTGGGTAGTTCAAGACATCATGTTCACTACCTGGTCAAGTGAATCTGATGGCTACTCACTAGGGACGGTTCAAAGTTGAAAAATTACTACTATCCCTGATGCAGTGATTCTCTAATTGTACTCTCAAGTCTTTTCTGTCGTGTCTGCATTGCATTGTCTGATAATTTTCATTCATGTGGGGGATTGTTGGAAATATTTTTGGCAAAAATTTCGGACCTGATTTTGGTGGGTTCCGGCCACCGGCAGCGCCGGAAAGTGATTGGACTGCATTACTATTCCGTAATGTACTCGTTTGCCAAAAATGGATTCCGTCTGAATGAGAAATGTTTGTCCAAAGTTAAGTACTCGAAATGTACTAACCTGAGAATTTGGAGAAAATGGATAGTCCCACATTGGAAGTTGAGAAAGATTTCTCTAGTATATAATCTAAAGAAATGTTGGTCGAAAGTTGGCTCGGCTCGGTTCGGTTTGGTTTGGTTTTGTTTTGGCCAGCCTAAACTAATTTTTTCCCCGCTCTAAATTTTTCCTGGGATCCAGTTTCTCTCCCTTCTATTGATTTGTTTGGAATTCTGTAACTGATGCCAAAACTCTGTAATAGCAGAATAATGGATCCATTAGTTACAATTTTGTGTCATTACTCTGCTGTTACAGAGAAATGGATCCATCAGTTATACCTCTAATCTCCTATAAAATCCAGTCATTTTGGTCAGTCATTCACACTGTTTTATTTTTTTATATCTGTGTCTGTCTGATAGTGCAACACAGGTGCTGGTTCGCTTGTGTCTCTGAAGCTTGGGTGCTGTTCTTCAGAGAAGGTAATATAGTTGTATCCTGGGAGGCTATTCATCAAGAACCGTCACACTACGGAGCGAATTTTGCTTTAAGGACAAAGATTTTAATCTCAACTCTGTATAAGTTTTGTCTGGTTTGTATTTTATTACCTGTAACTTATCTTCTTCACAATGAGTATTGGAAACAGTTGACTTCATGAAATTCAAGTTCTAACAGTATGGAGGGAATGAAATAAAATGGAAACGATGTATGGGTCAACAACAACACATGGTCACGACTGATTCCATTTGGAAAAAGTAAAATATAGAAGAGGCATACAAACGAATGGGTACCCTACAATGTTTTTGTGAATGTTTAACTCCTGCCAAGAGGCAATTCATCAAACAGTTTACAAGCATAATCTACTTACTTCTCATAAACATTTCATTAAACAAACTGGAGGATCTGAGAAATGAAAAGCAATCAAAAAGAAATATCGCGGAAAAAAAATTAGTGAACAAACTCAAAAAAAAAGTACAACTAAATTAGCAAATAATTACATAATGTTTACGAAAGAGTGAGATTGAGGAGGAGGAGGACTGTGCGATGAAGGAAACAGCGGCGGAGGGAGCGAGAGCGAACTACAGCGGAGGGTCTTAAAAGAGTGAACGACGGGGACAAGTGCGAAATTGAACGACGACTGCGGGATGAGCTCGGAGAGGGAATGAAAAGAGATAGAGGAAAGTTGGGAATAGCTAGGGTTTCAGAGAGTTTGAGGAACATGATGGAAAGAGAGAGGGGAATAGCTAGGGTTTCTTCGTATTGGCGCGAAGAAGGCGACGAGGGAAAATGGGTTTCGGCGCGAAGAGGGAAAGAGAGAGGGAAGTGGTGGATTAAGGAGAAATGGTAGAGTTTACTGATAGGAGTTTATCCCCGGCGTTTGCAAAGGCCGGGGTACAACAACAACTCCGGCGTTTTTAAAAAAATGCCTAGGTAGATCTTCAACCCTCTAGCATTTTTTTAAAAACGCTGGAAAATTCCTGACAAAACTCCCAAATGCCGGAGTAGTTCCGCCGGGGTTTTCTATATCTTTTGTAGTGAGGAGAGGGGAAGGAGAAGATAACAAGAGCGGTGCTCCCACCAATATTATTGAAAACCTTTTTGGAATGAGGTGAGTGAATATAGGTTAGTGAGAAAGGTAATTAATTTGGAAAATTTTCACAAAACACCCCTTAGTAAAAAGTAATACCACGTAGTACCCATCTTGCATGTTTAGCTCATGTATTACTTTTGTTCATAATAATCTTACTTTGTTGAATTATTGTATAATAATTGTCATCTATATCCAACCAAAACAAAATGAATTCTTCAACCAAATAGATGAGACACGAAATATTCAATAAAACAAATAAACTATGACATTCAAGCATGTTTCGATAGACTAGTCGAGCAGATAAATATGACATTCTTTAGCCAAATAATTGAGACGAAATAAATTTAAACATATATATGCCTACTTTTAACTATTGGAGTTGGATGACATTATTTTTTTATGATCTCATTTTGCACAAAGTTACCATTATTGTTACTGTTATAGTTGGGTTTAAGGTTGTATGACATTATTTTTTATGATCTAACATTTTGCATAATATTAGCAAATAGAAAAAATAATAATTTAACATTTAGCATACTCTCTATCTGAGTGCTCAATGAACTACAATGCATTTTATGTTATACAATGTACATGTGACAATTACTCTGATATAACATTTACCTACATTTAAGCTGATAATAAAAATACTTGTAGGATAAATAATAACTGGAAAACAAAAAAATATGCATATGCGCTTGTTAAGAGACTAGATTATTTTTTTCTTTGGCCTGAATTCGTATACAGCACTTTAGGTTATGTTTTGTTGAGACCAGATATATAAACCAATTTCACTGCCATGTAGCCCTATATTAAGTCTACTTCAAATAATTTTTTTAAATTAGTATTGGGTGTGGGCCGCGCATGCGCGTTCCCACTCAGCAACAAATAATGACTTCCACTCTCCCACTTGGGGAGATGGTAAGCCAGCACACCCACTAAGTGCAATGTAGGCCACTAGCCTAGGCCTGAGCATTCTTGATCACCTAAAGACCCCGTCCAGGTAAGTATGGAATACAATTAGCCTACCCCAGCTACTTATGGTCAAGTACATTTTTCCTCTTCTCTCATCTCACCGATGTGGGACTAAAAAATCCCTTCCATCCCTTTACAAAATTCCCTCTTAAATCCAGACCCGAGCCTTATACGAAACCCACAATCTTTTCCGGTTGGACCCAACAAATTGGAAAGACTCATAAAAAAATGTGGCAATGGTATCAAGCAAGTGACGAGAATCTTGGGGCGTACGGTTCATCGTAAAGCATCTTTTCCATTTCTCTCTTTCTTCCTGATAATTACCTGATAATTACCAGTGCAATTTTCCAAAACATTAATTAATCTCATAAGAAGAGATGGTTGCACACGGAGACTCTAAAATCACTGCAAATAGAAGTGAGACTTTAATCACTTTATGTCTTGCTCATTAAGAGGCTTAGCAATAGATATATGAATTTTACTTATGAAAAATTGTGATGGCATGCGCATTAAAAAAACTAGTATAATGCACGTGCGATGCACGTCTATAAAAAGTTTAGTCATTAAATTAAATAAGTTTGTATATCGTATAAGAAAAGAAATAGTAAAACATTTAACTTGCAAAATAGCAGGATTCAATAATAAAATAAGTGTGAACGATTATAGAATCAATCTTCAACAATACATAAAGGAGAAAAATCAAAATTATTATGTTACCACTATTCTTTGGTCGATTCATACGAATGATTTTTAACCAAGGACTGAATAAACATGAATAGACTGCCAAAAAAAAAAAAAAAATTTGCTACACGTTAACCATTATATTGGTTGATAATATCCAATAAGTTGTAAGAAGCAAACCTTAGTTTTTGGGGTCAACAGGGTTGTCATCCATTTGCATGAACACATCATGCATTTTGCCATATATCTCTGACTTCAAGTTTTGGAGCTTTATGCCCTCCTTGGCAGTCTTCACCATTTTCTTCCTCATCAGCTGTTAAAGCAATTTTTATAATTAAAAAAAATTAATTGAAACCAAATAACGTATGATGGTCCAAGACAACAATGTTGAAGAAGTGTAGCCTCAGTATACTCACATTCTTCTTAAGAACAGCAAGGCTCTTGGTGTGCATGGGAGATTGAGGGAGAACCCCATTTGAAGGAGGGATTCCGAGTAACCCACAAATCAAAACCTGTAATTAGAAATACCCGGTATGAATGATCACACTTGTTCATTTGTGATAACTTATCGATAGTTGAAGTAGAGCAGTTTATATACCATGATTGCAAGGGTCAAAATGTCGTAGTGATAAGCAGAAGGTTTTTCAGATTGAACTCTCCTTGTTGAGCCATTTGTGAAGCAACGCTATGGTCGAAAAAGTAAAGAGCTGCAACCATGAGAGCAGGCACAATAGCAGCAAATATATACGCTGCTGGGACATTAAATAAATCCTGCAATTTTCAATTTACATAAAATTATGTTAACAAACAGCTGAGACGTTGTGTGTATGGCCCTCCAATGTTTGAACGCAACTCTTGGTTTGGTAGTCCCAGACCTGATTCCACAAATGTGTAAACAAAAGGCTATAGAAAATACACATAATATATGTACCCAATAAGGATCTAAGTAGGAAAATACACACAAATGTGTAAACAAAATGCTATAGAAAAATTAATTATATGTGTGTGATTTACTTTTTATTTATAATTAAGATTCAAATTACATAAGCTGTAATCCATATCCATTATTGAAGAGTGTGTTTATAAACAACGTTAGGTTTACTAAAGTCCTATTTTTAATCTGAAAACCCATGAAACAAACCAAGAAGCAAAACACTTACCTTGGTGAGCAATGAAATTGAAAGTTTCTCAAATTAAATTTGCAACTTAATTTTTCTTCCAATAATCTGATTTCCCCTAATCTGAAAACCTATGAAACAAAAATAAGGAAAGTTGTCAACTGTTCTGGCTTTTTTAAAAGATCACAAAAGCCTAAACCTAAATTTCGAAAACCTAAACCCTAATCAAGAAAACTCACCCTCGCTTCTTACTCATTCCACCATTGATGTTCTCTTCGCTCGCTTCTTCTGCTTCTTTCTCTTCCTTCTCTTCCTCCTCCTTTTTCACCTCTTCCTCATACTTCTTCTAAAGCTCTTCCAAGAAGAGATCGACCTGCTCTCTAATAAACCCCTTCGTATCCTTCAAACAGACGTTGAAGTCGTACTCCAGCTGGCGGCGCACGATGCCAGTAGTGGTCGTCAACAGGTCGGAGGTTTCGATGTTCCAAGCTCTGCAGATCTTGCAGATATATTTTCAAATTGGATGAAACTCCAGTTATAATTTAACCTCATTTCGAACAGGATCTTCAAAGATAGAGATGTTTTAAAATAAAAGAGAAATGCTATGAGTATCCCTACCCAGTATTTTGGTTGATGCATACCTGTAGATCTAACTAACACAAAATTAATAAAAAGAAAGGAACATATATAGGAAAGAAATTAAGTGATATTTGACTCACGGGAGTTGCCTCCAATGGAGCGGTCTCCCTCATATCAAAGGCTTTTGCCGTCCCATTTTCCATCCTTACAATCATGAAGTTACCCCCACCAATGCCACTCGATGCAGGACTCAACACCCCCAAGCACAAAGCGGTAGCTACCGCTGCACCCACCGCATTGCCTCCTTCTTTCAGAACATCGTTCCCCACCTCGGAGTACTCAGGCGTGTCAGCTGGCCTGGAAGGAGAGCTTCCGCTGGTTCATGGATTGGGTGTAGATCTGAGACAGCGAGTTGGCGGCGCTGAAGAACGTCGAGTACATGCTCCTCTCCATCTTCGATGTTCCAGCGAGTTGGCGCCTCCGAATCCCTCTTTTTCGCCATCGCCCCCAATTTTGAGCGGGAGTTAGAGGAATCGACGGGAGGTGGACGAGAGAGACAGAGGCTTTGGGGATTTTGAGAGAGAGAGAGGGAGAGGAATAGACGGGATGGGGATGTTTTTTTTTTGAGAGAGAGAGAGAGAGAGTTTAATTTGTATGAAAATTACGCTTGTGTCCTTTTTTTGAAGGTATGAAGGGTAAAATTTAACAGAATTAACCTTATAATTTTTTTTTAGTTCTATATGTTTATGGGGGTATAATAGTAAAAAGCCGCCAAATTGGGGCTTTGCTTAATAATAGTATAGATTTCTATCCAGCTATTGGATGTACAAACTGAAATGTGGTTCCATGGTTCTACTTATACTTCTAAAGTGACTTATCCTCTTCCAGAGATCCCAACCACATTCTCCATGGAGACCTCTCATCTCTTCCTTCTCCAAGCTCTTGATGTAGAAATTGACATAATATTGCTATAAACATAAATCCAAACAACACTCACTAGAACATCAGAGATCTAGTCACTCACTACAACATCAGAGATCTAGTCTATTCGCTGGAAGGTATTTTTTTCACATTGTATCAGAGTTTCCTGGGTTCACTTCCCATGAGGCACTGACCATGTCATCTCTCCACCTCGAGTTCTTGGTCTTTACATTTATTTTCGTCAACCTTTTAACACTAAATTCTAAACCATCAACCTATACTTCGCGATCAAACTCTCTCCACGCATAACTTCACAACCTTATATAACTTATGTATACCGAATTGATTCAATACCAAATCAATTATTCCAATTCAAGAAACTTTGAGATTTCGACTTACATTTAGCGAGTTTGGCAAGTTTTTGAGATGTCTGATGGATGCCAAGCCCAATCTTGGAAGCCCTCTTGTTGAATTCTGACTGAATCTTGACGCCAGCGCCGCCGAATCTCGCTTCTTCTCCACATTCGCCTGAAAAGAAAATGATCAAGAAGCCTCTCCTCATCCTCCTCCTCTCTCCATCCGCTCTCCTCCTTCGACCCAGCCGCCAAGCTCTCGGCCTCGTCGCCGCCTCCTAGGCCAACTTCATGCGCGTCATCGTCCACTCCTCAAGAAGATCAAGCGGCGGGTTCGTGGGGTCCGTGGACTGGGTGGAGAGGAGCGGCATGATCGAGGACGTGTTTGAGAGGGATTCCGAGGTGAGCGATGAGGAGAGAGAGAGAGGTGTTGGGGATTTTGAGAGAGGGAGAGGAATGGACGGGGTGGGGTGTTTTTTTTTTTTTTTTTTGAGAGAGAGAGAGAGAGTTTGATTTGGGTGAAAATTACGGTTGTGACCTTCTTTTGTGTATTATTCAGGGGTAAAATTTGACAAATTTAACCTTACATTATTTTGTAGGTGTGTTATATATATGAGGGCATGATAGTAAAAAGCCCCTAAAATAGACCTTTGCTTAATAATAGTATAGATATTTCGAGCTTAATTAATGCAATTGTATTACTAATGGAAAAACTGCATGAAGGTAACACTCATGTATCATGCATGTGATGTTGATAGAGACAACTCCTTTCTAATTAGATGCTCTGTTTTCTTTTTCTTTTTTTTTCAATTATAAAAAAGTAATGTTTATTTGTGGGATTGTATGTGTATGGATTTGAATCAGACATGGAATCCGATCAACAACAAGAAGTTTGAGACACTGTCTTATCTGCCACCTCTCACGCCGGAGTAGATTGGGAAGCAGATTGAGTACATGGTCTCCAAGGGATGGGTTCACTACTTGGAATTTGATGAGGTTATACTTCTTTGTTTTTATAATTTTATACATTTGTAGGTATTTGAAGGACAGCAGTAGCAAAAATTGACAGATCCTTAAAAAACATAGCTTCTGATTGCATCTTTCTCTTGGATTGTAAATTGGTAACAAACAACCAATTATCGATCCATAATTAACTCATTCTGGAAAGAATGGTAGTCATGTATAATTAAGTGTTAAGTTAGTATTCATATGTTGATGAAAAGCTCGTTGTAGTATGCTACGATATAGCTTACAATACAGAATAAATTAGATGTTTAATTTCTTCTTCTTTTTTCCCAGCATCATGATACATCAATTGAACCCTGATAAAACAAAATGTTTTAAACAAACCAAGAATATCATATCTAAGTGGAAAGTTCAGCAAAGGTAACCAACAATGATCCCCATAGCAAGAAACAACATCATTAGCATCATACTCTTCATAGCAGGCAACAACATCATACTTTTCATTAAGTCAAAGCAATTTGGAAAGTTCAGCAAAAAGAATGTTGGAAAATGGATATTTTATACACCATTTACGAATCAGTTTTTGAGCAATTTTTGAGTAAGATCCTCACTGAAGTATCGAGAGATCTTGATTGATTTGTGTTCTCCTTCGTGAGTAGATCAAAATCATATATTTATTTGCTAAAAAGGTTAAGGGGTGAATGAGAAATTATCTCTCAAAGTTAGACGTTTTCATTCCTAAAAATGGGTTGAGGGAACATAATCTCACATCGGAAAAATCAAAGGAACCAGAAGAGAATATATAATAACCTCTTTTTAAGCATTGTAAGATAGTTAAACAAGAGACTCTCTCACGAGCACAAGGTTGTGGGATGCAGATCTCAGACCGGATTACATGCGGCTTGTGTACGCCCAGGACAACATAACCCCACCCCGTGCAGAACCACTTTTTGCTAATGAAATAAATGCATAAACGGTTTTGTCTGCCATTTCAGTGCAGTATTAAATATTTTGTCTGCCGTTACAGTGTTCGCATTTAATTGATTGTCTGTCGTTACACTGAAGGCATTCAAAGTCATTGACTGTTGTCTGCCGTTATAGTGTACACATTCAATAGATTGTTTGCAGTTATGCTGAAGGCATTCATAGTCTTGTCTGTCGTTACAGTCTCTAACCCTGGCCCTATTAATAGAGCCCCCTCCCCTCACTTTCTTCCCTGCACCAAATCCCGTCTCTTCCTCTCTGTTCTGTTCCGAATGTAAGTTAATTCGGTGATAGAGTTCTGACGCTGCCAGTTCGAGAGCGTTACGTGGTGTCTGCGTGAACACTCTTCGTCGTTGTATCCTAGGAGACAGAAGCTTCAACTAGCTCCAGCACCCGGACGAGGCTACAATTGTTTTAAGGAGATTGTGTGCTACACAATCCTTGACGCTCCTCTGCTTTAATAATAATCCGGTTTGTAATTTAATTATTTTCAGTTTCATTTCAATTTATTGGTTTTATTCCTCTGCTCCTTCTCTGGTTTTTGTGCCTCTCAATCATTTGGATTTATACCAAACATTTTGTAACCAAAGTTGTAACAAAGAGAATAAATTTCTCGAAGTTGGTTTTATTGTAAACAAATTTTGTAACAATCTTAAAATAGTTGTACTTTCATATCGTTAGATTTATTTCTTTTGATTCTGAGGCACTTCTTTTATTTTTCATTAATCTGGAAAACCTACACTCGTGTTGTGTACTTTTCAGAATCGAAATGACTAATGCATCGAAGAATGCTATTGTGTCTTAAATGGTCTAAGCGCTGGTTGTTGATACGACACAAGTACTAAATGCTGTTGTGGCACGAGTGCCAATGCCAACCGTTCTACCTGTCTCAGTCTCCCGTGTGGAGAAACCTGAGAAGTTCAACGGTAGAATTTCAAAATGTGGCAACAGAAGATAATGTTGTATTTGACCACATTGAATCTTGCAAGATTCTTGAACGAAGAAGCTCCAAATCTTAAGAAAGATGATCAAGATAACCAAGTCATGGCCGCTGTGGATGTTGGAAAAATGCAAATTACTTATGTAGGAATTACATAATGAACGGATTAGCTAATTTTTTGTATAATGTATACATTGACAAAAGAACTGCTAAAGAACTTTGGGAATCACTAGACCATAAGTATAAAACTGAGAATGCCGGCACCAAGAAATTTATTGTGGGCCGCTTCCTAGACTATAAAATGGTAGATTCTAAAACAGTGATCAGTCAAGTTCAAGAAATACAACTGATCTTGCACAAGATTCATGCTGAAGGTATGAACTTAAGTGAAAGTTTCTAAGTTGCATGTATAATTGAAAATTTTCCACCAGGTTGGAAAGACTTTAAGAATTACCTAAAGCATAAGCGAAAAAAAAGGGCATTGAAGATCTCATTGTCAGGCTTCGTATTGAAGAAGACAATAGAGGATCTAAAAAGGTTGGAGTCATCAGTCATGCGGACAAGGCAAATGTAGTGGAACATAAACAACGTTCCAATAAGCACAACAACAAGGGTCTCAAGTTGGGGTCTAAGGGAGGAATCTCTAAGAAACCGAAGTTTCAAGGCAAGTGCTTCAATTCTGACAAGATGGGTCACAAGTCTACTGATTGCAAACCACCCAAGAAGAACAGGAACAGAGAAGCACATATTGTTGAAGGCATTGCTCAAGATGTTTCTGTTATCAACCTCTCAGCTGTGGTCTCGGAGGTGGACATGATGGGTTCAAACCCCAAGAAATGGTGGATTGGCACTGGAGCTACTTGACACGTGTGCTCCAACAGAAGTATGTTCTCCACTTTCGAACCATTAGAGAATGGGGATAAGATGTTTATGGAGAACTCGGCTACTTCAGAAATCAAGGGCCAAGGCAAGGTGATCTTGAAGACGACTTCTAGAAAGGAACTGACTCTGAACAATGTTGCATATGTTCCTGAAATTCGTAAGAACCTGGTATCTGGTTCGTTACTTAATAATCACGGATTTCGTTTAGTGTTTAACTCAAACAAATTTATTTTGTCAAAAAGTAGAATGTATGTTGGGAGAGGATACATGAGTCTTCTACTTATATGCTTGAGTCTTCCAGTTTATGCAATGGTAGACTAGGACATGTTAATTATGATATTTTGCGTAGATTAATTAATTTGAACTATATACCAACATTCCAAATTGATTCCAAATACAAGTGTAAAACTTGTGTTGAGGTAAAAATGACAAGATCATCTTTTAAAAGTGTTGAAAGAAACACTGAACTTCTTGATCTAATTCACACTAATTTTTGTGATTTGAAAATAATACAAACAAGAGGTAGTAATAAATATTTTATTACCTTCATTGATGATAGAACAAAATACTGCTATGTATATTTGCTTAAAAGCAAGGATGAGGCTATAGAGAAATTTTTTTCTCTATAAAAATGAAGTTGAGAACCAACTCAACAAAAAAATTATGGCGCTAAGAAGTGACTGATGTGGAGAGTATGAATCGTCATTTGCTAACACTTGTGCTAAGTATGGGATTATACATGAAACTACAACGCCTTATTCTATTCAGTCCAACGGTGGTGCTGAGAGGAAGAATCGTACATTGAAAGAAATGATGAATGCAATGTTAATAAGTTCTGGTTTGCCACCAAACTTGTGGGGAGAAAATATACTTTCGACTAACTACCTTTTAAATAAGGTACCCAATAGGAAAGAAGTTAAAACTCCATATGAATTATGGAAGGAAAGAAAGTCATCCTACAAATACTTGCGAATGTGGAGATGTCTTGCCAAGGTGGCAACCTCTACCTAACAAAGTGAAAATAGGACCAAAAATGGTTGATTGCATTTTCATTGGCTATGCACTTAACAGTAGTGCTTATCGGTTCTTGGTGTACAAATTCGATATCACTGATATACTAAGGAACACAATAATGGAGTCTAGAAATGCATCTTTCTTTGAATATGTATTTCCATGTAAGTCAAAGGAGGAACCAAGTTCCTCCAAATGAAAACATGAGACTGATAGTGAAGATAGTGAAGACCAAGATGAAGAAGTTGAGGAGGAACCTTGACGCAGTAAAAGAACAAGAACGGAAAAATCTTTTGGTCCGGACTTCTTGACTTTTATGCTTGAAGGTGAACCTCAAACATTCAAGGAAGCGGTGAACTCTAGTGATGGTCCTCTATGGAAAGAAGCCATCAAGAGCAAAATTGATTCTATCTTGCAAAATTATACTTGGGAACTAGTGAATCTTCCACTAGGTAGTAAACCTTTAGGTTCCAAGTGGATCTTCAAGGAAAAATGAAACCTGATGGATCAATTGATAAATACAATGCAAGGCTTGTAATTAAATGTTATAAACAAAGTGAAGATTTTGATTACTTTGATACATATTCTCTTGTGACTAGAATAAATTGTATTAGAATGGTACTTGCAATAGCAGTTCTGCGCAATCTTGAAGTACATCAAATGGATGTGAAAACAACTTTTCTTAATGGAGATTTAGATGAAGAAATCTACATGGAACAACCTGAGGAATTTTCAGCTCCAGGACATGAAAAAAAAGTGTATAAACTGGTGAAGGCATTATATGGCTTGAAATAAGCCCCAAAGCAGTGACATGAGAAATTTGACAATGTCGACAAATGGCTTCAAGATCAATGAATGTGAAATGTGTATATGTCAAAGACACAGAAAATGGATATGTCATTATATGTTTGTATGTAGATGACATGCTCAAGACATCATATGAGCTTATTTTAAGCCAGTCACATTATATAGACAATATTCTTGGAAAGTTTGAGAAAGATAATTCTGGAATTGCCAGAACTCCAATCGATCTAACTTTACACTTATCCAAGAATAAAGGAGAGAGTATTTCTCAAGTAGAATACTCTAGAATTATAAGCAGTTTAATGTACTTGATGAGTTGTACAAGACCAGACCTAGCCTATCCATTTAGCAAACTAAGTAGATATATGAGTAACTCTTGAAGCGAGCATTGAAAAGCAATTACAAGAGTACTGAAGTACTTGTGTTTTACTCATAACTATGGGCTGCATTATACAAGATATCCGACTGTACTTAAAGGATACCGTGATGCAAACTGGATATCTAGTGATAATTCAAAATCCACTAGTGGCTATGTGTTTACACTAGGTGGTGCAGCCGTTTCTTGAAAATTCTCAAAACAAACAGTGATCTCTAAATCCACGATGGAATCTAAATTCATCGCACTGGACAAATGTGGGAAAGAGGCTGAATGGTTATGCCACTTCCTTGAGGATATTCCAAGGTGGATAAGGCCTATGCCCCCAATTTGCATATATTCAGACAGCCAATCTGTAATTTGTAGAGCACAAAGCAATATGTATAATGGTAAATCTAGACACATTCGTCAAAGACATAATACCATTAGACAACTACTCTCTACTGGGGTTATCTCTGTGGACTATGTAAAGTCAAAGGATAAGATTGCAGATCCGCTAACAAAAGAGTTAAACAGAAAGTTAGTTGATAAATCATCGAGGGGAATGAGACTAAATCCCATGAAAGAATAAGTCAATACAATGGACACTCAACCTAGTTGACTGGAGATCCCAAGATCTAGGTTCAAAGGTACAACTAAATTGTAAAAACCATGTTGGATCACTGTGGGGATTTCCCCATGTCCATTCCTATGATGAAACAGTGATACCCGTAAGGCTAGAAGCTAAGTTAGCCTTTTAATGATTCTTATGCGACGGAAATCTGTGCAGGGTAATGCAGGTTAATCTCAACTAAGATACAACCTATGTGAGAGGGAAGAAGGGCCGCTTCCAAGAGAATAATGTGGGGAAATATTCATGTTAAACTCTTGCAGAACCAGGCATATGTGCATGGCCAAAACGAATATAATGGTGAGAACTGAAATACGTTAGAAAGATTTCTGTGTGAGATATGTCATCATTTACACAAATGACAGAATAGTTCAAGGACATCGCGTCTATTGTTTAGTTAGTAAAGTAAACATATTTTCATAAGGAAATGTTCAAAAGTAACACCTACCTATCTTATGCAGGTCTCGACCGCAGAATTCTATCACAAAGTCTGTCGTGTCGGTCTGTCGTGTCAGTCTGTCGTATCTGTGGTCGTCAATTTCATTCATGTGGGGAATGTTAGAAAATGGTATTTTATACACCATTTACGAACCAGTTTTTGAGCAATTTTTTGAGTAAGATCCTCAATGAATTATCGAGAGATCTTGATTTATTTGTGTTCTCCTTCGTGAGTAGATCAAAATTATATATTTATTTGCTAAAAATGGTTAAGGGGTGAATGAGAAATTGTCTCTCAAAGTGAGACGTTTTCATTTCTGAAAATTGGTTGAGGGAACATAGTCCCACATCGAAAAAATCAAAGGAACTAGAAGAGGATATATAATAACCTTTTTCTAAGCATGGTAAGATAGCTAAACAAGAGGCTCTCTCTCGCGTGCACAGGGGGGTGCAGATCTCGGATTGGATTACATGCGGCTTGTGTACACCCGCACGTCCTGTGGACACGAATGCCGGACCGACATAACCCCACCTCATGCAGAACTACTTTTTGCTACAGTTTTGATTTTTTTCTTTGTAAATGGCTAAAATAATTGCAGAAATGGTTTTGTCTGCCATTTTAGTGCAGTATTAAAATATTTTATCTACCGTTAGAGTGTACGCATTCAATTGATTGTCTGCCGTTACACTGAAGGCATTCAAAGGCATTGACTGTTGTCTGCCGTTACAGTGTATGCAATCAAAGGCATTGACTTTTGTCTGCTATTACAGTGTACGCAATCAAAGGCATTAACTTTTGTCTGTCGTTACAGTGTACGCATTCAATAGATTGTCGCAGTTACACTGAAGGCATTCATAGCCTTGTCTACCGTTATAGTCTCTAACCCTGGCCCTATTAATAGAGCCCCCTTCCCTCACTTTCTTCCCTGCACCAAATCTTGTCTCTTCCTCTCTGTTCTGTTCCGTCGGTAAGTTAATTCGGTGATAGAGTTCAGACACTGACAGTTCAAGAGCGTTACGTGGTGTCTGCATGAACACTCTTCGTCGTTGCATCTTGGGAGACAGAAGCCTCAACTAGCTCCAGCACCCAGACGAGGCTACAATTGTTTTAAGGAGATTGTGTGCTACACAAGCCTCGACGCTCCTATGCTTTGATAATCATCTGGTTTGTAATTCTATTATTTTCAGTTTCATTTCAATTTATTGGTTTTATTCCTCTTCTCCTCTGGTTTTTGTGCCTCACAATCATTTGGGTTTATACCAAACATTTTGTAACCTAGGTTGTAACAAATAAAATAAATTTCTCGAAGTTGGTTTTATTGTAAACAAATTTTGTAACAACCAACAATGATCCTACCATCGAGCCAACCTGCAGAATCCCCATAGCAGGCAACAACATCATTAGTATCATACTCTTCATTAAGTTAAAGCAATCTGTGAATGGTTCGGTTAGATGATTCAAATAATCTTTTTTAAAAAAATATCAGGATGAACATTTTACTGGCTAAGTTCTGTTTATAAGCACTATTAGCTAAGTTTTTGTTTTGTTCCATTGTTCATGTGCAACCGATTTTGTTATCTTTAGAAGGGGAAAAAACTATCTATCGTTTATACTCTTCATTTATGTTTTACCCCATATTCAAGTTATATTCTTCACAAATGGCATTTGGAGAGACACGTGGGAAATTATTGGAATCTTATGACATAGGGTTTCACGAAAATTTGATTTGAGATTCCAAGAGTTCCTTACTTTTCCCTCGAAATGCCACATGCCAAAGATAACCTAACCTATGCTGCTTGGAACTCGTATCTAATATTTATCCACTTGAAAACAAAATTGTGATTATCGTGCAAAAGAACATATATTCTAGAAAAAAATCGTTTCAGACATGATATAAAATTGTTCTATGTCAAATTCGTTGCATCTCATGCTCATATATGATTGTACTGCCACATTTTGCGAGTTCATTATTCTAACCTCACTTTTGTATGCCTTATAAAATCACATAGAAAGGCATTTTTTGGTGCAATTTAATAGTGAAAAACTCTGGCCCGTTCATATACACAAAGAAAAGGATAGTTTGGCTCCAATAAATTACACATTATATGTTCGAAACAGGACACCCTTCTCACATAATGTGTAGATAGATGGGAGTCCCTTTGACACCAATTCTGAATGTTCATTGATCTTCGAAGTATGTGGTGCTCAGTTCTTTATCAACTAGTCTAATATGCATCTGGGTTTATAACAACTATGTTTCTAACTCTTATTTTCTGAATGGGTGTGCATAGGTCCCACAGCCAGATGCCAGACTACTACTGTAACGCCCCGCCCCAATACTCAGACAATTTTTTATTATTATTTTTAGACGACAAATTAGATACTATGTAGTACAACTGCCCACCATAGGCTGCCTCTCAAAAGGTGGTTAACCAATTAGGTGACTCCTGATCATAGACAATTTTATTTATACTCAATTAATTTTTGTCTACTCCCGATATGGGATTATTATTTCTCAAATCTCATCTCAAATCCCCGTGCCCGTGCACACCCACCAATCCTAGGTGCCACATCATCATACCAATTCAATTCTGATTTCAATTCTGATTTCGATTCCGAAATTCAACGAGTGGGGCCCCCACATCCCCTCCACATCATCACGTGGGGGAACAAACTTCTCAACTAACCCAGCACGTCCATGCTGTTTTTTTCCATACACCCCGTGGGCCCCTCACCTAACACATTCTCTCCTCTTTTTACTTTTATTATACACATATATATTTATTTATTTATTATATTACTCACAAATTACGGGGTATTACATACATCCCACATTTAGAAATCAGCGTCCTCGCTGAGTACGGGGCACACATCTAGTGTAGGATCCGCCTTTCTAGCCGATGTGGCGTCGTCCTCGATCTCGATAATTCTGGAGAATAGTCTCACACCGCAGGTAATTCCGGAGACTATTTCACTCACATCTCGATAATTCCGGGGACTATCTCACACCGCAGATCATACTGAGGCCCTCTTCCACATCCGGTGTAGAAAGTCGGCTCTGATACCATTTGTAACGCCCTGCCCCAATACTCAGGAAAAAAAAATTTAGAAGAAAAATTAGATACTATGTATTACAACTGCCCACCACAGACTGCCTCTCAAAAAGTGGTTAACCAATTAGGTGACTCCTGATCATAGGCAATTTTATTTATACTAAATTAATTTTTGTCTATTCCAGATATGAGATTATTATTTCTCAAATCTCATCTCAAATCCCCGTGCACACCAACCAATCCTAAGTGCCACGTCATCATACCAATTCAATTCGGATTTCAATTCTGAATTTCAACGGGTGGGGCCCCTACATCCCCTCCAAGTCATCACGTGGGGGAACAAACTTCTCAACAAACCAGCACGTCCATGCTGTTTTTTCCATACATGGGGTGCCCCCCACCTAACACTTCTCTCCTCCTTTTACTTTTATTATACACACACACACACACACACACACACACACACACATATATATATATATATATATATATATATATATATATATATATATTATATTACTCACAAATTACGAGGTATTACATAATCTTTGTAGCGCCCCGAATTTCCAATATGATATCTTAGAAATACGTGGCACAATTTTCAGCATCAACTTCAATTGCAATATTAAACATAGCCAAAAACACAGATAATTTTTATTTCAACTTTATTACAACAATCTTTACAAACACAGCGGAATACAAAACACTTTGAATTACAAACTTTATTTACAACACTTCTTTTACGAAAATTTACACAAGCTCTAACATCTTTCTAGCACAAGTATCCAAATCCCAAGCTGTAAGCAACAACCTATAAAATATGAGGCTAGAGATAACCCTAACCCCTAAAACTACAGGGGTCAACCATAACGGTGTGAGTGACATAAAAGAAAACAACATAAATAAAACATAGAGTATGGAGTCATCAACAACATGTATTAACAGCAAGAATATATGAAATGAGAAATAACAATAAGTAAAGCATGAAAACATCAAGGAATATAAGATAATAAATAGTAATATATGAAAATATCAAGTGAAACTAGATTAAGTGTCAAGTGTAGGAAAAACAGGAAAATACAAGCATAAAATCAAGTCAAGAAAACACAATCGCTATATGCTGACTCTCTAATGCATACTTGTCGGATTCTATGCATTCCATAGTACATAGGTCCGGTGCAAGCCCTTAACGATCTCCACTTTATAGGGATAAACCCCTCGTTATGCAACTAATCCTACTACGGTGATGGAAAACAAGATCCAGAATACTCCGCAAATAGGCACCACAGCCCTTGACGCGCAAGCATCATGTAAGATAGCTAAAAAACAACAAGAGATTCATCTCCCAAATCGTGTACCCTATGAATAGGCTTGCAAGGCCCTCGACGTGTAGAAACACCAAGTACATTCCGTGAATAGGTCTGCCGACCCTCGACACGTGAATGCACCCTGTATGCTCCGTGAATAGGCATGCAGACCCTCGATATGCGAACATACAAATGTCCTCTCGGGACAGAACAACAAATAGTCCTGGAATGCATCCGTTCGACTAAACAAACCATGAGCCTACACTTACGTTTTCCAAGTTCCATCACATCCCCACTAGTGCCTGTCCTTAAGTTGATTATTATTAAAACACAAAATCCCCATCTCTAGAATTAGTGTATCCTGCCGAACTTAAATACTCAACAACAACCAAACCAAGACCTCCCAGGTCTAAGTCAACAAATCTCAACTGCCAGTTCACAGGACTCCCACTCAACTCCTAGAGATATCATCAAGACCAAAACTCATAAATCCATCGTCAAAATGATCATATGAAGAAACTTCTCCAATCAACAAAACCCAAATATTTTATAAAATTTCAGAATTCAGATCCAATAATAAACCATCTTGAAAACATATGTTCTGTAGAGAAGATAATATTTAGAATAGTAAGTTATAGATCCAAAAACTTTAAAAGAATTAATTGTTTAAAGAACATTAGAATAACTCAAGAAAACATCAGTAACAGTTGACTGTAAAAAGTCAGCGATCGACTGTCCAGAGCGAAAAACCAGCACTTCAAGAATAAAAATCTAAGTAGTAGCATTCGACTGCAAAAAGTCACCGATCGACTGTCCAGAGTGAAAATCTAACATTTTTAAGAAAAATAATTCTAAGTATTGACGGTCTACTGTAAAAGTCATCAGTCGACTATCCAGTGCGAAAATCCAATACTTCGAGAAAATATCAAAGCAAAGCAGGGACAGTCGACTGGAGAAATGGGTTAATCGACTGTTCCACACGAGATTTCAAGAAAACGGGAAAAAACACAGCAGCCAGGTAGCGACGGTCGACTGTCGAAACATTCCAGTCAACTATCACACCTCTGCAGTTTGGGTTGTGCATATTTCAACCGATACGAAGATTTACTTTATAAAAACGAAATCTATAAAAAGTATATTTCTGATATGATCAAATACAACTTACAGGATATACAAATATCCATAAAAACCAATCAAAACCACTTGAATTGATAAAAATAGCTTTTTGATGAATTTCTTCAAAATAAAACATGAATGTGTACATATATCAAAATTAGAGTTTTTAAGAATCAATCATACATTAAAATAACTTTTTTTTATATTCCAAACCATATCAATACCAAAATAGGTTGAGATATAGTCAAATCCTTCGAAAACACATAAAACTCAATTTCTTCTAAAACACCAAAATACGATATTCATGAAAAACGTTTGTGCATATTTGTGCACCAAAAGAACTTCATAAATCCATAGATTAAAAATAACGAAATATTCAGATTAAAACTTAGTATTTGAGTAAATCCAAATTCAAGTAAAATCTTTCACCAAATCAATCCCCGAATTTAGTTAAAATGTATCAAACTCAAATCTAGTCATTACAACTCAAATCCTCAAGACGTGGTCTTTTAATCCATTACTCCTTTCTCAAAATTCCTCAAACTCAATCTCAACTATTCTCAATAGTTGATTCATGAACAAAAATAAATTTATCATTAATATGGGCAAGTTGCATTCATCCAATTCACCAATAGTCAAAAATCTCATCTTTAGTCATTAATGCGTAACATTCACCATATCCAATCAAATCAGCAATAATCCAACATGATTAGCCTACTCACAATTTCTATTGGGTTCTCCTACAATCTAAAATCATCCACATGTAATTCTACTCACAATAACTAGGGTTTTCACAAAAGATCAAAATTTTAACTTATCAATTCATCCAATCCACCATATGTATTCATATCAAAACCCTAGCATGCTTTCTAATAGATGAAACACCACACACAACATTCAAAGAAAAAACAAAACAAATTATATCACTCACCTTGTTGAAGAGATCAAACGAAGACAAATTAGAAAATGAGAAAAGTCTATCCTTCGCAAGAAATGCAAGATCTTCTCTTTAAATCTCCAAGAAAGTAAAAAAATAAAACCTTTGTGTTGTGCAGCGAAAGACGGCTGCACTCCACCTTTTAAATAGGCAGGAATTAAGAGAATTAGGGTTTTGAACACATTTGCAAAATAATCATTTTAAATATAACTTTACATAAATAGATGCATATACTTGGAAACTTGATAAAACCAATTTAATTGAGTTTTTTTAAAAAAAAATAAACACTTTATTTCAAGCCGGCACTGTTTGAAAAGTCCAGAAAACAAATTTGCATTTTCATCCCTTCAAATAGCAATTTTGCGAAAAGATCATCTTTTATCAAAACTTGTAAAATAAACCAAATTCATCAAAACAAAAAGTAAACTTTTTAATTCTGAGTTGACTAGGCATTATACCCAGCCCCAAAAATCTAAAAATCTAGAGTTTTCACCCCCATTTGGTAATTTTGCACAAAAGTCCTTCTTTTTGAAATATTTGCAAATAGGTCCAATAGTTATCAGAAAAATCCAAAAAATTCACAAATACTCTCAAATAATAAATAATAGTTTTCCACAAAATAATTTTGACTTTAAACTTCCCAAAAAAATATTTGCACTTGTTTTGCACGTGTAAAAAGATAAATCTTCAGAAAAATATTTATTAAATCACCAAAAATCATTTTAATTCATTTATAACTCTTAAAAATAATATTTAAAAATACGGGATACTACAACTACGATGGGAGATACTGGACATTGTGGAAGCTGCCCATGTTTGGATGCTCTGATGCTTCCCAAATTCTTAGCGAGGTCAAAGAATGCAAGAAGACTTACCCAAATGCTGACATTCGTCTCCTCTCCTTTGAAAACATTCACCAGTGTCAGTGCATGGCATTTGTCATCCAGAAGCCCACCTCTACCTAAGAGATTCTTAGTTCCCTAGTATAGTAGTATTTGGCTATCTATGTTTGATTTCTCTTCTCGACCAAGAGAATAATGTATATGAAAGGAACCCCAATGAGGCTTGCTGGCATGGGTTCCCTTTAAACAAAGATGGCACTGAAGTGTTATTTGGTTTGTTCTCCTTTAGATGGCGCCCTTGATTAACATAATAATTGAGCTAAATGCATAATGATATCTTTAAAGAAAAAAGAAAAAAATAACCTAGATAAGAAGGAATGCTGAAGAGTTGAAAATCTTAGGGGCAAAGTGTAATTTTTTATTTTTCTTTTATTAATTTTTATTGCTAGGTAAGGCAAAGTGATAAATATATAATAGACCTAATGGTGCTGTCATTATCATGCACTTTCCTCATTTCATGTTAAAAGATGATAAATACCTTAGAACTTCTGAAAGTGGGGTTGGAGAAATAAAATGGGCAAATGTAAATATGGAAGTGTAAAAAGTAAATATTTTTTAAAAAGAGGCTATATACCAGCGCATTCACTCACTCTCATCTTATAATTGGGCGCGGGGGGGGGGGGGGGGGGGGGGGGGGGGGGGGGGGGGGGGGGGGCGGAATTATTGGGCCATCATCCATAAGAATCGGTAGTTTTCACCGTTGTATGCGCTTTGACACAAATGAAGAAAATGGATAATAACTAATTTCTTTAACTTCTACAAGTAGACTAAACACAAAGAGGAAAGAGAAGGCAAAAGAAGAAGAAAAATTCGTCCTACAAGATCCCCCGAATGGAGGAGATGACCGAGGGTTGAGTAAGGAGGAGAGGGCAAGGAGAAGATAACAAGAACGGTGCTCCCAGCAATATTATTGAAAACCTTTTTAGAATGAGGTGAGTGAATATAGGTTAATGAGAAAGGAAATTAATTTGGAAAATGTTCGCTAAACAACCTTAGTAAAAAGTAATACCACGTAGTACCCATCTTGCATGTTTAGTTCATGTATTACTTTTGTTCATAACAATCTCACTTTATTGATTTAGTGTATAATAATTGTCATCTATATCCAACCTAATCAAAATGATGGACATTCTTCAACCAAATAGATGAGACACGAAATATTCAACAAAACAAATAAACTATGATATTTAAGATATATTTCAATAGAACAGTCAAGCAGATAAATAAGACATTCCTCAGCCTAATAATTGAGACGAAAATATTCAAGCATATGCGTACTTTTAACTTTTGGAGTTGGATGACATTATTTTTTTATGATCTCATTTTGCACAAAGTTACCATTATAGTTAATGTTATAGTTGGATATTAGCGAAAAGAAAAAAAAATTCTAACATTTAGCACTCTATGAACTACAATGCATTTTATGCTATTCAGAGTACAAGTGATAATTACTCTGATATAACATTTACCTTCGTTTAAGTTGATAATCCAAATACTTGTAGGATAAATAATTACTAGAAAACAACAAAATATGCATATGCACTTGTTAAGCAATTAGATTATTTTTTCCGTTGGCCTGATTTAGTACACAACCCTTTAGGTTATGCTTTGTTAAAACCAAATATATAAATCAATTTCACTGCCTTGTAGCCCAGCACTGCACTCTTCTTCCGTAAAAAATTCTTCTAAGTCTGCTTCAAATAATTTTTTTTAATTAGTATTGGGTGTGGGCCGCGCATGCGCGTTCCCACTCAGCAACAAATAATGACGTCCACTCTCCCACTTGGGGAGATGGTAAGCCAGCACACCCACCAAGTGCAATGTGGGCCACTAGCCTAGGCCTGAGCATTCTTGATCACCCAAAGACCCCGTCCAGGTAAGTATGGAACTCAATTAGCCTACCCCAGCTACTTATAGTCAACTACATTTTCTCTCTTCTCTCATCCCACCGATGTGGGACTAAAAAATCCTTTCCATCCCTTAACAAAATTCACTCCCTTAAATCGACCCGAGCCTGAAACGAAACCCACAATCTTTTCTGGTTGGACCCAACAAATTGTAAAGACTCGTCAAAAAATGTTGCAATGGTATCAAGCAGGTGACGAGAATCTTGAGGCGTACCGTTCATCTTAAAGCTTCTTTTCCATTTCTCTCTTTTCTTCCTGATAATGACCAGCGTGATGTTCCCTGCAATTCTCAAAACATTAATTAATCTCATACGAAGAGATGGTTGCAAACGGAGACTCTAAAATCACTGCAAATAGAAGTGAGACTTTAATCACTTTACGTCTTTGCTCATTTAAAGGCTTAGCAATAGATATATGAATTTTACTTACGGAAAATTCTGATGGGATGCGCATTAAAAATATATTCCGATCTTAATTAATGCAATTGTATTACTAATGGAAAAAACTGTATGAAGGTAACAATCATGTATCATGCATGTAATGTTTTTTTTTGAGGTAAAAGGTGGAATAACGCCATCCTGTTTTATTAATAAGAGATTAATAAACTACGCCCGAAGTCCCGGAAAAATAACAGTGCAGTGCAGAAAATAAAACATAATCCCCAACAAAACCCTGGGGGGTGGGTTACATCATCCAACTTTAGACAACCAAAAAACAAAGGCCTGATACAAAATACATAAAGACAGAGCGTGCATCTACTGAAATACTGGATAGTATGGCGGGTGCCCACTCCTCAGTCCAGAGTTGGCCCGAACTCGATCTCCTCGTCGTCAAACTCATCCACCTGGAATACCCTTGCAATCCTCCCTCTCGCTCCTGAAGTCGCAGCTGTAGCCCAAAAGGAAATCAGATGCATGATATGAGTAAGGTTACTAGAAATAGAATTACATGAAGCACGGAAATAAAAATTATTCCTATCTAGCCATAACACCCATGTGGCTGCCGCAATGGCAATAAACCACGCATCTTTCATGTCGTGTCGGATTGATGCAAATCAGGGGCCAACTCATAGTTCCTCATAGTCTCTAGGATAGTCACTAGTTCCTAGGGCTCTTAGCACCTCTATCATGATGGCCTTGCTTCTTGTGCAGTGAAGAAACAGATGGTTCAGATTTTCCACGTGTATGTTGCAGAACCCACAGTTGGTCGCAATGTGAGGTTGCCTCTTGGCTAGGTTCTCCCTAGTGAGTATGGCATTATTGAGCACAAGCCAGAGGAAGACTCTAATTTTCGGGGGTGTTTTTGCCTTCCATAATACCGCTGCCCAGCTGGGTCTGCATCCTCGGAAGTGAATTCGGTGGTAAAGTGATCTAACCGAGAACACTCCCTTGTTCTCGAGTCCCCAACGCAACTGATCCGGGCCTTGGGTACACATCACCCCGGACTGGACGATGCGCGTTTGTAATTCATGCAGCTGCTGAAGCAAGCCTGGTGAAAGAATTCCTTGGAACGGCGGTCTCCAAGTCCCTCTTTTCCAGGTTTCCGCCACCGAGATATTTGGTCGAGTCGTTTTATCATACAGCTCTGGGAAACATTCCTTAAGAGAATGAGGGCCGCACCATTTATCCCACCAAAATCTGGTGGTTCGACCATTACCAATAAAAGATGAAACTGCTGAGTTGAAAGGTCCGCTGGCTTTGGCAACTCCTTTCCAGAAGCGAGAGACTTTAACCCAACTCGGAAGCCTAAACATCTTGTCCCTTTTCCTCAGAGATAAGGTTGAATAAAGTCCTGCCATCCTTCCCCGCAGTAATGAAACACTTTCCACCACCACTTCCCCAGGAGGGCCAGATTCATATCTCTGAGGTCAATGATACCCAGCCCTCCATGCCTCTTCTTCATGCATGTGATATTCCATTTAATAAGGTGGTAGTCTCCCTTATTTGAGTCTGCACCTTTCCAAAGGAATCTTTTTCTGATACGGTCAATCCTTTGGATCACCCACTTTGGGAGTTCAAAAAAGGACATGTAATATATGGGCAGATTGGATAACACAGAGTTGATGAGTACCACTCTGCTCCCAAGAGAAAGTGATTTACCTTTCCATCCAGACAGTCTGTCCTCCACCCTGTCTTTAATAGGCAACCAGTCAGCCTTAGTGAGCCTCCCTGGTCGGAGTGGGAGCCCTAAATATTTGATTGGGAATTCTTCTATCGCGCAGTTGAGAATGGTGGCATGCTCCCGAGTTTCTACTTCTGAAAGTGAGATAGGCACCAGCGCGCTCTTGTGGAAATTAATCCTAAGGCCTGACCAGGCTTCAAAACAGTAAAGGGCCCCTTTAAAGCATATAGTTTCAGCTCTAGTCCCATTTCCAAAGAGTAGCGTGTTGTCAGCATATTGAAGGATCGTGCACCCCTGACTGGAAGTGCTGCTGGCCACAGGCGTTATCCACCCTTTTCTTTGACAATTTTCAAGCATTCCTCTAAGCACATCCGCTACAATAGTGAATAGAAGTGGGGATAGCGGATCCCCCTGTCGGAGTCCCTTCTTGCAAGGAAACGATGGACCGGGACTCCCGTTCACTGAAATTACCGTTTTGCTAGATTGTAAACATTGTTTGATCCATCTTATCCATTTGTCCCCAAAACCTCTCCCTCTGAGAGCTTCTAGCAAACACTCCCAATCAACAGAGTCGTATGCCTTCTCAAAATCTAGCTTAAGGAGGAAATTCTTGGAGTTGCTCTTGTGGCAGTGGTGGATAACTTGTTCAGCAGTAGCCACGCATTCTAGGATACATCTGCCCTTAATGAATCCCGTCTGTGCTCTACTGATAAGACTGTCCATAATGCTTCCCAAGCGGATTGCTAGGACCTTAGTGATGATCTTAGCCGAGCAGTTTATCAGGCTAATTGGTCTAAAATCCCCGACGCACTTAGAATCCTCCCTTTTGGGAATCAACACAATTTCTGCAAAGTTGAACCTTCCAAGCCTAAGATTATTGTGATAAAATTCCGTCATTAGCTCCATAAATTCTCCTTTAATTTCTTCCCAGAACACTTGGAAGAACATCATAAGAAAGCCGTCTGGCCCAGGCGACTTGTCTGCTCCCATCTGGTTAATGGCCGTTTTGACCTCCAATTCCGTGAAAGGTGCCTCCAAGGAGGAAAAGTTTTGACCTGGTACATTCTGATACTCCTGCCAGAAGTCCTCACTCATTGGGATCCTAAAGTCATTCTTCCTCCCAAAGAGACCCTTATAGAAAGTCTGGAAGGTTGTGGAAATCACCTTTTCATCCTGCGATGTTCCTGTATCAGTCTGAATTAATAGGATAAGATTGGATCTCCTTCTTGCGCATGCCACCCAGTGAAAGTAGGCCGTATTCGCGTCTCCCTCTTTGAGCCACGAAATCCTGGACCTTTTGTTGCCATTTGATCTCCTCTAGCCTATACAGATTGGCAACGTTATCTCGAAGTACTAATAGCCTGTTTCGCTCTTCCTGCGAGAGGACTCTAGTTTCTTCCACCTTCTCAAGCTCATCAATTCCATCCAGAAAGGACTCTTTATCACGCCAGATGTTCGTGAATCTAGACCGATTCCATCTACAGAGCCTCTTTCTCAGCCTTCGAATTTTTCCACACCATCGAGATGTCGCATCCCTGCCGGCCATTGAGGGTGCCCAATTCGCCATAACCATGTGATGGAATCCCTGAATTTCCAGTCAGGCCTTTTCAAATCTGAATTTCCTAGGCTTGCGAATTCCCCGATTCCCCACGTCGAGAAGGATCGGGGTGTGATCTGAGGTTGGTCTAGGGATCGTTCTAGCCGACGCGAGAGGAAATTTAGCTTCCCAATCCATAGAGACTAGAATCCTGTCCAACTTGGCCATAACCGGAGCCGCTTGCAAATTAGACCAAGTAAAGAGTCTATTATTTATTGGGATATCTATCAGCTCTAGTTCCGTGATCACTCTATTGAACTCCTCTCTATGCCTGTCGCTGGCGCCTCTCCCCTTGTGCTCAAATGCAAATCTAGTGATGTTGAAATCCCCCCCCCCCCCCCCCCCCCCCCCACAATCCAAGGTTCCGACCAACGCTGCCGGATGTCGGCAAGTTCTTGCCAGAAGGCCTCTCTGTCTGAGGCCACATTCGGCCCGTAGACAACAGTCACTGTCTGCATCCAATCATCGGAACGTCGCTTAAGTCGGGCAGTCAAAGAGAACGTTCCACAGTGCTCTTCTTCGCAGGAGAGAATATCCGAACTGAACCCTATAGCAATCCCCCCTGAGACTCCGACAGATGGGCGTAACAACCACTCCTTGATTCTACCATTCTCTTCATTAACTTAGGTGGCTAGTGAAGAGAAATATAGTGAAATTGGTAGTGGATGTAGCATTACTCAACAACAAAATATGCATATGGGCTTGTTTAGGAGACTAGATTATTTTTTTTCTTTGGCCTGAATTAGTACTCGGCACAGGTAGATTACGTCTATTTCAAATAAACTTTTTAATTAGTATTAGGTGTGGGCCGCGCGTGCGCGTACCCACTCAGCAACAAATAATGACGTCCACTCTCCCATTTGGGGAGATGGTAAGCCAGCACACCCACCAAGTGCAATGTGGGCCACTAGCCTAGGCCTGGGCATTCTTGATCACCCAAAGACCCCGTCCAGGTAAGTATGGAACTCAATTAGCCTACCCGAACTACTTATAGTCAACTACATTTTCTCTCCTCTCATCTCATCGATGTGGGACTAAAAAATCTCTTCCATCCCTTAACAAAATTCACTCTCTTAAATCCACACCCGAGCCTGAAACGAAACCCACAATCTTTTCTGGTCGGACCAAACAAATTGAAAAGACTCCTCAAAAAATGTGGCAATGGTATCAAGCAAGTGACGAGAATCTTGAGGCGTACGGTTCATCTTAAAGCATCTTTTCCATATCTCTCTTTCTTCCTGATAATGACCAGTGTGATGTTCCCCGCAATTTTCCAATACATTAATTAATCTCATAAAAAGAGATGGTTGCACACGGAGACTCTAAAATCACTGCAAATAGAAGTGAGACTTTAATCACTTTACGCCTTGCTCATTAAGAGGCTTAGCAATAGATACATGAATTTTACTTATGGAAAATTCTGATGGCAAAAATATATTCCGATCTTAATTAATGCAATTGTATTACTAATGGAAAAAACTGTATGAAGGTAACAATCATGTATCATGCATGTAATGTTGATAGAGACAACTCCTATCTAATTTGATGCTCTGTTTTCTTCTTCTGTTTTCAATTATAAAAAAGTAATATTTATTTGTGGGATTGGATGTGTATGGATTTGAATCAGACATGGAATCCGATCAACAACAAGTAGTTTGAGACACTGTCTTATCTGCCACCTCTCACGCCGGAGTCGATTGCGAAGCAGGTTGAGTACATGGTCTCCAAGGGATGGGTTCCCTGCTTGGAATTTGATGAGGTTATACTTCTTTGTTTTTATAATTTTATACATTTGTAGGTATTTGAAGGACAGTAGTAGCAACAATTGACCGATCCTTAAAAAACATAGCTTTTGATTGCATCTTTCTCTTGGATTGTAAATTGGTAACAAACAACCAATTATCGATCCATAATTAACTTATTCTGGAAAGAATGGTAGTCATGTATAATTAAGTTTGTAGTTATATGTTGAAGCAAAGTTTCGTTGTAGTATGCGACGATTTAGCCTACAATACAGAATAAATTAGATGTTTGATTTCTTCTTCTTTTTTCCCTGCATCATGAAACATCTATGGAACCCTGATAAAACAAAATGTTTTAAACAAACCAAGAATGTCATATCTAAGTGGACAGTTCAGCAAAGGTAACCAACAATGATCCCCACCATGAAGCCAACCTGCACAATCCCCATAGCAGGCAACAACATCATTAGCATCATACTCTTCATTAAGTCAAAGCAATCTGATTTATAGGGTTCCATGAAAATTTGATTTGGTTCTATCACATTTTTTGTTTTGACATAGGGTTCCAAGGATGGCTTGCGGTTGGTATATATGACATAGAAACGTTGATTAGAGTTTTTTGTTTTGGTTTGGTATGGAATGATCTGGAATCTGCTTAGGTTGAAGCTTGCGGCTGTGATACTTGGTGGTGGTTACAATATCTACATTGTGAGTGGTTTTTCGATTTTGTGTTCTAATTTGATTAATCATTTTTGGTGTTTCTTTTATGCTATCATGAATTTTAAAAGCATGGATGAATCTAAGTATGATAAAGAATTTAGTTTGGTATCTATAGTTGTAAAATATGCAAATATTTTGCAACATTCATATGTGTTAAGTTTACAAAAATGTCTCTTTTGTAATTTAGGTTGATTGTTTTTTAAATATGGTGTTCATTGAGAAAGTTTGAATTAAACATGTTTTTAGTTGTTTTTGTTTATGCTTCTTTAGAGTTATTAGATTAAATTGTTTGTTTAAGTGTGTTGTTTATTTTAGTGGATGTGATGATGGAAAAATGGATGTTTGTTTGTTTTTGTGTATTTCAGAATCGTTGTGCATGAGAAACAAGCTGGCGAACGAAGAATATGACAATGTAGGATTGTTTTATATAGGATTGTTGATTGAGAAATTTTGAATTTTTTTTGATGAAATGGTAATTTTTAGTTATTATTGTTAGGGTGTGCACAACACGCATGTAGATAATTAGTTTAATATTTTTACAGATTAGAAATGATTTAATATTTTGCATATATTAGCGAAAAGAAATCTAACATTTAGCATACTCGCTATATCGGTGATAAATACAGTACATTTCATGATACACAGAGTACATGTGATAATACTCTAATATAACATTTGCCTACAAACACCAGAGTGCTGTTCTCTGGTGTTTGTTCATCGCATCTTCTCTGGTGTTTGTTCATCGCATCTTTCGTCTGTATATTGCACTGTAATTTTTTTTAGCGTGTGTTAAGTTTCATGCTTGCCAGCGTGAGTTTTACGGCTTGTAAAACCTTGTTTTTTGTACAAGGCAGTGATACATTGAAATTGGCCTATATATATAGTCTTAACGAAGTTATATGAATTCGGGCCTATGAAAAAATAATCTAGCTTCTTAACAAGGACATATTTAGCCAAGCCCAAGTAGAACAAGTGGGCTCAAAACGAAAAAATTTAAATAAGTATCGGGATGGGCCGCGCATGTGCGTACCCACTCAGCAACAAATAATGACGTCCACTCTCCCACTTGGGGAGATGGTAAGCCAGCACACCCACCAAGTGCAATGTGGATCACTAGCCTAGGCCTGAGCATTCTTGATCACCCAAAGACCCCGTCCAGGTAAGTATAGAACTCAGTTAGTCTACCTCAGCTATTTATCACGAATTCTACCTCTTTTCTTCTCTCATTCAACCGACGTGGGACTAAAAATCTTTCCCATCCCCTTTAACGAATTCAACCCCCCTTAAATCCAGACCTGAGCCTGTCATGAACCAACAATCTTTTCTTGTGGAACCCAACAAGTTGGAAGAAAAGGTTCATTAAAAAATGTGGCAATTGTATCATGCAAGTGACGAGATTCTTGAGGGGTAGATTCATCTTAGAGCATCTTTTCCATTTCTTTCTTAATTTCTTCCTGATAATGACCAATGTGATGTCCACCGTCTTTCTCCGCCCCTTGTTGCAGAAACATTAATTAATCCCATAACATCCCGTGGTCGGGATGGACACCGGTCTGGCCCACACCTACATGGACTTCAAATTTACTTAAAAATCGCCGCAAACGGAGATTCTAAATGGCCGCTAATAAAATTGAGATTCTAATCACTCTACGTCTTTCCCTATTAAGAGGCTTAGCAAAAATTATTTGAAGTTTACCGATGGATCATATTCATAGTCATTTAAGTATTAACAATTGAAAATTATATTGGAACTCGCATTAAAGAAAGGATAATGCTACACCTACAATCTTTTCTTACAACTTTTTTTTTAACAACCTTAGTGGCACAATTTCATTGAAATGTATTGTAGAGTAGGTTGTAGTGAGTTGTACACATCTCCAATGAGATTGTGTCATCTAAGATTGTAAGGTTGTAAAGGTTGTAGGTGTAGCATCACCCTTAAAGAAATGCTAAATATAAAAAAAACTCACCCAACTATTGAGTATTTTAAAAAAAATCACACCAATTTTTTTTTTAATATAAACTCGTTAGAGCATCCCACTAGTTATTGATATAAAATGGAAAAAGGAAAAAAAGGGGAAAAATGAGAAATAACAAAATTGGTATTCTCTACACTCATCATTTATCAAAATTTGAGAAACGAAAAAGAAAAAAAGTTTATCGAATGGAATATGTTGTTCTGTTCAAAATATACTACTAATTTGTACGTGCAATGCACGTTTTAATAAATTTTATTTTAAAAAAATAAAAAATCTGACGTTAGGAAAGATTCGAACCTGAAACCTCATTCATATTAGTTATGTACGTGCGTTGTACGTCTTCTCCCATTACAATATTAGAGATTAGAGATCTTTAAATTTTTAGAAAGATTAAAAATGCATTAGTTTTTAAATGGTTATTAGTGATTTAATTAATTATTAAATTAATACTAAAACATTATTAAATTAAGAAATCAAAGTTTAGTTATACACTAAACCATGATTGTTGAATTGTTTTGGCTGGTCAAAGGCTTCAAGAGACATATTGTCATTCCGATCACTTTTTTGTTTTTTGTTTTTTAATTTTTTTTTAATTTTGGGCCGAAACATGTTCCGTGAGAGAGTTTTTATAATAAAAAAATTAAAAATTGAGGGACTAACCAATAACCATCATGTGTTAGCAATTAAAATAAAAATTATTGGAACGTTCCCTATATTTTGAGAATTCTTAAAAATTTTCTCAAATATGAAAAGCTACTATTCTTTTTTCTCAAAATTTGACAAAATAGCAAACCGAATGTAGTGTCCAATTTTTCAAAAAATGTCAAAAATGGTGAAATAGCAAATTGAGTGTTCAATGCTTTAGGCCTTAGCACATGGCAGTTAAGTATAGGGGCATTATGGCGCAAAAAAAATATATAAGGGCGTGTTTGGTTGGAGGGGAATGAAGGGGAGGGGAGGGGAGGGATTTTTAAATACTTTTCTTGTTTGGTTCATTTTTTGGGAGGGGAGGGAAGGAAAATGGAGGAGTGCAGAATCCCTTCTGAACCACTTTTGGCTCCCCTCCAATATTGGGAGGATTTGGAGGGGAGAGAAAGTAAGTGTAATTTTTTTAAGTGAACGGACAAAATTATCCTTATTAGATCTAATAAAAAATCAGATCTTGCAATATTAACAAACTCTTGTTGATGATTATGTTTCTTTTTTTAATAACTCTGGTTCCTGCCATGCTCTGCATAACTACCATAGATAAAATCATCAAAACCCTTCAAGAAGTGAGGAGGTTCTTAATATATAGAATGCACATTAATTAATGGAATACAGGCAAAAACAAAAGACTCACAATTTCTCATTTCTACAACTTAAACCACTTGGGCTTTGTGGGATTCTTTGCAGCAGGCTTAGGCTCTGGAACAGAAGGTTTCACGACAGCTGCTTCTGATTCTTCTGGGTTAGAACTGACGAGAGCTTTTTGTTCACAAGTATAATCTAAACCATCCAAAGTCATAATATCTTTACGAAGGTAAGGACCAAGTTTCACAACATGATCAAACACTGAATCTGCATTGAAATCAATATGTGGATATATTAGCATGAAAAAATGTTAATCAGATCATATAATTAAATGTACAAGTACTTGACAATTATAAGAGCATTAATAAGGAGTGGTGTAGCATTCTTTTCTTCACTAATTCTATGGGTTATGTCAAATGTAATAGGAGTAATGATTTTTATTATTATGCCTCTGTACAATGAGACATCATTTTTACACTGCTCTTTGAATATTTGCTTGCTGTAGCATACATTAATTAGGTCTAATTTTTCTAGCTCTAGTTTACGTGAGACATTTGATATTTTTTGTGGTTGAGGTTTGTTATAAAATGTAAAAGGATATAAATGTAATTTTATTATAAAATACCTTCTCTTTCCTTGTGAATCAAACAAGAAGATAACTATTTTCTCTCCTCTCCCCTCATTTGAACCAAACAGAGTCTTGATTAAAATTTCTTCCCTTTCCTCCCCTCCCCTCCCCTCCCCTCCATTAAAATCCTTTCCCTCCCCTCCCCTCCCCTCCTTTGAACCAAACAGACCCTAACTGTCAAAACAACCCGAGGGAAGGTATAGCATATTGTCCCTCCTTCGATTATGGAAGCTCAACTTAACAACTCTTCGATGAGGTTGAATTTCATCATGTGCTGCGCGAGTTTAATGTTGTAGTTGATCATTTTACAGCAAGGATTCATGGGTTCGGTAAGGATTAAAATTTGTTTGTAATTTAAAAATAAAAGAACGGGAAAAAATATAGAATGTAGCCACCATATTTCATTATCCTGAGCTTAACAAATAATCCAAAGTACTGGACCAAAAGTACGATAACATACAGAATAAAAAAATATTTAAAACCTCTATTTAAACATGTGAGGGTAGGATAATATAAAATATAAAGCAATATAACAAATAAGAGAAATGCTACAACCAATATCAATTTCACTATATTTTTTTTCACTAACTTTGGTAGTGGAGAGAAGAGAGAGTATGTGAAGGAACTCTCCAATAGCAGTACGCTAAGATAGTAAAAAGAATAGTAGTGAAATTTGTAATGGATGAAACATTACTCAATAAATAATGATAGCTAAGAGATTCCTCCAACAAAATATTTGTAAATTTTAGTTCATTTGTGTGCAGTAGATGATGTCGAAGGTGTTGTAATTTTTCTTACTATCAAAAAATAAAATCTGACTATAGAGATATATCAAAATGGCCTTAAATGAGACTAGGGTACAACTAGAGCTGGTATCGGGTCCTATCGGGTCGGGTCCTCCACTACCCGGATCCGGACCCGGTGCCTCACGGGTCCAAAAATTGGACCCGGACCCGGACTTGCAAGAACCGGGTCCGGGTCCGGGTCCTAATTTAAAAAAATTATCCGTCGGGTCCGATAGTAAAGAATAAATATTTGCACTTAAATATTTTTGCACCCGATACCCTACGATCCTAACAATTTTTGCACTTAAGTATATGAATTAATATTATATTTACATATCTATCTTCAACAATTATTTTTATATGTATATATCTGTAACCCTATTATTCAAAATCTATATGTTTGGGGGTATTTTTTAACAGGTCCGGGTCCGGGTCCGGGTCGGTTCTATTTTGAGCGGACCCGGACCCAAACCCGAAAGTGCATCGGGTCTTATTTTAGGACCTGGACTCGGACCCGTATAGGTCGAGTCGGTTCCGGTCCAATGCCGGGTCCGGGTCGGATCCGAGTATCGGGTAAATGTGACAGTACTAGGTACAACCAGACTTGGGCTCACAGGCCTGGGTTACGGTTATAATATATGGTAGAACGGGCCCAGGGTTTGTGGGCCGATCTTAAAGTCCATAACAGGGGCAGTACTTTGCCATTTACTTTTGGAAAATTAAATAATCTTTACTATTTTAATTGGGAATGTTTCGAATTTATAATCAAGCAAGTCCTAACTTTGAAACCAAACAAACACATGTAGTACACTTTTAAATTAAATTCAACAAATACAAACAGTTGTAGACAAACAAATATGTGCATCACTAGTACATACCTAATATAAATGAGGTCTTCAAGACTTGACTACCCTAAAGTTTTTACTTTTAATAATAAAAAAATTATTAATATGTGCATTGCACACGATAAATTAAATAATTAAATAAATGGGAAAATTCCTCTCACACAAACAAACCCTGTATGGAACTCCAATAGCTACGGTACAAGTAATAAATAAATGAGAATAAGGAAACAAAAACATAACAGAAACTAATTATAATAAGTTTGCAACTCAATACTCAGTAAAAAAGCACAAGCAAGAAATATCATAATTGATTTTCCCGAAGAATTTTTTTTTTCTTTTTATCACAATATATAATTTTTACACTTCTAAATATAAAAAATAAGAAAATAAAAAACCATAATAAAGGTAGACGTAATCCGTGCAGTCAGTCATCTAAGTCCTCAGTACTGTTCTTTTTTTTTGCCTCTTATGAGAGGTTGATTTACAGTAAAAGCCTCTTTTTGAGGTGTTCTTTTCATATAAAAATAACCTCTTATAAGAACCTCTTATAAGAGATTTCTGTTCCTTTTTCACCTCTTACAAGAATTTTTTCTTTACTTTTACACATTTTTGCCCTTACTATATAATTTCTCTATTTATACTTTGGGGTAGTATAGACTTTTTAAGTGATAGAAGGCTTATAAGAATTTGAAAGAAGTTTGTCGGAGGTGCTCGGTCTCCAACGTCGGGGCTAGGAGGAGTAGCTTGCTTCGAGACTCCAACACCGACGTGAGAAAAAGCCCTTCTTGCGTGGAAGAGAAACCAGACTTGGGTGTGAAAGAAAAAGATGAACAAAGAAAGAATATAGAAGGAAGGATCCCTCTTATCCAAGGTATTCTGAAAGATCTTGGTCTCTAGTTTTGTGAATCTTTCGACGGTCTCGAAGTTGTAGCAAGAAGTTCGTCTAAGCAACTATAGAATAGAAGAGTTTTAGAATCAATCAATATCTGTCCAAAGAGCGGATGGATCTCCGAGAATCGATGTCTCCGCGGATGTCTGGTGGAATGCCTTGGACGATCGGGGCTAGGTCGGCCGGGGTGGTTGGGGTTGGCCGGAGAGAGGCTAGGGGAAAGGTGATAGATCTGATATTGATTGAGTTGAAATGGATTGATTGATTGATTGATTGAATGATTGATTGATGGGATGATTGACTGATTGATTGGTTGGTTGGTTGGTTTTTGAATATTTGATTTCAAATTAGGGTTTGAAATTCAAATTATATTAGAGAATGAGTAGAGGGGGGAGATTTGAATCATGTTTGAATTTCAATTTAGATTTTTGAAATTTAAAATATTTTCGGGAGAGCAGGAAGAGGATTTGTGGGGTAACAAGGTGAGGGAGAGTGTGTAATGGTGAATTTTGAATTTCAATTTCATATTTGAAATTCAATTTCAAATTTGATCTAGAGAATGAAAGTCAAATAACATTGTTGGAGAGATTGGCGAGTGCAAGCGTTACATTTGTTGGGCGGTGATGTTCGTAGGCGGTATAGATCATCTGTAGCATCGACCTGATGGTCGAAAATAACGACTACTGTTGAAGGTTGGATTTGACGTAATCGGAAGAAGGCATTGTGGTGGGGTTGGTTAGGCAGATCCAAGACGTCAACGTCATTAGGAAATGAGTATGTCAGCAAGAGACGGTGGATGTGTTTGTGGTCATGATGGACGCTTGGGGGAAGGTGGAGGGAGTTTCTGGGGTGGAGAATTATTTTGATGGAGTTTGAATTTCAATTTAGAGTTTTGAAACTCAAATTACATGTGGGTGGTGATGAACGTGTGCGAGGGCTTACATTTGGGTTCTTGGTCGCGATTAAGAGTTCAGACTGAGTTGCTTAATTTTGTCTTTCATTGAACGATCATTGGTGATGGTGCTAATCCTCACCGTTGTGGGGGTACGATTTTGTCTACATCGTTAGGATGATGTGTGAGTCATCGATATGGTGGAGGATGTACGGGCTATGACAGTTGTGATAGATGTGCAAGCCAGCGCCGATATGGTAGATGTGCGAGTGTCGCTAGTTTGGGAGTTTGAGCGAGGTTGTTGCTGTGGGGAGAGTGATATGAGTTGTTGCTAGTCTGCTGATGGCCAAGTCGTCACAGAGACGATGTTCGGGCTAGTCATCAGCGACGTCGCAAACAGAACATCGGCCACCGTGGTGGTGAATGAGCTGAGCGTCCCAGATTAGAGAAGTGACAAGTAGTCATTGGATGGGCGAAGTGGCAAGTCATTATCAGAATTGTGATAAGGCGAGTCGTCTCCGGTATGTTGTTCTGATTATGCGTCACCGAATGGAGTAAAGAAGTCGTTGCTGGAGTGGTGTTCAAGTTAGACGTCGCTTGAAGGTGCATGGACAAGTGGAAACTATGATTGGTGCTCGATGAGTCGATGTCTGATTGATAGGAATTTTGCATGCGTCTCATCTGATAGGTGGGAGAACAGATCACACGTGTCTTTGTCTATAAGTTTAGTTAGGGGAGGGACTAGTTAATGTTGTAGGCTTAACTGTATAATTGTGTAATTGTTTTCTGTTATTCCGTTCTAAGAACAGATAGATGTCATATATTTGTAATATTTGTTTCGTTAATAATTTATTAATGAAACGGATGACGCGGTCACCTTTTTATAAATAAATAATAATAATAATAATAATAATAATAATAAAACCCTAAATTTGCACCAGTGAGAAGACCAAGACTAAATTATCAACACTGTGTAACTCGATACTCTAAATAATATCACAATCTGTAATCTTTACACAAAAACACAAAAAATAAAATAAAAATCATAAAGTAAGTAGACTTGATTCACATATCACCAGTCATCTCAAATCTCAAGCCAAAGTAGGAAGCAGCGTCATAAGGAGCAATTTCTTCGACCATCTTTCGTGTAATATCGATCAATTCCCTACAATCAAGATAGTTTACCGCCATCGCCAACTCCATCGCTTCATCTACTTCCAAGAACTCCATATAAATTTCCTTTTTCAGGAAATGCTTTGCAAAATTCGGCATCAATCTTTCGGCAACTCCTGACCGTCGCACCTTCCACAACTCGATCACACATTCCAGAGTTGGAGCAGTCACATTGGGGACAAGAATGATGCCATTATCATTGCCAGCCTCAACGAGCAACGTCATGATCGTCCCTGATTGCAAAGCCATGTCTTTCTCGACTTCAAATTTTGCGCCATCCTTTGTCTGTAGTGTAATCTTGCATGGTTTCTTGTTTGCCATGGTTGATTAAATTGAATTTGGAGAAGGTCACATAATGAAAGAGAATGGTTGGCAAAAAATTAGAGTTGGGTGCTTTATATAATGACGTGGGAGTTGATAGTATTTAAAGATTAGTTAGTCAATCCTGATTTAATTTGAAAATATTACGGTTGACTTCTTCCAATTAATTTGTTCTTCTATCAATTAAGCAGGTTAGGGTTAGGAATAAAACAGACTAAGGATATGTTTTGTTTCCAATCGAAAGTGGCTTAAGACTTTGATGTTAAACACTTTGTTGACTAAGACCAAAGAAAGAAATGAAGCATTCATCTCTACTATTACAACACCCACATAAATTAATCTCAGCTGCTACATCCATCCTCACAGCCCAATTAAATCTCAATAACATATTTTAACCACATCGATTTGTATGAAAACCACATTCTTAACCTCTATTTATCAATCATTTTCGAGGATACAAAGGAGGCCAAATAGAAACCAGTTACTTAACAATATAAGCCTCCAACTATGTAAAGTCAATCCATACACATACTATTAATTGCAATATATACTACATTCTCTACTGGAGCTACCCACTTCAATCAATTAGCCAAGATTTTTACCCGATACGAATCGCTGGTGCTCAATCTAGTGATATTTTTATGGGGATTCTATCTATCGCTATATAGGATCCCTATTCAAGATCACTGCAGTTCCTTTTCGGGCGGCTGTAGGACGGGCATCAGAGAAGCAATTTATCCATAAACAAATCACAGATAACAAACAGAGAAGGGAAGCACAACAGGCATAAATAAATCACATCTGTATTCAAAGTTGATAATTGATAAATACATTCTGATTAAAAAAAAAAAAAAATTTAAATGGAAACAGGCAACTCAGCCACCTAAACCATATAAATCACATCGCCAATTATCACAAACTAACGCAAGACACATAACAAAATGTGAAAACATACGAAAATTATAGAATCAACTATTTAATAGAACCCAAAAAAATAAAAATTTTATATAATATCAAGTTACAGTAAACATATGATATATCATCTCAATAAAGTACAAGTTTACAGTTACAGACGCACATTTGTTCTACTTCTACAATTCTATGCAGAAATTCATTCACCCATTTCCCAAAACTACAGAGGCCTAATGCTTTTGTGACTAGGATTTAAAAAATACTTATAGTTGAAGGTTATAAAGAACAGAATAAATAAAATTGAATTCGTCATATTTTCATTCATCCAAAATTGATAAACTGATATCTCTAATGCATGTTTGTATAGCCAACTGGTGGTAAACAATTTAGTACTAAGCTAGGAATTTTCTTAATCGCCATCAAGACTCCAATGATTTAATGAAACCAATGACATCCAGTTAACATCAACTATTCATTGAATCCACAAAAACGGAACCAATGTCATATAGTTCTTGAACTGACATCAACCGCTGTTTTTTTGGTTTTGGGAGGGAACAAGACTGTAGCCACACGCAACTCATACTATGACAAAAAAAAAAAATCATATGGATCATGGTCCATGAACCGGTGGGTTTACCCGCCACGTGATCTGGTGCCAACCACAAATGATTCACACAAGACACATTTCAAAGCAAATCAAGCGGTGGGTAAGCACGTAAGATGACAAAGTCTATGGACCATGGTCCATATGATTTTTCCCCCTTACATAGTCCTTGAACTGACATCAACCATTATTGATCAGCCAACTATATAGTACATCTCACTAAGTAATAGGTCCATTCGGGTTAATTAAACAAACACGAGACAGCTGATTCGCACCTTTCAAACCACTATTAGATTGCTTTCTTGCCGACAATGACAGGTGTTTCCAACGAATAAGGGTTAAACCACTCGTTACAGTAAATCCCCACTTCTTCCTTGGGTTCTCGTCCTTCAGTTAAGCAACATCAAGGCTAGATTGCGGTCAAAGTCTCAATGGCAAGTGGGAGTGGCAACTGACATAACAGAAGCCCATTATTCTAGACCGTAGCCGGTTGTAGTCATCAAAAGTGTAGTACGCAAACAGGTCCTCTTCAAATGACAAGCTTCACAAGCCGTTGAGTGCATTGCACTTCTGCAATGTTTTATTAACAGTATAGTATAACATAATAGGCTAAATTCTAGGCAGTTAAAATCGGTTTTTGGAACTAATCGGCTTAGGAGCGATTAGTGATTAATCGGTTAATCGGAAAATAATCGGGTTTAAATCGGAAAAATTGTTATATATATAATTAAAAAAAGATATATCCTCATTATGTAGCAAACCTAAATCCTAACATAAAACTATTATGAAATTATCAAATAGGAACATATAGTTATAGAAAAAAAAGTACTTGGTTTGAGCAGAGTTTGGATTCTGGATGTGTGTCTGGTCAGGTTTACTGGTCGGTTCCATCAAACAAAAACAATCGGGGAGGAGGAGCAATGCAAGCAACAAGAGGAGGTGTAAATGCGGACTGGATCAAGTATGCGACAATAAGGGGGGAGCGACGGCGGGTCGAATTTAGGTTTGCTCAAGGAAGAAGAAGAGAATCAGTTTGGGTTTGAAGATAATTAGTTTAGGTTTGGGTTTGCACGAGGAAGAAGAGAGCGGCGATATATCGGGTTTGGGTTTGCACGAGAACCAGAAGGAGTTTGAATTTTAAATTTGAATTTTAGATTTGGACCGGATTGAGCCCAAATAATGCAAACGAGCATGAAAATTAGAGAAAAATATTTAATCGGTTAATCGGCCATTTAAAATCAGCCGATTAACCACTAATCGGCAAATTATTCCCGATAAAATCGCCAACTATTGAAATATTATAAATCGCTAAAAAATAATCGCTTAGCCTCCGATTAGCGATTAATCGAAAATTAATCGGGCGTAATCGGAGATTTTAACTGCTTAGGCTAAATTTTAAAAAACCCTCTTGAACTATCACCTTTATGCAAAAACCTCACTGAACTATTTTTTATGCAGAAAACCTCCCTGAAGTATGGTTGCAAAAAAACCCCATGAAGTATATTTCAAAAAACCACATATAACTTTTATGCTTGTATTAGATAACATCATTCATCTTTGTAAGTTGGTTCAAAAAACATCATGCATCTTTCTCATTATTGTCAAAAACCTTACTCAACTTTAGCAGAAATCTCACACCATCAGAGTGAGCTTTTTGCAACCATATTTCATGGTAGTTTTTTGCATAAAAAATAGTTCAGTGAGGTTTTCTACATAAAGGAGATAGTTCAAAGGATTTTTTTCAAATTTAGCCTATACATCTACATTCAAACCTTACAAATTGTGCAATTTCTGGGCTAAACAAGTTTGTTTTTCTACGAATCGAAAGGATCGCGACTCATGCAAGATAAGTGAGTAAAGAGAAGACAACAAAACTTATTGCAGGACGGAAGGGCATTTGAATAACTGCAAGAAACTGAAAACAAGAAGCAAAAGCAAGATGGTAAAGTTTAGATTGTTGTTGGCTTGTCGCTAGTCGCTACTCCAGAAGAGGATAAATATCCAATGTAACCCCCTAGTAAAAATCATACCGATACAAGATCTAATATACGCACACTAATTTGATACTATAGCTTATGTGTACCGATCGTTTGTATACACTTGTCAAATTGTGGCGCCGACATGCCCCTCAAAAATCCTAAACTACATTATCCTAGCATCGAATGGATCATCCACCCCTGTCATGGTACATACAACGCCCATCTTAGTCAGTTCAGTTCAACCATAGCTTGACTTCATAATCAACTTTTTATTTGATCTAACTTTATATCGATATTATTTCATAGCTCACGCATAATCCTGTTATCGATTCTCCAAATCATACTGAACCCACCAACAACCGTACTAGACATAATCAAGCACAACCTACTACAACACTAATCCATCCTAAATTTGCACGATTCATACAATTATAATCTGTACCTTTTTAATCCACAATAAACAAGAAACAACCAATTATAATTATACTCGTACGGAAAAAGTTGAAGCATAATTAAATTAAACTAAATCCACACGAAGTCGGGGATTTATTAATAATCATCCAAACACAACCATCAAGATAACATGTTGACAATCATAATCAAACATAGGGAGGGATTCCTTAATTACTTAATTAATCATATTATAAATTATTATTAATAAGCTAATTGTACGAGATGAGGCGGCCAACGACGGGGTACTTAGCTTGGAACTTCTTCTCCCAATCCTGGAGCACCCCCATCTCCTTCTCGGTGAGGTCATCCACGTCGCCGTTGACGTCAGCCTCGTTCTTGCTCATCTTGGCCAGGGCCCGAGCCGACTCGCGGCCCGCGAACAGCGCATAGGGTCCACCGGGCCCGTAGAAGTTGTTGGCGGTGGTGACGTCGTAGATCGTGCCTCGTACGGCGAGGTAGATCGGCTTGTTCGGCCTCGATCCGTCGAATTCCTTCAGTTTCTCAGATGAGATCTCCATTTTTTATTTTCTTAATTTTTTTTTTTTGGGGGTGTGAAGGGGTGTTTTTTTGTTTTGTTTTGTTTTTGGGGATGGGATTGATTTTTGTGGTTAGAGGGTGGAGCGTGTTTATTGGGTTGAGAGGCGGAGAGGAAATTGGGCATTTTTTTACTTATTAGCACGTGCAGTGCTCGCTTTTAGTGATGTTTGGTATGAAGAGAGTAGGATCATAATGATGATGATGGTCTATGTTATCTTTCTGATAAATTTTTTTTTTTTTGATGCAAATCTTTCTGATAAAATTAAGGAGAATTATTTCTACGATAGGGATGATGACCTTTTTTTTATTTAAATTTTTTGGATAGAAAATAATTTAGGGGATGATGTTCACCTTTTAATCATCTCTGTAGAAGAAAATAACTTCATTGTTGTCATATGACTCCGTTTTATGGAACAAGTGCTTCGATGGGAAAGAATCGTGTACCTATGTCATAAGGTGCGGCGATAGACCATACTTTGAGATTCGTGTCTATCTATCACGAACCAATGATTGCTAGTTGCACCATCCGACATTTGGTATCATATATGCAGTAAAAAAAAATGAAGCATTATTATGCGACAATTGGGGGAGTACTATTCAATGCTAACTGATGGCAAACTTACTTCAAATATATAAAAGAAATTGAACTAAGCATAAACAACTTATGCAGTATGAACTTTCTCAAATATAACAGGATTTGAGAATGGAAAAGTCGACTAGTCCATTTTTGCATTTTTGTGATCGGCCACTTGTTCAGATCTATTACAACAATGACACCTACAGACCGGGAAAATAAACAAATAAAAAATTTACAACATTTGCCTAGACCGATTTACTTCCAGTCGTTGGAAGGAAAGGGAGAAGAAATCCTGTCCCCATATTACATTTCAGTATGGTTTCTCTGTAACTTCTCCGTGATGCCTAAAACAAGGTCCAGATTGAGAAAGAAAAAGTAGGAATCAAACTAATCAAGTTTCACGATACACTACATGCACAACAAGAACATCTTAAGATGAGCGCGAATGATGCTTAGAAATCTTAGAGAAGCATCCTTGCATAGTTTGAGCTGTTAAGAGGTTCTTCTCTCAGAAAGCTCTATGCCTGTGTCAATGTCGTGTTCCTTGTTTCCAAGTGAAGAGCACTCATACAGTCATACATTTGCAAATGAAGACTAGATGTGCACCACCCGAAGGCAGCATCAGAACAATCTCCAAGACTATTATCGATCCAATTACTGCAAAGATTAGCGACGACAAGTAAGAAAAAACCACATTTCAATAGCATGAAATCGCAGTGAGAGCTTCATTTCATGACAGCTTTCAGAACTATGCATCATTTGCAGCATATGATCCTTAAACAAAATTTCTCTACAGTTTTGCTTTTAACTTATCAAATGGTACGCAAAAAGAAATTTGAGTAGATATAAAGAGAGTGTGAGAGGTCGGTAGATGCTGAAATTAAAATAACACTGAATAAGGTGTTCAAACATACAACCAGAAATCAACATATTACTAAAAGCAGAAGAATCAACACTTATTTATGACTTCCTACAAGCACTTATTACAAAGTGACGAGGAAGAACCGAAGAACCAATTGATCTTCTTCTGATTAAATTTACGGGAGCTTCGGTAAAGAGTGGAGCTGGCATCAAATCTGTACAATCTGGATAACAACCATAATTCCGAAATCATTTACAGTGATTGTCAGCATTGCACCTGCGTGCGTACCCTGCAGAGAAACAATATGTTAATTCTAATGCCCTTGAGTATCAGGCAGCATGGGAAAATATTCAAATGAGCAAGAACAAGTTTTGTTAATCTGACATATATATAAAAAGGGCTTGATTCCATTTTATAATTTTGTATTCTGTATGATTTGTCTATAAAATTTCAGGTACCAGGGAACAAAATGTTATGTAGTCCATAAAATTTCAAGTACTGGAGAAGAAAATGTTATGTTAAAAGACAAAATTCTAACATGAGAAATTAGAAGAGATCTAACATATGGTTACTATGATCCTAAAGACTAGTTAGCATCCTCCAAATTTCCTGGAGTGAATTAGATCATCGAGAAAGGGATAGATGGCAGTTCTGAATAAATTCAATTCTGAGAATTAGATAGAGCCATGAGCCAAACAGAAACATTCCTATGGCTATATTTCCAGAGAAGAAAGATCAGAATACCAGGGTAGCCTATTTCAATTAGGAGAATAACGATTTTAGTGAAGTTAAATGATTGGCCTTTTCATTCTTGGCCTTATTCACAACATACCAGAAGTGGTATAGATGGCAAGGGAACAGTGCATGTGGAGAAGTTAAAAGTTACAGCTCAAAAGAAGAGAAGTGTAAAAATGATATGTTCACAAAACTACTTCCAAATTTGGGAAGATCTGTTCTGATGCCGGGAGGTGATTACTTACGGGAATTTCCCAATGAAACTTAAAGGAAGCATATCATGCCACTTAATTGTAAGTTCACTTAGAACATTTACATTTATACCTCATTTGCACTTTAAATTATGTATTTGATGCCATTTTAGCTTTCAAATAGTATATAATGGAAGAAATATGGACAACTTTATCCTACCAAAATGCAATTGCTTCAAGTTTTTAATGGAAAAGGAAATGCTATTTAATATTTCGGCTTCCTGCATGAAGAAAAGAAGAAAAAAGTGGGGAAATGTTAATCTAATAATAAGACTTAGAATTTACATGATAAAACAGTCGCAGCATTGCATTGTTGCACTCCCCGATTATCCCTTGAAACGTAATTCCTTTCCTCTTGAGAAAGAAATGACTGGAAATGGTAACAAAAGTCTGAAGGGGCTGCCACTGATTGGTGATCCTACTCTTCAGTTCAGTTGTCTTAATAAGATGAACTGGTAGACTGGTAGACAAAGCCCCATCATCTACTTCCACTGAGAATGTCACCACAAGCTGAGACTTGTTACTTGTAAACTAGTTAAATCAAGTATACTGAGTTTTCAGAGTCAGTTCTTTCACTAGCTTAAATGAGGCCATCAAAATGTTGGATTTAGACTTTTAGTATATTCTACAGGATGTACTTCTATACTTTTTCCATGCTTCTGAACAAATATTCCTAGCTAAGATCAGTTATTAACAAAATTGTCACCATCATGAAGAAACCTGGATTTGCATTAATCATTCAAAAGGATTCAGATCTCTGTTAGATTGGATAATCAAATCTTTTTTTGAAATAAGAACTGAGCTTGGTCAGGAAAACAGTCCACTTTGAATTGGTGCAAACTTCTTACATTCATCAGTCTTAATGTATATTAATATTCACTTAAACATATCATTCCTATCACCTTTCAATATATTCTACTTGAATTTAGCACTTACCTCTTTCTCAAATTACTAGAAAAATCTTTATAATAAGATTTTTAGTAGAAAAACTTCTTCTACATAATATTCTAATGATCAACCTGACCCACGTCCTGGATTCAGAACTTAATCAGGTCGGATTGGTCGAAATGGAGCAATCACAACTTCATCTGGTTGGGTTACATTATGTTGACCTGATTAGATGCATCTTAACTTTGGACAACAATCAAGTACGGGGATAGGTTGTTTCAGGATTCCATTGTACAAGACATGTTCCTGGCTCAAACAAAGAAGCTGGAAGAAACAAATAATTTTTAAATGAATGGCATGCACGGGTGTAGTATTGGTCAAATTGATTATTCCAAACATTTCTCAGTAGAAATTGTCCGCAAATATCTATGCTGGGTAAAAACAGTTACACGTAGCAATTTAGGTTAACTAGGACCACAGGAACTCATCGGATTATTCAAATTTACAAGACCTTCTCATTCAAAATATATTATAGACTTATCTATCGAGGTGCAAAAATCACCATTGAAACCTTACACATACTGACATACATATGAATGATTGATATAAGAAAACAACGGTAAAGTAGAAATTTTCATTCAGTAGTTTAAAAATGCAATAAAGATGCTGGAATTAAACACTTCTCTAATTGAACAAAATTATCCTTTTTGTTCTTTAATTTTTCAACTCAGCTCTTGATTGAACGTGACATTTTATTCTATTTTTCTTTTTCTTTTTGTTTTTTCATTCACAACATACCTGGAAAACTAAAAATGTCGGCATCCCCTATTGAGAACTCGAAGACATCTCTTTGTTTGTCAAAGAGATGGACTCCTTCACTTGCTTCTTTTCCCCCTAAGAATATGAATTGAGGGGCATGTATCATTGGAGGATCATTAAAAGGCTCCACAAAAACTGGAACACGTGCATCTTCGATTCCATTATTGTTGATGGTATATAAACCAATAATATCATCTCCATAGAAGTTCACATTTCAGCCATATATGAGAAAGAAAATAAAAGCTTTTACAACGTGCAGTGTAAACAGAAGATACCTTCCTGACTAAATGTGGACATCAGTTTTTGGCAGAACATCTTTAAACTTTTCACATATAGCAGGAAACATCTTGAACAAAGTGGACTAAGATAATCTACAGTCCAAAAGTATAACTGCTGTCACCAACTGAAGGCTAAAAAAAACACTAGTGTAGCAAACTGAATACAGAAAATGCAGTATCAAGTATGAACTCTCTCATGCTTAGTAGGAGGCTATGATTTTGAAACACCCTAACCCTTATAAGTGTTGGATATATTGGTATATTCTCTCGATGTATAAATATTGCATGTGTATATGAGTAACACGTGTAAGGAACGTACAATTGATTGGATATTGGAACGCGGGTTTGTGGGCTTATAACCCGATACCCAAACCAGTATTTAGGAATAAATACTGGCTTGGCTTGTGATAGCAGTCTAGGTATTCCAATCTTGATACCTAGGGTGAATATCTCAAGCAACTTAGATCTAGAGATAAACCCTAATTCCCAATTGTTAATTTCTCACAAAACCTAACAATCTTGAGATATTATCATTAATCAATTTGTGAGATTAATCAAGGGGCTACCGTCACCGACGATCGCCATTGTGGTTGGCATCGTCGCTCCCACAGTCCAACGCCGCCTGTCGTCGCCTTGCTTCGTGCGAGGCCATCGACGATCAGTCGAGGAAGTCGACTCGCCATTAGATCCGGCCATCGACGAGCTTGCCTGCGCCGCTTTCATTCGTCACCTCGTCGATCTGGGATTCGTGATCAGATCTCGACCTTGCTCCGACGAACAACCTCTGACCTCGTCGACGCTCGCCGACGTCTCCGCTCCAGACGTCACCGCCAATGGGCGCTGCCTCCCCTGGCGTCGTTGATGTCGATGCGCGCCGCCGCCACCCAGGACAGCCGCCGGTGCGCACACACTGCCCTCTCCTCCTAGTTCGGGGTCAAGGAAGGGAAGGAGAGATCAGATCTGTTTTGATTTGATTTGTTGATTGGTTCATCATGGTGTTTGGTGTTCGGGGTCAGGGAAGGGATCCTGTGTGAGTTCTTTTGACTCAGAAATGACCAAGAAAAGAGTCCTATGGTTAAGGACCTGCTCTTATGTGTTTGGGATGAAGATCAGATCTCGGTGTGTTGGGATTTGACTCAGATTCAATCAAGAAAGGATTTCTATTGGCTGGGTTTTTTGCCGTTGTATGTTCGGCACATAGCGTCAGATCCGCTACCGTATAGTGTTGTGCATTGAAATTGCCACTTGATCTTTATCAAGATACTATCCACTCTAAACTTTAAGATTTGTGCTTATTCTTTAATAATATTTTCTGTTTTAATTGTTTATTACACGATTTACAGAAAAAACCATTCTTTTTACTGTAATTACGCTAGAAGTAATTGTTCAGAATAAACACTCTAGATTTTGGAATTTACTGTTTATTCCTATAAGATAGAAAAACTTAATTGTGTGAAAAAGATTCCGAAACTAGAAATATTTGATAATTCTGAATTTTACAGTTGGAAAGTGAAAGCACAATAAGATATGTAGATGTAGTTGTTGGAAATAGTATGGGCAGTGATTAGACTAGATCCAAATATGTTTGGACTGGATAAGATCTAAATTAAAGATAAGTTCTTCACCCAATTTAAATTGTTATTTAATTATTTGTTTGAATTTTGTTGCTAAGTGCTAAAGTTCAAAACCTATTAAGCATTGTTTAATTAAATACAAATCTGAATAACTGCTTTGGCTACGTGCTAAGGATCAAATATTTATTTTAATAAATTATAGGCTTTGACTATAAAATTAAATCTCCAATTAAATTGTTGTGAATTAGATAGTACTAATAATTTGTTTAATTGGCTAATCTTTAACGATTTGATGAATGTAGGAACTTCAAAGTTACTTACAAATTGTGTGTATTGGAGACGATGGATTTGCATCACGGTATGATAAGTCTGCACTACGCAGGCTTCTCCATCGAATTTGAAAAATACTTCTAACTTGAAGTGTCGGTATGATCTACTCCAATCTTTCTTAGTACTTTCATGTGATGAATGTGATACCGTTTTGTACGTTTGATCATATGATTGAGAGTTTTAGATCATAGTTATTCTCGCTTTGGAAAACTAGCATATTTAGGGTTGTTAAGTGTTTTATCATACTATGCGTTTAGATATTTTGACAAATCCAATGTTTGCAGTTTGTGTGAGATTACATATTTGTTTCTCTAATAATTCAAAATAAAATAAAAATTGTATAAAATGTATAACAAATGTCTGTAACTTAGGAGATAGCATCTCTTAATGTAGGATATGACTCTATTAGTTACGTTTTGTTATTTCTCGTTCATTGTACTGTGTGTGCAAAGTTGAATTATAATATATTAGTCATTATCTCATTTAGCGTTATGAAGATGATGAAGAACGAATAAAGGAAAGAACTCTTCGCTCAATGTGTTTGAGTAAGTGGACATTGTTAGAAACATTAGAGAAAACAAATAATTTTTATAAAATGTGATAGAGTAATTTTGTATTAACTCTTATAAAGTGCATATATTGTCAATCGCATGTATAAGTTGAGTTTAACAAATGAGACAATTAATAATAATAGTTCTAATTGTGTTCTTGAACATAGCATAATTGGCTAGAATTTGAGAACTATATATTCAATTGTTTGTGAGGAAATGTGATCTAATTATCAAAACTGTGGGAAAAATGGAGTAAAAAGCTATTGAGTAAAAAGCTTTAACATCCAAGTTGTTTTGAAATTTAAAATCGCTATGAACTATATATTAAATTGTTTGTTCTTGTTAAAACTCATAATTCTGCTAAATGACACTCCATTAAATATGACAAATATGAAAGTGTGCTCAGATTATGATCACTAGAAAATTATTTGGTATGGTCTCTAGGAGCACACTTCTTGAGTCAATATATTCTGATATTTGTGATCTAAGTAGCTTTGTGACTAGATGAGACGATTGTTGGTCAGAAGTATTTAATCGCTTTTGTAGATGATTAATATAAGTCTATCATATATATGAAGAATGAAGCACTTGTTATTCTTAATGAATTAAAAATTATAGTTAAATGCTAAAAATTAATGGGTTCAGATTTGATAGAAGTGGTGAATATATTTTAACAACTTTAGAGAAGTTTGCATTGGGCATAATCTCTACTGCACTGTACTTACAACAGTCAAACGGTATTGATAAAAGTTAGAATCAAACACTCAGTGAAATGTTGAATTCTATATTATTGACTGTTGTTTGTCTTATGAGTGATGTTGTATTGTTAATCATATCTCTAATGTGTTACTACACTCTAACTTGAATACACCTTGTAGATCATGGCATGAAAACACAAATAATTTTGTTAAAGTGAAATTTTGTGTTGTGATACTTCTGTTAGAGAACATGACCCTAGAAGGCTTAAAATAAGACCTACAACAAATATTTGTGTGTTTAGAAAGTGCATAATGTAGTTTCTGTGGACAGATGTTGGATCTATCAAATTTGTGTTAGAAGAATCTAGACTTGCAGAGTTCTTTGAGGATGTGTTCATCAAAGATAAATGTATGAAATAATATAGTCCTACAGACACGTTCAATGATTTACATTTGGAATCAAGAACCCGCCTTACTGACACTTAAAAACCTGAATGACAAATGAGCTAAGAAGAGTCTTTAGTAGACAATGAGATGATTTTGTGTTATACAATAATATTTTAATTTAGTTGATCTGCCGAAAGAGGCTAAAACTATAGTAAGTAACTGGGGTTTTGTAGAAGAAACTTAATTTTGATTGTTTAGTAGCAATTTTAATGCTTTTTTAGTAGCTAACAGATTGACTGAGAAAAATTGGGTAGATTTATTTGATGTCTACTCACATGTTTGTCATATTGCTACAATAAGTATTCTTCTTACCCTTACATCTATTAAAAAATTTGTCATTCATAAAGGATATTTAAAAGGCTTTGTACTTGATGTTTTGTACTGAACAGTTTTGTACTGGAAAGTTTTGAACTAATATATTTAGTGAACAAGATTTACAATCTAGTAAAATCATTGTATGTTCTTAAAACATGTATAGCCGACGAATAAATAATTTGACAAATTTTTGAAAGAGCATAGTATATGAATCAAGTAATTCAGATCAGTGCCACTGCCTTCAACTTTGTGGTGTGTCAAATATAGTGGATATTATTTATTTGTTCTGTTGACATGTATGTTCTTGGAATTGACCTTTCCATTACAAATGAAGTTAAAATTGTGCTATCCAAAGAATTCAACATGAAAACCTAGGTACTGTGGATACCATAGGTATAAGGGTGAGTTTTCAGTTGGCAAGGGATAACTCTTAGTCAAACTCATCAAATCAAAATGTGTTTCAAAAGTGGGGACATAGTGATTGAAAGTGTGTTTTGAAACACCTTATGATTATGATAAAAGGTTGACACCTAATGATGGTGCAACTATGAGACAGGTAGATCATTCTAAAGGAATTGACAGTCTCATGTATATAAAGTTCTGCACTAGAACAGACATAGCCTTTGAGGTAGGTATGATCTGCAGATTCACTAATAATTCTATATACATTTGAGTGCCCTTAAGAGGCTATTGAGATACCTGAGTGGTATTCAAGAGTTTGCTTTGTGCTACTCTAGTCATTCTTCGAATGAATGGCTGATAATGCATTATGATGCTCAGAATTTAGTGAAAGTCGATAACTAGTAGATATGTGTTTACACTAGGAGAAAGAGAAATATTATGAAAATAAAAAGCAAACAGGCACTGTGCTATCATCTATGAAATCAGACCTCTATGTGTAATTCTCTGCAGGAAAAAAGGCTGAGTGGATTGAAGAAATTGTTACTAGTTATCCATTAAGAAGTTCAAGTAACTCTCTAATTCTGTTATGCAGCTATCAAGCTACAATGCACTGTAGCTCATAACTCACTTATAATAGTAAGAGGAGTATATTAATGGTGAAAGAAGCCTAGTTGAATTTGCTCATAGATAAAGTGCAATTGTGACAAGTATGGCTAAGTCTCTTGCTAAGAGACTTAAAAGTGATTTAATTATCAAAACTGTGGGAAAAATGGAGTTGAAAGCTATTGAGTCAAAGCTTTAACATCCTAATTGTTTTCAAATTTAGAATCCAATTGGAGCCATAGAGAAGTTCAAACTTAAGCATCAATTTTAGGCAGTTGACATATTTTAGATAATTTTAATGATTCCACATAAATTCCACAAATATATAATGTCATTCCAATTTTGATGGTATTATATATCTACGAAATTTACTTAGAATAATCATATTATTCCAATACGAAACATGAAAACTTGTCGATGTGTTTCCGATGATTAAATTATCTTAAATATCATTCCAATTTTGATGATATCTTTTATGGATACATGTTTCATTCCAATTTTGATGATTCAATGTTAAACCATGATTGAAATGGCAATTTTTTCATTCCAATATGAAACACAGTATAGTTTTTGTGTAGAAACTATAAAGGTCCATTTTCTTTATTTAGTTAAAGAAACTTGATTGTGATACTTGCGTTACATTTTTGCTCAGCTAATTATAAATTGTACTAAGTTCTTTTGTGGAACTAGATACTTTGCGAAATTCGTTGGAATTCTTAGAGATGTCTCTTGATATTCTTGTTTTCAATAAGCTAACAAAGATGGAGGAGTTGAATCTATCAACATAGATTTCAAAAATAATGATTTGCTCAAAATGAAGGAGTAAACATAAAGCAGTGTGCAAGAATAGAGTTTCAGTTTATTTCTTTCGAGAATAAATTAGTCACTTGGTAAAACTTCTGTTGAGTTTAAGACTCTTGTGTTCATGAGCTTAAACCCCTATTTTGTTCTTGAAGTTTATTTGCTTTGTTTGGTTTTGAAACTATGACAGATTATTCTAGTTGGTTTAGTCTTTGTGAACTATTCTGAATTGGATATGGTTTGGAACTATTTAATTATATTATTTAGTCTTGATTGAACTATTCAGTTTTATAATTCTATTGATTCTTATGAAACTATACCTTTATGATGCTTTTCTTTTATGGACTGCTATCAGCCAGTCAGTTTTATACTGAACTGATGAAATAATCATGTACTTTATATATTGAGCATATAGGAGGAGATTGTTGGATATATTGGTATATTCTCTCTATATATAAATATTGCATGTGCATATGAGTAACACGTGTAATGAACGTACAATTGATTGGATATTGGAACGCAGGTTGATACCCAAACCAGTATTTAGGAATAAATACTGGCTTGTGATAGCAGTCTAGGTATTCCAATCTTGATACCTAGGGTGAATATCTCAAGCAACTAAGATCTAGAGATAAACCTTAATTCCTAATTGTTAATTTCTCACAAAACCTAACAATAAGTAGCCATAAATATTTTCAAACTAACAATATTTAACACGGTAAACACAGTCTCAAGGTTAGCGTCACTTGCTTTCCCCCACTATCACAAAATAATAATAATAATAATAATAATAATAATAATAATAATAATAATAAAAGAAAAAAGGACTGGATGTGTTAAACTCAAGAAGGTCAGCTATGGAGTCAACCAGAGATTTCCAGAACTCATGTTGGCTTGCACTCAGCTACAAGTTGGTCCAATTCAGTGACAAACTGATTTCTGACATGTTTTCTAAGGTATATATGAATATCGTGAGTCTTACGTGAAATCCATTGTATTTGGGTTAATAAAATAATAGGAAAATAAGATTTGGTTGAGAGAAAGTAAGCATTCTTAGTTTCTTACTTCCGTAAGTGCTAAATGTATTCTTCTTCTCTAACGTCCGAGTTAGAGGTTCTCATTGTTAAAGATTATGAGAGTCAATAATAATAAAATTAGGTTTAGGATTTAATATCCCACTGACTTAAGATATTATACCCTGCTTATCATAATTGGAATATCACAGAGCACTACCTCTTGACCAGTATATATGGGATGAAACTGGGTTTGGTGTACTGGGCTTCATGCCAGTCAACCCGGTCCAATAATTAGCATACAACACGTACAAAGCATGTGTTGCCCCCATAGAACATTATACACAATAATATTCTATTATATTGAGAATATACCTATATATCCAACAATTTCCTCCTATATTCTCAATATATTCGACAATGCCATGTTATATCATTGGATCACAAAATAATATAGTTCATAGACTAAATCAATTATAACTCGAATAGTTCAAATGAGACTAAATCAAAATAATCAAATAGTTCAAAGACCATATCAAAACAGAATAGTTCACAATGACTAAACCAACTAGAGAAACATGTCATAGTTTCAAAATCAACCAAAGCAAATAAACTTCAGGAACAAAATATGAGTTTTAAGCTCATGAACACACGAGTCTTAAACTCAACAGAAGTTTTATCAAGCAAGTGACAAATTTATTCTCAAGAGAAATAAACCAAAACTATATCCTTATAAACTGATTTATGTTTACTCCTCAATTTTGAGCAAATCATTATTTTGACATCTATGTTGGTAGATTCAACTCCTCCATCTGATGAGGACATCAATTCTATTTAATTTAGTATTTTATTTCAGTACCATATTTGTTTTTGGTATAACCATATGTAATCTTTCTTTTTGTATTAGAATATTTTTGAGATTTTTAGAATCTTTTGAGATTTGTATCAAGATTTGTTTTGAGCCTATTTATAGACCCTGAGATTAATGAGAAAGATATGCCACTCTTGATTAAAATTTATTGTGTTGAGTTTTTTTTGCTCTTCCCCTCTCCTTTGTGTGATACAATTGAGATCCAAATTATTAGGATTTGTGATAAATCCTAATACACTTTTAGGGTTTGTGATAAACTCTAAAATTACCCCCACATTAAAAATCCTAAACCCTAATTCCTAAATCCCCTAATCCTCTTCCCCATCGTCTTCCCCCTACTGCTGATCCCGACGAAACCCTAGCCCCACGTCGTCACCCCACAACCGCCACAGACGCCCCCCTTCGCCATCGACTTCAACTCCAAACCCTAGCCCGCTCGCCATCATCCCCTTCTCCTTCTCTCGTCTTCGATCCCGACCGAAAACCCCCACCGTCGCCCTCTGTTCTTCTTCACCTCGATCCCCAAAACCCAAATCATCCGATCGAAACCCTCTCTTTTCGTCGCCACCCAAGCACACCCCGTCGCCTCCAGCCATCGCGATGCCCTCCGCAACCAACGCCGCCAGCCGACCACCACACGTCGGCCAGATCCGTAGCCCCATCATTGCTATTGCTGCCAGTGCTCTTGAGATTCTTGTTGTCATTGCTCTTGAAGTTGTTGCTACCATTGTTGTGTTCAATCCAAGATCTACACTGAGTTCTTCGAACCCTTGGTATACTCTTTTTACTTTTAAATATTTGTGTTCTACTGCTCTATTATCTATTATATTATTTGATTTGCCTATCGTCCACAAAAATAATTGAGATTGAGTGTTCCACATGCCTGACTAGAGTACGAATCAATATTGAATCTTTTACTTGCTGAGAACACTTAGGGATTTAATTATTGATTGTTATAATTGAATTATTAATTGGGATTGTTAAACGTGATTCAGTTCTTGAAAATCCATCAAACCAATTAACTGTTTAAAATTTCTAACTTTAATCCGCGCTACGTGTTGGTAAAATTAATCCATTAAGAATCTTGAAAATTCTCTATCTAGGGTTAGTTTTACATCACCATCTTTGCAAGCTTATTGAAAACAAGAATTTCAAGAGACACATCTTTAAGAATTCTAGCGAATTTCATAAAGTTTAGCAAAATATAACGCAAGCATCACAATCAAGTTTCTATAACAAAATAAAGAACAAGAACTATTATAGTATCTACACAAGAACTATACTATGTTTCATATTGGAATGATAGAACAGTTAAATCAATTATGATTAATTCTGAATCATCAAAATTGGAATGAAACATGAATTCATAAAATAGATATATCATCAAAATTTGAATGATATAATGACAATTCTAAACATCGGAAACACATCTACAAGTTTTCATGTTTTTTATTGAAATATTGAGATGATTCTAAGTAAATTATGAGAATATATAGCATCATCAAAATTGGAATGAAATTATATATTAACAAAATTTAAATAGAACTTTTCACATTATCTAAAGCATGCCAACTACATAAAATTGATGCTTAAGTTTGAACTTCTCTTTGGCTCCAACAAATTCATCAAAACAACTAGGATGTTAAAACTTTAGGCTCAATAGCTTTTAACTCTCCCACAGTTTTGATAATTTGATCACTTTCAAGTTACTTAGCAAGAGCATTCGCCATATTTTGTCTCAATTGCACTTTATTTATGAGAAAGTTCAACTAGGCTTCTTTCAGCCTTAATATACTCATCTGACTATTATAGAGTGAGTTATGAGCTACAGTGCATTGTAGCTTAATAGTCGACGAATAGAATTAAAGAGTTACTTAAACTTCTTAATGGATGACTAGCAACAAGTTCTTCAATCCACTCCGCTTCTTCCCCTGCAGAGAATAACACATAGAGGTCTGAATTCATGGATGATAGCACAGTGCCTATTTTCCTTTTAATTTCCACAACATTTATGTTCCTCCTAGTGTAAACACATATTCACTAGTTATTGACTTTCACTAAATTCTAAGCATTATAATACATCAGATCATCCATTCATTCCTGAAGGATGACTAGAGTAGCACAAAGCAAACTCTTGAGTACCTCTCAAGTAACTCATTAGCCTCTTAGGGCTCTCCAATGTGTATTAATAAGACTAGTACTGAATCTGCAAATCATACCTAGCTCAAAGGCTATGTCTGTTAGTGCAGATCTTTGTATATATGAGACTTCCAATAAGTTTAGAATGATCTAACTGTCTCATAGTTGCACCATCATTAGGTATCAACCTTTATCATAATCATAAGGTGTTTCCACTGTTTTAAATTTCCTCCGATACGGCCGAAATTTCGGCCGAAATTTCATTTCGGCTAGTTTGCCGATACGAAATCACATATTTTATACTCTACATCGTTTTGGACCGAAATGTGTAGATTTCAACTGAAATTACCGAAATATTGCCGAAATTAGCGAAATATTAGCCGAAATAGACACAAATGTTATTGTGAATATATTTTAAAAATTTGTTTTACTTTTTGCATGTTTTTCAATATAGGACCTTAGGCTAAAATAATGTGAGAATTTCGTATTGCTATTGTTTGTATATATGCAAAGTCAAGTAAGTTTATTAACTAATATATTTTTTCTAATCAGTTGAAATTCAATTTAGTTATATACTTGGGAAAAAGGGGTATGAGCAACTTGCTCATTTAGTAAATAAGCAATTGATGATGTGGCATACAGGTGATTGGAAAAGCCTTAAAAGTGTTAGTTGTCCAATGTATCACATGCATGCCACATAATCAATTGCTCATTTACTAAATGAGCAAGTTCTCATATCCCTTTTACCCTATATACTTATATTACATTCTCTTATTGTTAAATTATGCGAAAATTTACCGTAATTGACTCATGTCATTAGCTACATTATACAGTATTTTATATGATAAATGACATGTAGGATATATAATATCTTATTCAGTAACAAAAAAAAATATTTATTGAGTATAGGAAATGAACATCCAATATGATCACATTTCCCCGAGTTATCCTCCGATATCTCCGATCCGAGACGAAACACCCCTTGCCGAGATGAGTCCGAAATCCGAGATTTAAAACCATGGGTGTTTCAAAATATATTTTCAATCACTATATCCCCACTTTTAGAATACATTATTGATTTAATGAGTTTGACTAAGGGTTATCCCTTGCCAACCCAAACTCACTCTTATACTTAATATGGTGTCCACAACACCTAGGTGTTTCATGCTGAAATCTTTGGATAGCACAGTTTTAACTTTATTTGTAATAGAGATGTCACTTTCAATCAACAAACATGTCAACAACATACAAGTAAATGTGGGCAATTATATTTGACTCACCACAGAATTAAAGATATTTACCTGAATTACTTGATTCAAATCTAAGCTCTTTAAAAGTCTGTCAGAAGGGGGCAGTCGACTGACATGTCGGCTGCTGTTGCTGTCTCTGTTTGCCTTGCTGCTACTCCTCCCCTTCCTGCTTCCAACATTCGTTTCGACCTCTGCTCTCTTTTTGTATTACAGTCTTCTCTTCATATTGAATTAGTATGTAAGACATAAACCCAACAAGATAATGATGACGATAACCTATAAGATCATCTGTGTCATTAACAATTTTCTTTCTTAGAAAATATATATATAAATATTATTACAATTGAAGATTCAATCTAAAATGTTTAATATATAGGATTTGCGGTTTGTAGAAATATGTTAGTATTGATCCTTTACTATTAGTACTTCACATAAACAATGAATTCCTCTGAGCATCACCTTGTCAGCATTGCAACAACTATCGCAATCAAGATACATTCCTTTTTTTTAAAGGTACCGGTGATGGTGGACGCTGGTCAAGTTAAGCGATCAGAGCAAGGGCACAATTTTGACCTATTCATGTCAAATTTGTGGATGTCTGGGGTGTCTCCTTATCAATAAACTTGGAGATGGCATTTTTGAGACCGTTGGGGGCAACGGCAGTTGTGGTTACGAGTAGTGGCGACGATGGACGGTGTGTACAAGCGATCGGATGAGAGAAAGAGCTCAATTTTTAACATATTCAGGTCAGATTGTATTGGCGTGTGGGACTTGCTTTGGCTGGATCGGTAGTCAAGTAGGATTAGCTTTTGTTGCATTATTTGATTATTGGTTGTTATTATTTTTTGGCACGAGACTCACATGTTAGGGGGCGAGTTCTCTTTTTTGCAGAATATGAGTTCCAACTTCATAATCCATTTTCTGGTTGTGTATTTCGTTAAACTCTTTTTAATAGAATACGGAAGGATTCTGACCCACCGTTAACGATAAAAAAAAGGCACCACTGACCAGACTATGTTAAAATCCAAAATACTTTCTGTTGCCCCTTCATTTCAACCTATAACGCACTTAAGAAAATATACACCTAGTCCAAATTTCCAAATGCACATACTACCATTTCTACAAGCATAAGTAATTAATAGTGCAATCCCATAAACCATATAGCATGAAATCTATGAATTTGTGTGTACAAACAAGTTAAGAACATAGTATTCTGGGAGAAAGTTATGCTATACCAGGAGTAACACAGAAATGGAGAGATGAATCAGAAATGCCAAAATTGTCTTCAGTAATAAGAACTACATCACGCATAAGAACTACAAAATTTAAATGGGCACACACACAAAAATGTATATTCACAACTACAGACGTTGCAGAGCCTTCATCACATAACAAGATAATATGTTGAAATGAAATATGGCATGCTTCACTGTGACAAATTGTTTCAAACATGAACAACAACCCATTACATGCATTCTTATGAGTTAAGAGTATGTCAGTCAGGACTTTGGAGAATTGTTGTCACGCTTCATGTTAGTGTTAAGAATGACCCTCTTTTGCTAGCTCATACTTATTCTACTCATCTCAGAAGAAGAAAAATTGCATGTTGCCTGCCTTGCTCTGGCAAGTTAGGTGCTAACATGCTGCAACTCTCAGTGAACAAGACATAACACTTGTCCCTACTATGTTGCAAGTGTTCACTGTGCATAATAACTAGATCGTTATGATGGTGCATTAACTGATCTTCATAATCTAACATAAGTGAATAAATACATTAGCTTCATCTTTGGAGAAATTGCTCTCAAGTTACACATTATTAATTGAATCAGCTAGCTGTACCAGACTACCATATATCTTGAAACTGAACATCTTGAACAATTGGAGGCAAAAGGGGTTCCTTCATTTACTAACACGAATTCATGGAAGTAGAAAGGTGAAGGTTCCACGGTCCAGGGTCCGTACTCAAAAAAGATGGACTCACAATGAATAATGGAGTAACTGCGTGCATTGCACGTGCTACTTCACCACTTTTAAAGACGACCGTAGAATTCTACTACAGCTTACCTCACTCAACCCCACCACCATTTTTTTTTTGATGTAAGCGGATAGAGCCTGAAGGCTCCAGCCAGATCAAAAAATATATTGATAATAGCAATTAATACTGTACAATGCAGAAAGGAAGGTTTTACAAGATGTAAAACAAATAACAGCTGAAACCAAATATCAACCCCACCACCATTAATCCACAAAATATCTATAACCAGCATACAGAGTCTAAAACAGCAGATCCCGTAATTCATAAATTTTTTCCCCTAATCGTAACGGGATGTACAAAATAAGTAGAAATTAGACTAACACCCAAACCCTAGCAATAAGAAATCCCCAATTCCGTACCTTTTTGGGGAAGACAAAGATTCATCTTCCAACGATCGATTTGTGAATGAAATCCAAGAAAAACACCACAAAATCATACAAATTAACCTCAAATTGCGCTTCATCTTCATCATAATGTGAAGACATTGAGGGAAAAGGAGGGAGAGAAACAGAGAATTTGAACAGCCCCAAGTTGGGGGATTGGTTGGCGTAAGATCATCCACTATTGTTTGCTATTTACTTATTTTATCCACTTTCTTAAAAAAATTGCATCCACATCTGCGTTTGGTTTGTTGTTTTAAAAACCGTTTTGTGAAAACAGTTTTGTAAAAACAGTTTTCTAAAAATACCCTAACTAAACAAGTTGGAGTTTTCAAAAATGCTTTTCTAAAAATATAAGGTTGCGCTCGTATAGAGAGAGAATGACTGAATTTCAAGTTTTGTGAAAACTCTTTTCACAAAACACCCTAACCAAACACGTTTTTGGCTTTCCGGAAAAAAAAAAAGAAAAAAAAAGCTAAACCAAACAGATAAATTAATATTATAATGGGAGAAGGTCTTAGTATCATTTGTAAATATTTTGTCATTCTACCAACCCGTGCAACGCACGTGCATAACTATTATAAAGGAGGTTCTAGGTTCAAATCAAGACTACGTCTAAATTTTTATTTTAAAAAACTATATATATTAAAATGTGCATCGCACGTGTAAACTACTAGTAATAATAAAAGAAGTGAGACGGAAGAAGATCTTTTCTGTCTCACTTAATTTTATTACTTTTTCGTTTACTTTTTTAAAAAATATTTTGAAAAATGTCATTTAAATAAATAAAAATAATAATTTTTAAAAAAAAACCCTGGAACTGAAAATCATCTTCCAGCCCAACTTTTTTGATTTACAATATTTACAATATTGTCATCTAAATATTTACGAGTTTGACATCAAAAATTTACAACAATGCCATTTTAATTGTTTAAAAATTTTAAAAATGGAAAACTTACTCAGACTGAAGTTGATCTTCCGTCTGGAATTTTTTGTTTTTTGTTTTTCCAAAATTATTGCTCAAATGGCAATTTTTTATATTAAAAAAAACATTTTTTAGTAAAACGGAAGATCATCTTCCGTCGCACAATTTTTTAATATTAAAAAATTGTAAAAATTGTGAGATAGCGGATATTCTTCCGTCTGTATATTTTATTACTTTTTTTGCCAAATTTTGCTATAAACGATAGTAGCGCAACTCTCTCATTTCTATTTCTCAAATGCCAAATACCTATTTTTTAACAGCAACGATAGTAGATGCTCTAACGGCCATGCACACGCTCTTTGTCTCGGTGTTCTTTAGCGGGTTGGGTTGGGTTAGATTTGCGGCCCGCAAAAGTGTGTTTGCTTCTTCTCACCCCTTGGATACACTTAGCACATATCTTAAAGCTTCGACTAGAAGATCTGTTTACCTCCCGTTATTGTGGGCTAAAAAATTCCAATTGGAGGTAAGTAAGTTAGGGCTGATAATGGGCCGGGTTGGACCGGGTTTAACGTAGGCCCTATGTAACAACCCGGAGGAATTTTTAGAATAAAATGCATTTTTTTTTTGCACGTGCAATTTTATTTCATTTTTTTGTCCTTAACCTTTTTTTTCTAAGTTATGCACAAATTTTCTCTTATTTTATTTTGTTTCATTTTATTATCTTTTCTAAATTAAAGTCCATAGACCTAAAAGACTAATTAAAGCCCACTAAGAAATTAAAGCCCAAAATTTTAATTCTTTATTAAATACATTTTCAAAAGAGAAAAGTGCAACCACACATGACAAGTAACAAACTAGTAACAACTAATAAATAACAAATATAAAATAAATGAGAAAGAGTGTGCACATAAGGTACACGTGCATGTGTTGTGCACCCCACGAGTGGCCGGCCCTTGAGAAAGAGGAAGGAGAAATGGGTGAGTGTGTGTATGAGTAGGTGATTGTGTGAAGTAGTGGGATCATTCTCCACCACACAAATATTCTATAAATACTGATATGGCTAAAAATGAGATTAAATCGGGACTGTTCAAATCGGGCACGAATCTTAAAGCTCAGGAGTAAAACGGTAATTTCACCTACAAACGGGTCTGAAATGAAAACTGGGTCTCTATTCAAATCCCAATAACCCATAAACGGATCTGTCTTACTGGGTACGGGTCCCAACCCGTTACAAACCAGTTCAGAAGGATAAAGAAGAATTCAGATTCATAATTATCCCTAAGAAGTGATCTTAACCGCTTCTATCCATTCACACCGGAAAGTAGAGATATGTTCTTATCTTGATTAGGATCCCTAAGGCAACTATAAATACCCCTCTCCCTCCACTATTACCAGGTAATCAATACTTTTCCAATAAAAGCTCTTTCTTAATCATTCAGATTACTGACAAGAGCGTCGGAGGGTGCGTCGCCGGGATCCATCCAGGTGTCCCGCACTTTTTGCAGGTTCGCAGCAGCGGCGAGAGACCAAGTCAACACATCGGTGAAGGTCAACACGTCAACAGGTCAACAGGTTTGCTTTATTGTTTTCTCCAAGAATCCACAAATTCATCTGTTTGCTCCCACACCAAAATCAGCAGCAACAGATTGGCGCCGTCTGTGGAAAAACGAAAAAGCAACCTGACCTAACTTCATCAGCGAGACTAGTTTCAAGTCATGTATCCAAAACAGAAGGGGAAGGCAGTGGTCTCCAGCCGAAGAACCACTTCTCTTCCTCCTCTCCCTTCTCTAGCTCAAGGTGGTCCTCCTCAACAGGCCCCTCCAGGATCTCGGGAGGCTGCCCAGGGGGCTCTCTTCAGAGTCATCCGAAGCAACATTCTCCTCATGACCATGTCGCAGGTCCAAATCCTTCAGTTGAATCTATGGCTTCTCGGAGCCCTCCCGAGCGGGATCTTCGTCAAGTGATTGCCGACCGCCAAAAGTGTAACACGCCGTTTTTATTTTTAATTAAAATGCATTTTTTTGATTTTTTGCACGTATAGTGCACGTGCTTTCTACGTGTTATGATTTCATCAGGAAAAATATGTAAATTAGTAAATGTAATTTTGCTTATATTGTTTTCGATTATATTTAATGATTTTTCATCAATAAAGTCGATTTTCGCATTTTCATGTTTTCACGTGCGACGCACGTGTTTATTTTGGTGCGCGCATTTAGGCGTATCCTTTCTCAAAACGAATTTCATAAAATGTGTGTGCATTTAATTTGAACTAACTTTACTTAATAATATAGTATACAATATATAGTGTATAATATATAGTATGATAATTATATGTATGATATAATGTATGAAATGTGAAATGGATTAAATGAAAATGAGTTGATTGGGGGGCCCACGTTAGAAGATTTGGGCTGTTTGAATTTGTAATAGGATGGAATGGAAATGGGTTGGATAGATGAGTTGGAATAAATGGGCCCATGGGTATGTGCTAATATATATATATGATAAGTGAAATGAATTAGGAGTGGAGGCCCACTTGAGTAAACACAGCACACAAATGTGCTGTGTGAATCCGGGTAGAGTAGAGGCTCGGTTTTGAAGGAGTGGGAAGAGAGAGAGTTTGGGAGTTAGAGAATTAGAGAAGTGGGTATATGAAAGGGTGGGAGTTTTAGGAGTTAGGGAAATGAGGGGTTGGAAAATTAATTTTAGTAATTTATTAGGTGTGTAATTTTGTAATTTGAACCCTAGCAAAATCCTATAAATAGCCCCATCCTCCTCTCTTTTGTCCACACCAAATAAAATAAAATAAGAGTAAGAAAAAGAAAGAGAGAAGAGAGTTTTGTGCTTGGAGGCCATTGCTAGGAGGAAAAGAGCTAGGAATCCTTGGAGCTAGAAGTGGTGATCATTCTTTCTATCGTTCAAGCTTTCGATCAAGGTGGGTGATTTCCTACTTTCTAATGTAGAGAATGCATGCTTAAAATTATAAATGTGTAGTGTAGATTGAATATGATATAATGTATGTAAACAAAATCCATGTTAATATAGTCTACCATGAATGAAGAAATCTTGTTGTGATTAAGTAACTAATTGTCACCATGATAATTAGAAAGAAGAGTATTTACCAAATAATTTATGCACTGTTGGTTTTACTACAGTGTAGAGAGAAATAGTGCCATTTAGTCTTATTTTTTTTTGATGAATAAATTGATAATGGTCACCATATTAAGGAGAAAGAAGAATTTTGACAACATAAATTAATACTAAGAATCATGTTAATATGCTTAGGAAATTTGTATGTGTTGAATATACGATTCATATGAAATAGTGTTATACTAAATTTATGCTTGATACCATGATTAGTCAAATGAAGAAAGAAAGAAAGATAAATTAGATTATTACCACAAAATATGTCTACTATTGCATGTTGCTATGTAAAAATATAATTTTTTTTTCATAAAAGAATTATCCTTGATGATTAAGAGACTTGTTCGTCTTTATTGCCAAAGTTTAATTAGTTTGATGGGAGCACATAAACTAGTCTTCATGAATAAAACTCTTAGAAATCAAGTTTTGAGAAAAAGGCAAAATCTATATCTAGAATGAGAAGGGAAATTATTTAAAAATAGAAATATATTTTAAAAAGAGTTTGAAATGAGTTTTGCTACTGTTTTTAAAATTTATCTCAGTCAAGCAAAAGTTTATATCAATATCATAAAGTGTTGGATCTTTGGATAAACGATTTTTTTTTTTTTGGTAAAAAGAGACAATTTCAGAAAAGTGTGAACAAAAACATACAAATACAACTCTTAGACAGAAATCACAATCGGACTTGCTGGTTAGCCAGTGAGTACTACTTATAAGAGATCTTGGGTTCGAATCTTGATGGTCACATTCACTATTTTATTTATTTAGTTAAATCCGAAATACTGAAGTTTGATATATGGGGATTTCGGCATAATAATTCAACACCAAGACCATTTGGTCTAGTGGTTGGCGGGTTAAACTTGGGCGCTTACTGTAGCGATTGTGAAAGGTCACTGGTTCGAAACTGTCGACCACCCTTTTGATTATTTTTTGGCTTTTAATGGGTTTTGAAGGAATTTTTGTAAGAAATAAAATTGGAGAAAAATCCTAGTATTCATAAAATGAGATGAAGAATTTATTTAAAATAGTTTTAAAGATTTCCATGTATATTTGGAGAAAATAAAAGTGATTTTGAGATAGAATGAGATTTGTCTTTAAAAGTTAATTAATTAAGAGCATAATTTAGATTTTTAGAAGAAAAGTAAAGTGTTGGTATGAGAATAAATTGTCTCAAGGAGATTATTTCTTTTAAGATGATTACTTGATTATTATACATGCTCAAATTGGATAATGAGTTTCTGACTTAAGATTTAATTATTAAAGAGTATGAGATTTATCGTTGTGTGAAATGATTTTTCTTTTGAAAAGGTTATACTCTAAATTTTGTTTAAGAAAGGTTAATGTGGTTGAGATATATTATATGTGCTTAAGTTGCTAAAGAGACTTAAAGTGATGAATTTATGTCATTAAAAGAATTATTGTTTTCAAAGATTGTGAACGAATGAACCATGAGTGATGCAAAAATGAGACATTGATTAAATTATGGATAAGTTAGAGACATGAATATAATACGTTAGGACATGATTATTAAAGGGTATGTGTACCCATGTTTCTTGTACATGAAAGTTTATGATTTAGAGTTAGTAAGACCTCGGTACCGGCATTATTGAAAGAAAGGATTTGAGAAATGATTTGGAGATATGGCTAAGGAGCTATCTCGTATTTGTTGATTAAGTCCGGTAAGAGGTAAAACTAATTCTATGAGTGGAAATTATTCATGTCTTGAACTTAAGAAAATTTAGGCACATAAGTGAAGATGTAGTAAACTTAGGGAAACGTAAGTGGGGTGCTCTATATAGTTGGCGGTGGACTCCAAGACTATAGACCCAGTTGGTGGACTGAGGTTGCCCTATGGGAGACGGATTATTATATTTTAATCCGGGACTATGAGGACGGGTCAGCGGTGGACTCCGAGATCTTGAGTAGTCGGACGGATGGGTTTTGTGTTTACCGTCTCCAATGTATATATATATACTGGGCTAGAGGGTCACATACGGAACGATTCGCACGATGTGGAATCTGTTATAACAGCCGGCGGTGGACTCCAAGGCTGGGATTCAAATTCGTAGAATAGTCTGAACTTTGTTTTGCTACCGGGTAGTTTTCATGGCGAGGGATCGAGCCCTCTATTGTGGAGAACGTAGGCACTTGCCTTCGGATCTATGTAGTATAGGATGCATAGAATCCGAACAAGTGTGCATTAGTGTCATCCTAGTGTAGGATTGTGTGCATTAGGCATTAAGGCATGACATACACTTATGTTTAGAATAATCACCTTGGACACTTTAATTGTTCATTCAATCTTTTTGTAATTTGTTAAAGTATGAGATCGTTATACTATTCCCGGCATAGAGAGGATAGCCGTGTATAACATTTCGTCAGTTGTAAGTAACTGACGAGCCCACAGATTAACATGCAGGTAAAAGGACCATTCATGGAGTTATAAAGTGGATATGCTATTACTATTCGAAAGTTTAAGAAGTTGCAAATGATGTAAAATTGTACAAGTTATATTTTGTTTTCAATTGTTGTAAGTTTTATTCTTCCGCTGTGTAAAAACCAAGTGTAAAGGAACTCTGATGTAATATTGAAAAGTTTTAAAATTTCCTTGTAAAATTGTATGAAGTGAAGTAAAGATCCTGTGAAATCTCGAATTTATCCTTATATGTAAATTCGGTGCATTACAAAAAGGGGGTCGACCTCCGAACTCGCCTGAATGGATGGAGAGCCCTTGTAGGAGTCCATCAACCTGAGCACCCAGGGGCCTCAAGAGTCCGGACCCCCCGCCAACCGAGGACTAGAAGATCCCCTCCCCCGAGGAGGCAAAGAGAGTCCCCTCAGCATCATCGGCGGAGAACTCATTCTCCAGTAAGCCGAGCCACAGATAGGGACCGCCAAGCTTGAGAGGCACCAGTCACAAGGGCGGAACTTCAAGACTTCCAAGCGACAGTCTTACGGGCCCTCAATATCGTCCCAAAAAACGGCCAAAGGCCACCTACTCATGAGCCAGCTAGGAGCCACTGCCTTCACACTCCCGTAGCCCCAGTCCACCCTTGTACGAAGATGAGTCCCGGGGCTCGACAAGATATGATCAAAGAGAAGACTCGGTCTACCGCCGTCTCCACGAGATGGAGAGGCACCTCGGCCGAATTGACAGGGAAGAAGAGCAACGAGCGATAAACCTCCGCCCGAGCAGACCTCCATTCTCCCGCACCATCATGGAGGCTCCCGTCGCAGAGAACTTCAAGCCGCCTCACTTCGAGGCATATATCGGGGAGTCGGACCCCGCAGATCACATAGAGAGTTTCAAAACTCTCATGATGATCCACCATGTTTCAGACGCCCTCCTCTGCAAGATATTCCCTGCCATGCTGAAGGGGACTGGGAGAGAATGGTACTCTCGACTCGTCCCGGCCTCCATCTTCTCATTCGATCAGTTCGAAGGGCTCTTCCTTACTTATTTCGTGAGTAGCCGCTGGGCTGAAAAAACAAGTGTATCTCTGGTGACCTTCAACCAAGAAAAGGGCGAACGCCTAAGGGATTATGTTCGACGCTTCACCGCCGAAGCCCGGTCTATTTTCTCCCTCAACCAATCAGTAGCCTCTGCTGCATTCGAGCGCAACATCACTAACGCTCGCCTCAAGGCGTCCCTTGCTAAGAAGTCTCCTCGCGACTTCTCAGAACTCCTACTTAGGGTGGAGAAGTACATACGAGTGGAAGAGGCTCTCAACCCCCCTACTCTTGAAGAATCATCTTCCGAGAACAAACAGAAGAATACAAGCGAAGGGGGGTCCCAAAAATTCCAGAAGAACGGCAATGGCCAGCGCCGTCCGACTCCTCGTTTTGAGAAGTTCACCCCCCTCATTGCTAATATATTAGAAGTACTTGTGGAAGTGGATAAGGAAGGGCTACTACGCGCTCCCCCTAAAATGAATACCCCTGACAAGAAGAGGAACACGGATAAGTGGTGCCACTTTCACCGGGACCATGGTCACGACACGGATGATTGTCGGGCTCTCAAGGAGGAGATCGAAGAACTCATACAGTGGGGACACCTGACCAAGTTCGTCCAAAAAGATTGGGCCGAGCTTCCCCCCTGAGGAGCGTACAAACGAACAAGAGAGGCCTGCCGAGCTTCAAGACTCAGAACCGGGGCCGTCTTCCACCTCATCCAAGGAGGTCCAATGGAGGGAGAACCTAGCTCCTTTCAAGAGGTCTTCACCTTATCGTAGAAGTAGGATCTTGTTTTTCAATAAGGCCGATGTTTGTAACCCGGCCAATAGCATGTAATAATGGCTCGCCCTATTGAAGCGGCCACTTAGTTTATTTCAATAAAACTTTACATTTTTTCATTGAAAATTATTGCTCTTGCTTCATCTCTATCTCTCTGAGTCACGACTCGTTAAATGGTGAGTTCAAAGTCCAGCTTCTTCTACATGGCTGCTCCCGCAACTTACTAAGCTTAAAAAACGAGTTTGGAGTCCAACACTTGGCTCGATTCCGCTTCAAATTACTCGCTCATAAGCGGGTAAGAAGTGGTTCGCCATTCGGAATTGCTTCTACACCTCGTTAACCCCCTCTAACAACGAGTTCGGAGTCCAACACTTGGCTCAATTCTGCTTCAAATTACTCACTCATAAGCGGGTAAGATGTGGTTCGCCATTCGGAATTGCTTCTACAACTCATTAACCCTCTCCAAAAATGAGTTTAGAGTCCAACACTTGGCTCGATTCCGCTTCAAATTACTCGCTCATAAGCGGATAAGAAGTGGTTCGCTTTTTTTAGACGGAACATCTTGTTCTGTCCGATAAAAAAAATTAAAAAGAAAATTTAAATCTGTGGTTGGCCAGAACATCTTGTCCCCCCCCCCCACCCCACCCCACCCCACCCAAAAAAAGTATGGAAAAGTTTATTTTGGAAAGATTTGTAATCAAATGACTGATTAGTATGAAAAGATTCTTAATTAAATGATTGATTTGTATAGAAGGATTCTTAATCAAATTGATCGGACGAAACAACATATTTTGTCCGATCATTTCTATTATACAAAAAGAAATTGAAAGAAAGATAAGACGAAATTTCATGTTTCGTCCGATTCATTAAAAAAAATTAACATGGGTGTATTGGATTGAAATTTGAAAAGAATTTAAAAGAATGTGAAAATCAAGGAGTTTATAAAAGTCATAGTGTGTATTCAATTGAGACTTTAAATGATTCTATTCAATTCTCGATGTATTCAATTAAGTTTTTAAATGACCCCATTCAATTCTCGGTGTATTAAAAAAAGTTATTGATTTTGATAAAATTGAGAATTTGGAGGATTTAGATGGAATCTAGGTTTTGAGGTATAAATACCAAAAGCCTTTGCAATTCTCACCTTCACCGTAGAAACTTTTAAACCATTTGTGATTCCTACTGTTCTTCTTCCTCTCCTTCAATATCCCTACCATCCTCTTTGAAATCATATCCCTACCATCCTCTTTGAAATCCCAACCCCCCCCCCCCCCCCCCCCGCGCACATGATCCTTACTTCACTTCTCCAAGCATGATCTTTTGAGCGGAGGTAAGATTTGCAAATCTGTTAAAGCACTTCCTGATGGCCCAGGCAAGTTAAGCTTCATACTGGAATTATGTAGCTGTGTTCAATTGGGCATGGATGAACTTTGGAACTCCAACTGCATTATATGCATGGATGAACAATCCAAATCACTCTTCTTATTAGTTTAGTGAGAGTTGGTTACGACAAACTCCCAAACACATACATTATGATCAATCGAGTGAATTTGCAATTCTTATCAAATCTGATTGACGAGCTGCATCTTCAAAAGCTACTTGAATTGGCATGATTGATCCAATTCAGGATGTCACTGAATATTATCGGTATGAACTTAGTTGCCGATCAAATATGATAAGCCTTACTTGTTCAAATAATAACACCTATTTTTTTGAATTTTTATCAAATAAATCTCACCCAGCCCATCTCCTGTTACAAGTAACAAAAGCTTCTTCTGTTGATTTTTTTTTTTTTTTTTTTTTTTTTTTTGAAATAATAAGAGAATTAACAACTGCAGGTAGCAGCGAATCTATACAGCCATATCTACAGTCTAAAGACAGGAGTAATATGTTGGCAAGCACAAGTACCTCACCAACAAATGCAATGATGATTGATGCATATGTTAAATCAATATAAAAAACTATGTTGTTGGTGGGTTTGAGAGCTACACCCATTTTTTCATAGCACTAAACCACAAAAGCATGAACTAATTTAGTGAGATGTAATTATATTGAGAAATGCTACACGTGCAATACTTTCTATCATTTTCGTATAAGACACAAGCAGAATTAGTCTTAGCTTGTGCATGTTTGCACAATTTTCCTCGTAAGAAATGTCATTCTGATGAGTTTCCTGTTGAAGAAGAAGATAAGCCTTCACTGCCAGAAAATAAAGAAAATGATTATGACCACATGTTTCACGCCCAAGAGCAACAACGAGAGGAAGCGAATTAGTGAAGAGCTAGTATAGCATCAGATATAGGGACAAATGCAATGGCTGATGGGAGTCAAAGATGAGCAAAGAGATTACCGAACATTAATTCAAATCTTACTTAAGTGACTATATATGCTTTTACATTACTAGATTTGTTTTTTTCTTTTGATACATTTATGATTTCAGTTGATAATGAACATATTTGGTTTTCAACAGTTAATAGGTTATCCATATGATGATTTATGTCAATGACTTGCGAGGTGCCTTGATGTTTATTCGTACTACTCTTATGAGAATGACAATCTTGTGTAGGAAATGAACTAATTATAAAGTCTGAAAGTTCAATTGTCATCAAATTCCTTCGAATTTCATCAAACTATTTTAAAATCCTTATAAATCCCAGTCAAAGTTTTAGGTGAATTCCCCATAAATTCCTTAAATATTGAGATTCTCAAATTTTTTCAATTCTTTTCAATTCCAATCCAATACACCCCTATAAAATTCAGGGAATGAAACATTTAGTTTCGTCCCCTATATTTTGATAATCCGTTCGTAACTATAGCAAGGCATTGTTCACCAAATCTTAAAAAAATGGTAAAATGAGAAACGATTGCAGTGCCTTATTTGTCAAAATATAGAAATTTTGGCAAAATGAGAAACGAGTGCAGATGCTCTAATAAGGGATTTAGTCAATCCTAGGGAGTTTTTTGGTAGTCACTCAAAGTTGCAAACAATCTTGTGATACTCGAGCATTGTTAACAGTATGCAAGAAAAAGACGGCCTAACTACTGCTAACTTAATTAACAGTGTGTTCTGATGACTAAATACATTTAGGGCATGTTTGTTTCCCTGTATAACTTGTACTTGGACAAAAAATGCATGGACTTGCACTGTTCACAGGTTTGTTTAGATTTGCTGGATTTGGATTCCTACTGAGTTACTGTAGCACGTTTTGAAATATGAAAAAAAACACAAAAAACAAAAAAAAATTAATTTCAGTGGATGGGCATTGTTCACTGTTTGTAAATTTGTTTTCCTTTCATCTTTTTTTTACACTATCCAATAAAATAATTTCACATACTCTTCTACATTAATTTTCAACTACTTTTAAAATTTCTTTCTCTTTCCTTTCTATCATATACTACAATAAAATTAGATTCAAATAAACCACTTTTTTGAACTCATTTTAAAATATTTCTTTTCCCTATAGTAATTTTCATGAATTAGATATATTTTACAACCAACAAAACACCCCCTTAGTGTAAGTTTAGAAGATCATATGTTCCTCGTACTTTAATATCTGTGGCTACTGATCAAACTGTCATACGACTAAGAGCATCCACAATCGTTTGCTCTATTTGCCAATTTCTCATTTTTTGAGAAAGTAGGTGCTGCAGTCGTTTGCTATTTGGGCATAAAATGACAAAATCGCTACAGTCGCTTCTCATTTTTGATAAACGAACTTGCAATTCTCAAATTATAAGAAACAGGACAACATGTTCCGTCCCATTTTTTAAATTTTTTTTTAATGGGATCAGACGAGACATGTTGTTTCGTCTGACATTTTTTTTATTGATCAGACGGTACAACATGTACTGTCCGAACAAAAAAAAAAAAAAAAAGCTCAAACGGGACATGTTGTCCCGTTCCAAGGTTTTTAAGCTTGGACGGGACATGTTGTCCCGTCCAGCCCACTAACCCACTTTTTTAGAAACTAATTGTTAGGTTTAGTGATTAATTAAGGGATTTAGGATATATTTTATTATTTAATTAACCTATTTTAATATCCAATGATTGATTAATCAACTGTAAAAAAAAGAACGAAACAACATGTATCGTCTTTATCAAATTTTAGCAAAATTTTAGCAAAATTTTAGCAAACCACCACTGCAGACATAATCCTTATTTTCTATTACTATAGAGAAAATGAGAAACACATGTGGATGCTCTAAGACATACTTGTTTTCTATATATTGCTAAATGTATCCAACGCCAGTGATCAATTCTTATGATGAAAGATCAATTGTCAAATGTGTAAGACACTGCTTTTTTTAATATATTGCTAAATGTATGAAATGAAGAATGTAGCATATAAGGTTTGTCCATTTACACGTGCCTACGGCACGTCTTCGGAACGGTGCACCTTATTTGATTATATAAAATAGTTTTGGATGTCCAGTAAATTATTTGAAGTAGCAAACATATTATATGAGAAACTTTTGGGTCCCAGCAAAAAACATATTATATGATTTTTTTTAATTTTTTAAAATTATTTTTAAATTTTTTTAAAGTTTTAAATTTTTTAGTTTTTTAATTTTTTTATTTTTTTAAAAATTTTAAAATTTTTATTTTCTTTATTTGTTGAATAGAAGAGGGAGGGAGAGAGAGAGAGGGAAAAAATAATAATTAAGTAAATATAGGAGTTGTTTTGGGTGGGGGATTTGAATTTGAGTTTTGGGGAGAAAAAATATGTTTTATGAGGTTAGATCTGGACCTTTAATTTTTGGGAAATTGAAGGATAGCCACTTGATAGCTTTCTTTGTGTTTTATTATATAGACTAGTTGGAATTTACCGTGCACCAAGTGCACGTGACTTGGTGCACATAAATAGTGGAAATTTTATCTAAATATACTTGCATTTAGCACAACCATATTATTCAAACTACAAATATGACTAAGTCAATCATCTTAAAAACCAAACCATGAATTTCAAAATTACTCCAACGAACTAAATTGAAAATAAAACAAATTTCAATTTCGGGTACAGTAAATCTTTCAATTCTAAATGTGCTGGAACTAATAGAATCAAGAACACATAATTAGGATAAAAATTCAAATTTATGGCAAAAAAGAGACATATATACTTTTGTCACAATGTTGTCTCTCACATGGTATGGGAATGAACCTAACTAATAGATATAGCTCGTATTATATAAAACCACTACAATCAACTTTGAGTGGTTTTCAACATTTGTTTTGGTAGTAGTTCATTAGAAGCTATAATCTAAAAGGAAACGAAAAGAGAACGGTGGATGGTAGTTATGATTTTATGCAAATAAGAAGATATTCTACTTAAATATTACTCAGTGAAATGGGACGTAGTGTGCCAGAGTTGCCCATCAACTTCTCCTCACACTGCACAGAGGAAAATGAAGTAAACATCAACAAATTAGATACTTTACGTAGCTTTATTATTTTGCTTAATTTTATTTAAATTATGGAGAATTTAGCACATGAGCTTATCTGAGTTCTAGTACATGAGAACAAAAGAGAGGTTATAATTGTTTCTGCAAAAAGAACTCATCTCTTTGGGTAATGGAAAATCCGTATTCTTTTATACTACCTTCATCTACTTACATTTAGATCTAAATGTACTCTTGATCACTTTATCAACTATAACCATTTGTTTATCTTTGTTTCCATATGCTCTTCATCTCAACTTATTCTTCTTCATATATGGGTACATACCATGCTTCGTTGAGCAGTATGTGTGATTATTCTCGGTTTCTGCATGAATATACCATGTATTAGCCATTAAGAATATTATATGTTTGGTGAATGGCCTTATTTACTTATATAAGAACAAGCACAACTTGGTTGTCGTCAAATTCCACACAGCTCCAACCAATCTCTTTTCTTGTCTTCTTGCTCCATTTTAACTACATGCTACAATAGTATATTCCTCTTTGGTAACACACATTATATAATCTATATTAATCATTCATACATGATAATGTTGTTGCAATTAATCCTTTGTGAGGTTAATACATAGTTGCTCAAAACTGGTACAAATTCAGTATATTAGGCATGATGATCTTGTTTGGCTTACACATATAAGAATCAGTTGAAATAGTAACTGAAAAGTTTCTCACATGTTTGATCTAGAACTCCCGAAGCGAAAAACATTTCATGTACTCTAATTATGTTTTTTGCAGTAGAATCCTGCAATAATAATTAGAAGGAACATCAGAGATCTATGCACAAACAAAAAATGCATAGCTTAATTCAGTTGCATCAGAGAGGGAGTAAATGTGCATTTGTGCGGTAAGAGCAGTTATTTGATCAAAAAGGAGATTTGAGAAAACTGATAATTAAGGTTTTAAAAAAAAAAGTAAGAAACTTCTAATTCTATAGTGATGCCTGTGAAAATAACCAAGCATTAAATTATGTCATTAGTAATTACCTTAGGTTTTATATGACCAGACTATTAGCAAAATTTGAACTATACAATGATTACCTAGCATTGTTCTTGTATATTCTAATAATCATCTGTTCATAAAAATTAGTTATTCAATAATTCAATGTACAACAACTAAGAGAAAAAAGACTCGTTATATACAGTGCATTTGAATTGACTAAATCAGTTAATTATAGGATCATCTCTATGCTTACCAATCAAATTGCCTTGAGTAGACTGTTTTTATAGGGCATCATGTTAGCTGCAACTGGATTTGGATCAAGAGGTTTTGTAATGTTGCCATCAAGAATAGCTAAGATATGCTTACATAGAGCACCTGAGTCATATTTAGAGTTTACAAACAATTTATTAAAAAAAAACCTAACATAACCAAAGGGGGAAAAAAAGAATTAACTGGACACAAGATATATGTTGACACATTTCGTAACTCCCTAGCAGTTTTGGATGGCAGTGAGCCTTGTCATTCTTCAACTTGGAGGAACCAGTCTCCCTTCCTTTTGGCAAATTCTTATGTTTCCAAGGTGAAGGATTGTTGCCGCCACTCAGAATATCCGCATCCTGGATAAACCACAATTTCTTCAGTTTTGTTGTAGTTATCGACTAAATAGTCTCCTTTGTCTCAAACCGTTTTGCATTTAAGTCACATTCAAACACACACCAAAGATGAGTAATTACCTTTCACATCAGACCAAAGACGAGTAATTACATTTCACAACAGAGGTTCTATGAATTTCATTTAGGAGTAACTAATTAACAATGTCGGCTGGAAAAAAAACTTGTCCTGCATAACCATTTAGACAAAAGAAGTCACAAAATAATGAAAGGAAAGCATTAGTTTCTAAAATCCATATTTTGTCCTGGCAATGGAAGATATAGTCTTGAAAATTTCATGTACTTCAGTGAGATGTTATTTGACGCTTGAGGTTCTTCTCAATATTTCATTGAAAATATAAAGATGTTATTTGACGCTTGAGGTTCTTCTCAATATTTCATTGAAAATATAAAGGTCAAAATCTAATCTCCGGGTTTATCCTCAAAAGCATTCCTTCAATTCTCTGTTTTAAAAATTTTCAGTCGCAATTTTCGATCAAATTAATTACGGAATATTATTGAAAATGTAGTAATTAAACATGACTCTTGTAACACTCCCTAATACTACTGATCCTGGCCCTCTAAAAAGAAAATGTTATTGCATCCATTACTCACAATTCAAAATTTAGACGATCTTTTAAACTTTTCTTCTAGAAATCGATTTTATTCAAGTAAAGAAGAAAGAATTTGTTTGAAGAAATAATTTGTATGTAAAGTGGAAAACTATATATGACGAGCGTAATGTCAGACACAAATGGAAATAGTTAAGAACAAAAGTATCCTGCATATCACATATAATTACATTCATTGCTCATATAACCGCCAAGTTTATCCCCTTCACTTTATTGTACATCTAACAACAACAACACAACTTCAGGATTCCGAACAAGATCATGTCTACATCTTGCATGTTGACAAAAAAATAAGTTTGATTCTTATACGTAATCTTTTGTATTTACACCTATGCTCAGAAATAAATAGGATAATAAAATCTAAAGTTCTCATAAGAATTTCACCAAACATCTCATGTGCAAACCAATTTGAGTATGATTAAAATTGTGTGTTAGGTTTTTACCTTCAACTCATTTACTTTAGCATCACCTATTCTTATTATGAGATTACTTGCAATTAAAAGGCTAATGGTACACATTTATTTTCTTGTAATAAAATCTTACATTCACTTTTGGATTACCATGAGAATACTATTTCATGCTAACATTGCTACCATTTTATAAGATCAGTTAAAAGGCTAATGGTACACAATACCTTGAGAAAGCCAACTTACTTCTTCTCGATAAAACTCGTTGAAAAATAAGCACAAACCGTCACTTATCCTTCTGGTATGACCCTTGACTCATTCCAATGCCTTTCGCCATCGTTCCTCTTGAGATTAATTTGAGCTTTACTAACAATAGACCCCTTCATCAATATATAAACTCCAATGGGGAGTGGATAGAACCATACTTCCCAACATTCTTCACGATACATATTGATATCTGGTCAACAACACGGTAATAAGAAACATTGAATGAAGGGGACAATGCATCTATATTCAACTGTATACTATAACAATTTATAGAATTTAATGTTTACATTTAACCTTAAGATCTATCAAATATATAGATTAGTAATCACATCAGTCCTTTGTTCTTTATATTGTACTATAAGACTTGTATGACTAACAAGAATTAGAAAGAATAAGGATATCATGATTAGTGTTTTGCTTACATTATACCTTATACCTTGAGAGACGTGGATTCGTGTGAGACAGCAAAGAGTGGTTGTGCTCCGGTGATGAGAGGTCGATTCCGAGGGGCGCAAACAACGGCGAAGGCGACGGCGGCGGAGGTACGAGATAAGGGTTAGAGTTAAGGTTTGGGGGTTCGTTTCTCAAAAATAGTCAAACTTTCTTAAAGAACCTAACTTTTACTAATAAAAATCACCTCTTTTTATGGATAAAATCAAACAAACAAAAACATTATCTTTTGTCGAAAAGATCAATCTTTTCCCAATAGACCCTAATTAACCGATTTTTAAAATTAACAAACATTATTTATTTATTTAAATCCTTATCTTTCTTTTATACCCAAAAAAATGATATTGTCTTGATTTAACAAAACCTATTCTTACACAAAAATCCTTTCTTTCACAAAAATCACTCAAAAATAAACCTTTTTTTAACGTGAGTATATTGGCATGACTTGAAATTTTGTTGATGTATGGAGGTTTACATAGGTGTACTTGAGACTGGTTTTAAGTCACCAACCTAACCATGCTTTAGATCTCTTTTATGAATAAAATCAAACAAACAAAAACACTATCTTTTGTCGAAAAGATTAATCTTTTCCCAATATACCCTAATTAAAGAAACTATTTCTACCAGCTTCTTTGGTTGCATTCATAAGATTCCCTTTCCTCTTCCCATCATTAAAATATTTGCCCCTTAATTAAAAGATGCCTCAAGGGTAGGGCTGCAATCGAGCCAAGCCGAGCCGAATACCTTCAGGCTTGAGCTCGGCTCATTTACTAAACGAGCTCAATTTTGAGCTCGAGCTCGGCTCAAGCTCGGTTCGAGCCGAGCTTTGACCGAGCTTTGACCATATTCGAGCCGAATAGCTCGCGAGCTTAGCCTAAAAATTTTAAAAAAAAGCTCGAGCTCGGCTCGTTTACGAAACGAGCTCGGTTTTGAGCTCGAGCTCGACTCGAGCTGAGCTTTGACCGAGCTCGAGCCGAATAGCTCGCGAATAGCTCAATTCGTTTGCAGTCCTACTCAAGGGTTAAGTGAATTCATCATAATGCCATCTATTGCATCTTGAAAGAGGCCATCAATCCCATGCATATATAAATGATTTGTGAATGTGATACTTCACATATCTTGAAAGAGGCCATCAATCCCATGCATATACAAAAACCTTCCCTTTAAGAGGGACAGTAATACTCCAAATCTGCTTACCAAACAGGAATACAACCCTCCGCCAAAATAAAATTTATAAATGGATTTAACAGAAAATGATCCAGACGAGGTAAGTGGCCATGATGGTTTGTCCACTACATTGATAGACTTCAAGTCATGATCAAGATCTACTGAGAAGAATATCCTATTTGAAAAGTTTATCATTTTTTGTATTTTTTATATCTTACGCTTATTTGCATCTCCCCATCAGGAACATGTATATAGCTTGTATTGTTTTATTGCAACAAGAAAATTAGGAAGCATTGGTTTTCTCAAATACTCAACTACGCAAGTGATTGCTTAGAGAAAAATCTCAGTGGAAATTGGAAATCGTATATGCTTAACCGACGAAAAATTAAAAACAGAATGCCAAATTGTGGCTAATATCATAAAATTTAATTATTTATATAATCTAGTTTTCTTGCAAATAGTGTGCCTTTTTACTAAAATCATAGAATCAACCACATTGATTTTGTTTCCCTACGCTATCAAAAAAGAAACAAAAAATATAGCTTCTCTACCATTTATAAGGATTAAAGGGTTCTAAATATTCTATTTCATAATGAGGAAAGAAATATTTATAGAGCTGAAGCAATATACCAACCAGCAATATTAATCCTCCTTCCAATGCTTCCATGAACACTATTATGTAAGCTTTTTCTTGTGTGATATCCTACGAGGCACACTTCATAATTAGATTAGCAAAATTTAGTAATTACTCATCAACCTAACAAAAAATGCTTCTACTAACAAAATCAATGAAAATAAATTTCTTTGTTTGCTACAGCCTAGAAAGAGGGATACACATATTGCGAGTGATGCAGAGTAGCCACTTTAAAGGCAATGATTGATGAGAATATTTTGCGTACAATCTAAAGAACCCATGCTTTATTGTTTAAGTTAATAGGGTATATAATTTGATGGTCAACTTTTAACAACATTTAACAGTCATAGCAAGGAATTAGCTGAATGTTACAGAAACTGTTGCTTGATAAAATTAAAAAAAGGAGGTAAATGACTATGAATTGAGTCATTCATTTTCAACTTTACAAAAATTCAAAATAGGATTAGAAAAGGGAAAAGAAGTAGAAAGATACCGTTTGGAAAGGACAACAGACTTAATATGAGATTCGTGTATCCAGAAACTCTAAAAAGAAAAAGAGGGGCGAAACTGAAATTCCTAGCTATCGACTTCATCAAATTTCCTATTGGATTCGCGATATTGGTGTATTGAGATATCTTACAAAAAGATGAAAATGGTTAATTACAGAGACTAAACAAAATAATCATTAGCTTTACGACAGTAGAAAAGGGAAAAGGAGAGAAACATGCCTTCTTGTGTTTTTAGGGTTTGGAAAGAACGTCAGACATCAAGAGATCTATGTCTCGGGAACCTGTAAAGAAGAAGAGGGTTAATTAGATTAAACTCTGAATTGAAAGTAGGGTTAGAAATGAATATGAACCACAGATAACATGCAACATAACGAACCAACAATTCCCATACGAAATCATAATTGAATAACTCTTTGTTTTGTTGAGGAATTTAGATCTCAATATTGATTATCATAGAAATATTCTTGAGTATTATTGATTCTTCGGTCTAACTGAATGGAAATTCTTTTACAACACATGAAACTTTTCTACTTTCATTTGTTTTTTTATTGAATAATTCTGTGGAAAAAAAATTCTTGCCTTTTTAGAAGGGAAATATATGAAATGCGAAGCACAAAAATTAAATCAGTTAAAAATTATTAAAAAGAGGTTTGCGTCAAAAATAATCTATTTTAGGGTGTTAGGGTTTTTAGTATCTATAAAATCCATCGGGTTTAAAAATAAATCAAACACTGCATGTGGGACTTGAAATAATTTTCCCAAGATTTCTAATTCTTCAATGAAAGATAATTAAAAGAAAAAACCTCACCAGTCTGTAGTTCTTTGAGAAGAGACTCGGATGGCGTTGTAATTGTCTAGACAATATGGACGCGCTGACAAGTGAAAAGAGAAAAATTAATTCTGAGCTGCTGTCATCATGATTTAAAGGAATGAGCAAACAGGGATATGGTGTATCAACAATTTGGACTCACATAATTATTAACAAGTTTCTGAAGCTCAAACTGCACTTTTCCTAGCATCAGAAAAACTCTACCTGCATGCATATGTTAATGGACAACAACATACCAAGAGAACTTCAGTATTCGGCATAAAATAAAATTAAAAATAGTAAATAAAAGTGAATTTTAATTTTATACTTGGTGAATAATGTCAGGAACAAAATTAAAGTGCCATCTGCAAACACTAATTTGAATCTATTGCAAGTTAATTGACAAATAATTGCATAGTGGTCCAGCGACAGAAATATCTAGCATGCTATGATCTTCCTAAATTATTAGCTTGTTCTAGTTTCAGGATTGCATTAACTCACGAGAACCTAGTTTTTTTTTTCTCTCATGGGTGACATTAAAAATAATGTATCAGATTGTATGAGTGACACTAACCACTTTATTTATCATCAATCAATGAAGTTTTTTTTAGCAGACAGTCACCCATTTTCCGTAGGGATTTAGAAAATTTTGCAAGGGTACAAAGTTAAACAACTGTCAGTTTTATACTGCATAAGATCAATTTGCAAAATTAGAAGGGACTGAAGGTGTTAAAACTAATTCAAAAGGTTTGTTTAAAGAAATGATGTTACCTGTATAAAAGAGTAATGCATGACCAATTAGTTGTAGGTTATTTTTTAATTAACAGTTGTTTCTTTGAATATAACGACCTGGTGTCTTATTCCTATCCTTTAATTCCCTAGTAGCCTTTTATATATTTCTCATCAGTTACACAGAAAGTTTTCATAATGCTACTTTAATGTGTTATTGTTTCAGATTACCTGAGATTTTGTAACTATGTGAATGTGCATCATGCTTGAGCACCCATCATGAATACCAGTCAATTCTTCAGACTAACTTATAATACTAATCTAGCGAAACCATTCATCATGCGACGGTCTTCAGAAACTCAATTCAGATAAAACTTAAAGTAATTATTACATAGCATGTGTTGGTATCTCAGAAACTAACACAAGATTTATATTTGGAATGGAACATTTATCTACATTGTTTACAAACATGATGTTTTTTACATCCATATAAGATAGAAACTGTTAATATTTTCAGGGTTATATTCAAAGAGGTTCCAACATCGCCGATACATACCAATTAAGACAAGTCAACTTTTTGGATATGGAAATACATCATATAACATATCAATCAGAGCAAAAAAGATGTCTACAAAAAGAGACCCAGAATAAATGGTCATCCTCACTATCATCCAGTATTTTTCCATCAAACTGATGTTGGTTCGAATTGAGAAGGCTGCATTTAAGAGGCAAAATACTTCCCTTCTTCTAAGCAGCTTAATAAAAGGTTAAAAAGAGCAAAAGAAGATTGCCAATTTGTCAGCACTTAAAGTAATAGAGAACAGTGTCCCTAAGAATGAATTAACGTAACTTCACCAAAGATGGTTTAGAGCCTCCAAATCTTATTGGCATGGCTACTTAATTAAGAAATGAAAGTAAAAATTAGTTTTATAATCATTTTCTATCTTTGTAAAATATGTCAATTCATAGGAAACAAAAACTCTTAAGAATTCAAAATCTAAATAAAGAAAATACCATATGTGCTATTTGCAGTGGCTGCTGCAGCAGAAAGCAAGTTATCGTAGCAATCCCTCATGTCCTGCATATCCTACAAAAAGCAACAATCCAAGTCTAAAATGAAAGCATCATTCAGAAAACGAAATGAAAATTCGTATGTAATGTTACTTTCTTGTAATGCCAGCATGGTAAAAAGAGTTATGTAAATTAATCTTCATTGGCCTATTATTTCAAACTATTTAATTATTCATTTAAAATAACCAGCATCTGAGAAGAAAAATATATATGTTCAGCCTAGTTTAGAAATATGCAAATATCAGTCAACTTTGTGAACTTGAAACTGTCATAACACAGAACAATCATCTGCTAATACCACGAGAAAATATTATTTTTGTTATATGTTGGTTATGAATTACTTTTTCAAAACATAAGCATCTTTGGGGAAAAGAGAAAGAAAAGTGAGTGAACCAATAAAATATAGTATGCTATTGGTACATATTGTGCTAATAAAATAGTGTTGCTATTCTCATGGAGATAATGTTCAAAGAATTAAGAAGCAAAGCACAATGGGTTCTTTTTTCTATAATCTAGAACATACATGAATCTGAATGAAATCATCAATAGCTGAACCGATAAAATTAAATGGAAGGTTGGATAGAATTGATATCACTAAGAATTGATATCCAATATGTAGTTGAAATTGGGTAGAATTGACTGATACTGTAATTAATTATACATCTTTAACCTAAACTTCATGTTCCACTATGTGCAAATTCAATTCTGAATTTCATGGATGCAAATGGTACAAAAAACTACAAATCTAATGCATTCACATATCAAACAAATCATCAACATGCAAAACGGGCATATAAAAATAAACCCATTAAAATTTCATCTTCAACCATCATTGCCAATGTCAAATGTGACTAAGATTTGACAAAGTAAGCAAACTGAGATGTGCAACTCAAAAAGATTGAAACTTCACAGATCTCTGAGAAGAACGATTGGAACTTTAAGGCCACGATTTTGGTTAGAGATTACGGAGAGGATGCGGGATTTGGCATCGAGGACCGATGAAATCAACAATATTTGATTATTGTTAGGGTTTGGGTGATCAGAGAAATTGGGGATTTCGGATTGGGGAGGGGTGTCGGGATTGGTTAGAGTTAGGGTTTGGGTTTTGAAAGAGATCGGGAGAGAAAGAAAGCAATTGCACATGTAAAATACACTAAGATTGGGTTTTGAAAGAGATCGGGAGAGAAAGAAAGCAATTGCACGTGTAATACACGTTCCCATTAAGTTATTTAATCTCAGCCTTTAATCGGCTAGATCAATACAATATATAAATAAACGGCTAAGATCGTCTCTTGACAGATTTTTTTTTTTATTGTGGCTTTTATAATAGAAATAGATTTGTCACCTGTTCAATGAATATCGGGACTTCATTCGGGTCTATCTTTAAATTTGAGTCTGAAAACTAAAGAACAAAAATTAAATTTGTGAGAATTTGATCCACAGTAAGATCAAGATATCTAACAAGATAAAGAGCCACAAGTATTATTATGATCAACTTATAAGCTTTTTCGATGATGAGTAAGAGGATACGAGTTCAAATTCTGCTTACACTAAACATTCTCAATTAATATTTATTCGAAATAAAATATGGGTGTGTGCCCCTGATTTTAAAAAAAACGAAAAGAAAAAAGAAAAACACAGATAAAGAGCCCTTACGCCAGATGAATTCACCAAATGAATCAAAATAAAATTTGAAAGGCCGAACCACCTCAAGTTCAACATCTACAATATCTTCAAATAAACATAACCTATAATCAAAATTCTATTTTGGATGCAAACAAAGAAAGGAATCCGTGTGATAAAGACTATCACTTTGTCAGCCCACCTCCCGAATTGTTGGAATAATCTCTTGTTGTCTGTACTGGTATGTTTTTGATGATCCGGATAGAGTCTTACGACTCCAGTCCAACGAACAATATATTATAAAACCAAAACAAGTACATCAAGGATTTTACAAAAGGTAAAACAATACAGACAAGCAGCAACGAGCGAAAGCAGTCTGTACTGGTATGTTAATTCATGTTTTATTTCATATTTGTAGTTTGTAGTTTGTACTTTGGCATAGTACTTTAGATTTATTTTGTTAATTTCTAATTAATGAGTATGCCGACCATAATCCACGTTTTTCCTTGAAAGAAAAAAACAAAGAAGGGAATCCCAATCTAACCTGATTCTAACCTGATTCATGAATCCCAACATTTTTCTCTCTCATTGGTCGCATAAACAACAAAACAGAATACAATTTCAAAGTGACATAAGTTCCTATATACCTATGCTCCACTAGTAATCTGAACGGTGATGCGCATTCTCATAATTTTTTTTTAAAAAAAGGTAAATATTAAGACTATTTTGATCTCGAACCTGAGATATATTTTTACTCATGACATACTCTTTACAAATTATTACTAGTGGCACCAATTTTTATTTTATATGAGTGACACTTTGTAAATAATTATGTTGTAAATAAATTTGAACTTTTTTTTTTATATATAGGATAGAGCCAAACGGCTCCAGCCATAAAAAAAAATATAAATCAATAAAAATAGTAAGTTACAGACAAAATCACAAGAGGTTTTACAAGTAGTAAAACAGACTGAAAATACAAAAAAGTTGTAAAACAGAAAGAAGATTACAAAAAAGTAATCCAAAAATAGCTGAAAAGCACGCCAATAAGAGAACTACGATACAGCAGTAGAAACACACCGAATAGGGAGACGAAGCACTCAGCAAGGATTACGACGCACGAAAAGGAGCCAAAACATCCTACCGCACCCACATGTGGATCAGAATCAAGAGACAGCACCGTGAAAACGAAGGCCAAAACATCCCCCTACAGAGATATCAAGCTCCACCAGCAGCCCAAGAGAAACACAAGCGGCACAAAACGATAAGCCTGACTGCCTATGCCAAAACTCAACTGTGCACAAGCTGAAGAGCTGACACAGAATTAGCTTTACTAGCAAGAATACGAGCACTCACACGAATCTGCAAATTATTAAAGACTTTCTTATTGTATTTCTTCTTAATGGGGGGAGGGACAACCTTCACAAATGGGGACGAAATAGCAGCAGGGTCAAACAATCTAGCTTCGTCTATGTTGGGGCAAGAAGGGGTAAAGAGAACACTGGAAGCAACCGACGAGGATATTGTGATGGAGTTAGTTTGATAGGAAAAACCGTCGAAAGAAGAGTCATCAAGCCTCGGAGAAGACTTGAGGGGAAAAGAGTGCAGGATATGCATAACCTCCCTCAGGAGATGATTGATCCAAGATTGAACCCCTAAATGTTGATACAACGAGAAGATGCATCCCGAAAAATGACAAGAGAGTGTAGAAAGTTTGGGAGAAGAAATGATAATAGAACAAGGAAAATTATAAGATAAAGAAGGAGCCTCAAAATAAACAATAGCATTGTCAGAAGGTACAGGGTCTGAAATGCAGCGCTGCCGAGCGTGCCCCATCGTACAGTGAAACCAAGACTGACAAGAAACAAAGGATTTAAACAAACCATAATTTTTATCCAGACTCAAACTCCACGCAGGCGCCACCGAAAAAGAATGGGGATGAGCCTTGTAAGAACCCAAACGGGGGAAGGAAACAAGTTTCAAAAAAACCTTGCGATCCTTAAATAGGTTAGCAATATTAAGAAGTTGAAGAGTCGCAAGAGAATCACAATGAGCAGAGAAAGAAGTAGTGAAGTTCAAAGCTGGTAAAGGAACAACTACAGAGGAGTTGAAGTCCTTTCCAGATTCAATACTGAACTTCCTTGCCAAGCAAGCATGAAGCTTGCGGTTTAATAGAGGGTAGTTAAGAAAGAAGAGAAGTTTGGCTAGTAAGGGGTGGCCTCTGGGAAAACCAAGGAGTTTTTGAAGGGTAAAGCAATGACTGCGCGAGTGACCAAATTTATCACAGAAAAAGCACTTCATTTTATTCACACACTCACGTTTAAAAGGCCCATAAATGAGGCACCTGTGACAAACCAGAAGCGGGTCGGACTTACAAGAAGAAGGGGAAATAGTGAAGATGGGAGAGCACCGAGAGAGATAGGTGTTAGCCAAAAGAGGAGATGACAAGTCACTCTTCAATTCCTGAATCTTCACTAAACAGTTAGATCTAGCTTTCGGCTCAATGAGAGACATGGTAGAAACCAGCCCAAAAGTGCCTCAAAATGATACACCAATAGGCACTGGACAATTGAATAATAAAGGAAAGCTAGTAAATTGGTGCTGTAGCGATCAAAATCTGATCGCCAAGGGAGAAGAGGAGAACAGAAAACTCCTTAAAAAAATATGAACACAACTATAGAAAAGTCTCGTTCTTGAAAACTGTAGCGCCCCGAGATCCACACACTGGGAGCTCGTGACACTTACCCAGAATCTTTACTTCAATGAGTACACAACACAGAAAAATTACAAGAAATTAGAAACTTACATTGCACATGGACACTTTATCCTACACCTGGATGCTTTCAGCAGCACGAGTCCTCCGCTCACACAACACAGAAAAATTACAGGAAATTAGAAACTTACATTGCACATGGACACTTTATCCTACACCTGGATGCTTTCCGCAGCACGAGTCCTCCGCTCCACGATCAGCGATCCTGCAATTAGCAAACTGTGGGCGAGTCAGTTGAATACAACTGACGTAACGCGGATGAAAACCACAATCTCCAAAATCCTCAACAATCAATATTTGATGCAGAAGAAAAGAAACGTGAAAGTCAAACCACAAGTGTCGGTGTATGTCATGTTCTAGATTCTAATGTGCAATTCATATGCACCCCATGCTCTTAATCTAATGCAAACTTGATTTGGAAACGTATGCATCCCATACTACATACTCCCCAAATCGTGTTCGTATTCTCCAGATAATAGGGTTCAATCCCTCGCCATGCATCCTACTCTTGTACTCCTTCCTGTTTCTGACATTCATCTAGTGACTGGTAGAGTCTGCAGCACCTGCGGTCCATTTCCGCTCCTGCAGTCGGATCGTGGTCCTTCTCCACTCCGAACGGCAGTGTCACCCTGTTCGTTCAGATCGTGTTCCTTCTCCACTCCGACAGGATCGTGGTCCCTCTCCATTCCCGGTCAGGCCGGTGATCATCAGCTCTGCCGGAATCATGGTCCTTCTCCACTCCTGCCCCTACCAAAGTTATCATGAACATAAGGCGAATCGATAGGGCCACCCCTACTCCGCCCAGAGACTTAGAGTCACACTCTTGCTCCTTGTTCGTATTGATAACCCAGAACATAGACGGAAACTTAAGAGTCCATTTCTTAAGTTCCGACAGGAATTGTGACTTACGTTTGCATCCCGTTCTTATCACTAAATCCCAGAAATTAACAGTCGAGACCACGCCGCACGTGTCCCAGACGAGACGACGCCGCACGTGTCCCCTTGACAGGTGAATAGTACACGCCCAACTAGTGTCTGTCCTTACCAATCATTCTAGTTTAATTTCTCAATTCACCAACTCAACAAGTCTCATCTAGATTTAATTGGGTTTAACTTAGCTTCCAATCATGCTAAGAGGTTGGCCCAACATGCACCACACTAGTGCACTCAATGTGCACAAAACATTACCATATGTAAATTTTCAAGTATGCATACCCGCATGCACAAGCATACGACATTCCATCAATCACCGTATTCATGCCTACAATCTCTTCTATGCAACCAATAGTTCTTTACTACAATCTACTTAACTTTATCATGGGTTTCTAATTAGCTAAGCATGCAACTACAACTACTAGGCATATTACTACAAGTGTGTAGTTTTATGCAATCACATCAATTTAATCATGTGAGGAGTAATCTTTTCTACTACATCATAACTAAGCTTACTAACTCAATAGTAGCTTACTAATACAATGTTAGTAGCTCACTAACATAAAACTAGTAGTTTATTAACAATGTATATTTACTAACCATAAACAATTGGTTAGCAATTGGGTTACTACGAGGTCAAGTCTACATTTCTAACTTTCTAACTTCTCACTATCATGGCATTCTACCATTCTATTCTACTAATTCACTACCATACTAACATATTAACTTACTAACTTATACTAACCATTTCAACTAAGCTTACTAACATTATTAGTACAATGCTAGTAGCATACTATCAATGTAAATTTGCTAATCAAGATACCAACTTGCTAGTAAAAGGGACTTTAAACATTTAAGCATGAAAATTTAACTAGACAATTCACTACACAACATCACAAATTCACCACTTATGTTTAATAGTTAACAACACAATCCTCATGCTCAAGACAAGTTTTGTATTCATAATCTTGCATAAAAGATTTATCTTTCACACTTATACTATTATTCCTAATACAAAGAACAAATCTCTATTTATTCACTAGTATATTTATGCATACACAAGTAAACACTCACTAAAATTTCTAGCAAGCATCAATCATTAAATTCATAAATTGAAACACAAAAGGAATGGAGAATACCCACTTTGATTTCTTGCAAGATTCAAGTTGCTACTCCTCCTCCTTGCACCTTTAGTCTTCTTAACTCCTTGCTCCAATCCAAAAGTAGTAGTAGAGTGGTATAGTAGTAGTAGTAGGAGTTAGTTGTAGTTAAGTAGTAGGAATAGTAGTAGTAGAAGTTGTAGTATTAAGTACTAGTAGTTGAAGTAGTAGTAAGTAGTAGTAATTTTATAGAAAAAGAGAGAAGAAAAGGAAGTTGCTGCTGGTTTGTTGCCTATTTGCCGCTGTCGGCAGTGAAAAAAAAGAAGAAGAGAGAAGGAGAAAGTGTGGGAGAGTAAGTAGTAGTAGGTAGTAATGGTAGAGTATAATACACGTGTATATATATAGAAAAAGAAGGGACAAAAATTGATGTTACTGCTGGGTGCCTGCAGAAAGAAGGAAAAAAAGAGAAGGAGAGTAGTGTGGAAGGGTGTAGAAGGCTTAGGTGTCCCTACTTTTTGCACATAACCTCTCATACTTTATGAAATTGCACTTAAGCCCTAAATCTTATTGGATTGGGCTTTAATAAAGAAAGTATTGGGTTTTTTAAAAGGAAGCATACTAGGTTCTTTAAAAATATAACTATACTAACACAAAATTAATAGTGTAGTGTATGAAAAATGATAATAGTAATGTCAATACATATACACACACACACACACACACACACACACACACACACACACACACACACACACACACACACACACACACACACACACATATATATATATATATATATATATATAACAATGTATATATATATAGTAAGAATTTTCGGGGTATTACACAAACGAAACCCACTAAGCACTGTAATCTTGAGGCAGAACCGCGAGACCAGCTAGGCCACTCTAGGCAACTACAATCAAAGAGGTAGGAGGGCCAAATCCCAAAGCTCCAAAGATGGGGAAGGCAAAACTGAAGGGGAGAATGTTGAAGAAATGAGGGAGCCGGAGGAGCGGAAAGGGAGAATTAGGAAAGGGGAAGGAAGAAAATGGAACACAACACTCTAACTAGAGCACCCCGCGGTTGCCAAAGCAAACAATAAAGAATAGAGGCAAAAACTTACAGTGATAGGTTAGGGGGAGGGAGAAGCGAATTAAGATCCGAGCGCACTTGAACAATTGAGAAGACCAACCGAGGGACGAACAAGGAAACCACGAACGGAAACACCAGGGGAGTAGCTACACTGCTAGAACGGGGGGAGGGGAGGAACGGACTTGAATCGATGCGACAGGGGAGTCCAGAACTCCGCTTCCACTGAGAAAACGTCGCAACACCACCGTCGGGACCACGACTCCAACAGCTTGGCTTGGAACGGGCTCGCAAGAGAGCCGAGATGAGCGAACCAGCCTGAGGGGAGAAGCGCCTCGAAGCTGGGCCCAGAAGCTACAAGATCTCGCTGGCTACTACAGCGGAGCGGGTCAGCGAGCGCCTCGGGCCAGGGAGCAGATGAGAAGACCGGAGGGAACAACCGGAAACCACCGCTAGCGAAAAAAAGGGGGTGGGGAGGTAGATCTAAGACAGATCTACAACAATAACGAAAGGGGGGCGAAGGAAAAGTGGCGGAATCGAGCGGATATGGGGATCAAATGTTAGACTGTGGTTGGGATTTTGAATCGCCTCCTTTCAAAATTAAATACTTCACCTTTCTTAGAAAGTTAATAAATAAATTTGAACTTTGAGCATATTATTGTAACTAATAACAATTAAGTGAATGGATAATATAACTTATACTTAAAAATAAATAGTTGAAATTAAATAGTTGATTGTCTACAAATTACCTCTTCAAATAGACAACACTTACTAAAAAGTAAAAAGAAAGTTGTGGTGAAGACTATCAGAAAGAAGGTTGTGATGAAATTAAATTGCAAACAAAGAAGATTGTGCTGAAGACTATCAGTTTTTCAGCCCACCTCCAGGATTGTTGGAGAGATCTCTTGTTGTCTGTACTAGTTATGTTACTTCATGTTTATTTCATGTTTGTTGTTTGTACTTTGGCACAATACTCTAGATTTGTTTTATTAATTTCTAATTAATGAAACAGAGTGATCATACTCCACATTTTCCTTTAAAAAAAACAGGGAAGGAAGGGAATCCCAATCTAACCTGTTTCAAGACTGCCAACATTTTTCTCTATAAACAACAAATCAGAATACAATTTCAAAGTGACATAAGTTCCTAAATACCTACACTCCACCAGTAATCCGAATGTGTGATGCACATTCTCATAATTTATTTAAAAAGTAAATATTAGGACATATTCTGGCCTCGAACCCAAGTCATTTTTTTACTCATCACATACTCTTTACAAATTATGTCTAGTGGCACCAATTTTTATTTTATATGAGTGACACTTTGTAAATAATTATGTTGTAAATAAATTTAAACTTTGAAGTTATTATGATAACTAACAACAATTAAGTAAGTGAATGGATAATATAATTCCTACATAAAAATGAATAGTTGAGATTAAATAATTGATTGTCTACAAATTCCATAACTTTAACATTTACATTATAATATTAGAGATATATGCTCCAATTTTCTAATTTTCTTACAAAATCACTTGGACCACCATTGGATCTTCTAAAAACCATGCCCACCATGATCTTATCCAAATTATAAAATAAAAAAAAATCTAATATGTTCGTCGACTCTTCTGCTGTTCTACCTTATAGCTAGCTAATGCGGTTTGTTTTTGGATAGAGTGTGGATGCACCAGGTGTGAGTTCGGACTCGATTTGTAAGAGGGGAAGGGTTCGGTAGCGGACGGTGAGCTGTAGGCTCGCCTTGGCACTGGAGGAGCGGCTCGGGTTGCCTCGCCTCGTGTACCTGCAGACGGTCTAGAAACACCGGGGTTTATCCCGATGGCAGACCCTCCGACGATCTAGTTAGTCTCTGTGAGAGAGTAGCAGTAACTAGGATTTTGTGGAGGAAAGATTGATTACCTTTGAAGGTGGATGGGGGTCTGGTATTTATAGATAACCCAACCGGGTTTGGATCCGCCTGGGGGCCGGGTCTGGACCCGAAAGCCCGTAGGCCTGACGTGGCAAGAGGCCCAAGTGGTTTAGGGCACACGTGGTAGTGCCCAGAGTGGTTTAGGGCTGACATGGCAAGAGCTCCAAGTGGCTTTGGAGCTGACATGGCAGATCGTAGGGGCCTTGCATTTCTGGGAGGATCAGAGGACCTAGGTTGCGCCAGGTCATCCTCCTTCCTTACCCGGCTGAATGGAAGGCCTGTGAGACCACCGAGGCTCGGAGACCGAGGGTCGTGACTGGCCGTCGGAATGGGAGGGGCTGGTTTCGTGGTGGTGAGCTTACGGCTCGGCACCGAGCCTGTGGTGGTCCGGGGCCGAGCCGGCTTGACTTGGAAGGAGAGCCATCCTGGGCCCCAGGCCATTTTTATCCTACCTCATAAGCCCCCCACTCCTGTGGGGATGCGAGAGCTGGCTGTGGAGGAGTAGTTTCGGGTCGTGTTGGGCCTTCGAGAAGGCTACCCTGGTGCGAGACCCTATCCCGAGCTGGCGAGGGTTTCCCGGGTCGGCAAGGGCGATGGCGAACCTTTGGGCCTTCGTGAGAAGGCTACCCTGGCGCAAGACCGTACCTCGAGCCGGCGAGGGTTTCACGGATCGGTAAGGGCGATGGCGAACCTTTGGGCCTTCGTGAGAAGGCTACCCTGGTGCGAGACCCTACCTCGAGCCGGCGAGGGTTTTACGGGTCGGCAAGGGCAATGGCAAACCTTTGGGCCTTCGTGAGAAGGCTACCCTGGTGCGAGACCGTACCTCGAGCCGGCGAGGGTTTTACGGGTCGGCAAGGGCGATGGCGAACCTTTGGGCCTTCGTAAGAAGGCTACCCTGGTGCGAGACCCTACCTCGAGCCGGCGAGGGTTTTACAGATCGGCAAGGGCGATGGCGAACCTTTGGGTCTTCGTGAGAAGGCTACCATGGTGCGAGACCGTACCTCGAGCCGGCGAGGGTTTTACGGGTCGGCAAGGGCGATGGCGAACCTTTGGGCCTTCGTGAGGAGGCTACCCTGGTGCGAGACCGTACCTCGAGCCGGCGAGGGTTTTACGGATCGGCAAGGACGATGGCGAACCGTTGGGCCTTCGTGAGAAGTCTACCCTGGTGCGAGACCGTACCTCGAGCCGACGAGGGTTTTACGGATCAGCAAGGGCGATGGCGAATCGTTGGGCCTTCGTGAGAAGGCTACCCTGATGCTGGTTGACTTTGTGGAGCATTAATGGCGCTCCGGGATTCGTGTGGCGTTCCAACTTCCCGGGGTCATTAAATGGCTCCTCTAATAAATGCGCGGCGCTTCAGTTCCCTAGGCGTGGTGGCTGGTCCTTGGGGGGAGGCTATAAATACCCCGCTCCCTCCTGTAGCTTTGATCACAGCAATGGTGGTTGATCGACCACCGGAGGTGTCTGCCTTGGGCGGACGCCTATTCCTTCGAAAAATTCCAACCCTGAGAGGGTCGGACGAGTGGTTATTCTCGCGCCATGATCTTCTCCCGATTCTAATGACCCTGATGCGGTAGTCAGAGTTGGGGGAGATCATGGCGGGAGGGGTGACCAATGAAGTTCGGACCCGGGGGGTAGGTCGTTCTCGCGCCATGGTCTTCTCCTGATTCTGACGGCCCTGATGCGGTAGTTAGAGTCAGGGGAGATCATGGCGGGAGGGATGACCAACGAAGTTCGGATCCGGGGGACAGGTTGCCTCGATCGGATGGGTCTTCTGCCGTCACTGTCTTCCTTCCGGGCCGACGGTTTCTTCAGGGCTGTCGGCCCGAAGGGAGTAGTGATGGGAGGCGGGCCGATCCGTTTTCCAATAGGGTCCCAGGCAATGGTGGTTTTTCTCCCACCCTCGAACAGTTCTGAGGTCGTAAGCCCCGAGTTGTTCGCGGGTGAGAGGGGAACCGACCGAGTCCTGGGGCCCGGGGCACTCGCCGAGGGTGGGTGCCTTAACACTTTCAATCTAAATTTTTTCTTGCTTCCGGGGACAGATGCTGGGGTGTTCGGGTCCGACGTACTTCATCCGGACCGACCCTGGCGTCTGGTTCCAAGGTGACGTGGGTGACGTCAGCAGCGCACGTTCCAGTGTGACATGGCGCGGTTCTATAGGTGGCAGTTTCACGCCAATCGAGGAGCAATTATGCAAAAAACGAGGAGTCATTTCTTCCTCTATAAATACCCCCACCCTTCTTTCATACTTCTCACTCCTCTCTCGCTTCTTTCTTCCAAAAATTTCAAACACTTCGGCGCTCGTCACTACTGCTTGCGGCACCAGGCTCATCCATCTGAAGCAACCCAAGGTTAGTTGGTAAGTTTATTTAGTAAGGCATGTCCAGGGCTCAGTCTGGTTCTTCGGCGTCAACGTCTAGAGGGGAAGGGCCCCCTGCCACCGGGCTCTCGGACTCAGAATCGTGGGAAGAGGAGACGGTGTATGACGTGAAGCCCCTGCGCTCCCGGAAGCCGTACGTGGTGGAGAGTAGTGACTCCGACGAGGGGAGTGACAGTTCGGACGAGGTCCAGATTCTGGAATCGGTTTCCGAAGAGGAGGGTGGTCAAGGTGAGGGTGAAGCCGTCGGGGCTCAGATAGGAGGTGCGAGAAGAAGATCCACGGTCCAGGGAGTGGGTTCGTCCTCCGCGCCGGCTGGTCTGGGGCGCTTATCCACCCCCTCGCCGGAGAGGGCCAAGAAGAAGAGGGTGCCGAGGAAGAAGGGATCGAAGGCCGGTGGGCCGAGCCAGGCGCCCATCCTTCGGAATGTGGTGACAGGATCGCCTGTACAGCCGAACCCGTTCCAACGGTACCCCGACGACCTCTCCGATAAGGCGCTATATGGGGTTCAGCCGTCCTCGCCGAGCCGGAAGATGGTGAAGATGGACGCGCTTCCGACTATCTTGGAAGCTGGTGACTTGGAGGTAGCGCAGTCGGCGTACCACATCGGGGCCGGTTACGAACTCATGTTGCCGAGCCCTAGCCTCCGCCCTACCGACCCCCTGCCAGCTTGGTACTGCGTCTTCCCTGTGGACGCCTTCGGATCTGGACTGAGGCTGCCGGTCCATCCGTTTGTTTGGGAGGTGCTGAATTGGGCGTCCCTAGCTCCGATGCAGTACGGGCCGAATTCCTGGAAGCAGATTATCTGCTTCGTGCTGCTGTGTGAGGAGCAGAAGGTGGCCCTTAGGTTGGGCGTGTTTCGGGCGATGCTGGGGATCAGCTCGTCTGGGGAGTCGGAGGGGATTTACTATGTTTCGCCTCGGAGTAAGGGAAAGGTGGTTCATGGTCATCCGGACTCCATCAAGGAGTGGAAACGAAAGTATTTTGTGATCCGGAGTGAGGAGCCTTGGGACATCCCCACTCATTGGAATCACTACAAGCCGGGCTTCAAAGCGCCGAGGCCGAAGGACCTGACGGCCGAGGAGTGGAAATTTGTTGAGCGCCTCCGCGTGTCGCACAGCATCAGCTGGCCGAAGGTGACGGAGGGTCACCTGGCGAGCGTTGGACTGAGCCCGGCCGTGCTTTGTATGTAGTTATTTCTTTCTCTCGGTCTTATTGTTCTTTTGAGCTCATTGTCCTTAATGGGTCTTTTTGCAGGTATGGATCCAGAATCAATCAAGGCTCGGAGGCTCGCCTTGAAGCAGAAGAAGGCCGAGGAGGGGGGAGATGCGAAGAGGGCGAGGGGGCCAACTCAGGTCGGATCCGAGGCAACGCTTCAGCCAAGGGGCAAGAGAACTCGCTCGGAGACGAGCAAGGAGGTGGCTGCTCAGGGGAGCTCGGGTCAGGCCAAGGTTTCCGAGCGCAGTAAGGGAAAGGGTCCCCTGGTCGAAGGCGAGGGAGAGGACAAGATTACGGAGGAGCTGCGACGGCCGTGGGTGCCGGACTAGTCGATACGGGTGGGGGATTGTCTGACCCGTGGGGCCCAGGCAGTCGAGGTGGCGGAGAAGTTGGCGACTCCCCGGGACTGCGCGGAGATGAACACCGAGACCTTGGAGCAGGCGTACACGCGCCTCGCACAGGCCAATGTGCTGGTAAGTCCGCCGACCCCACTTGCCTTGTAAATTTATTGTGAAGGAGGTTATCTTAGCAGTGCTCGGTTGTCGCAGGCTTACGTGCAGGGGGCCCACGTGAAAGGTCTTTATGAGGCGGCCTTGGAACGGGAGCGAGTCCGGTCAGACAAGGCCTTGCAAGAAATGATGGAGATGAAGATCGAGCTCGACGGCTCGCACAAGAGGGAGCAGCAACTGAAGGTGGAGCTCGATGCCAGGGATTCCGAGTGGGCGAAGAAGGTCTCCGCTCTAAAGAAGAAGTTTGCGGCGGAGAAGGAGGAACTGACGACGATGGGGCAGGACATGGTGATCGCGGCTCAGGACGCGGTCTACGCGAAGGCCCTCAGCCATGTGAGGCACTTTTACCCGGACATCGACCTGACTGGCCTCGACTATGACATGGAGATCGAGGGGCTACCGAAGACCCCTGACGTCGACTCTCCCGTCGTGGGTTCGGCTGTCGATCCACCCGTGAACCCGGCTGATGCTGAGGTGATAACATAGGCTGTTTGTCTCTTGTTTGTCTTTCTTTCAATTGTATTTGCCGAACGCGGACTGGCCACCGCAATTTTGTACGACGATTTCAATTTATAAAAGTGGATTTTTGATTGGCCAAGTCTTTTGTACTCGGATTTTTCCGGACCCCATTTGTGGATGTGTTTTGAGCCGTGGTTGGTTCTCTTTTAGGTAACGAATCTCCTTCCCGAGGCGGACCCCCGTCGCTCCGACATGGCGTGGCTCTGGAGTAAAATCAAGGTTCTGGAGGCCACGTTGGTCCGTTATCGCAAGGGGGCTCGCTACCAGGATGCTGCTTTCAACTATTATCGAGAGAAGTCTGAGGCTCTGAGTGCTGAGGCGAACCGACTGAAGAGGGCAATGGTAGATCGGGACCTCGGAAGTGCCGGCCTTGGGTTCACCATGTCAAGTGCGTCGGTGCAGAGGCCCTCGTCCGAGAGGCTTCTTCGTGACGTCATAGTGGAGAAGGAAATAGAGATACACCGCTATAAGACGATGCTCGGTGTGTCCGGGACGAGGATGGCATCCTCCTCAGGAGACCGGCGAGCGGAGGGGGTTCCTTCGGCGATGCTGCAGCTGGAGCGTGTCCGGCTGGTTGATGCCCAGAGCTCCGTTGCCGGTGTGTCGACCGTGGCTGACTCTAAGGACCATTGTGACGAGGAGAGAGGCCCAAGTCGTTCGATTGGAGTGGGATTGCCGTTCCTCAGACCCGAGGGGCCCTAAGAGTGGATTCCTTCTCTGTGAGATGAGCGGAGTGGTCCTGTAATGGTCTCTATTTGTTTTCCAGAACTTAATAAGGGAGTATGAATAAGGGGTTTCTTTTCATTTGTTGCCTTGGCCAGTGGCCCATTGATTGGCAGAGGTGAGGTTCGGCCCTGCCGACCCGTGGGGGGATCGGTATCATGGGCAGCGGGAGGTTTTATGGCGACTCCCTGGCCTGAAGCCGATTCGGACCTACCGAGACGTTGGGGACGATACCGGAGTGGGGACTCGGGTGCCGATCCCATTGTCCGGCGTTAGGTCGGACCTGCCGAGGCGTTTGGAGTTGGCAGAAAGAAGATCTTTTAATATATGATAGAGATGGGCACTAAAATGGCCCTTTACACATGCAAGCTTACAAAAAATATTATTTACATTAACCAAGCCAGGACCTATGACCGTTCTTCTAGGAACTTCATAAGGTGCTCGGCATTCCAGGGTCGCTTGATCGCTCGACCCTCCATGTCCACCAGCCGATAAGTGTCGGGCCGTATGGCCTCGGCTACCCTGTATGGGCCCTTCCAGTTGGGGGCCAGCTTCCTCTTCTTGGTGGGATCGGAGACGAATAATTTGCGCAACACGAGGTCCCCGGCCTTGATGTCTGTTGGGCGGACCTTCTTGTTGTAAAATCTCTTGAGCCGCTGTTGATAGATGTTTCTTTGGACGGATGACTTTTCCCTGACCTCGGCGATGAGGTCCAGATTGGCCCTTAGGCCGGATGAGTTTTCGGCTTCGTCGAAGGCCATGATCCGGGGGGAGGGCAAACCGATCTCTACGGGGATCACTGCCTCGGTCCCGTAGGTTAGACTGAACGGAGTCTCTCCCGTGGGGATCCTCTTGGTGGTTCGGTGCGCCCATAGCACGCTGGGCAGCTCTTCTACCCACAGCCCCTTGGGGGAATCGTCGAGGCGCTTCTTAAGGTCGTTGAGGATTTGTCTGTTTGCGTTCTCCGCTTGGCCGTTGGACTGAGGATGGCATATGGCGGAAAAGCGTTGCTGGGTGCCGATGTCTTCGCAGAACTTTCGGAAGTTTTGGCCTGTGAACTGTGTCCCGTTGTTTGTAACGAGGACCTGAGGGATCCCGAATCGACAAACGATACTCTTCCAGAAGAACTGCTGTGTTTGGCGCTCGGTGATGCTGGACAGTGGCTGGCCTCGAGCCACTTCGTGAAGTAGTCGATGGCGACTATCAAGAATTTCCTTTGTCCTGTTGCTACGGGGAAGGGGCCCACAAGGTCCATGCCCCACATGGCAAATGGCATAGGACTAGCCAGGGACCGGAGATTGGCTTGAGGAAGCCTCTTGATAGGGAAAAACCTCTGGCAGGGGCCGCACCTCTTGACCAGGTCTTGTGAGTCTTGGAGCATGGTGGGCTAGTAGTAGCCCTGATTCAGAGCTTTTCGAGCGAGGGACCTGCTTCCCATATGGCATCTGCCGATTCCTTCATGAAGTTCCTTCAGCACGTAGCTGGCTTCGTCACTGGTGAGACAGCGGAGGTACGGCTTACCATCGGCCAGTGTGTATGAGCGTTTGAAGAGGATGTCGTCTATCATGACGAACCTCTCAGCTCGGATCCTGACCCGTCTTGCCTCGGCCCGGTCTTCGGGGAGCTCGCCTCAGACTAGAAATCTTCGAATGGGGGTTGTCAAGTCGTCCGGATCGACACCGCCTTGTACGCACATTGCCTCCTGATTTTCATCATTGATACTTGGCTTTAAGAGGATTTCGATGAGTACCGTTTGGTTGAGGCCCTCGAAGGAGGAGGAGGCGAGTTTCGACAAGGCGTCTGCTTGGGCGTTCTGCTCTCTGGGGACCCTAACCACTGTGGAGCAGCAGAAGGATGCTAGGAGCCGTCGGACCACGGCCAAGTATCGCACCATCCGGTCGTCGCGAGCCTCGTATTCCCCGGTGATCTGATTGACCACGAGCTGAGAATCGCTGAAGGCTCGGATCTGCTTGGCTCCGGCTCGGTAGGGTCAGTCCGGCAATCATGGCCTCGTATTCCGCCTCGTTGTTAGAGGCCGGGAAGTTAAGGCGGAGGGAGTATTGAAGGAGGAATTGGTCGGGACCTCGGAGGATGATTCCGGCACCACTCCCGGTTTTGCAGGAGGACCCATCGACATAGACTTCCCAAATCGGGTCCGACTCGACGACGCTCGGCTGCTCGGAAGCTGTGCACTCAGTGATGAACTCGGCGAGGGCTTGGCCTTTGATCGCCGTCCTCGGCTGATAGCCGATGTCGTATTGGCTAAGCTCTATTGACCACTTGACCAAGCGGCCAGAGTTCTCCGGCTTGTGGAGGACGGTTTTCAAAGGCTGGTCAGTTAGAACTTGGATGGAGTGAGATTGGAAGTAAGGGCGGAGCTTTCGGGCTGCCATGACCAGAGCATAGGCCATCTTTTCGATTCTTGCGTACCTCGTCTTGGCGGGGAGTAGGACTTTACTCACATAATAAAGCGGCTTCTGAACCCCGTCTTCTTCTCGGACGAGGACGGCGCCGAAGGCGTTGTCCGAGGCGGAGAGGTAGAGCCACAGGGGTTCGCCCGGCTCGGGTTTGCTGAGGAGAGGAGGGTTGGCGAGGTATTGCTTCAGCTGCTCGAAGGCTTCTTGTTGAAGGACACCCCATTCAAAGCCCCCTTTGCCGCGCAGAGCCTTGAAGAAGGGGAGAGATTTCTCCCCCGATTTGGAGTGGAAGCAACCGATGGCCGCCAACCGGCCCGTGAGTCTCTGCAACTCCTTGACGTTCCGGGGTGGGACCATGTCTATTATGGCCTGAATCTTCTCTGGGTTCGCCTCGATGCCGCGTCGGCTGACGACGAACCCCAGAATCTTTCCGGAGGAGACCCCGAATGCGCACTTGGCCGGGTTGAGCCTCATGTTATGGCGTCAGAGGATTCCGAAGGCTTCCTCGAGGTCAGCGACGTGGTCCGGCCCGGCTCGGCTTTTGACGAGCATGTCGTCGACATAGACCTCCATGTTGCGGCTGATTAGGTCTTTGAAGATTCGGTTCACGAGCCGTTGATAGGTGGCTTCGGCGTTTTTTAGCCCGAAGGGCATAACGCGATAGCAAAAAAGATCCTGGTCGGTGACGAACGAGGTCTTCGCAATATCGGGCGGGAACATCTGGATTTGATTATACCCTGCGAATGCGTCCATGAAGGATAGTAGCCCGTGTCCTGAGGTCGCGTCGATCAGTGCGTCAATGCTGGGGAAGGGGAAAGGATCTTTAGGGCATGCTTTGTTTAGATCCGTGAAATTTATACAGATCCGCCATCCCCTGGTCTCCTTTTTAACCATGACGACGTTGGACAACCACTCGGGGTAGCTGACCTCCTGAATGAACCGAGCGGACAAGAGTTTGTCCACCTCTGCTTTCACAGCTTGCTGCCTCTCCGGGGTGAACTTGCGCCTCTTCTAAGCGACCGGCTTGGATCCCGGGGTGACGCTCAGCCTGTGCATGATCAGGTCTTCGGAAATCCCGGGCATGTCGGAGGGCTTCCAGGCGAAGAGATCGACGTTGTGGCGGATGCAGTCAACTATGTCCGCCCTCAGACCTTCGGAGAGCGAGCGGCTCACTCGGAACCACTTCGATTCGTCTGCGGCCCCGAACGGGACCTCTTCCAGCTCGTCGGCTGGCTCTGGGGTGGAGCCGTTGTCGTCGGACCCGAGCTCGACGGCGTCGAGGGGGAAGACACCACCTCCGACGGCGGTCATGTAGCAGGACCGCGCTGCCTCTTGGTTGCCTCGGACGACACCGACCCCTTGTTGGGTGAGGAATTTTAGCTTTAAGTGATAGGCCGACGGTACCGCCTGAAGGGAGCACAGCCCCGGTCGGCCAAGTATGGCATTGTACGCCGCCTTGACGTTCACCACCATGAAGTCCATAGACTCGGTCCGCTGAATAGGAACCGAGCCTGCGGTGATGTCGAGGGTCACGATCCCCTCTATGATGACAGGGACGCCAGAGAACCCGTGCAAGGTGTATCCGGCCGGTTTAAGCTTGCCTCTGGGCAGCTTGAGATTCTCGAAGGCTTCGAGAAAGAGGATGTTTACTGAGCTGTCGTTGTCGACCAGGATCTAGCGTACTTCACAATTAGCCATGTGGAGGCAAATGACGAGGGCGTCGCAATGGGGGAGGCGGATGCCCTCGAGGTCCTCTCCGGAGAAGGAGACGGGTACCATTTGCAACCGAGGTGAGGGGAGATCTTGGACAGCGTTTACCTCGCAGACGAAAGCTTTCCGAGAGGTATTCGACTCTCCCCCCATCGGTCCCCCGTGGACGCAATGCAGGATTGCCGGGGTTTCGGTTCCCTCGGGGTCGGGATCCCGCCCCTGAATGAACTTTGGAGTAGGGATCGGAGGCGAAGGCCTCCGGTTCCTGGTATCTCGTCGATCCTGTTGGTTCTCTCTCGTGAACTCCCGGAGGTACCCCCGTGAAATGAGGGTCTCGATTTCGTCTTTCAGGGCCCGACACTGGTCGGTTTCGTGCCCATGGTCCCTGTGGAAACGGAAGTAGAAGCGTTGGTCTCGCTTCTTGTTGTTGCTTGGTCGGGGAGGGAGTCGGACAAGGCCTTTGTCCTCGATCTCCAAGAGGATGGCAGACACGTTCTGTGTCAGCGGGGTGTACCTTTCGAAGCGAGGGACCGGAGGTACCCTCTTCGCGCCGACCCCTTCCTTTGCTGCCTTCCTCGCGGGTTCGATCTCATCGACCCTGCGCTTGCCTTTTCCTACGACCTCTTTGCTGCCCTCTGGGTTTAGAGCTTCTTCAGCTCGAATGTATTTCTCGACTCGATTGAGAAGGTCGGGAAAGTCCAGAGGTGGCTTCTTTGCCAGGGATACCTTCAGCTGGTTATGGCGGACATTGTGCCGAAAGGCGGCCGAGACAACCCCGGCGTCGAGGGCAGAGACGGATCTTGCCTCGGTCGTGAATCTTTTGACGAAGTCACGGAGTGACTCCCCCTCCCTCTGGCAGAGGTCGAGCAGGGAGGCGCTCGTCTTCTCGGCTTTCCGGCTAGTGACGAAGTAGCCCAAGAAGTTGGCTTCCAGCTGATCGAACGAAAAGATTGAGCCTGGGGAAAGTTTGGAGAACCATTCCCTGGCCGGGCCCCGGAGGGTAGCCGGGAAGGCTCGGCATAGCAGGGGATCTGAAGCGCTGTGAATCATCATGGGGGTCTTGAAGCCCTCCATGTGATCAGCTGGATCACCCTCGCCGTTGTAAGTCTCGAATTGCGGAGGCCGGAAGTTCCGGGGGATCTCCGCTTCTAAAATGTTGACGGAGAATGGCGGCCGGGAAGGCGCTTGGCCTAGGACGGGGTTTGGATTCCCGTTGCCGATGCGCTCGAGGCGATTCTCCATCTCAGTGAGGCGACGGAGTACCTGGTCTGCGCGCTCCGGTGGAGGAGGCGGTGCGTGAGTGTAGCTCCTTTCTTCGCTCATTTGACGGGGTCGGTCGAGCGTTGCGGACCTTGGCACTCCGTGAAGCGCCTCCATGATTTCCTCCCAAAAGCTTCGAAACTCGGCCCTTGTGACCGCTCCATGGTTGGAAGGGTCGGGTCGGGGCGCAGGAATTCGGCCGATGCGGCTGAGTGCCGATGGCCTGGAATGGTTCGGGGCCGAGTTGGAAGCGGTCCCTCCCCTGGCCTGACTAGCCCTTCGGTTCATAATGAACCGACGAAGGTCGGGTTGCTCGACGTGAGGTTCGCCTTACTGGGGTCCGAGGTTCGCCCCCGGGTTATTCGATCCTTGCCCTCCCGCGGGGGCGCCCTGATTATGGGGCCCGTTCCGGTGGGAGGAAGAGGCCGATCTCCGGGCCCTGGGAGGCATTGGAGGGTGAGTGTCGGCGGCGAGGCTCGGACTGTCGTCCCAATCGACTAAGTAGAGGTTCCCACAGACGGCGCCAACCTGATGCGGTTTGTTTTTGGATAGAGTGTGGATGCACTAGGTGTGAGTTCGAACTCGATTTGTAAGAGGGGAAGGGTTCGGTAGCGGACGGTGAGCTGTAGGCTCGCCTCGGCACTGGAGGAGCGGCTCGGGTTGCCTCGCCTCGTGTACCTGCAGACGGTCTAGAAACACCGGGGTTTATCCCGGTGGCAGACCCTTCGACGATCTAGTTAGTCTCTGTGAGAGAGTAGCAGTAACTAGGGTTTTATGGAGGAAAGATTGATTACCTTTGAAGGTGGATGGGGGTCTGGTATTTATAGATGTGGTAGGGTAAAAATGGCTTGGGGCCCAACCAGGGCCCAGTACAGCTCTCACTCAAAAACAGGAAAAACAACAATCTGGCTCGGCTTCGAGCCACTACAGGGTCGGCGCCGAACCTCAAGTTCACCCCCGCAGAACTGGTCTCCTCGTATCCGACGAGCATCGATGGCCCTCGGCCTCCGATCCACGACAGCCCTCCGGGCCGTCCGCCCATCCTGGTGTAGAATGAAGATGACCTGGTACAACCTAGGCCACCAGATTCTCCCAGGAGCACAGGAGCCCCATGATCCGCCATGTCAGCTCCAAATACCACCAAGGACTTTGCCACGTCAGCCCTATACCCCTCCTGGTACTGCCACGTCAGCCCTAAACCCCCTGGGCCTTCTGCCACGTCAGGCCCATGGGCTTTCGGGTTCAGACCCGGCCCCCCAAGCGGATCCAAACCCGGTTGGAATTCTCTATAAATACTAGACCCTCACCCACCTTTTCAGGTAACCAATCTCTTGCCACCTAAATTCTCCTAGTTATTGCTACTCTCTCACAGAGACTGACTAGATCGTCGGAGGGTCCGCCGCCGGGATAAACCCCGGTGTTTCAGGACCGTCTACAGGTACACAAAACCTTGGATCCGAACCCCCTGATTCGAGCCCAGACATCCACCTCACTCCAAGCCCGTCGCAGGTACCGCTCGGTCAGCCGAGGGTCGTCTGACAAGCAGTTTTCTCCTTCAATACAAATCGAGTCCGAACTCACACCTGGTGCATCCATACGTCTTCCAGAAACAAACAGCATCAGGTTGGCGCCGTCTGTGGGAAACTGCTTCAGAAGCCGACCCGAGCCCGACCATCAAGGGACCTCGACAGCCGAACTCTCATGGCCTCCAAGGGCAAGGGGGCTGCTTCCTCCGTCAACCGACGAGACTCGCCCCCACCAACTGCTAACACCGGGCCACACATTTCCAAACACGGGGCTCCCCATCAGGGGACCCAAAGGAGCGTCACCCGTCGAGTCCAGCTCGACCTACGGGGGATAATCGTCAACCGACAGGTTAGCCGCAGCAGGGGAAGGGCCGCTTCCAACCCGGCCCCGAACCATCCAAGACCGCCGCCCGAGGGATGGAGGCCAGCGCTCAGCCGCGTCGGAAGGCAACCTTCAGACCGACCAAACAGGGTCGAGGGAGCTCCCGTCACTCACAAGGAGTTCCAGGACTTGCGAAGAGAAATTCTTGGGGCTCTCCGACGGGCCCCCAGGGAGGAAGCTCTCCATTCCCAAACCGGGTCGGACGCCGAGGCCAGCGTGTCCCGCCCGTCAACAATCCAGCCAGAGGACGATGGCGTACTCCTAAGGCGCCTCCAAGAAATGGAGGATCGCCTCGATCACATAGGAGACGGCGACCAACGAGCGGCTCAGGGGTACAGACATGTCCGTCCTCCCTTCTCCGCCCCCATCCTCCAAGCGGAAATACCCAGGAATTTCCGACCACCTCAATTCGAGACCTACGACGGCGAGGGAGATCCTGCTGATCACATGGAAGGTTTCAAAACCCTCATGATGATTCACAGCGCCTCGGATCCCCTGCTGTGCCGAGCCTTCCCTGCCACCCTTCGGGGTCCGGCTCGTGAATGGTTCTCGAAGCTCACCCCCGGCTCCATTTACTCCTTCGACCAACTGGAGGGCAATTTCCTTGCCCACTTTGTCACAAGCCGGAAGGCCGAAAGAACCAGCGCCTCTTGGGCTCAGACAGATAGAGGGGGAGTCACTCAGAGTGTTCGTCCGGAGGTTTACCGCAGAGGCCAGGTCGGTCTCCTCCCTTGATCCAGGCGTCGCCTCCGCGGCATTTCGGCACAACGTCCGTCATGGACAGCTGAAGGCTTCTCTGGCGAAGAAACCCCCCGTCGACTTTCCCGACCTCCTCAATAGGGTCGAGAAGGACATTAGGGCAGAAGAGGCCTTTAACCCCGAAGATGCCAGGGAGGCCACCGGAAAGAGAAAACGGAAGGCCGAAGAAGTCGAACCATCAAAGAAAGCTCCGAGGGATGCGGGGGCCATGAAGAAGGTCTCGCCGGTCCCCCGCTTCGAGAGGTACACTCCCTTGACACATAACGTGTCCGCCATCCTCTTAGAAATCGAAGACAAAGGCATTGTCCGACTACCTCCCCGACCTAACAACAACAAGAATCGAGATCAGCGCTTCTACTGCCGCTTCCATAGAGATCATGGGCACGAAACCGACCAATGCCGGGCCCTGAAAGACGAAATTGAGGAACTCATCTCAAGAGGGTACCTCCGAGAATTCACCCGAGAAGTCCCACGGGATTGGCGAGATGCTAGGAACCGGAGGCTCTCGCCTCCGAACCCTACTCCGAACCGCATCCAGGGTCGGGATCCCGAGTCCGAGGGAGCCGCGGATACGCCATTCATCTTGCACTGTGTCCACGGAGGACCAATGGGGGGAGAATCAAATACTTCCCAAAAAGCCTTCGTCCGAGAGGTGAATGTTGTCCAAGACAACCCCTCACCCAAGCTGCAACCGATGTCGGTCTCCTTCTCAGGAGAGGACCTCGAAGGCGTTCGCCTACCCCACTGCGATGCCCTCGTCATTGGCCTCCACATGGCTAATTGTGAGGTTCGCCAAATCCTCGTCGACAACGGCAACTCGGTTAATATTCTTTTCCTCGAAGCCTTTGAGAATCTCAAATTACCTAGAGGCAAACTCAAGCCGGCCGGATACACCTTGCATGGGTTCTCTGGCGTCCCTGTCGTGATAGAAGGGATTGTTACCCTCGACGTTACCGCAGGATCGGCTCCTGTCAAGAGGACCGAGTCTATGGACTTCATGGTGGTCAACGTCAAGGCGGCTTACAATGCCATACTCGGCCGACCCGGACTATGCTCCCTCCAAGCGGTGCCTTCGGCTTACCATCTGAAACTTAAATTTCCCACCCCACAAGGAGTCGGCATCGTCCGAGGCAACCAAGAAGCAGCGCGATCGTGCTACATGACCACCGTCGGGGGAGGTGTGTTCCCCCTCGACGCCGTCGAACTCGAACCGGAAAGGGACGGCCCTGCTCTCGGACCTACCGTCGAGCTGGAGGAATTCCCATTCGACGCCGAGCACCTAATGAAGTTCCTTGAGGGACGAACATAGGTTCTAGCTTTTCTAAAAGTAAATCTTTTGTAAGCCTTCGTGTGTAAAGGGCCGTTTTAGCGGCCCTCCCTATCTTATACGAAAGAAATCTCTTTTTGTCATACTCCAAATGCCTCGGCGGATTCGACCTAATACCGGACAAGGGGATCGGCACCCGAGTCTTCACTCCGGTATCGTCCCCGGCGCCTCGGTAGGTCCGACTCGGCCTCAGGCCCGGGAGACTTCACAACACCCCACGCCGATCCCTCACGGACCGACAGGGCCGAACCACACTCCCTTCATCATTCATTACACTATCAGCCAGAGCAAAGAGTGAAAAGAATTCCTTATTCATACTCCTTTATTGGGTTCTGAGAAAACAAACAAAGACCGTTACAGAAACACTCCACTCATCTCAAACTGAAGGAAGTCGCCATCTTAGGGCCCCTCGGGTCTGACGAAGGGCGGGATTATTCCGACCGAGCGACTAGGAGCCCTCTCCTCGTCATGATGGTCCTTAGGCTCAGCCACGGTCGACACACCAGCCACGGAGCTCTGGGCATCAACTGGTCGCATACGCTCCAACAACAGCAGTGCAGAGGGAACCCCCTCCGCTCGCCGACCCACTGAGGAAGATGTCGAGACACCCAGCATCGTCTTGTAACGGTGTATCTCCATCTCCTTCTCCACAATGACATCGCGAAGTAACCTCTCAGAAGAGGGCCTCTGCACCGAGGCACTCGACATGGCCTGTCCAAGACCTGCACCGCCGAGTTCCCGATCCACCATCGCCCTCCTCACCCGGCTCGCCTCCTCACTTAAGGCTTCAGACTTATTCCGATAATAGTGAAAGGCCGCATCAGTGTCACGAGCCCCCTTTCGATAGCGAACCAACGCGGCCTCCAGGGCCTCAACTTTGCTCCGGAGCCACGCCACGTCGGAACGACGGGGGTCCACCTCGGGAAGGGGAGCCGCAACCTACAAGAGAACCAGCCAACTCAACACACATAAGCAAGAAGTCTGCGGAAGGCAAATACAATCGAGAGAGGGAAAAAGAAAGATAAAACTACACAACTTGTTTTCCCACCTCAGCATTGGTCGGGTTCGCAGGAGGGTCGACAGCCGGGTTATCAACGGGCCCTTCTTCGCCAGGGGTCTTCGGTGTCCCCTCGATCTCCATGTCATACTCAAAGTTGGACAGGTCGACGGTCGGGTAGAAGTGCCTCACATGACTGAGGGCCTTCGCGTAACACTTGTCCTGGGCCTTGATCACCATCAGCTGACCCGCATTCGTCAGCTCTTCCCTCTCCTTGGCGAACGCAGCCGTCAACTCCTCCTTCTCCTTGGCGAACTTCTTCTTCAAGGAGACCACCCTCTTCCCCCACTCCGCATCCTTGGCCTCGAGCTCGAGCTTCATCTGCTGCTCTCTCTTGTGCGAGCCCTCGAGCTCGATCCGCATCTCCTTCATCTCCCGCTCGCTCTAATCCGCCAGAGCTCGCTCTTGTGCCAGGGACGCTTCGTAGAGGTTCTTTACGTTAGCCCCCTGCATACAAGCCTGCGACCGACAAACGCAGATAAGAAAAAGACTCCCACAGTAAAATTAACAAGGGGGATAGGGTCGACGAGCTTACTAGCACGGTGGCCTGCGCCAGGCGCGTGAACGCCACCTCCACGGGCTCGCTCTCCATCTCCTTACGGTCGCGAGGGGTTGCCAACTTCTCTGCCACCTCCATGGCCTGGGCCTCCTCGGTTAGACAGTCCCCCATCCGAACCGACCAATCCGGTGCCCACCGTTGCCGCAACATCTCCACCACCGGGTCCTCTTCCTCGACCTCGACCAAGGGACCTTTCCCCTTGTCAAGATCGGATGCCTTCGCTTGGCCCTGGCCCCTCGAAGTAGCCACCCCCTTGCCCGTCTCCGAGCGAGTCCTCTTGGTCCTCGGCTCGAGCTGGGCCTCCGAGATGGCTAGAGACGCCTCCCTCGGCCTCTTCGTCGCCTCCACCTTCTTCTCGACCTTCTCCTTCCTCATGGCGAACCTCTTTGCCTTGATTGATTCGGGATCCATATCTGCAAGAAGATCCAGTAAGAACAATGAGCACGGAGGAACAACAAAGTCAAAAGAAAGAAACAACTACATACACAAAACTGCCGGGCTCAGTCCGATGCTCGCCAGATGACCCTCCGTCACCTTCGTCCAATTAATGTTGTACGACAGGCGGAGGCGCTCTACAAACCTCCACTCCTCGGCTGACAGGTCCCTCGGCCTCGGCGGTTGATGGCTCGGCTTGGAGTGGTTCCATCGAGTGGGAATGTTCCAAGGTTCCTCACTCCGGATCACCAGATATTTCTTCTTCCAATCCTTGATGGAGTCCGGGTGACCGTGGACCACCTTCCCCTTACTCCGGGGTGAGATGTAGTAAACACCCTCAGTCGCCGAGCCAATCATCAACATCGCTCGGAACACATTCAGCCGTAGGGGTATCTTCTGCTCCTCGCACATCAGCACGAAGCAGATGATCTGCTTCCAGGAGTTCGGCCCGTACTGCATCGGCGCCAAGGACGCCCAGTTTAGCACCTCACGAACGAACGGGTGCACTGGCAACCTCAATCCAGAGATGAATGCATCCACGGGGAAGATGCAATACCAATCAGGCAGGGGATCGGTCGGTCGAAGAGTAGAGCTCGGCAACATAAGCTCGTAGCTGACCCTATGTGGTACGCCAGCTGCAAAGCCTCCAAGTCACCTGCCTCCAGAACGGTCGGAAGTGTGTCCATTATCACCCTCTTCCGGCTCGGCGACGACGGCTGGACCCCAAACAGCTCCATATCCGAAAGATCGTCGGGGTACCGACGGAACGGCTTAGGTTGTATGGGCGACCCTGTCATCAAGTTACGATGAACAGGCGCCTGGCTCGAGCCACCGGTCCTCGACCCCTTATTCTTCGGAGTCTTCTTCTTCTTGGTTCGTTCCGGCGAGGGGGTAGATAATCGCCCCAGACCGGTCGGCATGGAACTCGAGCCCACACCCTGACCTCCTATGTGAGCCCCTTCGGGGCCACCCTCCTCTTCGGAAGTGAATCCTAGAATCTGGACTTCGCCTGAACTACCACCTCCCTCCTCAGATTCGCTGCTCTCCACCACAAAAGGCTTTCGAGATCGCAACGGCCTCACACTATGCACCGGCACCTCCTCGCCTACCGGCTCCTCCCACGAAACCGAATCGGAAAGCTCCACATTAGGTACAGACTCCCCCTCAAGAACAGGCTCCTCCCACGAAGTCGATTTGGAGGCGGGTTTCACTTCCCCCCCAGACGTCGACGCTGACGAGCCAGACTGAGCCCTGTCTATCTGTGCCTAAACTAAACAGACTTACCAACTAACCTGGGTCGCTTCGGAAGAACGAGCCTGCTGCAGCGAACGGTAGGGACGAGCGTTGAAGTGTTGGAAGATTTTTTGAAAGAGAAAGAAGCGAGTAAGAAGTGGACGACAGGGGGAGAGGGGGGGACATTTATAGAGGATAAAAAGAGTCCTCGATTTCCGCAATTACTGTTCACCGATTGACGTGCAACTGTCGCCTGGAAAATCGCGCCACGTTCTCGAAACGTGCGCTGCTGACATCATCCAGTGCCAGGCTAGCAGCCAGACACAGGGGTCGGTTCGGATGAAGTATTCGGCGGAGAAAATATTTTACTTAAGATTTAAGGCGTTGTCCTTCAACAGACGCCCCGGGCTCCAGGGCTCGGTCGACTCCCCTCTCACCCGCGAGCAGCTCGGGGCTTACAGCCTCGGCGGTCGAAACCCCGAACTGTTCGAGGGTGGGACGGAAGTCACCATCGCCTGGAGCCCTGTCAGAAAACAGATCGGCCCACCTCCAATCTGAGACGACCCATCTGTCCGAGGCTCTTCAGCCCCAGGTCCGGAATACGGTCGATGCCCCTCCCGTCTGGATCTCTCTCGGGCCAGACAACCGTGTCAGGGTCGTCTGACCCGAAAAAGGATCCAGACGGCAAAGCCACCACCAATCCGAGGCTCCTTATCTACCGGTACGGATTTCGGCCGTTACCCCTCTCGCCCTGATCTCCCCGGATCTGGCTACCGTATCAGAGCCATCAGATCCAAGAGAAGATCCGGGCGGCAGAGTGACCACCTCTCCGACACTACCGGGGTTAAAATTTTGGAAGAGACAGACGTCCGCCGAAGCAGACACCTCTGGTGGCCAGTGGACCACCCTTGCTGTGATCAAACTTGCTGTGGGGGGAGAGGTATTTATAGCCTCCCCCATAGACCAACCATTATGATATTGGGAAAGCCAATCGACGGAAGCCCATGCGCCACATGCATTTATTAGGCGGCACCATTAATGCCCCTAGGAAATTGGAACATCGCACAGATCCCGGAGCGCCTTCAATGCTCCGCAAAGACGGCGGGCCACTCTGCTCAAACCTTCTAAGGCACCACGGCTCGCCATTACCCTTGCCGACCCATAATCCCTCGAAAGCTCGAGGTTCGGTCTAGCACCAGGGTTGTCTTCTCAGGAAGGCTCAACGGCTCGCCATCACCCTTGTCGACTCATAATCCCTCGAAAGCTCGAGGTTCGGTCTAGCACCAGGGTAATCTTCTCCGGAAGACTCAACGGCTCGCCATCACCCTTGCCGACTTGTAATCCCTCGAAAACTCGAGGTTCGGTCTAGCACCAGGGTTGTCTTCTCAGGAAGGCTCAATGGCTCGCCATCACCCTTGCCGACTTGTAATCCCTCGAAAGCTCGAGGTTCGGTCTAGCACCAGGGTTATCTTCTCCGGAAGACTCAACGGCTCGCCATCACCCTTGCCGATCCATAATCCCTCGAAAGCTCGAGGTTCGGTCTAGCACCAGGGTTGTCTTCTCAGGAAGGCTCAACGGCTCGCCATCACCCTCGCCGGCTCGAGGACCGGTCTAGCACCAGGGTAGTCTTCTCCGGAAGACTCAACGGCTCGCCATCGCCCTTGCTGATCCATAATCCCTCGAAAGCTCGAGGTCCGGTCTAGCACCAGGGTAATCTTCTCAGGAAGTTTCAACGGCTCGCCATCACCCTTGCCGACCCTTAAACCCTCGCCAGCTTGAGGCTCGCTCTAAACATCAAGGCAACCATCCCTCGCCAGCTCGAGGCTCGCTCTAACATCAGGACAATCAACCCTCGCCGGCTCGAGGCTCACTCCAACATCAGGGCAACCCCCTCGTGAAGGCCCAGCGATTCGCTATCCCATTTCTACAACTATAAACACTCCTCCACGGCTAGCTCCCGCACCCCCGCAGGAGTGGGGGGCTTGTGTGGTAGGGTTAAAATGGCTTGGGGCCCAACCAGGGCCCAGTACAGCTCTCACTCAAAAATAGGAAAAACAACAATCTGGCTCGGCTTCGAGCCACTACAGGGTCGGCGCCGAACCTCAAGTTCACCCCCGCAGAACTGGTCTCCTCGTATCCGACGAGCATCGATGGCCCTCGGCCTCCGATCCACGACAGCCCTCCGGACCGTCCGCCCATCCTGGTGTAGAATAAAGATGACCTGGCACAACCTAGGCCACCAGATTCTCCCAGGAGCACAGGAGCCCCATGATCCGCCATGTCAGCTCCAAATACCACCAAGGGCTTTGCCACGTCAGCCCTATACCCCTCCTGGTACTGCCACGTCAGCCCTAAACCCCCTGGGCCTTCTGCCACGTCAGGCCCATGGGCTTTCGGGTTCAGACCCGGCCCCCCAAGCGGTTCCAAACCCGGTTGGAATTCTCTATAAATACTAGACCCTCACCCACCTTTTCAGGTAACCAATCTTTTGCCACCTAAATTCTCCTAGTTATTGCTACTCTCTCACAGAGACTGACTAGATCGTCAGAGGGTCCGCCACCGGGATAAACCCCGGTGTTTCAGGACCGTCTGCAGGTACACAAGACCTCGGATCCGAACCCCCTGATCCGAGCCCAGACATCCACCTCCCTCCGAGCCCGTCGCAGGTACCGCCCGATCAGCCGAGGGTCGTCTGACAAGCAGTTTTCTCCTTCAATACAAATCGAGTCCGAACTCACACCTGGTGCATCCACACGTCTCCCAGAAACAAACAGCATCAATAGAATACCCAACCGGGTTTGGATCCGCCTGGGGGCCGGGTCTGGACCCGAAAGCCCGTGGGCCTGACGTGGCAAGAGGCCCAAGTGGTTTAGGGCACACGTGGCAGTGCCCAGAGTGGTTTAGGGCTGACATGGCAAGAGCCCCAAGTGGCTTTGGAGCTGACATGGCAGATCGTAGGAGCCTTGCGTTTCTGGGAGGATCAGAGGGCCTAGGTTGTGCCAGGTCATCCTCCTTCCTTACCCGGCTGAATGGAAGGCCTGTGGGACCACCGAGGGTCGGAGACCGAGGGTCGTGACTGTTCGTCGGAACGGGAGGGGCTGGTTTCGTGGTGGTGAGCTTACGGCTCGGCACCGAGCCTGTGGTGGTCCGGGGCCGAGCTGGCTTGACTTGGAGGGAGAACCATCCTGGACCCCAGGCCATTTTTATCCTACCTCACTAGCTTACCTCTTAAAAAAGACAACCCTTACTAAAAAGTAAAAGTAAAAATAAAAATAAAAAAATAAAAAAAATAAGATAGTAATATTTAACTCACTTCGACGATTCCATGATACTAATAAATAAACAGTTCGACGACAGCGGGATCCAAGCCTCGCTGTCACATGAGAATATGAAGCCGCGTTTCATTAAATTATTTACTCAAGTACCCTTTTTTTCCCTCCAGATCTTTTCTTTGCTCAAGTCCAGTCAAACTCCACCACTGTACAATTCCCAGTAATGGGCCCCCACCGAAACCAGCAACAACCCGTCACCCCCTCTTCCCACTGCCCACTCTTCACCGCTTTTCCCCGTCGCTCACTCTCCTTATCCTACTCCGCCGGTCCACCCTACCACCCATCCCACATTCAGATTCATCCCTATCAGCCTATCACCAGTTCAATACCCCTCACCCAGCTGGGCCCCAACCTCCCTTCCCTTCCAAATTAATAAATATAACTTCTTTTTATTACAAATAACTAAATTCCTGAGGTCTTATACACAATATTCCACGCGCTATCCTCCGCCCCTATTTATAACCCTAGCTCTACCTCCATATCTCTTAGCAGAGGCAGGAAAAATAATAATAAGAATAATAAAAATCCAATAAAAAAAAAAAAAAAAAAACTCTGCTACTGCTTTCCTTCGTTTCGTTTCCTATCCTCTCCTCCTCCAAAATAAAAAATAATAATTAAAAAAAACCCCAAAAGGATTTTTTTTTCATTTTAATTTCATTATAAAACGAAATTAAATATGAAAATGAGGATTATAGAGGACGAGCTATTCCCATCTACGCCGGGAAAAGTAAAGATCGAGCGGGCACACGCCCACACAATAAACCGCCAGTTGCACCGTTGCTTCGCCTCGACATCCACCATGTTTCTGTGGGCCCTCTTCCTCATCGCCCTCACCGCCTCCTACCTCTCCTTCCAATCCTTCGTCGACACCTCATCAAAGTACTTCTCCGCCTCCTGGGGTGGGCTCCACTGGGAGAAGCAGATCCGCGCCTCCGCCCAAGCCCAAATCCACCGCCAAGACTCCTCCGAACCCGGATTCTCCGTGCTCGTCACGGGCGCCGCCGGGTTCGTCGGCTACCACGTATCCCTCGCCCTCAAGAAGCGCGGCGACGGCGTCGTCGGCCTCGATAACTTCAACTCCTACTACGATCCCTCCCTCAAAATGGCAAGAAAATCCCTTCTAAACTCCCATGGCATTTTCGTAATTGAGGGCGACATCAACGACGGCAAATTGCTTGAGAAGCTTTTCGACGTCGTCCCCTTCACTCACGTTATGCATCTCGCCGCTCAGGCGGGTGTTCGCTACGCCATCGAGAATCCATCATCCTATGTCCATTCCAACATCGCCGGTTTGGTTACCCTTCTAGAAGCTTCCAAAGCTGCAGATCCACAGCCTGCAATTGTGTGGGCATCTTCCTCTTCCGTTTACGGGCTCAACGAAAAAGTCCCGTTTTCGGAATCGGATCGAACCGATCAACCGGCGTCGCTCTATGCCGCCACCAAAAAGGCGGGTGAGGAAATTACTCATACATACAATCACATATATGGGCTGTCCATCACAGGACTCCGTTTCTTCACCGTTTACGGGCCGTGGGGTCGGCCTGACATGGCATACTTTTCCTTCACTCGAAACATTTTGCAAGGGAAGCCGATTACGGTGTACAGAGGCAAGGATCGGGTGGATTTGGCACGGGATTTCACCTACATTGACGACATTGTGAAAGGGTGTTTGGGATCGTTGGATACGGCCGAGAAGAGCACCGGTTCAGGGGGCAAGAAGAGGGGGCCGGCGCAGTATAGGATATACAATTTGGGGAACACTGCGCCGGTGACTGTGCCGACATTGGTGTCGATTTTGGAGAAGAATTTGAAGATGAAGGCAAAGAAGAATGTGGTGGAGATGCCCGGGAATGGGGATGTGCCGTTTACGCATGCCAACATTAGCTCTGCCAGGAGGGAATTGGGGTACAAGCCCACGACCAATTTGGAAGTGGGGTTGAGAAAGTTTGTCAAGTGGTATTTGAGCTACTACGGGTATGCAAGAGGGGGGAAGAATGTTGTGTAATGTAATTTTTTTTTTTTTTTGGAGGGGGTTGTAAATTGGAAATTTTGTTAGAGTTGTTGTTGTTAATGTTTGAAAATATTACTAATTCTTTGCTTGGAGGTGAGGGGAAGTGAATGGCAAGGAAGAAGTAGATGAAGATGGAGATCTTACTCTTAGATTAATAATTATTATTTTTTTTAATGATTTTTTTTAAGGGGCGTTGATGTTTTTTTTGCAAGAATAATAAGTTTACTTTTATTTTCTGGGCTGGGCTTGAGCTGGAAGACAACCAGAAACAGGCTGGGGCGAGATTCGCGATGCCTGTGAGTTGGTTGCAAGGTTCTTGATGCGGTGGCAGTCTCGTAAAATATGTGGTCAATCTTGGGTAAAATTGTAGTATGTTTTTTCCCTTTTTTTTTTACCGAGTCAGTAAAAATGTGTAAATAAGAATTTAGATTGTATGGTTCAAATTTTAGCTCTCTTCTCGGTTATCCTTTTCTTTATCTCCTGTGCTCCAAGTTTTCTCTCTCTATATGTATATACGTATCTAGCTGTAGCTCTCTCTTCTCTGTTATGTTGACTCAGTTCCTCTACCATTAGCTTTCTTCTTTGTCAGGATTTGGATTGGGAGGATAGTGATAATGATTGATGACGATGATGTTCAAGGTTGATGATGGATTGAGAAATTGGAGAGGGTATATTGGGTATTACCATCTTGTTGGATACAAAAAAATAAAAATTGCGCAAGACAGATAAAGGAATGCTACTCCATTCGTTATTAGAAGATATGAACACATGGAGTATGTGTGGATCATGTCAAGTGCACATGTGTTTCATTTGTTCGTGTCTTGTTGTGCCAAAATAAATTATTCTTGCAGTATGCCAGATACTTTCCTACTCAGGTCTATGTAGAGCCAACTTTCATTTCAGCACGCGTAAGATTTAAAACTTGCGGTATAAGTATGATCAGCAGTACTTTTGACGAATGAATTATCAGTGTGTTTTTGTCTCCAAGTTATTATGCTTTTTCCTATTGTGCACAATCTTTTCGATCTGCATTTTTTTCACTTTTTTTGGTTGGAATTGAAATTTGAAATCTTGAGAGTGAATTTTAAGGGTGAGGGTAGACATTGCTTCCATGATGGTGATATGAGAGAAAATTGGAATGGTTTATCTCCTCGTAGTTACATCTTTATTTTTCTTAAGTTTCACAACTTGTTTGACGTCTTTTTACCTGCTTGCTCAAACTTAGAATGTCAATGATTTTTACTCTACATTCTATACTATTCTTAACTACTTCACATTCAATTTGGTACTTAATTGAGAAGCCAAAAAAATAACACAGTCAAAGAGCTTTCAATGAGAAATAACACATACCATGATTTGAGGTGCCACCTTTCTATGATTTACATCATTCTAGTTAGACCATATGCCATATTAATTAGTCCATTGGTATTTTTGTAGAAAAATGTTAGCCCATAGGTTACTTCTTCTGGCTATTTTTTGCAAACCTTTTTCCCATTATTGCTCTCGCTAACGTATTTTATTGCTAGCAATAAAATAAGTTAGTGAGAACAATAATGGGGAAAAAGGTTAAATTTAGGGAGTATGGAGGACCTTTTAGGCAATTTCCCAAGTTCTTAAAATGGGATACAAAAAGGGGAGAGATAAGGTTTGAACCAGAGAACGGTGTTTAACACCGAATTCAGCTGAATCTCTAAATCGTACGGTCCGTATTTCGCCACGTGTTAATATTTTTATACAGTAAACTGTCAGATCGTCCTTTTTTGCGTTATCTACTGCAACACGCGTTGTCCAGCTGTAAAAGTCGTGCCCCTACGTTCCTTCGCTCCTGACTCTTCACTTTTCTCTTTTCCAAATTCCGTGACAATCTTGATAAGAAAGATCACAGCCGTTGGATTGGTTTCGATATCCGCGCCGATCGGCACCGACATGGTAGATGGGCCCACATGAGATGGTGATGAGATATTTTTGTGGTGGGGTCGCAGCGAATTGAGTGGCGGACATTCAGACACGTGGACGGTTTGGAGGCGTTTGTCGTGGAGTGCAAAACAAAACTAAGTTGCACCGAACGGGATGTGCGTGCATTAGGAGAATTTTTTCCCAAAATATCCAACTTTTTAAAAGTTTTTCCAAATTGTCCTAATTTTTAAAAAAGTTTTCAACACGTCCTACTTGCTTTTCAAAAAAAAACGAGTTTGGATAAACCTCCATTGCTTTTTCAGATCCCGAGAGTGAAGTTTTGGTTTTCGCTAGCCCAGATTCGCTTTCTGAAAAAACAATGAGGTCAATTGGGACTTTTTAAGCCCCAAATTTCAATTTGGATCTCACTTTATCTCTGTTCTCACTCTTGCTTATCTCTCTTATTGCTTTTTCCTTAACTCTGAAACAAAAAACCAACATGTGGTTGGGTTGAGGAGACTCCAACTCAACATTCTCTTCTAATTGTGAGAGGGCTAAGGTAGTTCGGGATGTGGTACGTACAGAATTTGGTTCTCCAGACTACCCATCTTTACTAGAAAGTGACTTGGGAGGGAGTGGATACGAGGGCATGAGATTTTTGTGCCACAGCAACCCTGTGGAGAGCCTTAATTGGGTGAAAAATATTCAATTGGACCGCGCTACTTTAAAATCTGATTTTTTCTGAGATATATATGCTTAGTTTTTAAATTATTTTGAGAGTTATGCTTAGCTTCAAAATAATTAAGAGTTTTATGACTCTTTACACTTAATATATCAGGCTTGCAGGCAGACTGGAAAAGAAAGTTAATATTTGCACATAAGCCTTTAGAAGATTCTCTAATTCATGCCCACTGCTCCCTTATAATATATAGGAAGTCGTTGTCCACTTTAAAGGAACAATTTTGGTGAAACCCTCAGTTGTTAATGATCTTGCACCAGCTTTTGTGGACGATTTTATATCTCCAATAACCCGCAAAAGAGCATCCACAGTCGTTCTTGGCAAATTTTGGATAAATAGCAATTAGATAATAGGAAAAAAAGAATGTTGCTGCAGTCGTTGAAAGCTAAAATATAGCCGGACGGGAGATTATTAATCGTCCATTAAGAATGACGGAGTATAATCGTCAGTCCCAAATTATTTTTTTTTAATTTTTAATTTTTATGCACTAGAAGACAAAAAAAAAAAAAAAAAAAAAATCAACAGCTAGCCTGGGACGGGAGATAATCTCCCGTCATTTTCAAATGACGTGTACAAAAAGTTGCTTTTTTAATTTTTTTTAATGCACTAAACGACAAAAAAAAAAAAAAAAATTCAAAAGATGGCCTGGGACGGGAGATAATCTGCCGTCATTTTCAAAAGACGGTGTATAATCTCCCGTCGGCCAATTGGGTCGTTTTTAGAATTTTTTTTTTTTTAAAATTGGTTCGGACGGAATATAATCTACCGTCAATCTCCTTGGACGGTGTATAATAGGCCGTTGGTTGACTTTGTTTATTTTTTTTTTTATTTTTTTAAAAAAAAAATCGTTCGGACGGGATATAATCTCCCGTCAATTGGTTCGGACGGAAGATAATAGTTCGTTAGCTATATTTTGCATTTGGCCAGATCGTCTGCTATATTTGGCACGACACTATTCATCGTACACCCAAATTTGGGGTATTTGGACGACGACTGCAGCTCGTTTTTTTGATATTTTTTCAAATTTTGGGTTTTTAGCCCACGACTGTGGGTGCTCTAATTTATAATATTTATAAAATCATTTCATTCACTACACATGGAAGTTTAAATTAGTTTGTCGGGAAAAGGATATCATTAATACGAAATGAATATATTAATGAAAAAACAATATACTCTAATGGAAGTACATTTGCTTATCAAATTATAAGTTTAAATAAGGGGAAAAAATATAATCAAGAAATTCCCTAACGTTTTCCATTTAAATTAAGGAACCTCATAACGTTATTTTTTGCTTACTTCAGCTCCTCCGTCATTAAAATTTAAATTTTTTATTAAGTGACATTGAAGAAATTACATTTTTGTTTTTTTTTAAATTTTATAAACCTTTGCTGGTTTACTTTATAAACCTATTATTAAGCAAAGCTCCATTTTGGCGGCTTTTTACTATTATGCCCTCATAAATATAAAAAGCTTAAAAAAATATAGGGTTAAAATTGTCAATTTTTATAATTGCTACTAACAGGCTATTAATTGCAATTTCCCTTAATAATTCTGATTGGGAAATTGCAATTTTATTATGCATTGGGAAAGACCTTAATATATGGCAAGCTATTAATTGCAATTTCCCTTAATAATTCTGATTGGGAAATTGCAAATTTGTTGTGCATTGAGAAAGAACTTAATATATGGCAAGCTATTAATTGCAATTTTCCTTAATAATTCTAATTAGAAAATTGCAATTTTATTATGCATTGGGAAAGAACTTAACAACGGGAAGCTATTAATTACAATTTTTCTTAATAATTCTGATTGGAAAATTGCAATTTAATTATGCATTGAGAAAGAATATATGGTAACTACTATTTTCCAAGAGTCAACTTTGCATGGTTTCCATACTCATGGAAACCTACAAAATTCTTCATTTTCCGAAACTGTTAGCCTATATGGTAACTACCGTTCCTCAAGAGTCAACATGCATGGTTCCCACAAAACGTGCATCTTTTTTGCTCTTTCTTCCAAACTCGAGAACAACCTGAAAAGAAGTGAGGATGCGCAACTTACTTGGTAATTTTTTTTCTACCTTTTTTCTTGTTTTAATTCATCTACAATTATGTTTTTTGTTTGTTTGTTTAATTCACTAAATTTGGTAAGTGTTAATGAATTTGACAAGGGTTTATAAAATGGTGAATTTTTGTGTTGTGGATAGGGGTCCAGACAGAATATAGATGAGAGGAAATGGTTGGGAAACTAATAAATAAAAGGAGGGGGCAAAAAGGTAATTTTATAAACTGTACTTAACAGAATATTCAAATTTTAATGGTAGAGGAAGTAAAGTGAGCGAAAAATAACGTTAAGAAGTTTCTTGTTTTAAATGGAAAATATTATGGGGTTTCTTGATTTTCCCCTTTAAAACAATAAGAAAAATTGTATATTTTGTGTGTGCGAAAGAGGCTTATCTTAATCGAAAGAAAATTATTTTAATACAAATATATATATACGCCAACATGTTGAAAGTCTGTATCTCTCATTTAATATCTATACGCAATGCACGTCTTAATAGATATAGTTTTTTAAAAATAAAAATTCAGACGTAGTCTGAGTTTGAACCTAAGACCTCCTTTATAATAGTTATGCACGTGTGTTGCACGCGTTGGTAGATTGACAAATGACACTAAAGCTTTCTCCCATTATAATATTATAGATTAGAGATAGAGATATATGTATATGTCACCCTACTTACTTTTTTAGTGGTAAATAAAAATAAAAATAAAAATATATATGTTTATACTGAAATATAAGGAAAGAAGAGTGTGTGCGATTCTCTCTTACACGGAACATACGTGCTTTTTAAAGCCGTACTGGTATTTATAGAATTCATTATATCTCTACTATTTTAATGGGAGAGTTGGGGTTGTAAACAAACAAACCCTAATTTTGTAACTGAGCAAACCCGTGCAATATACGACCAAACTAAATCCGTCAAACATATCCGTGTGATGCACGTGCAGCCCCTAAAAAAGAGATATTTTAACAAATGTCCCCATTTAAAATGTGAAAATTAGTATATACCCCCACTATTTTTAAAAAGTAAGAAATACTCCTATCTCTAATATTATAATGGGAGAAGGCCTTAGTGTCATTTGTAAATGTTTTGTCAATATACCAACCCATGCAATATACGTGCATAACTATTATAAAAGAGATTCTAAGTTCAAATCCAGATTATATCTAAATTTTTATTTCAAAAACTATATTTATCAAGACGTGCATCGCACGTGTAAATTACTAGTATGATAAATGAGTCTTCCAAATTTCAGTAACATAATCAAAATATAAATACACACATTAGAATCTGTTAATAACAAAGTACTTGGGTGAGAGAGTAAGTGAGTGACTACGACGTTGTTATTAAATATAAAATAACCTAAAGATATGGGTGCTTGGAGCATGAATCATGACCAACAAGACTTGATTTGTACAAATATCTGAGATTTAAGGGACTTCTATATATTACTATCCTGTATTCTAGAGATTGCACTCAATGAGGGAGGGAGGGAGAGACAGAGAGAGAGAGAGAGAGGAGGGAGAGAGTCAATTTTTAAGAACATAATTTTTTGGAGAATTTATATGAAAACTAGGTTTGCCCGTTGACACGTGTCTACGGCACGTCTTCGAAATGGTGTACCTTATTTGATCATAAAAAATAGTTTTGGAGGTCCAGCAAATTAATCGAAGTAGCAAACATAGAGTAAAAAGCATATTATATGTTTTTTTTTATTTTTTTGAATTATTTTTAAAGTTTTTAATTTTTTTTAAAATTTTAAATTTTTTAAAATTTTAAAAAAATTATCTTCTTAATTTTTCAGTATTACATAGAAGAGGGAGGGAGAGAGAAGAAAAAAAATTAAATAAATATAGGAGTTGTTTTGGGTGGGAAATTTGAATTTGAGTTTTGGGGAAAACTTTTGAGGAAAAAATATGTTTTGTAAAGTTCGATCTGGGGCTTTTGATTTTTATGGAGATTGAAGGAGAACCACTTGATAGCTTTCTTTGTATTTTATTATATAGATTCTTCCCTGTTTTGAGAGCTAGGGAGATTAGTAATTAGAGAATGTTTTAAAGGGCTTATACACCAAAGTTCTCTCCATTTCTTGACGACAGTTTGTCTAACTTTAATTATTATTTTGAAGCCAATCATATTTGTCACAAATAATTTAGAAATTACACATACAATATCTCGAAAAAAATCTTTAAATATGGTAGCTGTCCAATAGGTTATAGTTCATTTTTGGGTACTTTAATGATACCTTGAATGTTGTTGCTAACTTATTACTCTTTTCAGTATTCTGAGTTTGTTTCGTTAAATTCTTATTAATGAAACAGAGTGATCATATTTTACATTTTTTTTAAAAAAAAATAAAAACAAAAATTAAAAAATTAGAAAAAAAAACACTTGCTACTCTTGCGGTTCCCACCATTCATTCATATTATTACGAGTCCATGGCAGGTGTGAGGCTCTTGCAGTTCACTCCCTAGAATCAAGGATATGGAAATAGGCAACTCACTCGGATGAACACACAAAAACAAAAGATATTAGTGGGCCCTACAATACTGGCAAGCGGGGAAGTATGTGGGCCTAATTTGTTAAGGCCCACCACTCTTGCATGTACCTGTATATATCGAAATTCTTCCATGGTTCACATTTTAAGATATTGAATTTTGAAAACGATATTTTTTGCGCAAAGAATTGAAGAGATAAATAGGATTCTCAGTGGCTAGTATTATAAACATAAATATGTGCTTGTCAAAAAAATAATAAATAATAAATAATCTCTAATAATCTACTATTTTAATGGGAGAGTTTGGGCTTGTAACAAACAAATTTTAACTTTGTAACCAAACAAAGCCGTGCAATACAAGTCCAAACTATATCCAACAAATATAAATGTGCACCGCACATGAAGAACAAATTAAAACATTCAAATATAAATTATTTCTTTTCTTATTCGATATATATTCATTTAATTTGATGACTATACTTTTTATAGATGTGCATCGCACGTACATTATACTAGACTAGTAATCTCTAATATTATAATGGGAGAGTTGGGGTTGTCATTTGTAGACAACCTGTAATTTGTAGACATTCATTCAACCATCTAATCTCAACTATTTAATTTTAAGTGAGAGTAATATTAACCATTCATTTACTTAACTCTTGTTAGTTACCATAATACTCTCAAAGTACCACCCATATAAAATAAAAGTTTGTGCCACTATGCAGGGCTGGCCCTGAGTTCCCGAGGGCCCGAGGCGAACTTCCGAAATGAGGGGCCCTAATAGCATATTTTTTTTACGCGCAAAATACGTTCCTATATTTATAAGGGAAGTTCAAATTTGGGGGCCCCTAAAATCGCGAAATCTTCAGGGGCCTAAGGCGGCCGCCTTACCCGCCTCTAGGGTAAGGCCGGCTCTGCCACTATAAGTAATTTGTAAAGAGTATGTGATGAGTAAAAAGGGATTAATGTCTCAGGTTCAAGTCCAGATCACGTCTTATTATTTACTATATAAAAAAATTTAAATTGAACGTGCATCGCACGTGTAAATTACTTGTAATATTATAATAGGAGAAATATTTAGTGTCATTTGTCAATCTATCAACGCGTGCAACGTGTTAGAACCCGATTTTATAAATATGAAAAATACCAACAGCAATTGTAAAGAACGGAAATAAAGGAAGGAAAAATAGTAAACCAAAGGCTTTGTACAGAGTCGAGATGAAAATCTCTCTTCTTAAATCAAAATTCGCCTCGTAGTGTGACGGTGGCCGGCGAATTGCTTCCCATGATACAACTGTACCTTCTCTGAAGAGCAGCACCCTTGCTTCAGAGATTCCAGCGAACTGTTGCTGCGATGTACTCTCAGATGTTGACACAGAGGAGAAGAAGAAGAAGAAGTGTAAAACATGGATTATCAAAAAGACTCTATTTCTGGCAGACAGGAGTCAGTAGCCTTATAAGAGAAACTGGAGACTCTTCAGAGGCCCATTACTCTGTAACAACAGAGTAATGGTCCACTACTCTGCAACAGCAGAATGGTGGTTCAGATTCATAACTGATGAACCATTACTCTGCTGCCGAATGTGAAAAGCCTCATCAGTTCACTGGGAAATTTTTTTTTGTTTGGGGCAAAAATAATTTTAAGGCAGAGCCAAGCCAAGCCAAGCCGGGGCCGGGCGCACGCGCATGTGTGTGTTTGTCATTTTGGCTAAGTCCTCTGTCCACTACATGTTAGTGGTAATCTCCGGGCCACGCCCTTTAGTCCAATTTTTTAGTATATATACTAGAAAAAATCTTTCTCAATTTCTGATATGGGACTATCCATTTTCTCCAAGTTGCCAAGTTAGTACATTTCAAGTACCCAACTTTGGACCAACATTTCTCATTCATACGGTATTCGTTTTTGGCAAGTGAGTACACCACGGAATAGTACTCGTCGAAAGGATCGCAATCCACTCATTTTTCGGCGCCGCCGGTGGCCGGAGCTTGCCGAAATCTGGCCCAGAAAACTGCAAAAATTAATTCCAACACAACGCACGTGCATAACTATTGTAAATGAGATCTTAGGTTCAAACTCTGACTACTTCTGAATTTTACTTTAAAAAAACTATATTTATTAAGACGTGCATCACACGTGTAAATCTCTAATATTATAATGGGAGAAAACCTTAATGTCATTTATAAATCTATCAACGCGTGCAATGCATGTGCATAACTATTATAAAGGAGATCTTGTGTTCAAACTCAGAATATTTTTGAATTTTTATATTAAAAAAATTATATTATTAAGACGTGTAATTACACGTGTAAATTACTGGTAATAATAAAGTGAATTGCACATGCATGAATACAAGTGTCTAAAAATGCATGACAATTTCGGTTTAAATATATGGGGAGATCACACCTTTGTTCTATTTTACACCACAAAAACTGTATGATTTTTAAATTTGACTTGAAAATAAAGCTGGTATCGGGTCCTATCGGATTGGATTCTTCATTATTCGGATCCAGATCTAGAACCTCACGGATCTAAAAATTGGACCCGGACCCGGACCCATGCTTGTAAGAACTGGGTTCGGTTTCGGGTCCTAGTTAAAAAAATCTACCCGTCGGGTCCGGTATTGGACAATAAATATTTGTACTTAAGTATTTTTGCACCCGTTACCCTACGGTTTCAATATTTTCTGCACTTAAGTATATGAATAAGTATTATATTTACACATCTATCTTCAACAATTACTTATATATATATATATATATATATATATATATCCCTATTATTAGTATTCTATATTTTTTGGGGTGTTTTTTAATAGGTCCTGGCCTGGGTACATTCTAATTTAAGCGGGCCCAGACTCGAAAGTGCATTGGGTCTTATTTTAGATACCGGACTCGGATCCGTATAGATCGGGTCGGTTCCGAATCAGGTCTATGTGTCGGGTAAATGTGACAGTGCTACTTGTAAAATATAAAAAGAATCAATCAACCATCTATAAATGAATCATTTCCTAAAAGAGCAATTTTGGGGAAAAGTTTGCTGTTTTCCTTCTTTTTCATCTACACACTTAATGGTACTTCATATTCTTCTAATCAAAGTCATATACGATGTTGGTGAAAATAATATAAATTTGTATAATATTGTAGTTTAATTTAAAATTCATAAAATATTTGCATTTATTTGAGCATAAAATTTAGTCATGACATGGAAAGATATAATTAATACTTATACCTAACTTTAGAATTACGAAACAGTAGCTGGAGTAGCTCAGTTGGTTAGAGCGTGTGGCTGTTAACCACAAGGTCGAAGGTTCGAACCCTTCTTCTAGCGGAACTTTTTAATTTTAGCTGTTGTGACCTAATATGTATAATGTAAAACTTGTGCATAAATTATAACTTACTACTTATTTATCTTGATGTGATTTAATGTGTGCACATCAGTCTGAAATGTAAGAACTTGTGCATAATTCATTATTGTTTTTTATCTGTTGTGACCTAATATGTTTAACGTAAAACTTGTGCATAAATTATAACTTATTTATCTTGATGTGATTTAATGTGTGCACATCAGTCTGAAATGTAAGAACTTGTGCATAATTCATTATTGTTTTTGTTTACAATACTGGTAATAATACTTTGACATCCTAAGCCTATACACTTCAGTATTAAATCTATAATGTATATTGATATTCCCTTAGTTTTTTCATTAAAAAAAAAAAGATATTCCCTTAGTTTGACCAATTCAATGTAACATTAATTTTCATTGCTTTTTAAACCAATATAAAAGTATAATTTTTAGGGTAGAAGCCATGAAAACCCTCCAAAACTGAATAGGAATGAATAAATCGTAAATTATGATATTTTGATATTTCTATTTCTTCGAAATAAGATATTAATCTCAGCGAGAATGGAATAGCTACAATAATTACAAAACTTTCGGATCTACGCCGAGGTATTCTTCTAGCGGAACTTTTTTATTTTATATGGCGGATTGTTTTTTATCTGTTGTGACCTAATATGTTTAACGTAAAATTGGTGCATAAATTATAACTTATTTATCTTGATGTGATTTAATGTGTGCACATCAGTCTGAAATGTAAGAACTTGTGCATAATTCATTATTGTTTTTGTTTACAATACTGGTAATAATACTTTGACATCCTAAGCCTATACACTTCAGTATTAAATCTATTATGTATATTGATATTCCCTTAGTTTGACCAATTCAATGTAACATTAATTTTCATTGCTTTTTAAACCAATATAAAAGTATAATTTTTAGGGTAGAAGCCATGAAAACCCTCCAAAACTGAATAGGAATGAATACATCGTAAATTATGATATTTTGATATTTCTATTTCTTCGAAATAAGATATTAATCTCAGCGAGAATGGAATAGCTACAATAATTACAAAACTTTCGGATCTACGCCGAGGTATTCTTCTAGCGGAACTTTTTTATTTTTATATGGCAGAACATTTTTATTTTATCTGGCGGAACTTTTTTATAACGGTCGTACCCTTCTTCTAGCGGAACTTTTTTATTTTATCTGTTGTGACCTAATATGTTTAGCGAAATTATTATGTTTAACGTAAAACTTGTGCATAAATTATAACTTATTTATCTTGATGTGATTTAATGTGTGCACATCAGTCTGAAACGTAAAAACTTGTGCATAGTTCATTATTGTCTTTGTCTACAAAACTGGTAATAATACTTTGACATCTTACGCCCATACACTTCACGTATTAAATCTATTATGTATATTGATATTCCCTTAATTTGACCAATTCAATGTAACATTAATTTTTTTGCTTTTAAGCCAATATAGAAGTATAATTTTAGGGTAAAAACCATGAAAACCCTCCAGAAATGAATAGGAATGAATAGATAGTAAATTATGATATTTTGACGAAATAAGATATTAATCTCATCGAGAATGGAATTTCTACAATAATTTCAAAACTTTCAGATCTACGCCTTGGTAATCTTCTAGCGGAACTTTTTTATTTTATATGGCGGAACATTTTTATTTTATCTGGCGAAACTTTTTTATAAGGTACGAACCCTCCTTCTAAATTAACTTCTTTATTTTATCTCGCGGAACATTTTTATTTTATCACGAGAAATACGTGAAGCCTTCATGTATTAAATCTATTATGTATATTGATATTCCCTTAATTTGACCAATTGAATGTAACATTAATTTTCTTTGCTTTTAATCCAAAATAAAAGTATAATTTTTAGGGTAGAAACCATGAAAACCGTCCAAAAATGAATAGGAATGAATAGATCATAAATTATGATATTTTGATATTTCTATTTCTTCGAAATAAGATATTAATTTCATCGAGAATGGAATTTCTACAATAATTCACTTTCGGATCTACGCCGAGGTATTCTTCTAGCGAAACTTTTTTATTTTATATGGAACATTTTTATTTTATCTGGCGGAACTTTTTTATAAGGTTCGAACCCTTCTTCTAGCGGAACTTTTTTATTTTATCTGGCAAAACATTTTTATTTTATCACGCCGAGAAATACGTGAAGCCTTCACGTATTAAATCTATTATGTATATTGATATTCCCTTAATTTGACCAATTCAATTTAACATTAATATTCTTTGCTTTTAAGCCAAAATAAAAGTATAATTTTTAGGGTAGAAACCATGAAAACCCTCCAGAAATAAATAGGAATGAATAGATCATAAATTATGATATTTTGATATTTCTATTTCCTCGAATAAGTTATTAATCTCATCGAGAATGTAATTTCTACAATAATTCACTTTTGGATCTGCGCCAAGGTATTCTTCTAGCGGAACTTTTTTATTTTATATGGCGTAACATTTTTATTTTATCTGGCGGAATTTTTTTATTCTATCTGGTGTGATCTAATATGTTTAGCGAAATTATTATGTTTAAGGTAAAACTTGTGCATAAATTATAACTTATTTATCTTGATGTGACATCAGTCTGAAATGTAAAAACATGTGCATAATTCATTATTGTTTTTGTTTACAAAACTAGTATGTTTTTGTTTACAAAACTAGTAATAATACGTGACATCCTAAGACCACACACTTCATGTATTAAATCTATTATGTATATTGATATTCCCTTAATTTGACCAATTCAATGTAAAATTAATTTCCTTTGCTTTTAAGCCAAAATAAAAGTATAATTTTTAGGGTAGAAGTCATGAAAACCCTCCAGAAATGAATAGGAAAGAATAGATCATAAATTATGATATTTTGATATTTCTATTTCTTCAAAATAAGATATTAATCGCAGCGAAAAAGAAATTTCTACAACAATTCCAAAACTTTCAGATCTACGCCGAGATATTGACGGTGATTCTTAACAAATATCGTAGAACGGAATGTAATAGGATGAGATAGAATGCAATAGAGAGAAAGACAGGGAACGAGTTACGTTTAGTTGTTTCATTTTAATCAAATGACCCTTGCATGATGTCATCTTCTTTCTTTATAATTTTTCTAATATGCGAAATGATCAAAATACATGAATTATATCTGAAAATTATAGTATAGGGGTGAAGATTTTATTATAAAATTTTCCCTTCTTAATATAGCCTTGGGGTATATTGGTCATTTCCTTTATCAAAAATAATTAAAATAGAAGATGATGTCACGAGGGGGGTCATTTGACCAATTATGGGGTTTCAGAGCAGACGTTGGGGGCTTTCATACTATATATTAAAACTATAGAATGAGAATTATATACGTGTACCGTTTAATGTACAATCATCACGTAATTATCATATGCGTGTAACTTCTTCTTTTTTGATGTGATTGGATAGAGTCTAAAGACTCCAGCCACAGCAAAAATATATTAATAATAAGAAAATGTACAACAGAGGGTTTTACAAGCTGTAAAACAAAAAACAGACAGACCTAATCCAACTAGATACAAGAATAACAAGCTACATAACACTCAGCAGCCCAAACAACCACTCGCTAAGGAAGAGCAGCATGGAGAGACGCCCTTGAGAGCAGTGCAGGGGCAGCAATCGAAGCACCCACACCTCTAGGCCTCCACCGAAAGTCGAAAACCAGAGCAGTTCGAAACTCCAGTCTCAAAAACCAACCAGGCAAGCAAACGAAATCCATAAAAAGGAAAGCAGCGTCTACTGCTGCAATCAACGGGATCACAAAAGGAATAGCGATCCACAAACCAGACAAACAAGCACTCTACCGCAGGTCACCCCCAACATGTAACGCCCCGAATCCCAAAATTACTGAATTCGAGATGTTCTTCAGGATCTTTTCGCTTTTCTCGAGTACAATTTTTACAAGGAAATTCAAACTTTTCTTTTTACATCAGAGTTACAACATCTCACATTTAAATTTACACAGCGGAAGCAAAATATACAACATTTACATAAATGAACAACAACATAATGAGATCTTTATGCATCCATTCCTCTTTACATGTAATTTATCCTGCATACAAAACTGTGGGTACGTCAGTTTATTCAACCGACGATAATTATACATGGCCATCCTCTCTATGCCAGAAACAGTATAATGAATCTCATTTCTTAACAAATCAACAATCTTGTTCATAATAAGCATGTAAAAATCAAAAGGAAACTTTTAGAGATGTCGTGTCGTGATTGTGCACTTAATCCTTAATGCAATTATTTAATTTTCACATGACACTAATGCACACTTGTTCGAATTCTATGCATCCCATACTACATAGGTTCGAGGGCAAGCCTCTTAATCGTTCTTCATTTTTGTAGGGTTCAATCCCCCGCCATGACTTACTCTACTTCTGTAATTCCAGTGAGTATCCTAGATGATTCTATGAGTACAAGCATGTATCCTGGCCCCTGGAGTAGAATTTCGCGCCATGTCTTGACTCGTCAAGCATGCATTCTGCGACAATTCAGCCTCCTCCCTGAACACACTCCTCTTGCAGTCACCAAATCATCCCACAAGCGTGACTAGAGTCCGATCATTACTGAGTTGTGCCCGCGCCATGTCTTGACTCATCAAGCATGCATTATGCGGCTCACACACCCGCACCGTACCCTAGCTCTCATACTCATGTTTTTCTCTCACTTTCATCACCTCCACACTATGTATTAAAGTTACTTTAGAATCATGAATAAAAATCAAGCTCTAGAGTTAGCCTCTCCATCAACCGGACTTATCATTTCATTTACACACGACCAACCTTGGTCTTCTTTTCAATTTCATTTCATTTCACTGCCGGGGAGACTTAGCTACTCTTTGTTCAATTTCAAATTCACAATATCCAATTGAGCGCCATCAGCTCATAATTCATTTTAGAGTCTCACAGACTTTTTCATCATGATTTAGCCTTTCATAATTATTCATTTAATTCTCAATTCTCATCTACGATTCTTTTCACATAATTCATACAGCCATAAACAGAATCCATTGATTAAAAGCATAAAGTTCATCATTACCCACAGTAATTAACATGAATCAAATATATCAAGTCCACTCTGTACAGTCGACTTGGAAGAACACCAGTCAACTCATACAGTCACACACAGTATCATCATAATTGCTCGGGATAGTCGACTGTTGCACTCAACCAGTCGCCTGTCCCGCAACCTTCCATATTCACAATATTATCCACATGACAGTCGACTGTTCATTAATCAGTCGTCTGTCCTGGAGATTTCAAACAGCATAATTTCCAAATCCAGATCAGTCGACTTGCTACACGCATTCGGTCGACTGGACAGATCCATTTCAATTAGGGAATTTATTTACAGTTCTTACGTGTACTTGGATCATGATATCAATTAACAGTATACATCAATTCATGTTTCATAAACAGAGTTTCATCTTGTTCAGTAACATTCACAGCATAATTTTCCCAGTTATTAACTTGCTCCTTTAGAGAAACCTACTCTAAACATGTATTCGCATTGCTCATACTTTCTTACAATAATGAAGGTACAAATCTCAAGTCATCATAATGGGTCTACGTAAATAGAATATCTTTATTCAGGGGACTTTCAAACAGTCATATTCAGAATGAAGCACCAGTCGACTTAACACCAAGTCAGTCGACTGCGCCGACAACTTCAGATATTTATCACTATTAGTTCTTTTCATTTATTTACCTTTCCTCCATCATATGTGTCATAGGGAAAATATACATTTAATAATCACACCATCATAGCTATTTGCACCCACTTATCAGCACATTATGAAAAGAAGTGTCCAGTCGGCTGGCTCATATGGCAGTCGACTGTACCGACAGTCTTGTTATCAACATTAATAGCATATTCAAGCAATTTCTACCGCATTCAATTCACTTTTTATAACATGGTATCAATCATAACAATTGCAATATCATTCCTACATTAGAAGTCCTGAGAAACACCCACCTTATATGAAGAAATAATCGAAATCCCGCAAAGTCCTTCAACACCGTACCGCACTCCTTGCTCCTTTGTTCCACACCGGGCTCCTCAGCAATGTTGCTTGTCTCCACAGAAAAGCTCCCACACAACTCACAGATACTCTCTATGATCTTATTGTATTTTTAGGGTAAAAGAGATAGGGGAATAGGAGGGGTATTTATACTAGAATATAGGTGAAATGGAGGGCTGAGATTTATTGGGAAGTCGGAGAATCAAAGGCTGAGATCAAATCGGGAGTTGAGAAAACCACCCACAACTCAAAGGTAACTACCCATGATCTAGCCCATCACTCCCACAATCCGGCCAAGAGAAGTGCTCAAAGCACGTGTATGCGAATGCACGTGCATACACCAACTACACCCTTCAAATTAGTACATCAAATACCCGGTCAAGAAAAGAAAAGATGTCACCCATACTGGTTATAAAAATACAATAGAAGGGGTTTTAAATCCATGGGCTAAAATTTATTGGGCCAAACTAATTATTTTGTAGAAAAACTTTTGGGCTTTAAGGAAAAATATTACACATGCATACCATATGTAGAATTAAATAATCTTTATATATATATTAGAAAAATCGAGGTATTACACAACAGGGGACAGAAAAAAAGAAACAAGACTAGAGCACTGAGAACAACAACTAGATGGAAAGCGTCTAGCAGGAAATGCAATCGCCCCAGACCGCCACCAACAAAAATAAACCATCCATGGACATAAAACAGAACCAAACAAACCCTTAATCGCATAACAGATACCATACACAAATCAGCAACTTGAGAGATATCAGCAACTTGAGAGATAGCAGAGCAAAGCACAGATAAAACAACCACATAGGCACATAGAAGCATAAGCAGGAAGAACTAATAAACAAGAGTAGATTAGTAGAAGAAAAGTTTACAAAGGTCAGCATAAATAACCATCAGCTGGCTGAGAGCACCAGAACATAGGGGACTAAGCCCACAACATATAAACAACCAGCACCAAAATGCCATCAGATCAGCAAGGAAACAACAGTACCCCCGAGTCAAAAAACTAAGCCACCAACAAGCCAACGAGAACCACCAGAGCCAAAAACAAGGCCTGGGAACAAAAAGAGACCCTCAGTACCAGAGCCAAGAGGGTACAGAACGACTCAACCAACCTGCAATAGGAGAAAACAGTAAGCATTAAAGCGAGAAAGAAGCATCAAAACGCATTAAGACTGCGAAGAACATGATAAGAATCATGTAAACGACACCCATTATAAAGCTCTCTGTCATTGTGAGAAGCATTAGTGGACCAAAAGTTAAAAAGGAAAAGGAAATCATCAATCATATGAGCGATAGTGGAAGAACGGTGAAAGAAAAGTCTACGGTTCCTCTCCAACCAAACGTGCCAAATTATAATGTGAACTGATAGATCCCAACATTTGCGAAATCTAGGATGTGAAAGGGAGGACCTCCAACATGATTCAAGATTGAATGGCAAAGCTGGATTTTCCCACGCAAGAGAAACTAACTTCCATAGAGGGGAGATGAAAGAGCATCCCACAAAGAGATGATTTACATCTTCAGAAACCTCTGAACACAACGGACATCGTTGCCCCCACGCTATATTACGTTTATTAAGATTCTCGACCGTCAGTAATTTATTGTGGATCGCTAGCCAAGTATTTACTTGAACCTTAAGGGGAGCACAAGAGTTCCAGATGAAGGAGGCGGATGAGGATGTAGTACCGCGAAAATTAAGAAAATTATAGAAGAATTTAACAGAGAAAATCCCGGATGAGTTCCAATGCCAAGCGATCCCCTAATCAGGATGCCATTCGTAGCGGTTAAGGGAAGAAATAAGCTCTAACAGTTCAGAGATCAAGCACGGGGGAAGAACAATCTCGAAAGGGATGATCCAGATCCTGTTGGAGTTAATAAGGTGGTAAGATTCGTACACAGACGCGTCTGGGATAGAGGCCAGACAAAAGAGGTTAGGGTAGGCCGAAGATAGTTTAATGTTGCCTAACCAGAGGTCGGACCAAAATTTAGTTTTGGAACCAACAAAGCATCTATGGGAAATACCGCACTGGAATGCCGAAGCCGCCTTCCAAACACCTTTCTAGAATGGTGACGCTAATCGATGAGTGGAAGACGGGAAAGCCCACCAAGGGGAAACATGGAAATAATGGCCTTTAATGCACTGGACCCACGGGAGATGTTCATAGTGATGAAATCTCCAAATCCACTTCCCAAGCAGGGCAATGTTCTGATGTCTGATGTTGAGCACACCCAGGCCCCCGCTAGCCTTAGAGGAACAGATCAAATTCCAGTTGCAAAGGTGAGACCCTATTTTAAAACCGGAAGATCCGGACCAGAAGAAATTACTTCTAATTTGGTCTAATCTCTTGATGACCCACGAGGGGAGAAAATAGAAGGACATCATATATAGGGGAATGGCCGAGAGGACAGAATTGATCAAAATTATTCTGCCCCCGCCGGAGAGAAACTTCCCCGTCCAGACGTTAAGCCTGGCCTCAATTTTGTCAATGATTGGGAACCAATCTGATCTATGAAGCTTGCCCCATCTAAGGGGAATACCCAAATAGGTGATGGAAAATGAGGCAATAGGACAATTAAAAAATTGGGAGACTTCTGTTTGACGGCCGGAATCACCGCCAAGCCATGTCACAGAGGACTTTTGGAAGTTAATGGAAAGACCAGAGGCCATCTCGAAACAGTAGAGAAGAAGTTTAAGATTGCGCAACGACGACTGATCAGGTTTAATAAAAATAATAGTGTCGTCAGCGTACTAAAGATTAAGAATACCGTCAAAACATTGAGTGCTACCGAGGCCCTCTATGACATGAGCTTCGCGAGTGTTGCGCAGCAGCCTATTGAACACATCAGCAATAAGGGAAAAAAGGAGAGAGGAAATGAGGTCCCCCTGACGAAGACCGCATTTGACTTTAAACTTGTGGCCTTCAGAGCCGTTGACAATGATGGAGGAAGTACCAGCTATAAGGCTGGATTTAATCCAAGAGATCCATTTAGGACCCAAACCTCGATGAAGGAGAATATCGAGGAGAAAGTCCGAGCTCACGTTATCATAAGCTTTTTGAAAATCCAACTTGAGGAGAATGCCCTCAGATTTGGAATGATGGCAGAGGGAGATAATCTCCTGAGCCGACGCTACACTATCGAGGATGAAACGATCCTTGATAAAACCGGATTGGACCGGATCGATGAGGGGCGATATATTAGCACTAAGCCTGGCCGCAAGGACTTTCATGATGATTTTGAAAGTAGTGTTAATTAAGCTTATAGGCCTAAAGTCGGAGATCACGTGAGCTCCCGCCTTTTTGGGGATAAGAACGATGTGCGTATAATTGATGTGCTCGAAGGAGAAGGAACCGTTATGCAAGTCCTTAAAGATGTTGAAGAGGTCAACCTTGATCCAGTCCCAAAACTTCTGAAAGAATAGGGCCGGAAAACCGTCCAGACCCGGTGCTGAATCACTCTTAAGAGCAAAAACCGCGGATTTGATCTCCTCTAAGGAAAATGGCTCCTCGAGAGAGGAGAGATCCACAGAGGGAGGGCCATAAAGTTGGGTACAATCAAGAGAGATCAGACGCGATTTAGAGACACCTATGAGTTGTTTGTAGAAGGAGAGAAAAGCTCGGTGAATGTCAGGTTCCGAGTGAAGATCGACCCCTTGGTCATGGATCATGGAAATATGATTGTTGCACTCTCTGAATGATGCATAATTGTGAAAAAAGGCAGTGTTGCCATCACCCTCCTTCAGCCATCTAACTTTGGCTCTCTGCACCCATTTAGCATGGTCTTGCAAGAGGATGTTGGCATATGCGCGCTCACAATCAAGGCGCTCAACACGAGAATGATCCGAAATGGGCCCTTGTTCTTCTAAAACATCAATAGCTTCGATAGAAGAAAGAAGAAAACTCTTAAGAAAATTGGTATTGGACTGTCTTTCTCTATGCCAGATCTTGCAACCATGCTTAATGGCATGAAGCTTTAGGAGCAAAGATGTAAGACCTGATAATCCAGAGATAGCACCAAGACATTCCTCAACCAGATTAACAAAAAGCTGGTCTTGCAGCCACAATTTTTCGAAGCGAAATTGATGGCGATGAGGGAAACGGAAGTCAGAGAACAGGGCAATAGGAACGTGGTCAGAGGAAGGGTTGGGGAACGCCTTAGCGAAAGAGGAATGGATTGGTGTGACTTAATATGTTTAACGTAAAACTTGTGCATTAATTATAACTTATTTTTCTTGATGTGATTTAATGTGTCCACATTGGTCTGAAATGTAAAAACTTGTGGATAATTCATTATTGTTTTTGTTCATCAAAACTTTTTTTATTTTATCTGGTGTGACCAAATATGTTTAACATAAAACTTGTGCATAATTCGTTAATATTTTTTTTGAACAAAGCTGGTAACAATACTTTGAAATCCTAAGCCCATACACTACGCGTATTAAATCTATTATGTATATTGATATTCCCTTAATTTCACCAATTCAACGAAACATTAATTATCTTTGCTTTTAAGTCAAAATAAAAGTATAATTTTTAGGGTAGAGGTCATGAAAACCCTCCACCGTTTGGTTGTTTCATTTTAATCAAATTACCCTGTGCAAATTGCACAGATTAAAATAATTTTGAGGGACTCATATACTTAAAAATTTAAAAATACCTTTTAGCTATTTTAATCACAATATAATGAAAAGATGATAAATCTACAAATTAACTAATTCACACGTTCAAACCAACCAACATCGTTCTATATATCTATTAAATTAAAATAAAATAAAAACATAGTCGAATAACTACCGAAATTTGGAGATGCTAAGAAAGAGACTTACAATCTTGTTAGATTCCTCCATTCTAAAGCTTGCTTGTAAATACTCATATTGTCTGTGAAGTTCCTCAATATTTGCCTCCAACTTTTCTATATTACTCATTAGCTACAGCACCATAATTCACCAAAAATTGTCAAACAAAAAAAAAATTATGTAGAAAATATACCACTATCTGCATGTTGTTTCCCTTCTGATTCCAACATATTCTGAAGCTTCTCTTGCTTCATCAATTTTTCATCTTCTCATTTCATCAACCATTTGATGGAAGTCCTTAGCTTTCTTATATATTCACTCATTTATTCACTTTTACCCTAAGAAAATAAAAATAATAAAATACAATAATGATAAAATTGACCAAACTATTGAACTTTCATACTTTTTACCATCATCTACAATCCATCATTTTTTGTAATTGAAAATTTGATGATAATATTACTTAAAATGTAAAATTTCAAATGAAAACAGATATCAATTAGAAGAAAAAGCCATCGTATGCAAGTCAATTCGTTTCAATTTCACACTTGACGATCCCCTTGCTTCTAATCCGAGAGCTTACATTATTAGGTTTGCATTTGATCCTGAATCTCAAAACTTGACCATATTATCGTAAAAAAGCAGAAAAATACTCAAACACAAACAAATTAAATATTACCCGAAAAAAGATATAAAAACTGAAACAACAATTCTAATTGAAGAAAGATTGCTAAAATAATTATGAGAGATTGCTAAAAATAAATGAAAAGCTCTAGAACTTAACAAAAGTAATTTTTCATGAGAAATAATTATAAGAAGTAGTGAAAACAATTACCATCAAATTGAAGAATAAAAGTTGGGTACTTGAAATGTACTAACTTGGCAACTTGGAGAAAATGGATAGTCCCATATCGAAAATTGGGAAAGATTTTTTCTAGTATATATACTAGAAAATTGGACTAAAGGACGTGGCCCGGGGATTACCACTAACGTATAGTGGAGAGAGGACTTAGCCAAAATGACAAACACGCGCGCGCCCGGCCCGGCCCCGGCTTGGCTTGGCTCTGCCTTAAATTTTTTTTTGTCCCAGACAAAATTTTTTCCCCTAGTGAACTGATAAGGCTTTTAACATTCGGCAGCAGAGTAATGGCTCACCAGTTATGAATCTGAACCACCACTCTGCTGTTGCAGAGTAGTGAACCATTACTCTGCTGTTACAGAGTAATGGGCCTCTGAAGAGTCTCCAGTTTCTCTTATAAGGCTACTGACTCCTGTCTGCCAGAAATAGAGTCTTTTTGATAATCCAAGTTTCACACTTCTTCTTCTCCTCTGTGTCAACATCTGAGAGTACATCGCAGCAACAGTTCGCTGGAATCTCTGAAGCAAGGGTGCTGCTCTTCAGAGAAGGTATAGTTATATCCTGGGAAGCAATTCACCAGCCACCGTCACACTACGGGGCGAATTTTGATTTAAGGAGAGAGATTTTCATCTCGACTATGTACAAAGCCTTTGGTTTACTATTTTTCCTTCCTGTATTTCTATTCTTTACAATTGTTGTTGGTATTTTTTATATTTATAAAATCGGGTTCTAACACGTTGCACGCGTTGATAGATTGACAAATGACACTAAATATTTCTCCTATTATAATATTACTAGTAATTTACACGTGCGATGCACGTTCAATTTAATTTTTTTTATATAGTAAATAATAAGACGTAATCTGGACTCGAACCTGAGACATTAATCCCTTTTTACTCATCACATACTCTTTACAAATTACTTATAGTGACAGAGCCGGCCTTACCCTAGAGGTGGGTAAGGCGGCCGCCTTAGGCCCCCGAAGATTTCGCAATTTTAGGGGCCCCCAAATTTGAACTTCCCTTATAAATATAGGAACGTATTTTGCGCGTAAAAAAATATATATGCTATTAGGGCCCCCCATTTCGGAAGTTCGCCTCGGGCCCTCGGGAACTCAGGACCGGCCCTGCATAGTGGCACAAACCTTTATTTTATATGAGTGGTACTTTGAGAGTATTATGGTAATTAACAACAGTTAAGTAAATGAATGGTTAATATTACTCTCACTTAAAATTAAATAGTTGATATTAGATGGTTGAATGAATGTCTACAAATTACAGGTTGTCTACAAATGACAATCCCAACTCTCCCATTATAATATTAGAGATTACTAATATAGTATAATGTTCGTGCAATGCACGCCTATAAAAAGTATAGTCATCAAATTAAATGAATATATATCGAATAAGAAAATAAATAATTTATATTTGAATGTTTTAATTTGTTCCACATGTGCGGTGCACGTTTATATTTGTTGGATATAGTTTGGACTTGTAATGCACGGGTTTATTTGGTTACAAAGTTAAAATTTGTTTGTTACTAGTCCAAACTATTCCATTAAAATAGTAGATTATTAGAGATTATTTATTATTTATTATTTGTTTGACAAGCACATATTTATGTTTATAATACTAGCCACTAAGAATCCTATTTATCTCTTCAATTCTTTGCGCAAAAAATATCGTTTTCAAAATTCAATATCTTAAAATGTGAACCATGGAAGAATTTCGATATATACAGGTACATGCAAGAGTGGTGGGCCTTAACAAGTGAGGCCCACATACTTCCCCGCTTGCCAGTATTGTAGGGCCCACTAATATCTTTCGTTTTTGTGTGTTCATCTGAGTGAGTTGCCTATTTCCATATCCTTGATTCTAGGGAGTGAACTGCGAGAGCCTCACACCTGCCATGGACTCGTAATAATATGAATGAATGGTGGGAACCGCAAGAGTAGCAAGTGCTTTTTATTTAATTATTTAATTTTTGTTTTTTAATTTTTTTTATAAAAAAAAAATAAAATATGGTCACTCTGTTTCGTTAAATTCTTATTTAACGAAACAAACTCAGAGTACTGATAAGAGTAATAAGTTAGCAACAACATTCAAGGTATCATTAAAGTACCCAAAAATGAACTATAACCTATTGGACAGCTACCATATTTAAAGATTTTTTTCGAGATATTGTATGTGTAATTTCTAAATTATTTGGGTACTTTGCAGAAAAATACTCAAACACAAACAAATTAAATATTATCGTAAAAAAGCAGAAAAATGCTCAAACACAAACAAATTAAATATTACCCGAAAAAGGATATAAAAACTAAAACAACAATTCTAATTGAAGAAAGATTGCTAAAATAATTATGAGAGATTGCTAAAAATAAATGAAAAGCTCAAGAACTTAACAAAAGTAATTTTTCATGAGAAATAATTATAAGAAGTAGTGAAAACAATTACCATCAAATTGAAGAATAAAAGTTGATCTTCAGGTATCTACATCTGGGTTAATTGCAGCGACGATATGACATACAGGCCTAATTGCCATCTCCGTAATCTCTGGGAGTACACATTGGAGAGAGTAGTGTAAATCAGTGAATAAACAAAAACAAACATATAATCACTTACATTACCTCTTACTTTCCAACACTTTATTCTTTCCTTCATCTCTTCGCCTTCCAAAATTCCAATTTCTACCATAGCCTCTAAAATCTAATTTACTTGGATCTGAAGAAACAAAGAATCAAGAACAGAACATTAGTAAGGATTCGGTCTGAAAATAACTAATCTTTATTTTTAAATCCACAATAAGGTGTATTTTAAAATTTTAAGAATTTAAACGCCCTAATTAGAAATCAAGAGTAAAAGCGGGTGGTAAATTAGGGTTTCATGAATTTAATATCACAAAACAAATTAGGAATTCAAAAACCCTAATTCATAGGAGAATTCTTACCGGTGGTGTCATCACCTATGGCAGGCCAGCGAGCGTCGACGGCGAGAATTTGGGCGGGTTGGCGAACGACGACTGCGGAGATTTGAGGGGGAGGAGGGTTAGCGGGATTTTGGGGATGGGGAGTTGGGAGAGGAAGGAATTTTTTTATTTTTGTATTTGTTTTGTATTTTATTTTGTTAAAGAAAAAAATATGGTGTGCACGTCTTAAGGTAAGTGTGATTTCCTACTTTTGCTCTCCGGGTAGGCGTATTAGCTTAAGATATAGTATAATTCATTCCTCCTCCTATCTTAAAACCTTGTGAGTATCTGATGCCATGATGTGACTCTCATGTTTATGTTTGTCATGTATCAGTAAAGCGAGAAATTAAATATATATAGTTTTATTACTAATTATTATAGTGTGCAATAAACATTGTTAAGATGCATAAAGAAATGGTAGCAATTGGTTAATTTTGTTAAAATGTACAGTAAGAAAGAAAACGAAAAGAACCCATAGCAGTTATTTGATGATGTCACAGTATTGCATAACAAATACCCATTTTGTGTACTCAAAAGGTGATTTTGAGTACAGTGCAGTATTGGTAGAATTCTTGAGGGTTGATGAGTATAACCCTTGGATAAACATATAAACATAGATAAACATAGGATAGACATCATCCTATACCCTTGGATAAACATACACTGTGACATCATCTACAGTATTGCATAACAAATATCCATTTTGTGTGCTCAAAAGGCGATTCTTCACAGAGAAAATTAAGGTCCCTAGTTAAAACAAAATTAACCAAATATAAAGTTGTACATCTTAACAAAATATAGTATATATTTGAGACAATTAGTGTATTCTATTTAAAATTAATGTGCATTCGAATAAAAGAAAAAGAACATCTTAATAATCAATCGAAAAAGTTCAACTTAATAATAAAGGCATTTTCTGAAAAATCTCTATATGAGGGAAGAGAAGTTCAATTTCATTGTTAACACAAAAGTGTTCTTCAAAAATTATAGGGCATTCGAATAATCAAATCATTGGGCCGTCTTTGGCTTCAAAATAGAATAGATTTTAACTAATAATAATAATAAATAAGGAAATAAGATATTGCTCTTAAACTACACTTTCATACTCCTACTTTGGAAACAAATTGTGTGAGTTATTGTCATATGCGTCTTTCTTTCTCATTATTATCTACATAATTTATATTCATTCCTCCTCCTATCTTAAAACCTTGTGAGTATCTGATGCCATGATGTGACTCTCTTGTTAATGTTTGTCATGTATCAGTAAAGCGAGAAATTAAACATATATAGTTTTATTACTAATTAAACCAAGAAATTAAAGCGAGAAATTGATAGTGGGGAGTTTAAAGTCGAGAGAATAAAAATTAGGAGCCAAAAATAAATAAGCCCCCAAAAAGAAAACTCTTGTAATACATGCATTTCATGTTAGTAGAACACAGGAAATATAAATTATTAATTCCATGTTTTTTTCTCAAAATAGGAGTTGATCACATCATAGGGCAGTCTTTGGCTTCAAGTTATTGTTTTTTTTACAAAGACTTTGATCGGTAAATCACACAAACAATAGTTGTAGCTAAGCAGTAGAGTGATGGTTTTGTTCTAAACTCAAACACAACTCAACCAGAAACAAGGGAGTAGGTTAATGCCCACATCATGCACAACTAAATTTAAAAAAAATGATATTAATCATCATTTTACAAAACTAAAAAATCAAAGTATGTGTGGGTCTTACTATAGTATACCATTGAATTTGGCAATTTTGGGTATGGAAGTGTGAGGTGATGTCCGGGGGGGGGGGGGGGGGGGGGGGGGCAGAGGTGGAGGTGTCGAGCACGGGCTGCGAACACAGACGGCATTCATGAGAGTCGATCGGGAGCGGCGAGCGTGGGAAGCGACGCGGAGAGTGGGAGGTGGAGGCGGCGAGGCGTTCGCGAGCAGCGATCGGGAGCGGCGACAGTCACAAGCGGCGAGCGCGAGCAGCGTTGCGGAGTGTGGGAGGTGGAAGCGGCGGTGAGTTAGGGCGATGGAGGGCTAGGGTTAGGGGGATTGGAGGGGGGGGGAGTGGTTTTTATTTTATTTTAATGTAAGGCTGTCAATCAAAAGATGAGTCATGCACGTGTTAAGAAAGTGTGAATCCCTACTTTTGCTCTCCTTTCTCTATTTCAAAATAGAGAAATGAGAGATGGGGTAAGCCTATTAGCTTAAGATATATATATAAATGACCCTTTCATGGTGTCATCTTCTCTCTTTATAATTTTTCTAATATATGAAATGACCAAAATACATAAAAATTATATCTGAAAATTATAGTACATGGGTGAAGATTTTATTAAAAAATTTTCCTTCTTAATATAGTCTTGGGGCATATTGGTCATTTCCTATATCAGAAAATAGTTAAAAGAGAAGATGATGTCATGAGGGGGGTCATTTGACCGATTATGGGGTTTCACAGCAGGTGTTGGGGCTTTCATCCCTACATTTTTACTATTAAAACTACAGAATGAGAATCATATGCGTCTACCATTCGATGTAATTCGATGTACAATCATCACATAATTATCGTATGTTTCCGATTTTAGTTTGCCATAAAAATAAAAAATTATGTTAAATAGAGAATATAGTAGGAGTAGCGGCGCTGCAACACAGCTGCTTATTAGCTGCAGCTATATTTTTAAATAAAAAAGAGTAAAAAATGCAGCTGCAACTAATGAGAGGGTTGCGCTGCACACCGCCACTGCACCCTATTTTCTATATTAAATATTATTGTACACCAAAAGAAAGATGACATTTGACAAGTATAATATAGCTTCGCAAAATTACCTCTCCAACGAGGGAATTGATTTGTCCACAATTGAAAATATTTGATGTAATGTTGATTTTAAAATCATCATGGGCCACTCTTCTCTTCTCTTCTCCGTTGTAACTCCTATTTTTCATTTTATGTATTTTGGAGTATATTTTTCATTTTTGTGTATTTTTTATATCTCTTTTATTTTTCGGAACCGTATATTGGATTTGTTTTCAATATATATTCATTTTATTTCATTTTGAGCTCCTTGTGTTGTTTGATCGTCTCTTTTGTTCGTTTTTCATCATTTTAATTCTTTTGTTCATTTTTGGCCTCGTTGTCTTCGTTTTATTTTTTTCCATGGTGTTGTGATGGTATTTTGGTGGTGATTTTTTCAAACTTATGATTTTTTTTTGATTCCTAATTAGATTTTTCAAGAGCCATATAATTCACTCTAAATTGTATCCCCATTTGTTATTTACCAAATATCCATTACCCATTTGTATACCTATTACTACATACTAATACCCACAACCCATTAACCCACTTTTACCTCCTATATAAATACCCAAACCCCTAACAAATCCTAACCCTAAACCTAATCTCTCCCTCCCTCTCCTCCTAATCCCGGCCTCCCCTAATCTGTGTGCTCCCAACTGCACATCCCAAAACCGACACCACACGTCCCCAATCCCGGCCACCACATCTCCTCCATAGCCGACCACCACTATACTACACCTTCGGCCATACATCAACCACACCAAAACCCTACAACCCTTCCTTGTTGCTTGCCGACCACCAAGAACACCACCACCACCATCAAAGTTGCATCTTTGACCCCCATACTCTCTTTTCGTGGTGTTTCTCAAAGTGGGCATTGGCCACTTTGATCGTTGCTTCAAGGAGATCATTCGTGGGAGTTTTTGTTCGTTGTTGCTTGGATTCGCGCTTGGTGAGGATTTTGTTCGTGGGTTTTGCTTCTAGGACTTTTTGCATCGTGTTCATTTCCATAATAAGGTAAATAACTTGTACTACAATTCATTTGGTTTGATATAAGTCAAAAAGTTTACCTATAGTGTAGTTGGGCCTAGAGACAACCAAAGATTGTATTTTCCTTGATGGATTTTGTCTATATTGTGATAATTTGGCCATAGATGACTTATGACACCAATCTTGATAGGAGATAACCTAGGTTTTGCCGGATTCTTGATTTTTAGTCATGTAGATGAATAATGGTGTGAATTTGTGTTTGGATGAATACCCATGTGATATAATAGATGTGGACTTGTTAATAACCCTAAATCATGATTTTTAGATGTTTGGTAGGTTGTATTTCAAGTTTGGATGTGTTTGGATCAAAATTCTTGAAGTTATGATGTTTTTGATTAGAAGTGTGAAATTTGTATTTACTAGGTGTTCTGTTTTGATTGCTGTTTTCGTCCATGCTACAGTCAGTATTTGAATTCCTGTATAAAAGATGAATTTTAGATAATTTTGTCTATTTTCAAACCCCACTGATTTTGCTTGATTTGGATTTCGTATGACTAAGTTATGAATGTTTTGGTACAGACGTGTCGATCAATTCCAGATTCTGTTTTGGGTCAATTTTGTTAACAAACTATTTTCAAGAACTATTCTATACATATTATCTTGATCTAATATTTTGGTCAGTGTTTTTTTATGAAGTTGGGGACTACCCAGAATTTTGATGAATTTTAAAGACAAGTTGTATGTGGTGTTCCATGCTCGTTTCTAAAATCTACTTATGCTGTATTTTGCTCGATGTGCTGTAAAGAACTCTATTTTCACTATGATTCCCTATACTATATGAAAATTCTTTGTGAAATATGAAGGTTATTAAATTCTATCGATTTTCATCTCCCTTTGGCGGAATTAAATTTCGATTCACTGGTTGCGAGATATCTTAGTTTTCGTACAGCAGTGTTGAGATTTCCAGATTCGCTAAACTATGTTTTCTTGATGCTTTGATATTTTTGATGACTGATCCATTCTTATTGGAATATTATGAAACTTTATATTTTGATTCTAGACATATAGGGGAATACCCTAGATTTTTCTTGAATTTATTTGAAAGGTTTTAATGCTGTTTTCCTGATTTCTGACTGAACATGTTTTCTGTCTTCAAACCTATTTTGAGTTAAGATGTTGTGGATTACTATATGACTTAATTGTACTCGTTGGACTCGTGTGGTTGTCTATTTTCCATATTTGCATTTCTGTAGAGACGAGAATCACTATTTTAGTACTGATCTGTCATGCTGTCCTGATTATGAACATACACCATTTTGCTCGTTTATGTAACTCTATATTATCTATACATACTGATTTGTTTCCCTGAACCAAATGCTGATTATATCATGTTAGTTTGACACTATTTAGCACACATTCATGTCTGTTTGGTAACCATAATAAAAGTAACCAAGCCGGGGTTTAAGGGAAAGATCTAGTAGTGGGAAGCATAGAAATGTGTACCTAGAAGGAGGCCCGTGTTTCCCATCTGATTATCTGTTGAGATCATTTTACATGATCGTCTGTTGAGATCATTTTACATGATCATCTGTTACCTGTCTGAATCCTGAGTACACTGCCCTATATGATTCCCTACGAAATCTAAAGCGAAATTGTTTGTTGTAGCAACTATGTGATAAATGTTGGTGTGCATGAAGTGCTACCTAGATAGTAATCACACAAGACTTATAAGAACATGACATCTGTATCTGTAATCTGAAATCTGAATCTGAAATCTGAATCTAAATCTGATTACCTGACTATCTGTTATCTGATTATCTGATTATCTGTTATTTGTCTAACACTACCATGTGACACATTACTTGACACTATCTGGATAGCTGTCTGCATACTATCTGACACTTAACACTTGACATATGTTAGTATACAATGCTAGTTGATTCTGCCATATAATGCTAGGTCTGTTTCTGCTATTAATTAGATCTGTTTAGTTTTCCCCATGTGCTTGTATCCTACATTATTTGTGACCCCTGACTGTGACTTGCAATTGAAGGATACTTGTTTTCTTCTTTTCTCCATTTTCTGTAAATTTACTAATTGCAGATCAGGATGGTCAGCTGCCAGATGGTAATGGCGAGAGGATGTATTATGTTGGAAATTTCTACTTTATGATATTTATTAGTTATTGCTTGAACATTGAATAAATTGTATTTGGGTTATTGGATATTCATTTGTATTTGGGCGATGTGACCCGGGATATTTGTTTTCTCCAGACTCTGATTTATTTGAGAATATTGTATTTGGATTCAAGTAAATTTCTGTTGGTAATCTATTTCAATATTGCATGAATGGTTGTGCCTTTTGCTTCCGACTCTGATTATATCTGTGATGTGTTGTAAAGATTCTGAAACAGCTTAAGGATGATAAAAATTATTTGCCGGGCTTTTGTTACGCATCCGTATTCCATATTCCTTTTTGGGAAGCAGGGCGTGACAGATTTTTTTAGTGGTATCAGAGCATCAGGTTTGACTAATGTATTAGTTGCCTAATATATTAACAAGCTTGGCTCGAACTGGAATCTGCACAATATTTTACCAACCATACATGCATAACTGAAATATATATACCAACTCAGATTCTTGATACTAGTCTTGTTCCCTCCATTTTGATCCCTTCTTATTCAATTCCTTGATTCCTTGTTTGCTTCTCTCTATCCCTTGATCTTCCATGCTTTCTCCTTGTCTTTGATTACTTTTAGGTATCATCCTTGTTTGCTCTTTTTCTGCCTATGTTTTTTTTTATTCTGGGGCAACCCATTCTTTTGTCTCCTTTCGATTTGTCGCTTGCCATTAGTTAGAATACAACAACATGTCAGAGGCTTGAAACATTGTGACAGGTGGTGGAGTTGTCAGTTGTTCCTGTGAGTGCAGGCAATGTCCCGTTATTATTGGGGACGCAGATTTCAAAGACAACCTGATTATAATTGGAAATTCAGGATTCGACGTTATTCTGGGTATGGATTGGCTGGGTGAAGCCCATGTCGTTAGCCGTGCCAAGAAAGTTGTCTTCAGAATTCCAGATTGAACAGAATTTGAGTTCCATGCCGGAGAGTCTTCTCTTAGTCGAGCTAAGACTACAGCTGAGCAGGTGGATTGTGCGATGGAATTGCACTCAGGCTGTGAGGCGCTGCGCCTCTAGTAGTTCGGGATTTCTTGGATGTTTTTCCAGATGAGTTGTCTGGCTTACCCCCTGATAGGGAAGTGGAATTCGGTATTGATGTTCAGTCTGGAACTGAGCCGATATCTAAGAGTCCCTACAGGATGGCACTGGTTGAGCTGGCAGAGCTTAAGGTGCAGATTCAGCAGTTGCTTGATTTGGGTTTCATCAGACCTATTGTTTCGCCTTGGGGTGCTCCGGTCCTTTTTACTAATGAGAAGGATGGTAGTCGTCGTCTGTGCATAGATTATCGAGAATTGAACAGAGTTACTGTGAAGAATCGGTATCCGTTGCCCATGATCGATGATTTGTTTGATCAGCTGAGTGGGACTGCTATTTTCTCAAAGTTGAATCTTCGTTCTGGATATCACCAAGTCAAGGTGATTGCTGCAGATATATAGAAGACTGCTTTTAGGATTAGATACAGGCACTATGAGTATCTTGTGATGCCGTTCGGGGTCACGAACGCACCGGCTGTATTCATGAGTCTTATGAACCGGGTCTTCTCTCAGTACTTGGACAGATTTTTGGTGGTCTTCATTGATGATATTTTGGTGTATTATCGGAATTGGGAAGATCATGCTGAGCATCTTAAAGTAGTTCCGCAGACTTTGAGAGAGAATCTGTTCTATGGGAAACTTAGCAAGTGCGAGTTCTGGCTCGACAGGATTTCTTTCTTGGGGCACATTGTTTCTGGCGATGGTATTTCTGTGGATCCTGCCAAGATTGAGGCTGCGAAGGATTGGCCTATTCCCAAGTCAGTTTCAGAAGTCAGGAGTTTTCTTGGTTTGGCTGGCTATTATCGGAAGTTCGTCCAGGATTTTTCGAAGATAGCAGGACCGTTGACTAAATTGACTGGGAAGGATCAGAAGTTTTGTTGGTCTGATGAGTGCAATGAGGCTTTTGTTGAGTTGAAGAACAGATTGACGTCAGCACCTGTGTTGACTATTCCAGATGGTTCAGGCAGATTTGTAGTTCACTGTGATGCTTCTGGTAAGGGTCTTGGAGCAGTTCTTATGCAGAAAGGCCGTGTTGTTGCATATGCATCGAGGCAGTTGAGGCTGCATGAGAAGAACTATACTTCTCATGACTTGGAGTTAGCAACAGTGATTTTTGCTCTGAAGCTGTGAAGACATTATTTACTTGGAGACCGAGTGGAGATCTTTACAGACCACAAAAGTCTCAAGTACGTCTTCACCCAGAAGGAGTTGAATATGAGGCAAAGGCGTTGGTTGGAACTTATGGCCGATTATGACATCAGTTTGCAATACCATCCTGGTAAAGTAAACTTGGTGCCAGATGCTTTGAGCAGGAGACCGGCAGTTATATTTCTTACTCAGCAGAGAGAGCTCATTGAGCAGATGAGGATGTTGGATTTGGATGTTTTGTTGCCAAGTTCTGGTCGGAGTTGTTTGGCGCTCCAGCAGCAGTCGTCTCTTGTTGAGCAGATTAAAGAGGCGCAGGCTAGTGATGTGCAGTTGCAGGGTTTTCGAGCTGAGGTTGAGTCTGGGTCCAGGACGGACATGGTTATTCATGAAGATGGTTCTCTTCATTTTGGTTCCCGGTTATGTGTCCCTAAGGGTGAAGTTCGTCAGAAGTTGAGGAAGCCCGTCAGTCTTTGTATTCTATCCATCCCAGCGGTACTAAGATGTATCAGGATTTGAAGCTTCATTTTTGGTGGCATGGTATGAGGAGGGCTGTTGCTCGGTTTGTTTCTCAGTGTTTGGTCTGTCAGAAGGTTAAGGCAGAGCATCAGAAAACCGCTGGACTTCTTTAACTGCTTCCTATTCCAGAGTGGAAGTGGGAACATATCACCATGAATTTTGTGACTGCTTTGCAGAGGAGTCCTAAGGGTCATAATGCTATTTGGGTGATTATTGACCGTTTGACGAAGAGTGCTCACTTCATTCCTTTTCGTGTAGGTCAGTCTACTGAGAACCTTGCTGAGAGGTACATGCAAGAGATTGTTAGACTTCATGGGGTTCCAATCAGTATTGTATCCGACAGGGATACGAGATTCAGATCTCAGTTTTGGGAGAGTCTTCAGAGCAGTTTGGGGAGCAAATTAAAGTACAGTACAGCTTTTCATTCCCAGATCGATGGACAGTCAGAGCGGACTGTTCAGATTCTTGAGAACATGTTGGGGTCCTGCATGCTTCAGTTTGGTGGTTCTTGGGAGGATCATTTGCACCTTGTAGAATTCTCGTACAATAACATCTTTCAAGCCAGTATTAAAGCTGCTCTGTTCGAGGCACTCCATGGACGGAAATGCAGATCACTAGTGTGCTGGGATGACATTGGGAAGAGAAAGTTGTTGGGTCAAGAATTGATCACCAAGACAGTGGATGCAGTGGTTCAGATCAGGAAGCACTTGCAGGCAGCTCAGGACAGGCAGAAGCGATGGACCGATGTTCATCGTAGGGCTTTGGAGTTTGTTTTGGGTGACCATGTTTTCCTTAAGGTATCGCCGTGGCGCGGTGTCATTCGGTTCGGTGGCGGGGGCAAGCTTAGACCGAGGTTTATTGGACTGTTTGAGATTTTGGAGCGAGTAGGTAAGGTGGCCTTTCGTCTTGCATTGCCGCCAGCTTTATCAGGAGTACACGATGTTTTCCATGTCTCACAACTCAGGAGATATATCCGAGATGAGAGCCACGTGGTCGACTATTCAGAGTTGACCGTTCAGCCGGATTTGACTTGTGAGATTCCGCCAGTTGCTATTGTGGATCGGCGGGAGAAAGTGCTTAAGAACAAGGTCATCAAGCTGGTTCGTGTTGCTTGAAATCTGCACTCGCCTGGTGAGTCAACTTGGGAGCTGGAGGAGAAAATTCAGCAGAAGTTTCCTCATTTGTTTGAGTAGTTGCTTTTGGTTTTGTTGGGACATTTTTTTTCTTTTTTTGGGGTTACCCTATGTATCTTTCTTTTGAATTTCGAGGACGAAATTTTTCTGTTAGGTGGGTAGGATTGTAACCCCTGTTTTTCATTTTATGTATTTTGGAGTGTATTTTTCATTTTTGTATATTTTTTATCTCTCTTGTATTTTTCGGAACCGTATATCGAATTTGTTTTCAATATATATTCATTTTATTTCATTTTGAGCTCCTTGTGTTGTTTGATTGTCTCTTTTGTTCGTTTTTCATCATTTTGATTCTTTTCTTCATTTTTGGCCTCGTTGTCTCCGTTTTATTTTTTTCCATGGTGTTGTGATGGTATTTTGGTGGTGATTTTTTCAAACCTATGATTTTTTTTTTTGACTCCTAATTAGATTTTTCAAGATCCATATAATTCACTCTAAATTGTATCCCCATTTGTTATTTACCAAATATCCATTGCCCATTTGTATACCTATTACTACATACTAATACCCACAATCCATTAACCCACGTTTACCTCCTATATAAATACCCAAACCCCTAACAAACCCTAACCCTAAACCTAATCTCTCCCTCCCTCTCCTCCTAATTCCGGCCTCCCCTAATCTGTGTGCTCCCGGCTGCACATTCGAAAAATGACGCCACACTTCCCCAATCCTGGCCACCACATCTCCTCCATAGCCGACCACCACTATACTACACCTTCGGCCATACATCAACCACACCAAAACCCTACAACCCTTCCTTGTTGCTTTCCGACCACCAAGAACACCACCACCACCATCAAAGTTGCATCTTTGACCCCCATACTCTCTTTTCGTGGTGTTTCTCAAAATGGGTATTGGCCACTTTGATCGTTGCTTCAAGGAAATCATTCGTGGGAATTTTTGTTCGTTGTTGCTTGGATTCGCGCTTGGTGAGAATTTTGTTCGTGGGTTTTGATTCTCGGACTTTTGCATCGTGTTCATTTCCATAATAAGGTAAATAACTTGTACGACAATTCATTTGGTTTGATACAAGTCAAAAAGTTCACCTATAGTGTAGTTGGATCTAGAGACAACCAAAGATTGTGTGTTTCTTGATTGATTTTGTCTCTATTATGATAATTTGGCCATAGATGACTTATGACACTAATCTTGATAGGAGATAACCTAGGTTTTGCCCGATTCTTGATTTTTAGTCATGTAGGTGAATAATGGTGTGAATTTGTGTTTGGATGAATACCCATGTGATATAATAGGTGTGGACTTGTTAATAACCCTAAATCATGATTTTTAGATGTTTGGTAGGTTGTATTCCAAGTTTGGATGTGTTTGGATCAATATTCTTGAAGTTATGATGTTCTTGATTAGAAGTGTAAAATCTGTATTTACTGGGTATTCTATTTTGATTGCTGTTTTCGTCCATGCTACAGGCAGTATTTGAATTGCTGTATAAAAGATGAATTTTAGATAATTTTGTCTATTTTCAAATCCCACTGGTTTTGTTTGATTTGGATTTCGTATGACTGAGTTATGAATGTTTTGGTACAGACATGTCGATCAATTCCAGATTCTGTTTTGGGTCAAATTTGTTAACAAACTATTTTCAAGAACTATTCTATACATATTATCTTGATCTAATATTTTGGTCAGTGTTTCTTTATGAAGCTGGGGACTACCCAGATATTTGATGAATTTTAAAGGCAAGTTTTATGTGGTGTTCCATGCTCGTTTCTAAAATCTACTTATGCTGTATTTTGCTCGCTATGCTGTAAAAAACTCTATTTTCACTATGATTCCCTATACTGTATGAAAATTCTTTGTGAAATATGAAGGTTATTAAATTCTATCGATTTTCATCTCCCTTTGGCGGAATTAAATTTCGATTCACTGGTTGCGAGATATCTTAGTTTTCGTACAGCAGTGTTGAGATTTCCAGATTCGCTAAACTATGTTTTCTTGATACTTTGGTATTTTTGATGGCTGATCCATTCTTACTGGAATATTATGAAACTTTATATTTTGATTCTAGACATATAGGGGAATACCCCAGATTGTTCTTGAATTTATTTGAGAGGTTTTAATGTTGTTTTCCTGATTGAGAATTCGTTTTCCTGATTTCTGACTGAACATGTTTTCTGTCTTCGAACCTGTTTTGAGTTAAGATGTTGTGAATTACTATATGACTTAATTATACTCATTGGATTCGTGCAGATGTCTATTTTCCTGATCCTTGGACGGATCCATATTTACATTTCTGTGGAGACGAGAATCACTGTTTTAGTACTGATCTGTCATGCTGTCCTGATTATGAACATACACCATTTTGCTTGTTTATGTGACTCTATATTATCTATACATGCTGATTTGTTTTCCTGAACCAAATGCTAATTATACCATGCTAGTTTGACACTATTTAGCATACATTCATGTCTGTTTGGTAACCATAATAAAAGTAATCAAGCCGGGGTTTAAGGGAAAGATCTAGTAGTGGAAAAGCATAGAAATGTGTACCTAGAAGGAGGCCCGTGTTTCCAATCTGATTATCTGTTGAGATCATTTTACATGATCGTCTGTTATCTGTTGAGATCATTTTACATGATCGTCTGTTATCTGTTGAGATCATTTTACATGATCGTCTGTTGAGATCATTTTATATGATCGTTACATGATCGTCTGTTACCTGTCTGAATCCTGAGTACACGGCTCTATATGATCCCCTACGAAATCTAAAGCTAAATTGTTTGTTGTAGCAACCATGTGATAAAAGTTGGGACGCATTAAGTGCTACCTAGATAGTAATCACACAAGACTTATAAGAACATGACATCTGTATCTGTATCTGTAATCTGAAATCCGAAATCTGAATCTGAAATCTGAATCTGAATCTGATTACCTGACTATCTGTTATCTGATTATGTGATTATCTGTTATCTATCTAACACTACCATGTGACACATTACTTGACACTATCTGGATATCTGTCTGCATACTATCTGACACTTAATACTTGACATATGTTAGTATACCATGCTAATTGATTCTGCCATACCATGTTAGATCTGTTTTTGCTATTAATTAGATCTGTTTAGTTTTCCCCCATGTGCTTATATCTTACATTATTTGTGTCCCACGACTTGCAATTGACGGGTACTTATTTTCTTCTTTTTCCCCTTTCCTGTAAATTTACTAATTGCAGATCAGAATGGTCAGCTGCCAGATGGTAATGGCAAGAGGATGTATTAAGTTGGAAATTTCTGCTTTATGATATTTATTAGTTGTTGCTTGAACATTGAATAAATTGTATTTGGGTTATTGGATATTCATTTGTATTCGGGCGATGTGACCCAGGATATTTGTTTTCTCCAGACTTTGATTTATTTGAGAATATTATATTTAGATTCAAGTAAATTTCTGTTGGTAATCTGTTTCAATATTACATGAATGGTTGTGCGTTTTGCTTCCGACTCTGATTATATCTGTGGTGTGTTGTAAAGATTCTGAAACAGCTTAAGGATGATGAAAATCATTCGCTGGGCTTTTGTTACGTATCCGTATTCCGTATTCCTTTTTGGGAAGCGGGGCGTGACATCCGCTCTTACATTTTCCTCCAAATATCATAGTTGAGAAAACAAGGAAGAAAAATTGGATAGTAAGAAAAAGAGAATGGAAAAAACAAATCTCTATATAGCTTCTATTCAAGATGACGCTCGTATTGGTGTCGTTCAGATTCTGTTATCTTCCCTTTTCTTTCACTCTTCAATACGACATATTTTACCAAGAATTCGTGAATACAAAAAACTATCGTGTTTGGATCCATTGCATATATTGAAAAATAGTTCGAAATCCACAATCCATTCCAACTGATGGCCATAATATCTTCATAAACTTGAGCAAAATTCAAATTGGAGAAGAATATGGTCATTGGATTCTCTTTATTGGAACTATGTTCTTGTTTATTTTTTTTGCGATTTTTACTAATATCTTAACCACCCCACACATGAAGGTTGGATTTCGCGGTCTTTGAAGAGTAGTTTGCATGTTGTGCATGATCTAGAGAGTTTGCATAATTTTTAGGGATGATTGGAGGTGCTGGGAACCTTGCTCGGAGCTTCTAGGGTAGTAATTATTTTTCTGAATTTTCTTAGATTTTTCTATATTTTTTTATAATTTTTTGAATTACTTTTCAGATTTTAAATTAATTTTCCAATTGTATAATTAATTTTCTGAATTTTAAATATTATTTATGAATTTATATTTTTTTTTGGAATTTTAATTAATTTTCCAGAATTTTTAATTACTAATTGGAATTTTAATTTAAAAATTATATATGGGCACGAATCTTAGAACAATCCGAAGACTGAGAAATGTCAAAATGCTATCCACCTTCTCGGATGACGTGATCTGCGGAGTGTGGGGCCCGGTGTCTTGCCACATCAACACGAGGTTGACTGTTCCAATTGCAATGTCAGCAGTCACATTAGTTGCTTCTGACTGGAGAAATATTGATTACCTTTTATTGAATGAAGGGGGAGGGTATTTATAGGCTAGCTATCAGTTATAGAAGATAGACTTGAAAATGTATGTTTTAAGATTCGGTTGGAGATTCCCATAGTGAATGGATATGGTTATCATTTAGTCCCTGATTTTGGGGATTTGATTGATAGCCATAATTAATTGGAAATTCCCTTCTTCTTGGGCTGCAAGTAAACTATAATCGTGGATGTGGTTGGGCTGACGGACCTGAAGATGGCCCATGATTTTCTAGCATGCGTGTTGTTGTGAAATTACCATGTTAACATTGGAAGCTTTGAGATGCTTGTTGGGTTCGTGTGGCTCAGATTTTACACATATCAAGTATCATTTTAGTGTTTGTGAATAATTCAATGTCCAAAATAGATAATTTTAAAACAATATTACATGGACATGACAATACTAAGATTACTGGCAAATGAGAAATTTACTTCGACAAGTGATCTTAGTAAATCAATGGATGAGCTCAAATTTGTCTCCATGCTATAAAACACATATAGAATAATCATATTGTTCAGAAATTTCTCACTTATGCATCAGTGTGGTTGTGAAATGGAAAATTTTATAATAATAGGAAGTTTTTGTTGAATTCTATCTGCGGAATAAACTCAACAACGATGACGAGATGCAAGAACTATAGAATCAAAACAAGAAAAGAAAGAACAAGCAAAAGCAACATACAAGAACACACAAGATTTTTATCGAGGTTTACCCAAACAATGGCTACTTTCCCGTGCAGAGACACTCTTGCGATTTTCACTAGAAATATGAAGATTAGGTTTACAAATCTCTCAAGAACTCACCACCAAGGTATAAGGTTTCTCTCTATCTCCCTCTCTCTTAATGACGGCTGGTAGATCTCTCTTTTCTTTTCACATGACCCTAAAATCGTATACAATAAAATATATATAGGATTCCACAACTTTCCATCTCAGCCGCTCATCAATCAGCGTTAGGATGGTCGACCGATCTTCCCCTTCGACTGCACGAGTTCCAACAGAGAGCAGGTCGGTCGACTGCGCGGTCGACCAGTCAATCCTTCAAGGAACAGAATTGAGTCAGAGAGCGGGACGGTAGACTGCGTGGTCGATCGGTCGTCTTGCCTGGGTGCGGTCGACCGCAACTCTGATGTAGCCTCCAATTACTGTTGACCTCTTGCTCCCACTTCGACTCTCCTTCCTGCCTATCTTCTTCAACCCATTATCGTGTATTGGATCCACAAACCCCAACAATCTCCCACTTGGAGACATATACACGAAGTCTTTAACCTATTCTTCATTCTTTCATTGGCATAGTCTAGGCCTGTGCCTCTGCGAGTCTCTTCAACAATTAACCTGGAGACAATCTGATAGCGGTATAGCAAAACTGATGTTTCTTGCTATCCACCACCTTAGTGTGCATGTCTTCCGGATTCTTAGTACCAAGAATCTTAGTTAGCTTCAACCATTTCTTCTCAACCGCCATTCTGACAAAATGATACCTCATTTGAATGTGCCGAGTCCTAGAGTGATATGCCGAGTTTTTTGCTAAGAAAACTGCACTTTAACTGTCACACCATAGTTCACCTATGAGTTGCTTCCTGCCCAACTGTTTCATAAGCTCCGAAATCCACAACATGTCATTCGTCGCTTCTGTAAGTGCCATATACTCTGACTCCGTGGTTGATTGCGCTACAACCGTTTGTAGCTGCGAAGCCCAATTAACAGCTGTTCCACCAACTATAAATACATACCCTGTACTACTTCTGCAACCATCACGATTGCCCAAAAAATCCGCATCCACATAACCATGTATATGCAAAGAATCTCCCCCAAAATAAAGAGAGTGATCTGAAGTACCCGCTAGATATTTAAGAATCCACCTTACTACATCCCAATGCTGTTTACTTAGATTCTTCATGTAACGGTTGAAAACTCCCACTGCTTGTGCGATGTCTGGTCTGGAAGACACCATCGCATACATCAAGCTCCCAACGGCTGAGGCATAAGGAATAGCAGCCATTTCCTCCATCCCCGCCTCTATTTTAAGACACAAGTCCATTGATAAATTGAAGTGAGCAGCCAAGGGATAAGTGACTGGCCTCGCACCATCCATATTGAATCTGTTCAACACCTTCTTCACATAGTTCGCTTGTGATAACCAAAGCTTCTTGCTACTCCTATCTCTACTGATTTTCATACCAAGGGTTTGCTTTGCTTTACCCAAGTCCTTCATTGAAAACTCCGAAGCTGGCATCTTTTTTACTTCCTTGATCTTCTCCATACACGAACCTGCTAACAACATGTCGTCCACATAAAACACTAAGGTAACTATATCATTGTCCTCATATCTATGAACATACACACAATGATCCGTTTCGCACCTATCAAAACATTTTCCTCTCATTAAGCAATCAAACTTCAAGTACCATTGCCGCGGTGCTTGTTTGAACCTATAAAGACTCTTCTTCAATCAACACACCATGTCTTCCTTTCCTTTGGCTTCAAATCCTGTGGGTTGTCTCATGTACAGCTCTTCTTCGACATCACCATGGAGAAATGCTGTCTTCACATCCAACTGCTCTAAGTGCAAGTCTTCAACTGCAACAATATTGAGCAGAACCCTAATAGAAGCCATCTTCACAACCGATGCAAAGATCTCACTATAATCGACACCTTCCCTTTGAGAGAATCTTTTCACAACAAGCCTGGCCTTGTACCTCTTACTGCCATATGCCTCATCTTTGACTCTGAAAACCCATTTGTTCATAAGAGCACGCTTTCCTGCAGGTAACTTGGTCAACTCCCAAGTTTGGTTCTGTTCCAAGGAGCTCATATCGTCCTTCATGGCTAACTCCCACTGAATTCGAGCCTCATCCCTCAAAGCCTTCTCATGAGTCTCTGGCTCTCCCGAATTCATGTACAGTACATACTCGTGAACAACACTAGCTAATGGATTAAATATCCTGGTTGGCCTCCTTTCTTGTATCGATCTCCTTAACGTGGGTACCGGTTCACCGACCAGTTCAGGTTCCCCAAACTGTTCTGGCTGTACCTGTTCGTCTTGGATAACCTGCTCATTTTCAATAGGCTCACCATGAGCCTCCTGTGCTGCATGTGGTACTTATACCTGTTGCTGCACTGTAGTGTAACGCCCCGAATCCCAAATACACTGAATTCGAGATGTTCTATAGGATCTTTTCACTTCCTTTAGTACAATTTTACAAGGAAATTTAAAATTTTCACTTTACATCAGAGTTTACATCAATATTACACTTTACATTGGACAGCGGAAGTAAAATTTACAACAATGAAACAAATATACAACAACATTGAGTAATCTTTAAGCGTTTGTTCCTCTTTAATCTTTATCAAGCCATTTACCTGCATATAAGACTGTGGGTACGTCAGTTTATTCAACCGACGATCATTATACACGGCCATCCTCTCTATGCCGGAAATAGTATAACTTATTTTCCATATTTAGCAAACACAAACTTGTCACATTTCAAGCTAAAGAGACTATCCTATTGATGTCGTGTTGTGATTGTGCACTTAGTCCTTAATGCAATTATTTATATTAGATGACACTGATGCGCACTTGTTCGGATTCTATGCATCCCATACTACATAGGTCCGAGGGCAAGCCTCTTAATCGTTCTTCATCTTTGTAGGGTTCAATCCCTCGCCATGACTTAATCTACTACTGTAATTACGGTAGGTACCGTAGATGATCTATGAGTGCAAGCACGTGTACAGAAAACCTGGAGGGAAATCCCACGTCATGTCACGACTCATCGTGAAGAACCTGTGGCAATTCAGCCTCCTTCATGGCACACGATCCTCATGCAGTCACCAAACATCCCACAAGCGTCACCACCGGGATGGTACTCTGGAGCAGTATCCACGTCATGTCACGACTCATCGTGAAGAACCTGTGAAATACTCTCTGCCGCCAATCCGATGGCCCTCAACTCATGTTTTTCTCCTACTTTTATCATGTCTCCACTATGTATTAATCCTTAGTTTTTATTAAAATCATGAACAAGAATCAAAGCTCTAGAGTTAGCCTCTCCACTAAACCGGACTTATTCATTCATTTCAACATGACCAACCTTGGTCTTTCTTTTCAATTTTCATTTCCAAATGCCGGGGAAGACTTAGCTACTCTTTTTAGTTTCAATTTTAAATTCACAATTTCTAATTTGAGCATTTTCAACTCATAAATTCATATGTTGAGTTATCATACTCAAATAGCATTTCTCTTTTCCAATCATGATTTCTAAATTGTTCAAATAGTCCATGACTATACATAAATTTCATATGCTTTATCAATTATCACTTTTACTTTGAAATTCGCATCACTAACGAATATTCACAATTCACATTTTTCACACTAATTTCAAATGAGAACAATTCACATCCATCACATAATAAAAGACTCATTCTTTACCACAATAATCTTCTAATTCTTCATTTCAAACTCTTTTTGCAAGGTATAATTTTCACAAAGTATACACATAGAACCATAGTTCTATTTATTCATTTTATTCTCAAATCATAGTCTATTTCATGTAAATAATTTCCAAATCATTTTTATAAAGTCCCATATAATTTTTGAAGAATAACCATATTTTTTTCATAATTTTTGGACAATTAAAACCCCAAAAAAAATCAAATTTTCAATCTTGCCGAGGGCAAGATTCGATCGAACCCAGCACCCCAGAGAACACAGCCAACCGCACAAGCCACTAGGCCGCATGTGCTAAGCGGTATAAAGGGAAAGCCGAGGGTATTCAAGGCTCTCGATCGCTGATTCTTGTTTTTAAAAAATTACATGAAACAATATAGTGCCGCAAGGATTCGAACTGGTCACCACAGTGAACCCAACCGCGCACTATAACCACTTGAGCTACGGGCTTAGGTTGTCACTAGTATAATTCCAATTTTATTTAACCCATACTCTCTGTTATTTAGAACATTTCGACGTTCAACAAAGTTGCATATCACATTGTTCTTACTAATATACTGAAAAAATCCGAATTAATCATTTTCCATCACGAATTTTATTCCAGTATATGAAAATAATTTCTTAAATAATTAGACATAATTTCCTCCATAATTGAGACATTTCTATCATACAATTTGGTTAATGTGACATACGACTAATACAATTTTTTTTGACATTATAATTTCATCAATCTCTATAATAATTCTCTACTCTTATTCATTTTCCAAACATAAGAATTCCTCTTAATTTATTCGCTACCACGCCATACAAGGTTTTCAATTTAGCACAAAAAGTGACACAATCGATGTACTAACTTTTGCACATAATTTTTTCATGCTACTAACAAATGTTCCTTCACATAATTTATAGCCACATTCATATTGTACACAACTTAAATTTTACTAATAACAACACACATAACTTGCATATCAATAAGTTAATCAATTAGAGATCATCTTTTCAATTAAAATGTGCATTCTTATTAGTCATTTTCATGCATTATTTTGATAATTTAATCTAGCATGCATTCCTATGTTAGAAATAGGAAAATTTACCCACCTTGTTGAAAAAAAGAACAATTAGCAAACTCCTAGACGAATGTCCTCGCAACAAGATGTTCCTCCTCCTTGAATGCCGCACTCGAGCCTCCAAAAGCACCAAAACCGAGAGCTCCTTCCCTTTGAATGCCGGCCTCTTCTCCTTTTGTAGTTGCAAGCACCACTCCCACACACCACTCAATCTTTTATCTCACAAAAATTACTACTAGATAATATAATTGGACTATAGGTTTGGAAGAGAATAGTTTGGCACAAGAAGAACTAGCCATGGGGGGTATTTATACTAAAAGTCAAAGGGAATGGAGGGCTAGGATCAATTGGTTGGTTGTAAGATGGAGGGCTAGGATGAAAGTAGGAGTTGCAATAACCACCCACATCCAAGTAACCACCACACCATGATCACCACTCAAAATTTGGGTTTCCCTCCAAAAAGTCACAACCGGCCATGGAAGAGTGCATTTTTCACGTGTACGTGTAGTGCACGTGCATGCAACTAGGCCCAAAAATTGTACATTTAATTTTTGTATAAAAATAAAATAGTCTTTAAATTGTATAATACATGACAAGTTGCATAAAAATAGTCCATGGGCTTTAGTTTATGGGCCAAATTAGTTACTTTAAAATAAAATAAATAAATTACATTTTGGGCTTAAAGAAAAAGGCTTTTTATCTAATTAAAATAAGGCTTTTGTATAAAATAATTAAAAGCACATATTAAAATATCTTTACTCATCTTGATGAAAATATTAACCAAAATATTGCACGTGCACACTATGTGCAAAATAAATAATTTTTCATTAAATGAAAAATCAGGGCATTACATGTAGGGCCTCCACCACTAGGACCACCTTCAGAATCTGAATCTGAGTCCGAGTCTAAACCCCAATCTAACTCTGAATTGGTTGTACTGTCTTGACCTGTGTGTCTGTCTTTGTATAGGACCTCTTCATTGAACACAAACTTCTTGCTGCGAATGACTTTGTCATCCACAAAATTCCAAAGCTTGTAACCAAACTCAACGCCACCGTAGCCATTGAACACACACCTCCTGGACTTAGAGTCCAACTTCTTTCTTTCTTTCCTGCCAATTAGTACATATGCCATACAACCATAAACTTTCAAATGCGAATAATTAACAGTTTTACCTGACCATAGTTCTTCTGGAATGGCCCTATCAAGGGCACTAGACGAGCAATGGTTAATCAAGTACACTGCTGTATCAACTATAGCGGCCCAAAAATGGACCGGAAGACCCGCATGAAGTCTCATGCATTTCGCCCTTTCGAGGATCGTGCAGTTCATCCTTTCTGCTACACCATTCTCCTGTGGAGTCTTAGGAACTGTCTTGATTCCTCTGATACCTTCCTTTGCTAGATAGTTAAAAAACTCTTTGCTTGTGTACTCACCTCCGTTGTCTGACTTTATTGCTTTCACCTTGCAACCTGTCTCATTCTTAGCCCTGACCTTCCAAGCTCTGATGCCTCAAAAACTTCTGATTTCTCATGAATTGCATAAACCCAAACCTTTCTTGCAGTATCTTCGATGAATGTAACGAAGTATCTCTTACCACCATAAGAGAATTCCTGAGCTGGACCCCACGCATCTGTATGTACCAACTTTAGCTTCCCAAGCTTCTTCTTATGCCCACCCAACTGAAAGCTAACTGTCTTCTGTTTTCCCATCACGCAATTCTCACAAAAATCCATCTCAACCTTCTTCAGTCCCGGTAGAAGATCCCTAGAACGAAGCTTCTTGACACCCTTTTCACCAAGGTGTCCCTACCTGACATGCCATATAATTGAAGGGGGACCACTTGCTGATGCGACAATGATATCACCTGAATCACCTCCCCTGAGTAAGTACAACGTGTCACCATGCTTTTCTTTTGCCACCAACCTGGCACCTGTAGTCACCTTACATTCTCCATGCCCAAAAGTTGTCGTGAATCTTTCTTTGTCTAGTTTGCTAGTCGAGATCAAGTTTTTCTTTAAGCTCGGAATATGTCTTGAATCATACAAGACCAATTGCCCACCATTGCGAGCCTTTACTCCCACAGTGCCTCTACATACAACTGGACATATCTACCCATTACCAACTGCAAATGCACCAAAATCACCTGTCTTGTAATCCTCAAAATCATCCCTCAAGGGAGTACAATGATAAGAAACACCTTATTCTATACACCAATCATTTTGCAAAATATTAAATCTAGCAGATAAACACAATTCATCTAGACGAGGTTCAATACTTACCACATTGGCTACCTGTGATCCTGCTTATGCTTTCTTATTCTCCTAGCATTGGTCTCTCATGTGTCCTGGCTTCTTGCAGTACCAACACTCACCTTTGTGATGTCCAGTTCTTGACTTGGACCTGTGATTCCTGCTTTGCGACCTCCCTCTGTTGTTACCTCTACTACGGTTATCAACTGACAACGCGGTATTGCTAGGATATGAAACCGAAGTCTCTCCATGTCTTTTCCTCCTTGCATCCTCATTCATAATGCTTCTTATAACATCCTTTAGGATTGTCGTATCAGTCATGGTGCTAGTAATAGTCTGCTCTACTGTGCCGTAACTATTGGGAAGACTGGATAGCAACAACAACGATTGTGCCATCTCCTCAAACTTTAAACCCGACGATTCCATTTGATTGTAAACCATACAAAAATTGTTGATGTGCTCAGCAACCGAACCCCTTTCTGACAACTTCAAGTTAACCAACTTCTTTAGGTGTAAGATCTGATTCGCTGCAGTTGGCTTCTCAAACATGTCTGTCAATATCTCCATTGCCTCCTTTGCGGTTCTTGCCTTCTCAATGTGGAATAGCGCCTTCCTGCTCAGCGACAACTGAATCTGTCCAAGCGCTTTCTGATCTAATCTATTCCATCCCGCCAGCGCAACCGGATCGACCTCCGCCCCTTCTAGCTTCACACCAAACAACGGATCATCTAGATTTTTCTAACGGAGATACGCAATCATTTGGATCTTCCACAATGTGAAATCCGTTCCAACGAACTCCTTGACTCTATTCTTGTCCCTCATCTCAATAAATACTACCAACCTGTAGCTCTGATACCACTTTGTTGAATTCTAACTGTGGAATATACTCAACAACAACGACGAGATGCAAGAACTATATAATCAAAATAAGAGAAAAAAGAACAAGCAAAAGCAACACACAAGAACACACAAGATTTTTATCGAGGTTCACCCAAACAATGGCTACTTTCCCGCGCATAGGCACTCCTGCAATTTTCACTAGAAATATGAAGATTATGTTTACAAATTTCTCAAGAACTCACAAGCAATAGGAAAGAGTTTCTAATCGGTATAAAGAGTGACAGAGTTAAGAGCTAGGGCGAGGTTGAGAGAGTTCTGTCTTTCTTTGTTACCGAGCTAATAGGTAGAGAAAGAGCTATGAGTTGACGGGAAAATAGAGTTCTTCCCAATAAGAGATATTCCGGGTTCCTACCTTCCGGAATGAGTTGCTAATCTGTGTTAGAAAGAGCTGAGGACAGGTAAGTGAATGCGCTTATTCGGGAAAGTGTTGTTGTTGACTTGCTTTACAAGTTTCATGCCAGTAATAGTCACGCCACACCAAGGTGTAGGGTTTCTCCCAATCTCCCTCTCTCTTAATGACGGCTGGTAGATCTCTATTTTAATTTTTTTTAACCCTAAAATCATACAAAATACAATATATATAAGATTCCACAACTTTCCATCGCAGCCGCTCATCATTTTATCAAAAAAAAAAAAAAAAAATCAGCGTCGGGACGGTCGACCGCACCATCTTGACGGTCGAGTGGTTTTCCCCTTCAACTGCACAAGTTCCAACAGAGAGCAGGTCGGTCGACTGCGCAGTCGACCGGTCATTCCTTCAAGGTACAGAATTGAGTCAGAGAGCGGGATGGTCGACTGCGCGGTCGACCGGTCGTCTTGCCTGGGTGCGGTCGACCGCGTGGTCGACTGTAACTCTGCTGTAGCCTCTAACTACTCTTGCTCCCATTTCGACTCTCATTCTCGTCTATCTTCTTCAACCTATTATCGTGTATTGGATCCACAAACCCCAACAGTTTTGTCTTTGGAGAGTGAGAATTTTATAGCCGTGGTATTTGATCACTCATTAGTCTTTGATACAAAAAGTTTCTAGGTCTATTATTTTCAGTTTATTTTATAGTTGTTAAAGTACAATTTCTATGTCCCTAAAAGTGTCCATTTTTTTATATTTTGCTTTTGTTCGGAGAGGGATGCAAACTCATGATCACACTGTTCTTCCAAAGTTCACCTGTCATATGCGTGTTATCTCCTCGTTATGCAAGCAAAGACCTTAGCATTGTGAAGCAATGGGAAAGCTTTACACATTATACATATACATATACGCATACATGCACATGTGCCTGCACACGTATGCTTATTGGAATGCATAACTATTTAGCTGTTGGGTTGTCGAGCAGCTATATATGTGTAAATGTTAAAGCCTTTGGAAAGAAAATCCTTTTCTTTGTCAGTTATACATCTATCTCTACTACTATAATGGGAGAAGGCCTTTGTCTTTAATCCAGCCCGTGCAATGCACGTGTAGGTAAATTTTTTTTGCCATTTTCATTTCTCCCAATTTTTCCCCACGTGCATAGCACGTGTATAATACTAGTTGTTATTTAAAGAAAATAAAAATGAAAATTCGATCATTTTTTGTTTACTCAATCACAAGTTCTCTTAAAAAGATCACTACAGCAGCTTAGCAGCTACAACTATGCTATATAATTATATATAATAGAAAGGTCGTTGACACTAATATCATTAAATACAATTACATAACAAGATCATTTTTTGTTTACTCAATCACAAGAAGTTCTCTTAAAAAGATCACTACAGCAGCTTAGCAGCTACAACTATGCTATATAATTATATATAATAGAAAGGTCGTTGACACTAATATCATTAAATACAATTACATAACAACACCATATAAAGATTTTTTTCCTATTTAATTAGTTAGCACGAAGACTTAATTTGTCATAATTCAACAATGATTGTCTAGCTCAAATGCAAAGAGATGCACAATATTGGGTTCTAGAGGTAGCAATGAGGTCTCCTTCACAGCTACTTTGAACGGATGATTTGAGGAAAAGTACAAATTTTTACGAAAATATTATAGTATGCTAGGGCATATTAAGATCTTTCGGTGCAAACAAAGTTGTTTCCTTCTTATTATTTTGTACAGCTGAGGTGGGCACGATTTTGTATTTTTGCACCGAGGAGCTTTGTGGTACCAAGGAGTTAGTAGAGGAGCTCTGCAATCCAGCAATTTTGCCACCAAGGAGCTAAGATGATGAGCTTGGTCACGGAGGAGCTAGAAGAGCAGCTTTACAAGCGAGGAGCTAAGAAGATGAGTTCTATCACCGAGGAGAATAGGGGCACTGAGGAGCATTATGGCGCCGAGAAGCTTCGTTGCACTTGACTTTTCAAACTTTGTACTGGAGTGTTGATGTGAAATAGTGATCTTCTCTTGTGTCTTTGTCTTGACTCTTGCCATGTTTGCATTACCATACATTGAATTAAGTCGGAGAGATTGTGAGAGCGGTTCTAGAGAAGAGGTGAACTCTGAACTTATCTTGGGAATTAGCGAGTTGTGGGAGCAGTTGTAGATGGACTCCGAACTTGCCTTTGGAGTTAGCGAGTTGTTGGAGCAGCTCTAGCTGGACTCCGAACTTGCCTTTGGAGTTTGCAAACTGTGGGAGCAGCTCAGCTGGACCCCAAATTTCTTGTGCCTTATATTCTGCCTCATTTTTGAAGGCACATATATTAAGGCGGTGTGAGTATTGGAGGATAAACTCATCTGGGTCGAGCAAGATGACACTAGCCCTACTCCCTTCGATGCAAGATGAGCCATCAACGTAGATGCTCCAGGTTGGAGTGTCCTCGTCTTCTTTAGGAGGATCAGGAATAATACTCTCGATTATGAATTTGGCGAAGGCTTGAGCCTTGATAGCCGTCATTGGTCAGTAGTTGATGTCATGCTGGCTCAACTTGATGGACCACTTCATGAGTCGCTCGAGGATCTCTAGCTTGTGAAGTACCTGCTTGAGCATCTCGTTGGTAAGGACTAAGATGGGTTTGCCTAGAAATAATGGCAGAACTTATGGACGACTGTGACGAGAGCATAGGAAATCTTCTCCAACTTAAAATAACAAAGCTCGGTGTCATGAAGTACTTTTATAACGTAGTAGATCGGACTTTGGACTCTGTCTTCTTCCCTCGCCAAGGCAACACTGAGGGTCTGATCTGAAGTGGCTAAATATAGGTAGAGTACCTATCTTGGCTTGGACTTTGCTTAGGAGCGGAGGATTAGCGAGATATGTCTTGAGCTGTTCAAAGGCTTATTGTTGTACTTGCCCCCACTCACGCAAAGCTCTTTGATCCGCGGAGAGTTTTGAAGAAAGGGAGGCACTTCTCCCCAGAGAGGATGCATCTGCTAGCAACGAGGCTCCCCATGAGCTTCTGGACTTCTTTGATGCTGGATGAGGAAGACATGTCAAGAATGACTAGGATCTTTTCTGGCTTGGCTTCAATTCATCTTTGGCTCACCATGAATCCAAAGAATTTTTCCTAGGAGACTCCGAAGGCTAGCTTTGAGGGGTTCAGCTTCATTTTGTGCCTCCGGAGGACATCGAGAGCTTCTTGGAGGTCAGTCACATGGGCATTCTTCTTGAGGCTTTTTACAAGTATATCGTCCACATAGACTTTCATGTTTCGATCGATCTGTTCCTTGAAGACCTTAATTACTAGGCGCCGGTAAGTGGTGCCAACGTTCTTCAGCCCGAAAGACATGACTTGATAGCAGTATAGGCCTTGATAAGTGATGAATGATGTCTTTGGGATGTTAGGAGGAAACATTCATATCTGATTGTATCTAGTGAAGACATCCATGAAACTAAGAAGCTTGTGCCCGGATGTGGCATCGATCATGGCATCAATGCTGGGGAGAGGGAAGGGTTCCTTCAGACATGCTTTTTTTAGGTCGGTAAAGTCGATGCAAATTCTCCATTTTTCATTCTCTTTCTTCACCATGACTTCATTGGCTAGCCACTCGGGATAGCTAACTTCTTAGATGAAGCGGGTGCTATGATTTTGTTAACCTCTTCTTTTACTACTTGTTGCCTGTCGGAGGCAAACTTGTAGCACTTTTGCTGGTAGGATTTAATGAGTTTTTGGAGTAACCTGAAAGGTAAGCAGGGTAGTGAACTCATTGTAGGAAGCTAATGAGTTATTAAAGAAGCTTGAGTGATGAGCGGAACACCAAACATTGCACAGAGTTAATGAGTTGTTGGTGTAGCTCGGAGGAGGAGCTGAACACCCAACTCATTGTTTGCATCTGAAGAGTAGTACATGAATTGGCTAAGGAAATGCTGAAACTTTTTGAAAAATCAGTCTAAGAAGCAGCCTTGCTGACTACTCTGTATTTACGCACTTACCGTTTATGATTGATCTTATTACAAATTGAAAACCTACTGCTAGCTAGTAGTGGGCGTTAAGCACACTCATTGAACTACCTTAAATGCTCTCTTGATACCTCCTAGACCCCCAGCTCTTCAAGTTGGTAAATTCCTGTGCAGTAGACTTTGGGGACCCTGTAACAAGTTATCATCGAACTTGGTGGGGGAGAACTTTCCTTACCCGAAAGTGTTTGGTCTGATCTTCTTTGGAGAAGGGGATCTCTTCTAGTTCATCCACAGGTTTGGAGTTAACTTGAATCCTCTCTTGGGGGAGTTCTATAGCATCGAGGGGGACGACCTCGCCCCCCTATTGTGGCTGTGTAACATATCCGGACCGCTTCTTGGCTTCCCTTAACTTCTCATACCATGCTGATATGAGGAACTTCATCATCATATGGAAGGCCGAAGCTACAGTGTGGAGAGTGCTAGACTTGGGCGGCCGAGGATGACATTGTAGGCGACCTTCATGTCAACGATCATGAAGTTGATAGCCTCAGTCCAGGTAGTTGAAGCTCTTCTTGTAGTCACATCAAGAGTAACTATTCCTTCAATATAGATTGTAACCCCAAAATACCAATGAAGGGTGTACCTGACGGGTTTCAGACGGTACCATAAAAGCTTAAGGCCTTCGAAAGCTTTCAAGAAAAGGATGTTCACCGGTCTACCATTGTCCACTAGGATGTGGGGCACTTCGTGGTTGACCTTGGAGAGGTTGATCACTAGCACATCGCAGTGAGAGGTTGCACTCTCCATCTATGTGACCTCTGTGGATGGAATGGAGGATGGCTGGAGGCTCGAAGTCCTATGACTCGAGATCTTTCTTGATGCGTTTGTTAGCTCCTTGATTCGGGGGTGGCCTGAACTTGTCTTTCTAGGCGCACTTGGAGAGGAAACTGCAGCGAATAATGCTTCATTCTCTTCATTGAGGTCCCAGCATTCCGCTGTGTCATGCGTGGTCCTGGTGGAATCGGCACCATCATTTCTGATCCCTTATCTTCCGTTTTGATGGGTTCATCTTAGGAGGGGGCAGAGTAGCCTTTCTCCTTCAATTTTTATGAATAACTGTCGATATGTTGGCGTTAAGAGGGGTGAACTTGTCAAAGTGAGGGACCAGAGGAGGGCGATGCTGACCAGACCCGTCATTTGAGGACTTCTTATGCCCCTCTTCTAGGGGTGGGCATCGGCCGGTATTCGACCTAATATGGACCATCCACCACCGATCCAAAGAAGATCGGTTTTTTAATTTTCTCATTCGCAACCAATCCGAACCTTAATTGAATCGGTTTCCATCCAAACTGATTAAGCTCGGTTTGGATTGGATTGGATGGTCGGTTTGACTTGCTACTTTTCACCTTCAACATCATTCATAATTTTGGTAAAATTTAAAATATCAACTTCAATCAAACTTAAGAAATAACATGCTATTTGTTATTCAGAAATGAATTTAAAATGAAGATTCATAAAACCACAAGTTGTTAATAAATTTTACACTAATTGTTTGAGGTTATGACGTTTAAATGGGTGAGATAAACTACTTTTTCACTTGCATACTTCAGTAATCTTAGTTTATTATCATAAAGCAAATATTAAATAGCCATAGCTAAATGAATTTCAGGTACAATAAAAAAAGATTCAGATTACAATTTCTACTTGATTTGATTAAAGTAACTACTAAATGTTATATCAACTTCATGATTCTATTAAGTCGGAACACACTATAAATCAAGCATTTCTCAACAATATCACATACAAGATTATGGAGAATCAAAACATAGGTAGAACAATTGTTCGGTTTGTATTAAAGAAATTAAAGAAGACGGTTTGTATCTCCAAGAAAATGAAAATGACTATTTTTATATTCAAAAAATTAAAGGAGAACTATATTTTTTATGGACTTATGCATAGAGATACGGTCGGTTCGGTTTCATCGGTTACTTGAAAGCTTCATCCAACAACCAAACCGGTCTAGTTGGTTATTGAAGATCAAGAACCGAACCAATCCAAACCCCTAATTGGTTTGATTAAAAACCAGTCGGTTCGGATTGGATTGGTTCGGATTGGTCGGTTCAGATTATAGTTGTCCACCCCTACCCTCTTCGTACTCACTTCTTCATGTATTCCCGAAGGAGGCCTCATTTTGGTCTCGAGGATGTACATCCTCTTCAACCTGGATGTACTTCTCACTCCTTGTTGGAGTTCGGAGAAGTCCCGAAGAGGCTTCTTGGCAAGAGATTCTTTAAGGGCTTCGTGGGTGATGTTGTGCCTGAAGGAAGTAGCTGCTATTGTTGTGTTGCGGAAGAGGATGGATCAGGATTCAGATGTGAAGCACCGGAAAAAATCCTTGAGAGATTCCTCATCCGTTTGTTTAAAGTCAAGTAAGGAAGTGCTTGTCTTCTCAATCGGTTGATTGCTAACAAAGTGGGTGAGGAAGAGCTGATCAAGCTGATCGAAGGAGAAGATAGACCCTAGAGAGAGACGAGAGTACCATTCCCACGCTGACCCCTTCTGGTTACTGGGAATGTTCTGTATAGGAGAGCGTCTATCACGCCCCACTTTTGAAAAATACGGAATACAAGTACATGACAAAAGCTCAGCGAATGACTAACGTCACCCATAAGCTATTTATTCGATTAACTCAACAATATAAACAATACAGAATAATCAGGCAATAATAATAATAATTTCATGAACAATTGTACTTGGAATGAAACAATAAAAATAACTAAATACAATAATAATGATCCATCGTCTGGAGAAAATAATAAAATCCGGGACATAAGTCAAAAACAATAATAATCCAATCAAAAATAATAACAAGTCTCAATACATTAAGTTTATTTAAGCGATATGCAATTTAAAAGCAGAAATCTTCAGATTGCTTGTTCTCCAATTCCAGCAGGCAATTATCCTTCATTACCTGTATACACTTCATCTAAAAAGAGGAGAAAAGTTGTTCTTAGAGCAAGTCATGGACAGCAAGTAGAGAAAGCAGGGAACAATAGAATAACGGTATAACAATGAATCAATGGATCAATAAGAATCAATAACATGGCATGATAGTAATAATCATTAACATGGTAATCAATGTAACAGTATAACGGTGAATCAATATTCAGTAACGGTAATCAACGGTTAATATCAATAACAAAAAAAACGATTTGGACTTCATTTCCTTGGTACTCGCTCGAAGAAGTGTGAAAAGTATAGTATATAGTATATAAAAGTATAAAAAGTATATTATATAATAAAATAATAATATATAACAATATATAATAATAATAAATATAATAAAATTTAAATAAAATTTAAATTTAAATATATAAATATAATATTATAATATATAAATATAATAAAATATATAAAATATAATAAATAAATAATAAAAGTATATTATATAACAATAATAATATATAATCCAAATATATAGATAGAGAATTTGGATAGAGAAATTATTATCATTATAGAGAATAGAGAAAACAAACTTCCGACCTTTTTGAGTCATCGGAATAGCTGAATATTTGGTTTTTGGTTAATAACTGATTTTGCTCAAACAATATTGGATACAAATAGGAACAAAGATGAATAATATGCAATATCGGTGATGTGTCAATCCTTATGTCTATTAATCATTTTAACTCTTAACTAATGCACGCACTACTGTGTCCCATGTATGCCGTACCACAGGTTCGATGCATGCAGTCAATTTCGTTTTGACAACAGTGGTAGATTTTACAGTACATGTATTGGGTATGATGACGATAACAGTAATAACACTGGACATGTGTAATTTCTTACACGATGCCGATAACGGCAAAAACACTGGACATGTGTAATTTCTTACACGATGCCGATAACAGTAAAAACACTGGACATGTGTAATTTCTTACACGATGTCGATAACGGTAATAATCACTGGCCATCATCCGAGTATAGTCCCCATATCATCAACTACTCTAGTCAATCTCTTAAACCCCGGCTTATTAATTATTTATCAATGCAACAATATAATATGCAACTAAGACATGAAATGAGCAATAGTATCAATCGGGAAACAATAGGTTGATAACATGGATAGGATGACTAGAATGGTGATAATATCTCATTAGAAATATGCAATGCAACATACATTCATTAATTCATGCAATAGTACAACATAGGAATTATTAATTCATTAAAAAGATGAATCTAAAATTCTGGACAACAAGCGCAATCTGTACAAAAATACAGTTTCTCACTGACTCAGAAATCGAAAATTGAAACTGTCATAAAATCTAAAAACTAGACTTCCACATGGTTCCAACGCATATTTAAAGTTCAAAATCCGACAACAGTAGCTAGGTCAATCACAATTTTCTTTACAAATTTTATGTTCAGGCAAAATTTCGACATCTTATTAATTTGATTTTAGAAACAGCAAAAACTCAGTATTAAATTCAGTAAAAATACTTATTAGATTCCTAAACATTTAAATTAAGAATCTGGAAATTTTTAGGGCAAAATTTTATCATTTGATTAGCCTTTTTACTGTTTAAACATGAAAGGTACGAGAATCTGAAAATTTGAAAGTAAAAACACAGCTGTAGTAAAACGGGTATAACTTTTGCTACAAAACTCGAAATTCGAAAATTCAAAAGGTTATGGAAACTAGAAAGATAAGGCTACAATTCATATTCAGAAAGTATTTCATTTTAAGGTCGTTAGTTGGTTCGAAAATAGCGGTCAATGTTCAGGTCAGCAAGCATATACAGTTTTTAGGGTTTTTTTCTTGAAAATAAATTAATTAAACATGATGGGTATCGATTCTTTAGTCAATAAATTGTGTAATAAACATGATAAGTGTCAAAATATGATAAATTAAACTAGAACACGCTCATACATCAATTTATCATCAATCAATCATCAATTGATCAAACAACATACAACCAACAATTGTCTCTATAATAGTTTATTTGTGTGTCAATTATATGAACAACCCTATTGTCAATTCTATATACACTCATGAAAGATCCAAACTTTAGAGTCAAAGTGGCACGATGTCAAGAATATTGGGGTTAGCTTGTGTAAACCCTCAACAGATCCAATGAAGAGATGAACAATGGATAACAAAGAGATCTACTTGCAAGAATTTCAATAACACTTGAATTTGATACAATTAGCAATTCAAAAGGACGGTGACATGCCTGTTAGACGGTGAAAACGAATACCAAAAATAACGGGATAAGGATCCCGGAGCAACGAACCCACGAACTAACAATATAACACGTGCAATCACCAGCAAAAGAAATCCAAATCCAAATAGCAATTCACAACACAAAGAGAGTGCAATGGCAGCAACAATAGAGAGCACCCACAGTAAGAAGCAGCATCGCTGGTGGGGAGCGACGGCGGCGCTGGCGACCAGAGGCGGCGAGGTCGACATCGACGCAGTGGTGGGCGAGCGATGGAAGCGGCGATCAGACCAGGGGGAAGAGAGTAGAGATTGGGTTTGGGTTCTGGTGCTGTCGACGAGAGTGGAAGAGTAGAGGGGGGATCGGGGGGTTGTGCTGGTGGCACTGGGGCTGGAATGACGGTGGACGGTGACAAGGGGGTCGCCGGAGGTGAAGTGGACGAAGGGGGTGCCGGAGATTGGCCGGAGAAGGAGCTCTCTGGGTTTTGGTGGTAAAACACTCACACAGAGAGAACGGCAAGGAGAGAGAGAGTAGAGAGAGAATAAGCTACCAGGGCTTCAAAATTGTGCAATTATTAGGGTTTGCAGAAGAGTTGTATTGGGTTAGTAGTTTAGGGTCCAATAACAACGGTTTTGGGTCAAAAACAACTGAAATTGGATTTTAGGGTTCAATTAAGAGATAGATCTAAATCAATAGGGTTCAAATAAAAACACCAACAATAAATAAGAGGACAATAGGATTGACAATAAAAGCTCAATCAAAAGAACAAAGAAATTCATGAACGAAAATTGAAATCCAAATAAATAGATAAGTAATACAAATGAAAACAATATAAGTTGGCTTGAAATTAAATTAAAATTCACCACGAAAATTAGATCAAGTACGAAAACAAAATAATTTGTTAAATGTACTTTAATTAAATAATCAAGGAATAATAATTAATAGTTATAATTATAAAAATAATAAAATCATACAATAAAATAATTATTCGGGTTTAACAATTTATTAAAATGACCCTATATATATATATATATATATATATATATATATATATACAAATAGTTGATCAATAAGATCTAGAAAATAAGATCAAAACACATCGTTATTCTGACTCAAAAATAGTTGATCAATAAGATCAAAATAAGATCAAAACAAAATTTGGACTCACCATTGTAAGACTCGCAGGCTGACACCTTGAAGTTCTTTGGAACAAGGGCTTCAAGGATCGATCGACCTGGAGAAGGGAGGTCGGATGTGGCAATAACTTCTATCTTGACGACCCTCCTCCTAGCTGATCCTAGCAAAGCGATCCTAGAATTATAACTTATTGTAGACTATCGAATTTAACAACATAAGCTAGAGTTGCTTGGTTAGTTAGAGCGTGTGGTTGTTAACCACAAGGTCGAAGGATTGAGCCCTTCTTCTAGTGAAACTTTTTTATTTTATCTGATTTTTATTTTTCCCGATGTGATTTTTTATTTTACCTAATGTGACCTAATGTTTAACACAAAACTTGTGCGCAATTTATTATTTATTTTTCTTCGTGTGATTGAATGTGTGCACATCAGTCTGTAACGTAAAAATTTGTGCATAATTCATGACTGTTCTTGTTGAAACTTGTGCGCAATTTATTACTTATTTTTCTTGATGTGATTTAATGTGTGCACATGAGTCTGTAACGTAAAAGTTTGTGCATAATTCATGACTGTTCTTGTTAAATAAAGCTGGTAACAATGAGCCCTTCTTCTAGTGAAACTTTTTTATTTATGTTTAACTTTTTTAATTTATCAGATTTTTATTTTCCCTGATGTGACTTTATGTTTAACGGAAAAATTGTGCGCAATTGATTACTTATTTTTCTTGCTGTGATTTAATGTGTGCACATTAGTCTGTAACGTAAAATTTTGTGCATAATTCATATCTGTTCTTGTTGAACAAAGCTGGTAACAACGAGCCCTTCTTCTAGCGAAACTTTTTTATTTTACCTAATATGACAAGGTTTTATATTTTACCTGATCTAACCTAATGTTTAACGTAAAACTTATGCGTAAATTATTAATTGTTTTTCTTGATGTAATTTAATGTATCCACATCAGTCTGTAACGTTAAGATTTGTGCAAATTTCATTACTGTTCTTGAACAAAGCTAGCAACAACGATCCCTTCTTCTAATGAAACTTTTTTATTTATGTTTTAACCTTTTATTTTATCAGATTTTTATTTCACCTGATGTGATCTAATGTTTAACGGAAAACTTGTGTGCAATTTATTACTTATTTTTCGTGGTTTGATTTAATTTGTGCACATCATGTTAACTCTTAGTTTGGTGTGCATAAAACGTGCTAACTTGTACTAATAAGTTTGAATTTAATGTGTCAGATTTTCAGGATCAATTAACATCAAGAAGAGATCTAAGAGAGATTCACAAATATACAAACAAGAAAAGTAATAAAGGAAGATTGCATATACGGGCAAAAGATGAAGTTATTCAAAAGAAGTTCTTAATTAATTGGTCTCCAAGCAATCTATTAAGATTGGATTTTTAGTAATATTTTCGTGAGATTATTATTGTATATGATTGATTAAAGATGGATTAATTTATGGTAAGAAAACAAAGTGGATTCGAATTATACAGCAAAGACCGGTTGACCGTACATAATGTCGGTCGACCACATCACAGTCGACCGCAACTTTAGTTGCTTCAGACAGCGGTCGACCTTTCATCTCTCTAGCTATGCCAGAGAGCTGTACGGTGGATCGGAACTTGAACTGTATACTGTTTTGGAATGTATCGTTTCTATATTTGATCGATACACTTCCTCTTCTACTTAACAGAACGAATCCACTGTGTCTTCTCAACCTATCACTTTTGAGAAAAATATTTTGAAATAATCCTTCAATAATCAATCCGAGTATGAGCGTGAATTTGATTGTATTCTTTAGTCAAGATCTCAAAACGATCTTGAGTTTTCTTTTTATTTCTTTTCCACTTAGGTGAGATTGACGGGACTTGGATTAGAAGTCCTGTGGGTGTAATAGGTCTCTCGGCCTGAATCCGAGAATCACTGTACTAAGGGTTTTGAGTCTAGTGGAACGCTTGTGGCGGAGAATTACTACAAGTAGGTGGTGTGGACGTAGACCTGGGGGTCGAACCACGTTATATCGCTGCATCATCTGTGTTCGCTATTCTTGTCTCTCTTGCATTTACTTTACTTTACTTTACTTTATTTCTATAATTTTTAATTCCGCACGATCACCCTATTCACCCCCCAAGGGTGATTTACAGCGGTATCAGGGCGAGGTGCTTATAAAAAACTTAAATGCTTAAGCGAAAGGTCCAGTGGCCGAAATCCCTCATCCCCAACACTTGTACTCATCGGAGCCCTTCATCTCCAATGGCACAAGTCTTACACGATCACCATTTTTTGATGGAAAATGCTATGACGTTTGGAAAGTTCGTATGTCTCATTTTTTACAGATGCTCGGAGAAGATGTATGGAATGTATGTATCAACAAAACAGAAGTCCCAGTTAGCGATGGAAAGAAGGCATTCACACTGGCGGAGTTGTCCCTCAAAACAGCAAATTCCAAAGCAATGACAGCTCTTTATGCAGGGTTGAACAATGAAGAGCTAATGCGATGCGAGCGTAACTGCAAAACAGCCTACGAGATCTGGAACAACATGCTGAAGCGGCATGAATGAACCACTTCCAAGGTAAAAGCTAAAGTGAATTTGTGTTTTTATAAATTTGATGTGTTCCGCATGTTGCCAGGTGAAAATGTTGACCAAATGCTCGCCTATTTCGACATAATTTCCCACGAGCTTGAGATCTTGGGTAAGGAGCTTGATGACGAACGAAAGATTGGAAAGCTCATAAGCTGTCTTACGCCAGAGTGGGATGTTAAGGCCGCGGCAATGAGAGAAACACTTGAAGAGAAGGGATTCGATTACTATACATTTCAAGGGAAGCTAAAAACGTACGAGATGGAAATGTTGGAGACAAAACAATACAGGCAAAATATCGAGATTGAACCAAAGACTGAGGAGAGAACTATTGCACTAAAAGCAGAAAGGGCCCGACCATCAAAAGCTGATTCAGAACATGAGGAGTTAGACGAGGGCATTGCTCTATTAACAAGACAATTTCGTAAGTATCTCAAAAACAAGAAATATGGCAGGTATCAAGAAGAAAGGAAAAAGGAGAAAGAAGACGTATGCTACAAGTGCAAGAAACCTGGACACATCTGTGCAAACTGTCCCAGTTAACAGTACAGGAACAGGAAATATTATCGCTCAAATCCAAGGCAGAAGAAGAAGGCGCTAAAGGCAACTTGGCTGGACTCGGACTCAAGTGAGGAAGAGCAAGGCCACGGAGACGTCGGCTTCATGGCTCTTGGGAGTGGTGAGGTGCAATCACCTTCTCAAGAAGAGGTAATCGAACAACCAACTTATAATGAACTTGTAGATATATGTAATAATTTGAAAGACTATGCCAAGAAACTAAGCCGTGAACTTAGGCAATATAAACAGAATTAAAATGAAATACATGACGATTTCATAACAAAGAATTACAAACTGAAAAATAAGAATGCTCTAATTTTGGAAAAAAACTTGAGTTATGTCAAAAAGATCATGATATTTTGCTAGAAGAAAATGAGATGTTGAAACAAAAAATTCTTGAATCGCTAGCAAAGCATGATGATCACTTAAAAGAGATTCAGGAGAAATCTGTCTATATTGCCAAGCTCACAAACGACTTAGACGAATGTAAAAGGAAATTTGATGAAGTAGTGGAAGGATGTAATGAAGCCCTTAATCAAAATAGAATTCTTGATGCCACACTAGATACTCTTCGTTGGAACACAAAAGACGATGAGATAACTAAAAAAAACTGTGTAAAAAGGTAATTGAGCTCGAAAAAATTATTGAAAAGCATGAAGGGCCCAGTTACTTTATTACAAAGAATTCAAGATCCTATCATGATAATAGAGGGCTTGGTTACGAAGAGCCAATACCTCATCAAAAACCATCATGTCATACACACTTGTATAAAAATCAAAACAATCACAAACAAAAATAAATCATACAAGTGTGCATGACCCAAGGCATAGTCGAATCACATATAATTTTTTCTATAGACTAGGGCATATTTCTTATAACTGTTCACTAAAAGAAAATACTAATCTTGTGTGGGTGAGAAAGGATACAAATGCAGGTTCAAAACAAATTTGGATACGCAAAGTTATGCCTACTAATCTTGGTGTAGGTTCCCCAACGTATCAAGACTAAAGATCGGTGGTACCTTGATAGTGGTTGTTCAAATCACATGACTGGTGACAGCAGATACTTTTCATCACTATCAAGGAAAAATGGAAAGGACATCATCTTTGGAGACAATAGCACCGGTCAAACCATTGGTAAAGGTAAAGTTAGCTTTGGTTCCTCATGCTCCATTAAGAATGTTTTATTGGTAAGATGTCTAAAGCACAACTTAATTAGTGTTAGTCAACTATGTGATAAAGGGTATATTGTCACTTTTGATAAAAACACATGCACTGTATTAGATAATAATAAAAATTGCTTACTTCTTGCAAACAGATGCAATAATGTATATGTCATAAACTCAAATAAATTAGCACAGGAAAGTATGAGATGCGTTGTCGCACGGAATGAGGATGGATGGCTATGGCATCGTAGGCTCGGTCACACACACATGGACAACCTCAACAAACTTGTAAGCAAAGAGCTTGTGAGAGGAATTCCTAAAATTAAGTTCAAAAAGAACAAACCATGTGAGTCATGCCAATTTGGTAAGCAAACAAAAAGTTATCATAGACTAAAGAAAATTGTATCAACTTTTAGACCTCTCGAACTTTTGCACACGGATCTTTTTGGTCCATCACGAACACGTAGTAATGGTGGTGCACGATATGCATTTGTTATTGTTGATGACTATAGTAGATTTACTTGGGTTGCCTTCTTGCCACAAAAAGATGAGACAGTACATGTATTTCAAAAATTCTACCGTAGAGTGGAAAATGATAAAAGCCTCACCATTGTTATTATTCGTAGTGATCATGGTGGGGAATTTCAAAACGAACTCTTCACATTATTTTGTGACAAAAAGGGAATAAAACATGAGTTCGCATGTCCTCGCACTCTCCAACAAAATGGGGTTGTTGAAAGAAAGAATCGATCTCTTCAAGAAATGGCCCGTACAATGCTTAGTGAAAAAGATTTACCTAAGTCATTTTTGGGCAGAGGCTGTCAATACAGCATGCTACACCATAAACCAAGTAATCATTAGAAAGTATCTTGAGAAAACCCCTTTTGAACTATATTATGGCAAAACTCCCAACCTAAGCTACTTTCGTGTATTCGGATGCAAAGTATTCATTTTAAATACTCTTGATAATTTGGGAAAGTTTGATCGTAAAAGTGATGAAGGTATTTTTCTAGGATACTTTCTTAATAGCAAAGCATATCGTGTATTTAACAAAAGAAGATGTATTACTCAAGAATCTATTGATGTTGTTTTTGATGAAACTAACCCCTACTCCTAAGAAATATTACATGTTGTTGATGATGATGAGGTAGGGGTTCGTGTTGAAAAGAAACAGGTACATATTGAAGAAGAACCACAAGCAAATGATCAAAATCAAATGATGCTTCAAGACAAAGATGAACCTAAAAACCAAATTGATGAGATGCCTACAGAATAAATTGATGCCATGGAAGATGAAAATACACAACATCAAGACCCCAAAAATTATGCTGGCAGCTTAATCGATAGGAAGAGCACTAGTGGTACATATCACTTCTTGGACGACTGCCTTGTTTCGTGAGCATCCAAAAGCAAAATTTCGTTACTCTTTCGACTGTCGAAGCTGAATACATTGCGGTGGGATCGTGTTGTGCACAGGTATTATGGATGAAACACACTCTCGAGGATTATAAGGTATTCTTTGACCACATCCCCATAAAATGTGACAACACTAGCACCGTACACATGACTAAAAATTCTGACTAACACAGTCGCACAAAACACATTGATATTAGATATCATTTTATTAAAGATCACTTTCAAAAGGGAGATATTTTACTTGCATATATTTCTACTGATTCACAACTTGCAGATATTTTTACAAAACCTTTAGCCAAAAAACGTTTCTACTTCTTGAGAGGGGCATTAAATGTTATCGTTTTTTCATCCTAAAAGCTATTTTGTGTGAGTCGGTTGGCTGTACGGTCGACCGGCTCGTTCTCTGTGGCCTCTGTTGGTTTCTCGATCGACCTTGCAGTCGACCGGTTTACTCTCTAGATAGTTTTTGCAAAATATTGTTTTGCGGTCGACCGTGTGGTCGACCAGTATGCTCTCTAGATAGTTTTTGCCAAATCGTGTTTTGCGGTCGACCGTGTGGTCGACCGGTATGCTCTCTGGATAGTTGTGCATAAAAAGTGTTTTGCGGTTGACCGTAAGGTCGACCGGCTCTCTCTGGTCTTGATTTTCGAAATTTTATACAATCAATGATTTCTTCATTTCTTTGTTGCTTTCATGTGTATTGGGGAGAATCTCAAATCTAAGATATTATGTAGAGCTCTCACTGTACATCAAAGAGTCTCATTATCAACGGGATCATGTGAAACGACTCTCTTCCATGTTTTTCTAAGTTGGTATTCATTGTAATATCCTCGAATGTGTCTCTTCATTATTTTAATTGATGATTGGTTTTACGAACTTTCCAAGGATTATTTTACTTCTGTCTTCTATGTCTATTCCCTATTGGTGTGTTCCAAAAAGGGAAAGAATGTTTTTAGAATGTTTTCAAATGATTTTCAAATCATTTCGTGAATTAATACTCTCATTCCTCTCTTATAATTGTTCATTAAGTTCTGTATTACAGGTGATTTATATTAAGGGGGAGTATTCACTCTCTTAAAAGCTTTTTCTATATGAAAATCTGTTTTACAAGATGTACTAAATTCAGGGGAGTATTTACATACCATGTTTTAATTTTCAAACATTCGTGCATGTTTTGTTCACACCAAAAGGGAGAGATTGTTGACTCTTAGTTTGGTGTGCACAAAACGTGCTAACTTGTACTCATAAGTTTAAATTTAGTGTGTCAGATTTTTAGGATCAATTAACATCAAGAAGAGATCCAAGAGAGATTCACAAATATATAAATAAGGAAAGCAATAAAGGAAGATTGCATATACGAGCAAAAGATGAAGTTATTCAAAAGGAGTTTTTAATTAATTGGTCTCCAAGCAATCTGTCAAGACTGGATTTTTCGTAATATTTTCGTGAGATTGTTATTGTATATGATTGATTAAAAATGGATTAATTTAAGGTAAAAAAATAAAGTGGATTCGAATTATACAGCAAAGACCGGTCGACCGTACATAATGTCGGTCGACCACATCACAGTCGACCGCAACTTTAGTTGCTTAAGACAGCAGTCGACCTTTCATCTCTCTAGCTATGTTAGAGAGATGAACGGCCAACCGCACGTTTTTGACGGTCGACCGCAACTTGAGCTGTATATTGTTTTGGAATGTATCGTTTCTATATTTGATCGATGCACTTCCTCTTTTACTTAAGAGAATGAATCCACTGTGTCTTCTCAACCTATCACTTCTGAGAAGAATATTTTGAAATAATCCTTCGATAGTCAATCCGAGTGTGAGCGTGAATTTGATTGTATTATTCAGTCAAGATCTCAAAACGATCTTGAGTTTTCTTTGTATTTCTTTTCCACTTCGGTGAGATTGACTGGACTTGAATTAGAAGTCCTGTGGGTGTAATAGGTCTCTCGGCCTGAATCTGAGAATCACTGTACTAAGGATTTTGAGTATAGTGGAATGCTTGTGGCGGAGAATTGCTACAAGTAGGTGGTGTGGACGTAGACCTGGGGGTCGAACCACGTTATATCGCTGCGTCATCTGCGTTTGCTTTTCTTGTCTCTCTTGCATTTACTTTACTTTACTTTACTTAATTTGTTTAATTTTTAATTCCGCACGATCACCCTATTCACCTCCCCTAAGGGTGATTTACACATTAGTCTGTAACGTAAAAAATTATGCATAATTCATGATTGTTCTTGTTAAAACTTGTGCACAATTTATTACTTATTTTTCTTTATTTGATTTGATTTAATGTATGCACATTAGTCTGTAACGTAAAAATTTGTGCATAATTCCTGATTGTTCTTGTTGAACAGAGCTGGTAACAACGAGCCCTTCTTCTAGTGAAACTTTTTATTCATGTTTAACTTTTTTTATTTTATGAGACTTTTATTTTACCTTATGTGACCTAATGTTTAACGGAAAACTTGTGCGCAATTTATTACTTATTTTTCTTGGTGTGATTTAATGTGTGCACATCAATCTGTAACGTAAAAGTATGCTTTCAACCATCTTTTTTGGGTAATTTTATTACATTCAACGGTCAAGCCAATAAAAAGAAATAATCAATCCGTGCATAGTTCATGACTATTCTTGTTGAACAAAGATGGTAACAGCGAGCCCTTCCTCTAGCGAAACTTTTTTATTTTACCTGATATGACAAGCTTTTTTATTTTACCTGATCTGACCTAATGTTTAACGTAAAACCTATGCGTAAATTATTACTTATTTTTCTTGATATAATTTAATGTATCCACATCAGTCTGTAACGTAAATATTTGTGAAAAATTCATTACTGTTCTCCTTGAACAAAGCTGGTAACAACGAGCCCTTCTTCTAGCAAAACTTTTTTATTTTATTTGTTGTGATCTTAATGTATGTGACCTAATGTTTACAAAACTTTTTTATTTTACCTGATGTGACCTAATGTTTAACGTGAAACTTGTGCGTAATTTATTACTTATTTTTCTTGCTATGATTTAAAGTGTGAACACCACTCTATAACGTAAAAATTTTGCATAATTCATGACTGTTCTTGTTGAACAAAGTTGATAAGAACGAGCCCTGCTTCTAGCGAAACTTTTTTTATTTTACCTGATGTGACAAGCTTTTTTATTTTACCTGATTTGACCTAATGTTTAACGTAAAACTTATGCATAAATTATTACTTATTTTTCTCGATGTAATTTAATGTATCCACATCAGTCTGTAACGTAAAAATTTGTGCATAATTTATTACTGTTCTTGTTGAACAAAGTTGGTAACAACGAGTCCTTTATCTAGCGAAACTTTTTTATTTTACCTAATATGACAAACTTTTTCATTTTACCTGATGTGGACTAATGTTTAATGTAAAACTCTTGCATAAATCATTACTTCTAGAAATATTGTTTTAGCTTACCTCGTGTGACTTAATGTTTAACGTAAAACTTGTGCATACATGATTACTTCTTTTGAAGTTTTTTATTTTGTCAGTTGTGGCCTAATGTTTAACGTAAAACTTGTGCATATATAATTCTATTTTATTTTATATGATGTGACCTAATGTTTAACATAAAACTTGTGCATAAATCATTACTTCTTCTTCTAGCGAAACTTTTTTTATTTTACCTGGTGTAATTTGATGTTTATCATAAAACATGTGCATAATTTAGTACTTTTTTTCTTCTTGATGTGATTTAATGTGTCCACTTCAGTCTGTAACGTAAAAATCAGTGGCTTCAATTGCTGGGTCCAGTGACATTTGACTACTCTAAAATGACAGTTATATTTGTGTATGGTGGGAGGTAAATATTATTACGAGGCATGCTAGCAGCTATTTCTCAGTTACAGTTGCATCTATTGAGGAGGGGAATAAGTATTGCATCAATTTCTGAGTTGTTTCATTTGGAACTACAACAAGAAGACAAGGAGAATACAGAGATACCTAGTGATTTGGCAAAGGAATTACATTAGTGTGATAGTGTTTTCAGAGAACCTACTGGACTTCCTCCATCAAGACCTTATGCTCATCATGTGCACTTAGTTCCTGATGCAAGACCAACCAATGTAATGCCTTATAAGTATCCTCATTTTAGAAAATCAGAAATAGAAAAGCAAGTACTGCAAATGCTCAAGGATGGAATCACTAGACATAGCCATAGTCCTTTCTCTTCCTCAGTGTTATCAGTTAAAAAGAAAGATGGAAGTTGAAGATTTTGTGTTGCTTATAGGGCTTTAAATGCAATAACTATCAAAAACAAATTTCCAATTCTTATGCAGATGAGTTGTTTGATGAGCTACATGGTATAGTTTATTTCTCTTACCTAGACTTAACAGCTGGTTATCATCAAATAAGAGTAAATGCTAAAGATGTTATCAAAACTGGTTTTTTGATGACATCATGATATACAATTAGGATTGGAGTTCTCCCTTGTAGTGTGTATATGCAGTTAGGAGAATATTGGAACAAAACCAATTTTCTGTTAAAAGGTCTAAGTGTGCATTTGGCCAAACCACTATTGGATATTTGGGGCATTTTATCTCAGCTAAGGGTGTTAGTGTGGATCAAGAAAAGGTTCAGGTTGTTATGCAGTGACCTCAACCAAAGTCAATCAAACAATTAAGAGCATTCTTGGGCTTAACAGGATATTACAAAAAAATTGTGCAGGAATATGTCGCTATAGCATCTCTTCTTATTGATTTGCTTGAAAGAGATTCATTCCATTGGAATGAGGATGCTGAGTTTGCCTTTCAGCAGTTGAAGAAGGCTATGTCAACTACACCTGTATTGGGCATGCCTGATTTTACTCAGCCATTCATAATTGAGACTAATAATTTTTGGGCTGGGAATGTGGGTTGTTTTATCTCAGAATAAGCATCCGATGGCTTACTTTAGCAAGAAGATGTTTGCCAGAATGGAATGTTCTTCAACATATGTCAGAGAAATGTATGCAATAATTGAGGCTGTAAAGAAATTGAGACAATATGTTCTGGGCAAGGAGCTTGTGGTACAAATTGATCACAATAGTTTGCATCATATGATACATCAAGTGGTACAAACATCAAATCAATAAAAATGGGTGCAAAAGTTAGCTGGGTATAACTTCAAAGTGGAGTATGTTGGATGTATATGTATATTCTCAATATAATAGAATAATATTGTGTATATTGTTCTATGGGGCAACACGGGTTTACACGTGTTATGTATTAATTATTGGAACGGGTTGAGTGGGCTAAAAGCCCAGTACCCTAAACCCAGTCTAATCTCTTTATAAGCTGGTCTAGAGGTAGTGCCCTGTGATATTCCAATACTGATAAGCAGGGTATAATATCTTAAGCGGCTAGAGATTAACCCTAATCCTAATTTCCTCAAATCAGATTTAACAATCTTAAGATATTATATATCATCACCTCCGACCAAAAGGAGCCGACGTCTGCTACCTCCAACCATTGTAGCCGTCGCTGCTGCCTCCGACCACCGTGGGCGCCGTCGCAGATCCCGAACGCTGCAGCCGTCGCAATCCAGAGCGCCGTCATCGTTCGATCTAGTCGTCTTCCTCCCTGGATCGGTTGCCGCTATCGTGGAAGATCGAAGACAGCCGTGCTCTCGAAGTCGAGCGCAGATCCAGGTCATCTTCTTCCTTAGATCGATTATTGTTGCCACTGTGCTTGGGGTTTTGATCGGATCTGGTGGAGTGGGTCTCTTTCATTGATTGATCATTGCTGTTGCTGGTGCTGTTTGGGATTTTTTTTGATTGGATCAGATTGGGTTCTCCTCTTGATTCATTGCTGTGTACTCTTCAGATTTGGTCCACTCTAAACTCTTTATTTTCTCTTTACTAAATCAATAAGTAGTAACTATTTAGAAAGAACGCTCTATTGTTGGGAATCTATTGTTTATTCCCTTGTGATGGAAAAACATAATCGTCCGTACGAGGTTCCCAAATTAGAGGGATTCAGTAGTGCTGAGTTTAATAGTTGGAAAAGAAAAGCCCAATACGGAATGAAATTCATGAAAATTTTCTATACATGTCAAACAACATATGATGAATGTGTTGAAGATGTTGACGATGCAACATGGGTAACTGATGAAGACTTATGTAGAGAATTCTTATTGAATAGCATATCAGATCGCCTTGCAGATGTGTATATGAAATATGAAACTGATAAACAAATTTGGGATAATCTACTAGATGAATTTAAGAAAGAAGAGAAAGTTTCTAAAGCACATCTAGTTGATAAGTTCATGGGTTTCTGCTTTAAAGAAGAAAATGCAATCCTTCCTCAGGTAACAGATTTAGAGAATCTGGTAGGGAAACTAAAATCTGGAAACATTACTGTGTGTGATGAGTTCCTTACTGGAGCAATAATTTATAAGTTATCTATTTCGTGGCTATCTTTTAAGACTGAGATGTATAGGTTGCCTGAACAAATTAAACGTGTACATCTGAAACGTTGCATCAAAGTTGAAGATGAGACTAGAACTAGGATGAATTTGGAACTGGTTAATAAACAACTTTCAACTGCTAATGTGTTAACCAATACCAAACGCACTCCTAAGTTCAAGAAGAACAAGTTTAATTCTAAAGGTGAACCAAATAAGTTAGAAGTCACGAAGAAAATTGCTAAAAAGAAAGGAAAATGCTACAACTGCAGAAAGTGGGGACATCATGCCTCTGAGTGCAGGCTATCCAAAGTAGAACAACCCAACATGGAAAAGGTGAACTTGTTGGAGGGGAAAACTGAGCCCGCCAATTTTCTTTGTGTTGTTGGTGATGTAAAAACCAGTACCTCTGCTAGTTGGTTGTTGGACTCGGGAGCCACCTGTCATGCTTGCAACGATGAGAGCCTACTATCTGATCTGAAAGCTGTAGATGAGTCAGTTTCAATGGCGAATGGCGAATCAGTGAAGGTGCTTCGGACTGGGACAGCGAATCTTAGTCTCTCTTCAGGTAAAATTTTAATTTTGCGAAATGTTAAATATGTGCCCGCTTTAGCAAAGAACTTGATCTCTATTAGCTTACTAAATCATGCTGGTATGGTTGTTACTATGATTAGTGGTAAAGCTATCTTGTTTGTAAATTCTTTTTATTTTGGTTATGCTTATTTAGTTAATGGCATGTACAGAATCAGTTTAGCAGATGAAGTAATCAACAATATTAGTTCCAAATTGTGTAGTCCACATACATGACATAATAGGCTGGGACATGTGAACTATGTTAAGATTCTTAATGTTTCTAAAACTTTTAACTTGCCAATTGACAAATCCATAAAGGTGACAAATGTGAAGTGTGTGCTCAAACAAAGATAACTAGAAGACCTTTTCGTACCGTCTCTAGGAGTACACAATTATTTGAGTTGATACATTCTGACATATGTGATTTCAAGAGTTTTATGACACAAGGAGGTCGAAAGTACTTAATCACTTTTATAGATGATTACTCTAGATATTGTCACATTTATCTGTTAAAAACTAAGGACGAAGCACTAGAAAAATTCAAAGAATTTAAAGACCGTGTTGAGAATCAGTTAGATGCTAAAATTAAAAGATTTAGATCAGATAGAGGTGGCGAATATATTTCATTAGGATTCAGAGAATTTTGTAACTCACACGGAATCATAGCAGAAACTACAGCACCCTACTCACCACAGTCAAATGGTATTGCCGAAAGAAAGAATCGAACACTCACAGAGGTGTTGAATTCTATGTTATTGACTGCTGGATTACCTTCACATTTTTGGGGTGAGGCTGTATTGACTGTTAATAATATTTTGAACATGTTGCCACACTCTAAGTTACCTGCTACACCGTATGAACTGTGGCATAAGCACACACCTAATTTTAATAAATTGATAACTTGGGGTTGTATTTCTTTTGTTAGGATACCTGACCTTAGAAGGCCTAAAGTGGGACCTCGGACGAATACGCGTGTGTATTTGGGTAGTGCAGTTGATAGTGCTGCAGACAGATTCTTAGATCTATCTCTTAACAAAGTAATAAAATCAAGAGATGCAGAATTCTTTGAAGATATGTTCATCAAAGATAAAGGCATCTCATTATCTGAACCTGCAGACACAAGGAATGATCCACAACAGGAATCTAGATATATTTCAACTGACACTGAACCCTCACATAATGTTGAATTAAGAAGACTCTCTACAAGAGATAAAACACCTAGAACCTATGGTGATGACTTCGTGACTTATGCACTAGCAGCTGACCCTGTTAGTGTTAAGGAAGGCTTAAGGTCTAGGGATGGTTTGCTTTGGAAAGAATCAATTGATGATGAAATGGATTCTTTATTGCAGAACAACACTTGGGAATTGGTTAATTTGCCAGTAGGGACTAAACTATAGGAAACAAGTGGGTTTTGAAGAAGAAACTTAATCCTGATGGAACTGTAGCTAAGTATAAAGCACGCTTAGTAGCTAAAGGTTATTCTCAACAAAGTGGGGTGGATTATTTTGATGTTTATTCACCTGTTTGCGACATTGCTACAATAAGGATTCTTCTAGCCATAACATCTGTTGAAAAATTTGTTATTCATCAAATGGATGTTAATACTGCTTTCCTAAACAATGATCTCAATGAAGAAATCTATATGAATCAACCTGAAGGTTTTGTACTTAAAGGTTCAGAATATAAGGTTTGCAAATTAATAAAATCTTTGTATGGTTTAAAACAAGCACCAAAACTGTGGCATGAAAAATTTGATAAAACAATAAAGAGCTTAGGTTTTGAATCTAGTAATTCTGACAAATGCCTTTATTATTGTGATGAATCGAATAAAATTGCCATTATTTGCTTGTATGTTGATGATCTGCTAGTTATTGGAAGTGACCTCTCTACTGTTATAGAAGTCAAAACTATGCTATCCAAACAATTCAATATGAAAGACCTAGGTGTTGTGGACACCATATTGGGGATGAGAGTGGGCTTTAGAAGGCAAGGAATAATCCTTAGCCAATCCCACTATATTAAAATTGTGTTGAAAGACTGGGGATACAGTGATTGCAAAATGTTTAATACACCTTATGATAATACCAAAAAGTTGACACCTAACGATGGTACAACAGTGAGACAGTTAGATTACTCTAAACTTATTGGAATTCTCATGTATGCTATGACATGCACTAGACCTGACATAGCCTTTGCGATAGGCATGCTAAGCAGGTTCACTAGCAATCCTAGTCAATTACACTAGAATGCCCTTGAGAGGCTATTGGGATACCTAAACGGTACTCAAGAGTTTGCTTTGTGCTACTCTAGTTATCCTTCAGTACTAGAGGGATACTCTGATGCATCGTGGTGCTCAGGAAATGGTGACAGTAGGTCCACTAGTGGCTATGTGTTTATACTAGGAGGAACAGCTGTGTCATGGAAATCTAAAAAACAACCTGGTCTTGCCTTTTCATCCATGGAGTCAGAATTCTTTGCACTATCTTGTGCTGGTGAAGAAGCGGAATGGATAAAAGAGCTATTGTTAGATATTCCTTTGAGAAGGTTTAAAGTAACCACTCTCAGTCTTTATTGTGACAACCAAGCTGCAAATGTTGTAGCTAACAACACTCTCTACAATGGTAAGAGACGTGTTGTGAGTCTTAGACAGGCTAAGTTGAACTATCTCATTAAACAAGGGACTGTTGCCCTTATTGATGTACGATCAGAAAAGAATGTAGCTGATGCCTTTACAAAAGGACTAAGTAGAGATCTAATTATCAAAATTGTAGGGGAAATGGGGTTAAAAACTATTGAGGATAAGTTTTAATATAACTTTATTCCAAATTTGATGATGATATATATGTTTCAAAACTTACATAAAATTATCTTTTATTCCAAAAGAAAGCATGAAAATTTGTCGATGTGTTTCCGATATTTAGAACTGTTGTTATATCATTCCAACTTTGATGATATATCTCTTTTATGGGGTTTATATTTCATTCCAATCTTGATGATTCAGAACTTAACCATAATTGATCTAACAATTCTATCATTCCAACATGAAATACAGTATAGTTCATGTGTAGAAACTATAATAGTTCTTGTACTTTATTTTGATAAAGATACTTGATTGTGATGCTTATGATATACCTTTGCATATCTATGTTGAATTGTACTAAGTTCTTTAGCATGAACTAGATACTCTTATACATTTCATTTGAACTCTAAGAGAAGTGATTCATGAGATCTCTATTTGTTATGTTTAAAACAGATGGAAGCAAAGACAATGGAAATGTATCAGTCAACTTTGATTTTGAGAATGATGATTTGCTCGATATGGAGGAGTAGACACAAAAGAACTCGCAAGAATAGTTTTTCAATTGCTTGGAGAAACTTCTATTTTAAGTTTAAGACTCTTTATTTGATTGAGCTTAAAACTTTTCGTTTATTTTGAAGTTTATTATTTGGTTGACTTGAGATTATGATTTTTTGCTTTGTTGATTTAGTCTTTGTGAACTATTCATTTATGGTTTTAGAACTATTTGATTATTTTGGTTTAGTCATATTTGAACTATTCAAGTTATAATTGATTTAGTCTATGATCCATGTTCTTTATGATTCAATAATGTTTGAATTTTTGTGATCCGATATTATAACATTGCTTAGCCTAATATATTGAAAATATAGGAGGAGATTGTTGGATGTATATGTATATTCTCAATATAATAGAATAATATTGTGTATATTGTTCTATGGGGCAACACGGGTTTACACGTGTTATGTATTAATTATTGGAACGGGTTGAGTGGGCTAAAAGCCCAGTACCCTAAATCCAGTCTAATCTCTTTATAAGCTGGTCTAGCAGTAGTGCCCTGTGATATTCCAATACTGATAAGCAGGGTATAATATCTTAAGCGGCTAGAGATTAACCCTAACCCTAATTTCCCCAAATCAGATTTAACAGAGTACAGGCCATGAAGGGATAACAATGCAGCTGATGGGCTATCCATGCAATTCTGGTATGAAATGTAGGCTATAACCTTGCCCAAAACTTTTGATATTAGATCAGTTGAGGGTGGAATATATGAAGGAGAGTAAGTGGATTGATTTGTTACAAGCAATCAGGGAAGGAAAGGTGAATACAAAGATGGGATTTTCCTGTATAAACTCAAAATTATGTTACCACTTTCATTAAAGAAACAAATGTTACATGAATATCATTCTAGCCCTATGGGTGGTCATTCTGGTATCAAAAGGACATTACTTAGAATCAAAGAGCAATTCTATTAGGAAAACATTTTTGTCCAAGAGTGTATGACCTGTCAACAAGTTAAGTTTGATAATAAAGCCCCTGCAGGTCTTCTTTAGCCATTACCCATTCCTAATCAAATTTGGGAAGATATTGCTATGGATTTTATTGTTGGATTACCTCTATCTCAAGGTAAGGCAGCCACATTTGTGGTGGTTGGTAGATTGAGTAAATATGGTCATTTTATTGCTCTACCTGCTACTTTCTCTGCAGAAAAGATAGCTGAAATATTTGCTGATAACATACTGAAGTTACATGGATTACCGAAGCCAACAGTAAGCGACATGAATCCATTATTCATCAGTAATTTCTAGAGAGAGTTATTTGTGCATCAAGGGACCACCTTAAAGACGTCGAGTAACTATCACAAACAGATGGGCAAACTGAAGTTCTTAAAAGGTGTGTGGAGCAATTTTTGCGTTGTTTTGTGAGTGAAGAACCCAAGCTGTGGTGCAAGTATTAGTCTTTAGCTGAGTATTGGTACAATTCTGCTTATCAATAAGCTATTGGCATGACTCCATTTGAGGTAGTTTATGGTCAGAAAGCTCCTACTTTGACTGCGTACTTGGATGGTTTATCAACAATTTTTGAGGTGGATACTGCACTTGTGAAGAAGCAGCAACTACTTGAGCTACTCAAATCAAATTTTGATAGAGCCCAGACAAGAATGAAAGCTATGGCTAATAGGCATAGAACCGATCAAGAGTTTACAGAAGGTGATTGGATGTTTGTCAAATTGCAACCATATCGACAACATTCAGTAGCACAACGCAGTTCTCATAAGTTGTCTAAGAAATTTTATGTCCATATCAAGTGATCAAAAGAATTGGTGTTGTGACTTACAAATTAGAGTTACATGCAGAATGAAGGATACATTGAGTGTTCCATGTGTCCCTGTTGCATCGCTGCAACGGGGATCCGACGACAGTGGAGGGTAGCCCATTGCCAGTTGATTTGGCTTCACCAGTACCTGCAGTAGTGCCACATGCTGTGTTGCAAACTAGGAAAGTTAAGCACGGTGGAGCCTTTGTCGACCTTGAGGACATGGTATGTTCTGAAGTGGTTGGCAATGATACAGTTACAGGGATATTTGGTTCGAGTCTGGTTAGAAACAGATCGGAGCGGGTTTGAAAGAGGCCCGCTAAGCTTCAGGACTAGCACTGCTATCAGGTCAGGTCGGGTAGTGAGATACCCGGACCTTGCCCTATGGCAACAGGCCAGGTTCGGATCTGTGTCTATTTAATTTTTCTGGGTCTTGTTCGGGTCCAATCGGTTCCTAGGTACCCATTGGGTCAAATAATATAGGATAATATATTTTTTTTTCAATGTTTACAAAAGTTTATAATATCCAAATTCCTAACATATTTTTTTCTTTAGAGTACCACATGAATTAGCTACATACTAAAAGTGAAAGTAAAATTAATTATTATGTAAATGATTACAATTAAGTTTATTTTATAAAATAAAGACCATGAGATGTAAATTTGGAGTAAAAGAAAAGACTGCACACTTTTTAATAAGTTATATGAACATATTAAGTTTTATTTCCTACCAGAAAAGTAATTTTTTAAACACATACAACTATTTTGTTTTAATATATTAAAATATAAGTTCTTGGTCTACCAACAGGTCCATGGGTAGGGTCTCGGGTCCAAAATCATCGGACTCTAATATTACCTGTCTAGAATAAGGTCAGTTCTTGTCCAATATCGGGTCCGTATTGGGTCTGGGTCTCGGATAAATGTAAGTGTTATTCAGGACTAAAGGAAAACATTGGTATTGCACGTACAAGGCAATCAAGAAAGGTATCTGAGTTAGTTAGGCCGTTATGACTCAGAACAGGTGGCGACAATTGATTGAGTCCTGATGTATGGTATAAGAATGGGACAGTGATGTAATAAAGAAGATCAGATAATAACAGAATCCCAATTACCCTTTTCTCATCTTCTCCAACCTCTCAATTCTTATATTCTTCTCTGTCTTGAATGGCTGTTTTGCCATTGTTTCAGCTATTCATTTTCTGTAATCTAGCTAGTTGTTGTCGTTAAGCTAGTTGTTGGATTCAGAAGCTCTAGTTTCAAGGTATTTCAGGGTTCTTGGTTAGTTTGTAAGGTTGGAATTTGCTACAACCGTAACAGTATAGATCCTGAAATAGCAGAAGCTAATGCCGTAAGAAATCAGTCCATAGAAAAGGGCAACATGGTAGAGCACGAACAAAATGGCAAAAAGAGGAAGTTCTTGCTACAGGCCTCGAACAAAAAACCTGCCGCAAAGAGGTTTGTTAGAAAATACCACAAGTGTGGTAAGCTGGGGCATAAAATCTCTGACTGCCGTAGTAAGGATAACAACCGCTGGAACTGGACAGAAAAAAGGGAATGACAAATCCCATGCGCACATTGCTGAGAACCTTTCCACTGGTCTCTCTGACTTGGACCTCTGTGCTGTTGTATCAGAGGTCAATCTGGCGGGGAGCAATCCGCGTGAGTTGTGGTATGATACAGGAGCCACCAAGCACATTTGCTCGGATAAGGAGATGTTCACTTCATACCTGAAGTGCAACAAGAATGAATAGTTATTCATGGAGAATTTTTCCACCTCCAAGATTGCAGGAACAAGGAAGAGAGTGCTGAAGATGACTCCAGGCAAGGAACTAACACTAACCAATGTGTTGCACGTTCCAGATATTAGAAAGAACCTGGTCTCGAGATCTTTGCTAAGCAAGAATGAATTTAGGGTCATTCTTGCATCTGATAATTTTGTACTTTCAAAGAATGGGGTGTACTTGGGAAAATGGTATGTTAAGGATGGACTGTTCCAATTTAATGTAATGACAGTCATCCCAAAATCTGTTGTTCCTGTTGTTCCCATAATTAATAAAAATAATCCTGTTGCTTATGTTGTTGAGTCTTCTTCTGTTTGGCATGAAAGACTAGGTCATGTTAATTTCAATTCTCTGTGTAGATTAATTAACTTGAATTTACTACCAAAATTTAAGGTAGACAACTGTGCAAAATGTGAAGTTTTCACAAAGGCCAAACTCACTAAAACTCCATCCCGTTCTGTAGAAAGAAACACTGAAACTTTAGGTCTAATTCACACGGATCTGTATGATTTAAAATACATGCAGACCAGAAGTGACAAAAATTATTTTGTGACATTCATAGACGATTGTACAAAATTTTGTTATGTATACTTGTTACATAGAAAAAATGAGGTCTTGGATAAATTCAAGGAATATAAGCTTGAGGTTGAGAATCAACTTGGCAAAATGATTAAAATCGTTATGAGTGATAGAGAAGGGGAATATGATGCACCATTTAATATGTTCTGCTCTGAACATGGAATAGTTTATCAGACAACTGCTCCTTACTCACCTGAATCAAACAGTACTGCCGAGCGCAAGAACCGAACTTTAAAGGAGATGATGACTGCCTTGTTGTTGAATTCTGGGTTACCCCAAAACATGTGGGGGGAAACATTGCTGACTGCCAACTATATTCTCAATAAAATACCTTACAAGAAAACTGGCAAGATACCATACGAACTGTGAAAAGGTAATGTAGCTTCGTATAAATACCTCAAAGTGTAGAAGTGTCTAGCAAAAATGGCAGTACCTAATCCAAAACAGATCACAATAGGACCTAAGAACATTGATTGCATATTCATAGGCTATGCACACAACAGTAGTGCATATCGATTCTTGGTATAGAAATCGGATATACCGGACATCTATGTGAATACAATAATGGAATCAAGGAATGCTTCCTTCTTTAAACACGTATTTCCGTGCAAGGATGCTACGTATCCCAAATGTACATGTGAACAAGGGAATGCAACACTTCGGTTGATAAACCAGGACATGATAATGATGAGCCCAGACGAAGTAAACGGGATAGAATATCAAAGTCATCTGGCCCTGACTTTGTAACGGCCTTTCTGTTAGAGAATGGACCCAGAACATTTAAGGAAGCCATGTCTATGCCTGATGCTCCTATGTGGAAGGAAGCAATAAAAAGTGAAATAGACTCCATTAGGCAAAATCATACATGGGAGTTGGTCGATTTGCCTTCTGGGTGTAAAGCTTTAGGAAACAAATGGATTTTCAAGCAAAAATTGAAACCAGATGGTTCAATAGAGAAACATAAGGCGAGACTTGTGGTACAAGGATTTAGACAAAAGGGAGGCCTAAACTTCTTTGATACTTATTCTCCGGTCACAAGAATAACTTCCATAAGAATGCTGATAGCTATTGCAGCTTTACGTAATCTCGAAATACATCAAATGCATGTCAAAATCGCATTTCTAAATGGGGATTTAGAAGAAGATTTATATATGAAACAACCTGAGGGTTATGTAGTTCCTGGACAGGAAAATAAGGTGTGCATGCTTGTAAAATCCTTTTATGGACTAAAATAAGCTTCAAAGCAGCGGCATGCAAAATTTGACAATATAATGATGTTAAATGGTTTCAAAAAAAATGAATGTTATAAGTATATCTACATCAAAGATACTTCAAATGGATACATTCTGGTATGTCTGTTTGTAGATGACATGCTAATTATTGGTAGCAATAATGACATTATCAAATAAACTAAGAACATGCTTAGTGGCAGATTTGATATGAAAGATTTGGGAGTTGCAGACGTCATACTAGGAATCAAAGTTTCCAGGACGTCTGAGGGAATTACTTTGTCTCAAGCTCATTACGCTGAAAAAGTACTTGAAAAATTCAAGAATTATTCCAATGGGACTGCCAAAAGTCATGTGGATCTCAGTCTTCACTTGTTCAAAAATACGGGTGACAGCATATCACAATTGGAATATGCAGGTGTAATCGATAGTCTGATGTACTTAACAAATTGTACAAGACCGAACCTGGCACATTCAGTAAATGTACTGAACCGCTGCACAAGTAATTCAGGATAAAGTCACTGGAAAGAAATAACTAGAGTATTGAACTAGAACTACTTGCGATATACTCAGAGTTATGGGCTGCATTACACCAGATATCCAGCAGTACTAGAAGGCTACAGTGATGCCAACTGGATATCGGACTCCAAGAACTCAGCATCAACAAGTGGGTATTTCTTCACTCTTGGTGGTGCAGCTGTGCCATGGAAATCCTCTAAACAAATGTTAATTGCCAGATCCACCATGAAATCAGAGTTTATTGCTTTAGACAAAGCGACAGAGAAAGCAGAGTGGCTTCGAAACTTTTTAGAGGATATTCCCATGTGGAAAAAACTGGTGCCTGCTATACGTGTACACTATGACAACCAATTGGCTATAGCAAGGGCACTGAGTTGTATGTATAATTGTAAGTCTCGTCAGATCATAAGGCGACACAAAACCATTAGACAACTGCTCTCAAATGGAATAATCTCTATAGAGTATATAAAATCGGCCGACAACCTAGCGAATCCATTTACTAAAGGTTTGTCTCGAGAGCAAATTGTGAGATCATCAAAAGGAATGGGTTTAAAGTCTATGACGAAAGAGGATACTTGATGGAAACCCTACCTAGGAATTGGAGATCCCAAGATCTAGGTTCAAGGGAACAACTAAATCTTGTTGAATCGACGTAAGCACTGAAAGATTAAAATCTCATACCCACTCTTAGGATGATAAAACAGTGCTGTCTGCAAAGGGTTAGGATAAGCTTAGTTTTTAATGATTCCCATAGCTTTAAAATAAAAGTGGGGTATGGCAGGATACTCTTTATGGGCAATCATCTTGTGAGTGTGAAATAAGGCCGTTTCTAGGAGAATAAAGAGAGGCTACTTTCTCCAATTTCACTCACGATTAACCAGGGTTGTTCAAGGCCAAAATGAACACAACAAGAGAACTTAGTTCTGTGAGAAGATGAAACTGTGTGATAGTTATTGTCTAGGTTCACATCAAAGCCCGGGTAGTTCAAGACTTCATGTTCACTACCTAGTCAAGTGAATTTGATGGCTACTCACTAAGGGTGGTTCAAAGTTGAAAAATTACTATCATTCCTGATGCAGTGATTTTTCAATTGTACTCTCAGAGCCTTTTCTGTCATGTCTTTTTCTGTCGTGTCTGGATTACATAGTCTGGTCATTTCTTTTCATGTGGGGGATTGTTGAAAATATTTTTGGAATATTTTTTGGGTCGGATTCCGGTGGGCTCCGGCCACCGGCAGAGCCGGAAAGTGATTGGATTACGTTCCTCTCGTCGAGTACTATTCCGTAGTGTACTCATTTGCCAAAAATGGTTTCCATATGGATGGGAAATGTAGGTCCAAAGTTGGGTACTCGGAATGTACTAACTTGGGGATTTGGAATGGATAGTCTCATATCGGGAGATGGGAAAAATTTCTCTAGTATATAAGCTAAATAAATGGATTAAAGGGCGTAGCCTTGGGATTACCACTAACGTGTAGTGGAGAGAGGACCTAGCCAAAATTACAAACACACACACGCGTGCCCGGTCCGGCCTGGCCTATATTTTTTTTTTGCCCCACTCCAAAATTTTTCCAAACTCACTGTTGAGTCTTTTCAAATTCTGTAACTGATACCATTACTCTGTAACAGCAGAGTAATGGTTCATCAGTTACGTTTTTTTGAAATCCTGTAACTGGCACCATTACTCTGCTGTTACAGAGTAATGGACCGTTCAGTTACTCCTCTTATCCTATAAAACCAATAATTTGTAAAGGCGAAAACAGTAGTTTGAACATGCCTTATTGCAAGAGAAATGGATTATATTGTTGTTTTAACGAGTCCTGATTAAGTAATTAACGTCCAACGCTATGTACTTAATTAGCCTTACCCTCATCTACTCATTGGCATTCCCTCGAACAGTTTTACATAAACCCAAAATATATATAATAAAACACAAAGAAAGCTATCAAGTGGCTCACCTTCAATCCTCCCAAAATCAAAGGCAACCTCACAAAATATTTTTTTTTTCTCCAAAATTTCAAACCCAAAACCAAATCCCTCCCCCCCCCCCCCCCCCCCCCCCCCCCCCCAAAAAAAAAAAAAAAACCTAAAAAACTTATTACTTGATTACTATCTTTCTTTTCTCTCTTAACTTTTTCATATTTCTCTCTTTCTCTCTCTCAATTCTTTCTTTATTAACTTAGAAATTTAGATTTTAAGATTTCAGGTTTGTGAAATTTTCAGAATTTTTATGGTTTTTGTATTGCACGTGTTATATTGAAAATAACAAATATCTCTTTAACAGTTAAATTTCATCATTTTTCACCCTTAAAGTTCTAAGAAGTTGGATTTTACATTCCATTTATAATTATTTTTCAACATATACTAATAAAAACGTGGACTTTTATTTACAACTAATTATTGTCATACTATTCAAACTTGAGCTACATAATTGTTGTTTTACTGTTTACAGGGCTTTTCGTGTGTTGTATAGTTTCGAAAACGTGTCGTAGGCACGTGCCCACGGGCAAATCTAGTAGTTGATAAATCCCAAAAGACTTTTGCCTTGCACCCATCAAAGTCCAATGTTGAGCAACCCGAGATCTTATTAGTCTCACTACGGATCCCAAGTTTGTTGCCCTCATTCAACCCGAAGCAAAAAATCTATAGAAGAAATAATAATGGTGATTAAAAAAATGCAAGCCAGTAGATAAAAGCTGCTCCTGAGCACAGTATCTCTTGCCATACAAAGAAAGGTATTCATCCATAAGTTTTTGTAACACTAAAATTAGTGAATAGGTGAAATAGAGAAAATTGAACATGACAACAACCATAATTATTTTTATTTTTGCCAACACATACATCATCACTGCAGAATAAATGCCACGACATTCAGTAAATATGACAGTGTTCCGATTGAACATACAGGATTAATTCAAAACATGTTTTAACAAGAAAAAAAAATATAGAGGATCTTTGATCTACCCTAGGATTTGTTTTCAATTTTAGATCCAACGACGGACGGTTTTTTAAATTAAAAACAAAGTTTAAAGATAAAATTCTTACTATGGAGATAATAAATAGATAATAGATATTTCCTCTGAACTGAAACGGACTAAAGTGGGTTGGACACATACTATGTCACACTTAGAAAATAGGAGCAGATATATGAAAGTTACAGGATCCAAAAGAATATAGTTAGAGTCAATCAAACTCGGATTGAAGTTACTAATTGTAAGGCTTTGTAAATATTAATTTGACCCCAAAAAAAGTGACCCTCAATACAGTCAAGTGAGTGAATGAGAATGATTCATGTAGCCGACCAAAATTTTGGAATAAGGGCTTGTTATTGAGTACCGCCGGTGAGACTAGACCAAGCAAGACAGACTCACTAATAGAGAGAAGAGAATCACGAAGATCGTACAAGGGAATGTGGTGCAAATGATAATGGAAGGTACATCAAAGTGCTAACAGATAGCATAAATCGTTTATATTAGTAATTAGAGAGTGGGGAATGAATATCTACTGGAAGAAGCTTCAAAATATATGCTTTTGCACCAAACTGTAACAGTTCTTGCTGTTGCAGAAACTGACAACAAGAATCAGCTGCACCGCATGATTTAAGGATAAACACAAACAAATCACAGAACCAAGAATCAGCTGCACCGAACGATTTATGGATAAACACTAACAAATCAAAGAAAACACAAGATGATGCCACTGGATACTTGTATTACAAATAGTCGAACAATTTTAAGACATTCCTTACACAAAACCTCTAAAACCTCAAAGTACTCCCTCCCCTAACATAACCATAACACGCAATCCCCGTATATCATGTGTCGAGTTACACTAAAACAGAACACCTCGCAAAATACTGATTCTCTGCAACTTGCTCTTTTTGCTTTGCAAGTAGTACTTGTTTAAAATCAATCACTCGTTCATGCATCAGATTCTTAGGGAGAAATTCCACAATATATGCAATTGCAAAAAGGAAAAGAAAAGCAAACAGAATCGACAACTTTCTTTCATAACTATAAAACTTCTCATCTTTAAATCAGGTTCTCTTCCTTTCAGGTCGTAAAAGCAAAGGAATCTCTTTTTCACTCTACAAACAAAAGTGAAACAAACCAGCAGAACAAAGCACCAAGAACAATATATACAAATAAAAGAAACCTTTCCCTTTCTTTTCTTGACGAATTTCCTTTCTAACTAGTATCAGTTATCTAAATTACTGATTTTCCATGCCTGATTGTAAGTCGACTTCCTCTTCACCTTGGCCCTGAAAGTTCCAGTTCTTCGAGATCATCCATTGAGTGATACTCATTAGCATTACCATCATGGTTGTCGTAATAGTCATCATCGAATGCTATGAATGTACTGCCTGATAGACTGATATTAGGAGATTCGACTTTACCCTCGGAAGTTAGATTAGCTTGGGCCTTGTTTGATGCCTCCCACTTATCGGCCAGTCCATCACCTTCGAGCATCCTGATCACTTCGGACATTTTTGGTCGTTGGGAGGGAAGGTATTGAGTGCAAAGCAGGGCAATTTGGATCATCTCGCTCACCTCTACACGATCATAGTTGCTCCCTAAGTCACGATCAACTATTAGGTCCAGCTTCTTCTCTTGGTGCACCTTCTTCACCTGAAACATTTATATTTGCATGTGCAATGCACATAAAATTAAATAAGAGAAACAAATTAACTTTCAGACAATGTTTACTTTTTGAAAAGATTATTTTTTAAGCCCTTTTAAGAAAGTATATAATACTGCAGGAACATTTTATTAAGGTATGATATGATATGGTAATAGAAATAAAGAAAATGTAAATATACATACCCAGTCTAAAATTGTGCCTCCCTTAGCAAGTGCCATAATTCCTTTGCCAAACTGCAATGCTCTCTGCCCTGTAATGAGCTCAAGCATCAGAATTCCGAAACCAAAAACATCGGTTTTGTCAGATGACTGTCCTGTTGAAAGATACTCCGGCGCAATGTGGCCCACAGTCCCACGAACTGCTGTGGTCACGTGAGAGTCATCATGATTTAGTAGCTTTGCCAGGCCAAAATCACCCACTACAGCTTCATAGGAGTTGTCCAGAAGGACATTGGCAGCCTTGACATCGCGGTGGATTATTTTAGGGTCACATTGTTCGTGCAGGTAAACCAGACCACGAGCTGCTCCAATTGCTATGCGCTTTCTTGTGCTCCAGTCAAGTGGTGGACGTTTACCTGAATTTAAATAACGAAATGTTAATAGGAATCATAATGAGTACAGTTTGGATACATACAGCTTCCTCTCTGCTTAAAAAGTCATCAGTGAAGATTCATAGTTCATAGTGTAAGACACAAGTCCACTCTGAGATTATAGTAATTTGCGCAATGAGGTAGCAAACAATATTTTGATCTGTCACTAATAAGAAAGAACCATGTCTGCAAAACATAATCACCAACTGCAATTACAACATTTCGAGGAGAAGATACTCGCAAATGAGCAGAAAAAATGACGCAAACAGCTAATGCATTGGTGAATCGTAAGTTCCTAACTGTAACATAAGAGCAAGTTCACAACAGAAGTTCATGTCAACTGCAAATAATATCCTAGTATGAAGTATCCAACATATTTTCCTTTAAAAGGAAGTATCCAACATATTTTGCCCTAATTTGGTGTTTCTATGCAACTACCTAATCTTAAATTAATAAAAATGAGTCTGTTTGCACAGCCCCGTTGCAAACTGAGCTTCTGGCCATTGAATTAGATTGATCAAGATCCAACGGCCATGATTACCCCCGCCCATCATCCCGCATCTCTCACTTAAGTTTGGAGGAGTAATTTGGAGATTTCACCCTAAATAACTCTTCAACTTATTCACTCTCACACACTCCTCTCGCGCAGTTGACGAAGTCGGTTTTTTTTTTGACAAATTTTTAACTTAGGCCTAAGGTAATTTTTTAAAAACAACCGTAGTCGTTGTTTCAAACGACATTAGTATAACCTAGGTCCTTGTTTGAAACAACAGCCCAGGGAGACAAGTTTTTAAAAAACTTGTATAACCTAAGCCGTTGTTTCAAACAACAACCTAGGTTATACTAAAGTCGTTGTTTGTAACAACGGCTATGGTTGTTTAAAAAATTACCTAAGTTAAAATTTTGTCAAAAAAAAAAAGACTTTGTCAACTACGCGGGAGAGAGTGTGTGAAAGAGTGAATAAGTTGAACAGTAATTTGAGGTGAAATACCCAAATTACCCCTTCACAACTTAAGTAAGAGATGAGAGTTTGGGCGGGATCAATCAGGACCGTTGGATGTTAATCGATCTGATCCAACGGCCCATGGGCCTGTTTGCAACGGGTGTGTGCAAACAAACCCGTTTGCAATGGAGCATTGCTATATCTCTACTACTATAATGGGAGAAGGCCTTAGTGTAATTTGTCCATCTACCAACCTGTGCAACGCACATGCATAGCTATTGTAAATGAGATTTTAGATCAAATCCAAACTACGTCTAAATTTTTACTTTTAAAAAAACTATATTTATTAAGACGTGCATCGCACATGTAAACTACTAGTATATATATATAGAAGATGTTCGATTGCAAACGTTCACCGTTTGCAAACGGCCATCCTGACCATCGTATCGACGATTCGAACCGTTCATATTGATCTACAAGTTTAAATTAGTCTAAATATGTAAAATCAAGTTATTTAAGATTTATTTGTCCATGCATCGAAGTGTTACAAAATTGTATGGTTGAATATCATTATTTTTTTATGACATGATGGATGGACAAATGAATTTTAAATGACCTGATTTTACATATTTATATTAATATATGTGTAGATCAATGTGAATGATTAGGATCGTTGATACGATGATGATGATGATGACCGTTTCCAAACAGTGGGCGTTTGTAATGGAAGGGCGCAATATATATATATATACTAGATTTGCCTATGGGCACGTGGCTACGGCACGTCTTCGGAACGATACAACATATGAACAGCCTTGTAAATAGTAAAACAACAATTATGTAGCTCAAGTTTGAATAGTATGACAATAATTAGTTGTAAATAAAAGTCCATGTTTCCATTAGTATATGTTGAAAAATAATTATAAATGAGGGTATAAAATCCAACTTCTTAGAACTTTGTGGGTGGAAAATGATGAAATTTAACTATTAAAGATATATTTGTTATTTTCAATGTAACATGAACAATAAAAAAATATTAAAAATCTGAAAATTTACAAATTTGAAATCTGAAAATCTAAATTTCAGAGTAAATAGAGAGGAAATGAGAGAGAGAGTGAGAGAAAATTAAATAAATAAATGAGGTTTTTTTGTAGAGGGGGATTTGAATTTGAGTTTGGAGTTTGAAATTTTGGAGGAAAAATGTATTTTGTGAGGTTAGATCTGAGCCTTTGATTTTGGGAGGATTGAAGGAGAGCCACTTGATAGCTTTCTTTGTATTTTATTATATATATATATATATATAGGGCCTTCTTCGGTTGCAAACGCTACTGTAGCGTTTGCAAACGTGCAAACGCCTTAACCCGTCATTGGGGATGATGGGTTAAGGCAAAACACATAACCATAACCCGTCATTCCCAATGATGGATTAAGGCGTTTGTACGCGTTTGCACAATATTTGCGTTTGCAACGGAAGATGACCCTATATATATATATATATATAAGGAGATGATCCAGTACACTACTCATTTTGCTAAGATAATTTAGATCGATCTGAACCGTTTAAGAATGTGAGATTGATTTATTTGAAACTTTTTAACCATGCATTATGTCATTACAGAATAAATTATATTTTATAACATTTCAGCCATATAATTTTTTAATGCATTGACAAACAAGTTTCAAATGACTTGATATTGCATCTATATACTAGTTTAGTTGTGTGGATCATGCTGAGCATTTCGGATCGCCCATGATATGTCCCTCTATTTGACTAAATTAATCCGCAAGACCAACATACCTCTCAGCCGCGAAGCCACGCTACCGTTACACATAAACGGGTAAACCAAAACCCGTTCTGTTGCCGTCGAACAGTACCCAATCAGCCGTAACAAATTACGATGAACCGCCAGACTAATTATCTCCACCTCCGTCATAAACTGTGCCTCCCCAGCGGACCCCACATCTTTAAGTCGCTTAACCGCTACCAGCGTGCCGTCCGATAACTTCCCTTTGTAAACGTTACCGAAACCGCCTTTTCCCAAGATGAGTTTTCCGTTAAAGTTGTCCGTCGCCGTTAGGAGTTCCTTGAGGCTGAAATGACGGAGGTTTCCGAGACTAACGTCGGGTGCCGTTTCCTCGTCGTTATCTGCAAATAAAGAGAAAAAGAGGGGTGGGTAGATAGTTAAGCAGGGGTGCAGTGAAAGTGAGTCACATCACATGGGGTACTTTGCAGAAAAGTACAGCTTTTGTTTCTCAATTGGGAAGATTTAGTTTAGGTCCCACAGTTGACCATGACTTTCTATTTGATGGTTTGACTCTTACTGTATACTTTAAAGAGGAAAATCAAGAAACCCATTTCTCATTTAAATCAAGAAACTGTTTAATATTTTTTTAAAAATTTATTAAATCTCCTATTCCGTTAAAACCCAATTGTAAAATTTTAATTTTGCTCCTTTTCTTTAATATTTAATCTTTAAAAATTTATTGAATTTCTCATCATTCTCAACTTTGCCATAACTCACAATCCATATTTTAAAAACATTCTCAGCTTTACGAATGATGAGTTTGTAAGTTTGAAAAGAAAGTGAGAATGAACAAAAAATATAAGAGGTTTTAAAGATTAAAGAAATGAACAAAATTGATATTTTAGAATTCTTTTTTAACAAAATATTAAAAAACTTAACGGAATTGAGGGTTTTAATGAGTGAAAAAAATTTAGCTAAGATGTTTCTTGATTTAATTGGAAAATGCTAGGGAATTTTTTGATTTTTTTCCTAATTTAAATGGTAGTAGCCTTTGATTTCAGAAATATCTTTCTTAAGATGAAAACTCTCTCACTTGAGAATGACATGTTTCAATGAATATAATAGCACTATATGTAAATCATGAACTATATACATTAATAGAAAATAGGTTAAATAGAAAGAAAAAAAAAAAAAAAAAAAAAAAAAACCACACCCAAGAATTTTGTAATTTAAAAAAATCACCCCCAACTTTTAAAAAAAAAAGGAACCCTCACCCAATATATTTCAAAGCATGGATGAGTGAGAGTTTTTTAAAAAAATTGTGTTAAAATATAATTGGGTGAGGGTTTTTTTTATAAAAAAAATTGAGTGTTGTTTTTTTTTAAAATGCATAATACTTAGGTGAGTTTTTTATATATTTAGCCTAGAAAATATTGAAGTTAGTTATAAGAGCATCCACAGTGGGTTGCTAAATACTCAAAAATTAGAAATCTATTTAGAAAACTGACGTGCAGTGGTTTGCTAAAAACTCAAAAGTTAGAATAGCAATGTACAGTACTTTGCTAAAGTTAGGAAGCCGGATAGTCGATTGCTAAATATAGAAGACGGATGAACATAATCCGTTTGAGTATTGAGACGGAGGAAGATCTTCCGTCTCAATTCGATAATTAAAAAAAATTTGTTTTAAACGGATGAAGTTGTTCCGTCCATTCTTAATTTGTTATTTAATATATAAAATTAATTAACTAAATAGATATAGCTAATTTAAAAAAAAAAAAAAAATCCCAAAAGTGAGAAACGGATGTTGTTCATCCGTCCTCACTTTTGATAAGATAGATTTTACCATTTTGCCCTTGCCGATTTATTTATAGGAAGAAGTGATAGTGGTTTTTTCGTAAATTCACATTTTTTTACTTTATTTAAATAAAAAAAAAATTCAAAAGCATTGAACGGATGAAGGACATCCTTCTAATCCATTATTTATTTATTTTTTTTAAAGTTTTTAAAGTGAACGGATGAAGGTCATCCTTCCAACCATTATTATTATTTTTTTTAAAGTTTTTAAACGAATGAAGAAGACGGATGAAGAAGTGCCGTCCATTACAAAAGACGGATAAAGAAGTGCCGTCTGCTCCATTTTTTAATAAAAAAAAAATTAAAAATTATTAGACGGATGAACAACATCCGTTTCATACTATGCTTTTTTAAAATTTAGCAATAACGACTGCAGCGACATTCGTTAAAAGCTAAATTTTCATTTCTAAAGTTAGAATAGGTTTAGCAAACCACTGTGGATGCTCTAAGTGGAGGATATTGCTATTAAAAAGCTATTTTTTTACATGGAATTATGGATTCTTAAAACATTTTGAAAGTAAGAGGATTAAATTATAAAAACGAAAGTCAAGGGTCTGTCTACAATTTACAGTCAAATGGTAGACTAAGACTAATCAATCATGGAAATTCTAAAGACAGTGTTTAGCAAAAGGGAAAAACTAAAAAAAACACTCCACCTTTTCTTTCAAAAAAAAAACAAAATAAAATAATAATAAAAACTAAAAAAATTGTCCATTAAAGAACAAATATTGTTAACAATAAAGAAGTTGGGTGAATATAAATAATTTTGCTATTAACAATATTCATCTTCTCAATAGATTAAAACTTTGTTCTGAAATCAATATACAAATCTTAATAGCAAAATTTTAAGTCTTTATGAATTCTTTACTCCTCGTTCAATTTGTGAAGGGCCATCTCGTATGTATGTCGACCAATACTATAAAAAAATTCATTTCGTAATCTAATCAAGTTGAATGTGTTTAGCTACAAAATGCAAGAAAATCATAATCAGGAATTCAAGCATTTTGTGGAGTTGTAAATGAGAATTGATCTTGTTACCAGACCAAATTTCAAAGTTACACGTATTGCATTATAACACTAGACACTAAGTTGCAATAGAGAATTACTAATCATGTGTAAGGCATGAATAAATCAGTACTTATTAATTAATCAACAACTCTGGAAAACTTAAATTTAGGAACTGAGAGTTATGAATTAATTAATTAATAAACGACTAACCGATAAACCGGAGTAAGGACTGATGCTGCTGCTTCTTTCTCAGCCACAACAAGAGAACAATTGAGAGAAGCAGAAACAATGTCGCAGCAAGGCTGGAACCCAATGCAACGGCTAGTTTCTGAGTCTTTGGTGCGCCTATAAAAAGATTCAAAAATTCAAATTAGACCAAAAAAGAAAAGAAAAGAAAAAGATTCAATAAAAATATGAGCTAGCTTTTCTGTAACTTACTGTGAGCTGTATCCAAAAGAGAAGGAAGAGTAGCAGGCTGCAATGTACTCCTAGAGCACTGTTCACTAGTTTTGTTTCCACATATCAAAGGATTCCCAACAAAACTAAAATGCACAGAAAATGAAGCAATTAAATTTCATTTACCGGTGATAAAACGAAAATTTCAAGAATTTGTAAATGGATTATTCTTACTTGAATGTTCTTGAAGGAAAAACAGTAATTGGACCACTTAAATTGTTGTAAGATATGTCCCTGAAATTATTATTATTATTTTTAAAATGGGTTGAAAAATAATGATCAGAAACTATAATTAGGTAAAAGAACAAGAATACTAACAGGAAAGAGAGCTGTGGGACTTTTGAGAGAGAAACAGGGAAAGCTCCACTCAAGCTGTTGTTGTTCAGTCTCCTACAGTACCAACACAGCAACATCATTAAAAAAACAAGAAGAAAAAAAAATATATGGGAATATAATGAGTGATAACAATTTTGGGGAAACCCGTCTCTTTGTTTTTTTGTGTTGCATTTCAATTGAACTCACAGATAACGCAGACTTGTTAAGTGACCAAGTGCATCAGGAATTTTCCCAGAAAACCCATTGTTTGAGAGGTCCAACGTCTGCAACTTTGGTAGCAGCCCTAACTCCCCTGGGATTTCCCCTGTTATATTATTGTTCTGCAACAAACTAAACAAAGACAAAAAAACTCCGAATTAAACAAAACCCATATGAGTTTTCAAACTTTGCTGATTAAAAATTTACATTTGTTGAAGATTTGTCAGGTTTCCTATTTTGGAAGAGAGGGTTCCTGAGATTCCTTGGCTTGGTGCTCCTCTAAAAATGGAAAAGAAGAAGAAGAAGAAAAAAAAAGATCCAATAAATTAATGAGATGCATTAATGAATCAACAAGTAAAAAAGATGTGAGAAGAATCCTACAAGCCGATGACAAGATTCTGAGAGGAGCAAGTGATCATAGCCCAACTGCAAGGGTCAACAGAATCTTCATCCCAGTTGCTTAAAACCCCATGAGGGTCCTTGAGTTCACTCCTCATTGCAATCAAAGCCAAAACTAATAACAAAAAGAAACAGAAAGGTGATAACCCATTAATTAACATAACATATAGTACTGTATAATAAAAAAGAAAAGCGAAGAAAAGGGTTTTGAAAGGATGATAAACCTTCCATGTTCAATGGCTCAAATGAGGAGGAGATTGTGGATATAGTGAGAAAGAGGAAGAGGTAACAGAGGAAGAGAGCCATTGGGAAATTAGTGTGTATGGTCAAGAAGTTGGTTTTGATATTACTAGTATATGTTAGGGAGAGAGTGAGAGTGAGACTAATGATGATGTTTGTCGGGTATATTTGTATGTGATGAGATGGAGGGCTGAGATTGAAAGTTGAGATGATGATGATGATGATGATGATGGATGGATGATAACTGATAAGAAAGGGTGGCATCTAGTGCATGAGCTGCAAAGAGAGCAGATAGGGAATTCGAAATCAGGGAAGCTGATCCGGGTGTCAGAAGAGAGAGAGAGAGAGAGAGGAGGGGTAAAGTGTACTAGTAGTTGGTAGTACAAGAGTGCACCTACTCATCATCCATGGTCTCGGAAAACAGGAAAGACGGTGAGATGAAAAGGAAAAGGGTAAAAGGAGAAACTTAATAAAGGAAGGAAATAGAAAAAGAAAAAAAAGGAAAAAGATGATTGGGTTGGTTTGGTTGGTTCTTTTTTTTTTTACCCCTCTCATTTCTTTCTTATCTACCCACTAAAGGAAGGGATTCTCGTCGGATCGGATCGGATCGGATCGGGTCCTTCACAATCTGGATACGGATCCAATTTTCTACGGGTCCAAAAATTAGATCCGGATCTGGACCCGTGAGGACCGAGTCCGGTTCCGGATCCGGGTCCTATTAAAATATTTCTACCCGTTCGGATAGGAGCGGGAGCATGAGCGGCGAGTGGAGGCGGCGAGTGGAGAATTTAGAATAGAAGAGAGAAAAAAATGCATGTGTTTTGAGTTTGGAAGAGAAAGATTTAGAATTGAGGAGGAATGATGGGAGCGATGATGATAGAATATTTATTTTTATGTTGATTTTTTTGGATTTTTTTTAACAAGTCTGGGTCCGGGTCTGGGTCGGGTCTCTTTCGAGCAGACCCAGACCTAGACCCGAAAGTACAACGGATCCTATTTTTGGACCCGGAACCGGACCCGGATAGGCCGGGTCGGTTCCGGTCTAATACCGGATCCGGGTTTCAGGTATTTATACCAATGCTAGGATTCTCTGTTATTTGAACAGAAATTAGTTTATAGCTAATTATACTGTGAAGTATTGTTAGATTAGTGCCAAGAAGATAAATGACTTTCCAGAAAGGAATCAAACCTACTACTTTTCATTTAAACATGAAAACCATATATACCGACATTTCTACAGATATATATTTATTTAGCGGTGGATTGGAATATTGGGTTAGCATGAATTATATAAGAGGTGATTAGGGCTCAAGTGTAATAAGATTCGCCAACTCTTCAATTATCTAGAGGTGATTGTGTGTCTTCCAACTTTGGAGGTTGGAAACTCTCTCGCCTCTATTTACTTTAGAAGAGTAAGAAAAGTGGAAGCACGAGAGGAACATCAAACATCTTGCCTAGTATTCTTGTTCGATGTCCGAGGTTGCAATTGGATGAAAGTAGCTATATAGCATATATCCCTGATAAAGTGTGTAGAAAAAGGAAATACATCCATGATAAAGATCTTTAAACTAACAGCACCACAAGCTTTTGAGGACATCTTTTTTTTTTTGGGCGCTAAATTACACCCTTTTTTGAGTTCAATTGCCAAATTAAACTTACTATTTGATTTTTTTATGACTACACTAGATCATAAATTTCACCTATGTACATATTCAGAAACTTTGTTTATCTAATGTACTCATGTAAGTAGTCGAATGATTGCAGTGTTGGTTTGTATTTGTGCTTTGGCGACTATCGGGTTCGGTGGAGCTTCAGTTTTTTTCTCCGATTCCAACCTCGTGGCAGTGCCATCAGAGTCGTCCTTGGTAGTGATGCATGTTTCTGCTTCCAGTGTTGTCGCTCTTGTCGTTGGCGTTGTTTTGTTCATTTATGAAACGTTTGTGGTTTTCGGTTATTGTATTGTTGTTGTTTGAATGCTAATCTCTAATTAGCTTTCTCCCTATGTTATTGTAACTGCTTTTGGCAGGTGCGAAACGGTGTGGGGTCTTATTTGCAGTTTGCCTCCTTGTAAACTGTGTATTTTGTACTATTTATTTTGGCTTAATATAAATTTCTGGGCTGGAGTCTTACACTCCGTCTTGTTTCTCAAAAAAAAGTAGTCGAATGATTAGCGAAAAATGTACATAGTCGATTAGTATTAATATAGTCACAGTTTCTTATTAATGAGAAAAAAGACAAATTTCACTACACACCTCCTGGCTTTTGGGGTTCCCCCCCCCCCCCCCTTATAGTTTGCAACTTTAGCAATTTACCTCAATCTGTTCCTTTTGTTAACAACAAACACCATATGAAGGATTTTTCAATCCTAAATTGTCCTTGAATTTATTTTGGAGTGAAGCTAGAAAGTGGCAAAAAATTTTGTACAATAAGTTGAGAGAAATTAGAGAGTTCTATTATCTATATAATAAAACACAAAAAAAGGCTATCAAGTGGTTCTCCTTCAATCCCCCAAAAATCAAAGGTCCATATCTAATATCTCAAAACACATTTTCTTCCCAAAATTTTTCCCCCAAAACTCAAATTCAAATCCCTCCTCCCAAAAAAAACAACTCATTTATTTATTTATTTAATTCTCCCTCTATTTCTCTATATTTATATATTTATATATTTAAGAAAATATGATTTTTATACCCCAATTTATAATTATTTTTTACCATATATTAATGAAAATATGGAATTTTAATTACAACTAATTATTGTCATACTATTCAAACTTCAGCTACATAATTGTTGATTTACTGTTTACAAGACTTTGCATATGCTGTATCGTTCTGAAGACGTGTTGTAGGCACGTGACCACGAGCAAATCTAGTTATAATATAAAGTAAGAAAATTCTTTTTCTTAGATTCCAATCTAAAGTTCAAAAAAGATTCAAGGACCTTGCATATAAGTAACTGCCAAACCACCAAAAACTAAGATAATTTGTCCATGAAAAAAACTGAAATTACAAACCACAGAATGAGCACCAACTAGAAAGATCCAAAAATTAAATAAAAGACACATCAATGGCATACATTTTTATTTTTAATACGGTACTTTTCGAAACTATTTGCTGAAAGAGAACAGTTGTCAAAGTATTTTTGCTTATGGACAAGTATTTTTGCTTATGGACTCAACAACTAAACTTGTCGTTCCTAACGGCAAGTTTAGTTGTTTTATACTTGCCATTGGCTAAACACGCCATTGGGAACAGGGAGTTTAGTGCTAATTTTTTGATAAACTCGCCGTTACCAATGACGAGTTCAGTTCAAAATTTTCAATAAAGACTCGATGTTCTAAATGACGATGATATTTACACTAGACTCGTTGTTGGGAATAGCGAGCTTCGTTCAAAATTTTCAATAAAGACTCGTCGTTCACAATGGTGAGGACATTTATACTAGACTCGCTGTTGGGATCGGTGATGATGTAGCAAATTTCACGAAGAGTGAAACACTCTATTGGATTTAATGAATTTTTGGAAGAAAAAAAACTCTATAGAATTTTTTTGAACTAAACTCGCCGTCCCAACAGCGAGTCTAGTGTAAATGTCCTCGTCGTTGGAAACGACGAGTCTTAATCGCCGTTCTCAACAGCGAGTCTAATATAAATTTTCTCGCCGTTGGGAACGACGAGTCTTAAAAAAAAACAAACTGAACTCGCCGTTCCAACAACGAGTCTAGTGTAAATGTTTTCACCGCTGGGAACGGCAAGTCTTCATTGAAAATTTTGAACTAAACTCGCCGTTGGGAACAACGAATTTCTATAAATAAAAAAAACTACACTCGCCGTGTTCTAACGGTCAGCATGAAACACCTAAACTCCACGTTGAGAACGGTGAGTTTAGTTGTTGAGTTCACGAGTTCAAATACTTTGACAAATATTTTCTTTGTGCAAATAATTTTTAAAAATGGCATATAAAAAATAATAATTCTGGCATACAAGCCTAAGCATACCAACATCCAACTAGAAAGATGTAACTGTGGAGAATATTTAGACATGTCTCCTATTCTTACTAGTTCGAATTTAAGATGTCTATGTATTTCCTTTGGTAGAAATAAAAAAAAAAAGCCATAATACCCATAAGTCTTCTACATTCCAGTGAGACCATTTCCAACAATGCTAGCCATATTTCAATTTTAGTCAAAATAGTTAATATAAAGGTAAAAATATGCTCCAACGAAATTAGCCAAACTACTCGCCAAAATAAATTTCTAATATTTACTCGCCAGATCTGACGAGTATGTACGTTCGCTAAACTTCTTCACAAAACCACAAAATTGCGAAATCGCGGAAATCAATCGAGAAAATTGCAAAATCAATTGCGAAAATTGCAAAATCAACCACGAAATTGCGAAATCGCGAAAAATTGTGGAATCGCGGAAATCAATCGCGAAAATTGTGAAATTTTATTTTTTGGCTTGGAAATTTTATTTTGTATTGAGCTTTTTTATGAGCTTTTATTTTATATTTTTATTTTATTTAATTTTAGACTTTAAATTATTAATGATTATTCAAAATAGATAATGTGGTTGAAGTGGAAACTTTTTTTACTAGCCAAATTATTTATTTATTATTCATTTTGACTATTTTAGTTAGCAAAATAATAGCCACGTGGTTGGTGGTTGGAGATGTTTTAAGGATTTGATTTTTATTGGCAGCAACCAAATAAATATTATTTCTGATTTACCAATATCAAATACAGCCATAGCTAATCTCCTGCTGGATTATGCTTTGAGATGCGCACTCTATCCTAAGGTTCCGCCCCCATCCCGTTATCGTGCGGCATTTGGTCTCCGACCTCGAAATCTCTCATTCTCTACGAAGAACGGAAATAAATTCTCTTAAAAAATAAAATAAAAAACTAAATTAAAAGAGAGGGGAAAAAACCCTAAGCAATTTGTTCGATTTTTGATGGCATCGATTTGCTGCTGCATCTCATGCTCCAATTTCAAATTTTCCCTCTTTCCCAAATCTCTCCGTTCAAAGGCCGGAATAGCAAGCAGCCGAGGAGGTCTCCTCCCTTCTAGAAGCTTCTCGAAGGTTGTTCCTGGCCACGTTGTTAGGGCTTCTTCAACCGTCGATTCGTCTGAGAGCTCATCCGACTTCAATTTCCTAAAGAGGATGAGGATGGAGAAGGCCTGGCTCATTTCTCAGGTTACCTAATCCCCCCTATAAAAAAATATTTAATTATTTGATTAAATAAGGTTCTTGATGTATGATTGAGGTTGCATTGAATTATTTAGAAGTATAGGTATTTTCATTAATTCGGTTAACATTATAAAATGCGTTTAGATTAATCTATGTGAATTTAAACAATATATAAAGATTTGAAGACTTCAATTCATCAAACTTATGTAAGGTAAAATTCATTAAAACCCGATATAGGCTATACCCATGATGATTCATTTAGAAATATATAAAATGTTACCATTCTATTAAAAAAAAGTAGTTTTCTATTGAAAAATGTAAAATGTTATCAAATGTTTTTTTTTGTTTTTTTTCTTGGCTCAACATTAACTTTGGTATACAAAGTTACTACTCTTATCCTGATACCGAAACCATTTGAAGAACAGCTTGGTTGGGGATTGGTTGGTCGCGAAGCTGGTCTACCTCTTTGGGCATCCTTTTCAATGAACAATTTTCATTGGCGAGGATATACAACTACTTGGGTAAAGGGTTTGTTCTTGTTAAAACCGTATTTCGATCTTCTTATAGTGAACTTACCATCAATCTTTAACTTCCTCATCAAAGAAAGACTACCTTAGAGCATCCTTAGTTGTTGGCTATTTTGCCAAAATTTCCAAAAAAATGGAAATTTTGGTACTGCAGTCGTTGGCTATAAACCAAAATTTGGGTTTTAGATGAACAGTGGTTTGCAAAATTGACAGACGAAATAGCTATTTGGAAAAAATAGCCGACGAAAGATAATTTTTCGTCTGTTCGATCTGATGAAAGAACATCTTTCGTCGCTTGTTTTTTTCCCCCATCGGACGGTAAATGATTTACTGTCTCAAAAATCGTGAAATTCTCGGACGAAGGATGATTCCCCGTCCTCGAATTTTTTTAAATTAAAAAATGGTCGGACGGAAAATGATTTCCAGTCCGTTCCATTTAAAAAAAATTGAAATGAGCTGGGACGGGAGATGAAGCCCCGTCCCAAACATTTCTCACCTATAAAATCATATACAACAACCCTATAATTATTTCTATGGGTTAAAATTAGGTTTAAATGGTAATTAATTAAAAATTAAGAATTAATTAGGATTAATTTATCAGTTTTAAAGAATTAATTAAGATTTAAATTTTTTAATTTTTTTTAAAAATACGACGGACGGGAAATGATTCCCCGTCCGTTGTTTTTTAATAAAAAAATTTAAAAAAAAATATCGGACGAGAAATCATTCCTCGTCCATTCATTTTTTTAAATTAAAACCCAAAATTTGGGTTCAAACGACTACAACTCAAACTCATTTTTTCTATTCCTATATGCCAAATTCCCAAAATTTGGCTCCTAACGACTACAGATGCTCTTAGGAAGCGTGCACGTGGACAATTTGTGAACAACTATTATCGGGTTTAATTGATAATCACTTATTACAAGTAATATTTTTGTTTTACAATTTCTGATTTATTCAAATTAATCTAAATGGAAATATTGAATGAATAATTCAAATTAGGTCCAAGCTCCTAAAAAATACTTCAGTCCTATGGAAAATTTGAAAATATAAACTTTTACCATAACTTAGTCACAAGTATAACAAGATGTAAATCCTAAATAAACAACTTCGGGAGCTCTACCTAAAAAGCTTTTTTTTTAAAAATTTTGTGGGGGATTGATCCTCATAGTTAGCCAATACTGTTGGGTGTCAGGTCTGATAGTGACCTTTCCTTTTGATTTGTATGCATTACCGCTTGCCTGGTTTCATGAGTCAGGCAAAAATTAGCTTGTGTATTCAGTTCACATTTTCTGATAAGTTCCCAAAGAGCATCCATCTTCATTTATTTTTTTGAGTTAAGGCAAAGGTTATTCTTTCCTGTTCAAAGAGATGTTTATTTAACCACTGAGTTGTAGAGTTGTAGCTCAGTTGGTAAGGGGTTAGGATGGGTAAAGGGAGGTCTCATGTTTGATGCCAGGCTATAACGTAGCCTGTACTCGAAAAGTAAAAATAAAAGAAAAGAAAAAGATGCTTATTTGAACAGAAGTTTGGATGAGTGGAAAATATTAATGTCTTAGAGTTTCTTACATGGTTAGTTCATAGTTGGACAATGAGGAATGGTACCAAATATTAATGTCTTAGAGTTTCTTACACGGTTAGTTCATAGTTGGACAATGAGGAATGGTACCTTTTACTGCAAACTGTTGCATACTTTTGTATCAATTTAACCAGTACTGAAAGGACTGAAAAAGTTTTATATGAAACATTTGGAATGATATTTATAACTATGAAGTCATTTTGTTACGATTTTCCGTCCCCGCAATGGGGTTATTTTCACTTTAATTTGGATGTCTTTAAAACAAAGCTCTTTCAGAAAGTACCAATTTTTATTGCTTTTGTTTTCATTGAGCAGCAACCAAGACCAATTCCGTGTTCTTCTTGTGAATCAAATGGTCATATCGAGTGTAAGTGGTGTGGAGGAACAGGTTTCTTTATCATCGGCAACAACATGCTTTGCGAAGTGCCATCAAGAAACACTCATTGCATTATATGTGCTGGGACGGTACATATTGCACTCTTCGCTTTATCGTAGATTATCTGTGCAAATACCTCTCACTGTGTGTGTGCATGCGTACAATGAAATGACACATTTTAAGTTAGCACTTCTATGGAGTAAGTAGTGCCATAGGACACCCTTGAAAGGCACCAAATTACTCCTTAAATCCATCCACTGCCCTCTTTTTCCTCCCTCTTTTCTTCTTTCTTATTTTTCAGGCCGATTTAGTCTTGGATTATGAAAGTGGGGTCTACAGGTTTCGTACTTAGAGAGGTTACCTAGGGAAGACTTTTTTAAGTGTGAAGAAAGGGTTTTTGTTCTACAATACTGCAATTAACATCCTTATATAATTTACATAATAATAAAATATCATCTTGTTTATATGCTAAGATTTTTGTTAATGAGCATACCACTTTCTTGGTGTTCAAATCTGCAAGGTTTTGTAAAAACAGATATTTCTTGCAGGGTTCAGCATGTTGTCCTGATTGCAAAGGTACAGGGTTTCGTGCCAAGTGGTTAGAGAAACCTCCCTCCACGAGTTAAAGCAAACTACTCAACTCCTTGTATGTAAGATTTCTTATAAACTAAACACTATATATACAAAATCTGTTATTGTGCAAGTTTTAGATTTGATTCCTTAACATTAGAAGCAAATGTTCTTGATGTAGTGTTCCAACGTACCCATACTATTTTATGGTAGCTGAGCTCAAGGCTATTGCAGTCATGTTATGTATATATTTTTTTAAAACAATTTGAAGGACCAACTTAACAATTGGAAAATATTAATTTGTATCTTTGTAACTACTTATTCTTTTCCATGTACCTCATGTTGTAGTTTATGTTATCGTATAAATTATCAAGTATGCTCACCTGGGTTCTCATTAGTTCTGAGTTCCACTTTGGACTATAACTGACTCATTCCAGCAGCAGTTACGTAATTTATATAGGTTAAATCTGTGTATATGGACTAGTGAGTTAAGTATGTTTGAGTTGACTTTAGGAACAGATTTGGGTTATTCTTCATGGCAATGTGGCGTTATTCTGGAGGCCAGTGACTTGTTTTTAAAGGACTCTTACTTCATCTCCTATTTAACTCAATTTCCTCACCAAGTCTCAGAAAGCTATAGTAGGATTCTAAACAGGGATAGCATAGTTATTCATCAACCATATGAATAAATTGTCTTCTAGTACTTTTTACTGTATTCTCTATTTTGAAGCGATAATTGATCTCTCATCTTCCATACTTTTATATTATACTTACCATTTGGTTGTTTATACGTATTACTGGAGAAGTTTTCCCTGAACCTTCATATCATATACCTGTGTGCAGTATCTAGGAATCCCTGTATTTCCTAAAATTTGAAAAATATGAAATTAGGGCGTGGCTCTGATACCATGAAAACTTCAAAAAATGTTATTGAACAAGAAATCATACTTTAATAAAATTGTCTAACAAGTTGATTAATCTCATTTCCTTGGCTACATTCTGTATACTATCTCATAGATAATCATTGGGTGTTAGATATACATGTTACATCCACTTAGTGTGTGTTAACCTTACCTACCCTCATGAAACCCATCATTTCGAAGTTTAAAAGGTTCTGTAAAACCTTTTGAAACTCTTATTTTGGGTTTGTAGTTCTTGTTTGGATGTTAATCTTCTAAAATGGATATGTTATAATATTTGTATACTATCACTCTAGTTGAATCCTCTGTCCACTTAGGTTTAATTCTTCTTTAGTGTACATGATTACAGCAATGTTTGCAGCCTGGTTGAAGATCATGTCTATTGTTGTGTTCTTAAGTTGTTTTGATATTCTTTGTTGTGATTGATTAGGATCTCCTGATTGGTTTACAAGCTTTCCTAAATGCAGCATATTTCCCCATCTCAAAAAGCACCCTGAGATCTTACTTGAAATCAAGACATGTGCTTTAGGATTTGGTTGGCAATGGCTTGAAAAAGTTCTGCAATTAAAAAATGTCGTGGAGAAGAAGTGGTTTGAGTAAATTCTTTTAAAGTATGAACATCTTAAAGCACATCTTGAGGTATGATGATAAAAGGGGGAAACATGCACTTTTGTAGAAGTATGGTAGTCAAATGCAGAACCAAGTAACAAGTCTGCTTAAGTTTCTTTGATTTCATGTTGTCATATATGACCCTCCCTCACCCAGAATATTCGATAAAACTTCCAACCGCTAATGAAGCTCTCCCCTCTTCTTAGAGCCTAGGCCTTCAACCTCTTTATTTACCATGTTATATCTTTCAATTTTTGATCGTGTATTTCACTTCAATAGTTGGGTTTAAAATGTGTCCTTACCTGGTTCCTATCAAACATGGAAAAGTTTATACGCCATGAGCTATCTCTATCTGTAGGCTCCTTTTTTGGGGATCAATCCAAGATTGGTGAATATTATGTTGGAAGTTTTTTGGTCAAAACCAAGATTCCCTTCCTTCCTTTTATTCCTATTTTTATTGGAATATGCTTACTATCAGTGGGCTGCAAAGAGTTTCTGAACAAATTGGATTGTTTATGAATTGAAGAGGAAATACAGGTGAAATACAAGCAAAATACAAGCAAAATACAGGAAGATCAATTTGGTATGAGGTAATTAGGTAATAAAGAGGGGAAACCCAACTAATCATGTGATTTATGATGAAAATCAATCTGCCATTGCTCTTAGTTGTATTGTGGTGGAGCTTTGTGAAAGTGTCCCTTGCACTCTTTACCTCCAAGGGCTTTGGATTCGCTTATTGAAAATCGTATGATCTTTGGTATCGCATAGGAATTCTTTTTCACTGACTAGATATATATGGTGTGCTCTTTCCACTTGTAATTTAGAGTTAGAAAAGGTCCACTTCTGGCATCTCAGTAAAACGTTTTCAGTTTGTTGCAAACAGCTGAGAAAATTCCCGATGAGTCTTCCCTCTTTCTGTGGCAAGCTTCTAAGAAAATAAACTTGGTCTTCTTGTCTTGTGTGCTGTGAACCTTCAATGTTCCTAGTAGTCAAAAGATTTTTGTAAAGGAAAGAAGAAAAATACAGGTATAATTTGAAGCTTGAACTGGTTAGTCAATCTTGCTTGCTCATGCCTAAATGTTCAACTTGGTGAACAAGAAAGCCAACCAGTATGCCTGTACAAACTGCCATAGCTCTTTTTAGTACCTCAACACTACAACCAACAGACATATTAACATTCCACATCCCAAACCAATTCATACTACTAATCTTCGCTGAGTTTAGAGTCTATAAGTTGAATCCAGAACCAGAAATTTCCGAAAGCAATGGGAGGTGAGAAGAAGAATAAGAAAGGAAAGCTGAACCATAGCATCTTGGTTTTCAGGCCGCTTCCATTCAGCAGATGGAAAAAGCCACAAGCCAAGAAGTGTATCAGCTGCATCTCATGCTGCTGGACCTGAGGCCACCATGGTTGCTGCTGCTAAACATTTCTGTAGTGCCCACAAGATTCGATTTGGTTGAGATTTATTGAATGGTTTTGTTGATCTTATGTACATACTAGGTTTGCCCGTTGACACGTGCCTACGGCACGTCTTCTGAACGGTGCACCTTATTTGATCATATAAAATAGTTTTGGAGGTCGAACAAATTAATTGAAGTAGCAAACATATTATATGAGAAACTTTTGGGGTCCAGCAAAAAAACATATTATATGATTTTTTTTGATTTTTTTGAATTATTTTTAAAGCTTTTAAATTTTAATATTTTTTAGTTTTTAAATTTTTTATTTTAAAAATTTTATTTTCTTAATTTTTTGAATAGAAGAGGGAGGGAGAGAGAGAGAAAAAAAATTTAAATAAATATAGAAGTTGTTTTGGGTGGGGGATTTGAATTTGAGTTTTGAAGGGAACTTTTGGAGGGAAAATATGTTTTGTAAAGTTAGATCTGGACCTTTGATTTTTGAGAGGATTGAAGGAGAACCACTTGATAGCTTTCTTTGTGTTTTATTATATAGATATCCATTTAAGAGATTCATTACTGTTAAAGTACTCTTAGTTTAGTTCCACATCTTAAATAAAGTTAGATTACTTTGTATTTAAGATAGATTATTTTGTACTCTCTAGGCAGTGTATTCAGTTATTAGCATCCAATAAAGAATTCTTTTCGGTATCTATACTTTTACAATTACGTAAGGGGAATTGCACTATTGTAAAGAGCAGGGAATGAAGCCCGATAAACTTATTACAGCTAGATCAGGGAATTATGACATGCCGAGTGGAAACTGTTGAAGCCATTAGAAGTTGATGCAAGGAATTTTAGCATACATATGAATTAGCTGTAACTATAATATGTTAATAATTTGATAATTTAACTTTTAAACTGACTGTTCCGAAGGATTTTGATAGAGGTTGGTCAAGATGATATGCACTTCTATCAATTGGGTTCTCGTAGCCATGTCAAAACTTTCCCGAAAATTGAACCAAAATTGAAGGCAAATGTATGAGTGCGTGTGATCATGATTGATAGCATTAGGCATTTGGCATGTGGAGCCGCAAAACCTATTTCTGCATAGGTCCAAGTTGAAGTGTTAGGGTGTGTTTGGTAAATATTAATGTGCAAGGGAATCCTCTATTCCCTTGTGGATTGCTTAGTTTCGTATTTGGTAAGATGCAAATATTTGGTAAGATGCAAATATAGTTTCGAGAGGAATATTGGATTCTCACAAGAACCAAAATCCTTTGTTGGAAAACCGTAGATTTTTGTATTCTCCCCTAAATCATGAAATTTGTGAATAAATAAATACAATAACGAAGGATTCTTGTAAATGCATTGTATTGTACCAAACATAATAATGCAACATTTATGGGAATCCTCAATCCGTGTACGGAAATGTATTCTTAGGAAGTTAACTAGAACTATACCCAGTCAACTGCATAACAACAACACGAGTTCTTCTTATGTTCTAAGAGAAGTATCCCGTGTGATTCACCTTGTTCTAAGATCTCTCATACAAGATATGTAGATCTGTCTCAAGCAACTTTGATTAGACTCTGATTCAAAAAAAATGATTGAACAATTTGACACAGGTCTTGATGTCGGCCAAATATGGAAATTTGAATGTAAGATTGTTTCCAAATCAAATGGCCTGATTGACTGCAGCTGTGATGACTCCTTTGTTGGTGAAGTTGTAGCAGTTCTTGGTGCCTTTTAGTTTGGACATTTGGATTACTGTGCAATTGGATTAGAAGAATATAGGTTATTTCTAAGTTCTAACGTATTTACCCATCGAGTAATTCCAAACTACTCTTTCAGATTTGCATATCTTTCATTTGAATTAAAAAATATTTGGACTTGACTATGATGGGCATCACCAGATTGATCGATCAGAGGATCAAAACAGAGTAGCAGGATCATGGCTAATTTTCTATTGATATGTGTTTTCTGTGATTTTTGTACGTGAAACCAAGGCAAATTCTAACTATCAATTCTTAACATCATAATCATGTAGTCAATCAATATTTCATATAGATATTTTTCGTTTCAGGTTAAACTTTTGGATTTGTCTTCTGTATGTTTGTCTGATTTATAGAGCCGATATCGCTCCTTATAATATATGTTTCAAGTTTGAATGTGTGTTCTACCTCAATACTTAGGTTAAAAATCCCAAATCCTTTTACATGTGGGAATCTTTGAACCTAAGATGTCCTACCAGGTATTAATCAAGGACTGTTGAATACTATATTTTTTCTGCAAGCTAAGCTGTTTGGCTAAAAAAGTTCGCGAACAAATTGGATTGTCTCGAACTGGAGAGAAGGCATGTTCAATGTTTATTTCAGTGCAGGCAAAATTCAGGAAGTTCAATTTAGTTCTAGGTAATTGACTAATTAGGAGCAAAATCAGTCACTATACTCTTCGACTTATAGCGTGTGTTTTGTGATAACTGATATGTACTCCATGCGTAGTCTTCTTGATGCAGAGATCCTACAGTGGGCACTCTGCAAGTCACGCTACTAAGCATCGGAGGGCTAACAACAACGACAACTACAACAAAGCCTTTTTTCTATTTAGTTGGGGTAGGTCAGCTACTTGAATTTTGGTTTTCCATTCTTCACGATTGTGATGGATCGGTTTTAATAAGAAAATCGTATTGCCTTGGCCCCCCATAGGATTCTTTTTCTCCCTTCCGACTTCTATTTGAGAGCAGTTAAGATATGCTTCCTGTCTCTCTCAGTAAAATTTTTCCGGCTTGTTGTTCTCTGTGGCATGGAAATTCCCTGTTCGGGTCAACTCTTCCAGTTTCAAGGCAAGCTTCTAATAAAACAAACTTGGTCTTCTTGACTTGTCTGCAGTCAACCTTCAAATGTTATCGGAAGTTGCACATGCCTAAATGCTCAAACTTGGTGAACAAGTTAGCCCACCAGTACGCCTGTATAAATTGCCACGGCTTCCTTTAGTCCCTCAACACAACCGCAAATCAACCAACAAACAAATTTACATTCCACGTCCCAAACCAATTCAAACCTACCATTAACGTATCTTCGGCTGAGTTCAGAGACGACAACTTGAAACTAGAACCAGGGATTTCCGAAAGCAATGGGTGGTGAGAAGAAGATGAATAAGAAAGCAAAGCTGGCAACTGTAGTATCTCCGTTTTCATGCTGCTTCTGTTCAGCAGATAGAAGAAGCTGCTACAAGCCGAAGAAGAGTGTATCCTCTGCAGCAGTTGCAGGTGGGCCTGAGGCCACCATGATTGCTGCTGCTAAGCATTTCTCTAGTGCCCACAAGATTCGATTCGGCTGATATTCATTGAATGTTCTGATTTTTCTTATGTACATATATGTAAATAGGAATTGTAATACTGGAAAAAGAGGCTCGAAAATAGGATAACAGCTCAGGACAGTCAAAGCTGAGAGTCATCTAATGTCCGGATATAAGTGTTTTAACCTTCAAAATGAATAAGTTGTAACAGTTAGATCTGTGAAAGTCAGCTATAATAATTTGTTAATTTAATTGGTTAATGGTCAACAAACTCTACAATAGAAAACTAGTGTTACCTTGTGCAAATTGTACAGACTAAAATAATTTTGATGGTCTCATAAAATTATATGGTATTTAAAAATTTGGAGATGCCTCTTGGCTATTTCAATCACAATATAATGAAAAGATGACAAATCTACAAATTAACTAATTCACTCTTTCAAACCAACCAACCAACATCATTTTATATTTTTATTCAATTAAAAGGAAAAAAAAATAGTCGAATAATTACCGAAATTTAGAGATGCTAAGAAACAGAGGTATTTTCAAAAATCACTTACAATCTTGTCAGGTTTCTCCATTCTAAAGCTTGCTTGCAAATACTCATATTGTCTGCGAAGTTCCTCAATATTTGTCTCCAACTGTTCTATATTACTCCTTAGTTGAATCTCTATAAAATGATCAAACTATAAAACACACATACAATACTTTAATTCACCAATTTTTTTTAAACAAAACAAAAGATGTAGAAAAGATACCACTATCTGTATGTTGTTTCCCTTCCGATTCCAGCATATTCTGAAGCTTCTCTTGTTTCATTAAATTTTCATCTTCTCATTTTATCAACCATTTGGTGCAAGTCCTTATCTTTCTTATATACTCACTCATTTGTTACTTTTACCCTAAAAAAATAAAATAATAAAGTACAATTATAATGATAAAATGGACAAAACTATTCAACTTTCATGCTTTTTACCATCCTCTACAATCCATCATTCTACGTAATTGAAAATTTAATGATAATATTACTTAGAATGTGAAAGTCCAAATGAAAAAAGATACTAATTAGAAGAAAAAGCCCTCATATGCATGTCAGTTCGTTCCAATCTCACACCTATCGATCCCCCTTGTTCTAATATGAAACCCTACATTATTAGGTTTGCATTTAATCCCGAATCTCAAAACTTGACCATACTATCATAAAAAAGCAGAAAAATACACAGACAGAAACAAATTAAATATTACCCAAAAAAAGGATATAAAAACTAAAACAGCAATTCTAATTGAAGAAAGACGACTAAAATAATTATGAGAGATTGTTAAAAATAAATGAAAACCTCAAGAACTTAACAAAAGTAATTTTTCATGAGAAATAGTTATGAGAAGTAGTGAACACAATTACCATCAAATTGAAGAAGAAAAGTTGATCTCCAGGTAACCTACAACTGGGCCAATTGCAGCGACTACATGACATACATGCCTGACTGCCATTTCTGTAATCTTTGCGAGTACACATTGGAGAGAGTAATGTAAATCAGTGAATAAACAAAAACAAACATATAATAAACACTTACATTACATCTTACTTTCTCACAGTTAATTCGTTCCTTCATCTCTTTGCCTTCCGAATTCCCAATTTCTACCATAGTCTCTAAAATTTGATTTATTTGGATCTGAAGAAACAAAGAATATAGAACAGAACATTAGTTAGGATTTGGTCTGAAAATAACCAATCTTTATTTTTGAATCCATAATTAGGGTTTGGATTCCTAAATTTCAAGAATTGAAATGCCCTAATTAGAAATTAAGAGTAAAAGCAGGTGGTAAATTAGGATTTCATGAATACAATATTACGAAACAAATTAGGAATTCAAAAACCCAAATTTCTCAAAAGAGAATTCTTACTGATGGTGTCATCACCCATGGCGGGCCGGCGAGCCTCGACGGCGAGGATTTGGGCGGGCTGGCGAACGACGATTGCTGAGATTTGGGGAAGGAGGGTTAGCGGGATTTTGGGGGAGGGGGAGTTGGGAGAGGAAGAATTTTTTTGTTTTTGTATTTTGTTTTGTTAAGTAAAAAGTGTGGTGTGCACATATTAAGGTATGTGTGATTTTCTACTTTTTCAAAATAGAGAAAGGAAAAAGAGGTAGGCCTATTAGCTTAAGCTACAGTATAATGCGCAGTGAATTCTATGTTTCTAAGAGATGTATCTCTTGTGGATTTTTACCTTGCCTTAATATCTCTCATGTGAGATATATGCAGATTTATTGCCTTTCGCTCATGTAAAATTTGTTGAACAATTTTGCGCATGTCTTGATTTTGGCTACCAATATGAAATTTCAATGTTAGGTTGTCCCATATCGGAATGGCTTGATCGATTGATGCTATTGAAGAATTCTTTTGTCAACAAAGTCGATGCAGTTTTGTCCGGGCGTGTTTGATTTGGACATATATCTGGAGCACTGCAACTTGATTGGAAGAGCTGTGGCGAACTCCACTGACCTTACTGATTCTTTTTACTCAGAAGATTACGAGATAATAGGCTTTGTATACCCTTATCACATCACATAATAGTAAGGGTAATGATACACCTACAATCTTCTCTTACAACTTTTTTTTTTTACAATCTTAGGTGGCACAATCTCATTGAAATGTATTGTAGAGTAGATTGTAGTGGGTTGTACATTATGCCACCTAAGATTGTAAAGGTTATAGGTGTAGCATTACCCTAATATCCAATGAGATTGTGCCACCTAAGGTTTTAAAGATTGTAGGCGTAGCATTACTCTAATAGTAAACCTACCCAGATTTTATGAGTTTGCATATAACTCACCCCATAATTTTTTTTGCGATTTGGCTACCTATTTGCCAAATTTAATTGCGGATTGCACACATCCGCTTAAAAAATTGATCACCTGATGTCACCTTCGTGGGGTTTTTTACTAAAATGCCCCTTGTCATTATCTCTACTATTTTAATGGGAGAGTTGGGGTTTGTAACAAACAAACCATAACTTTATAATTATATAAACACGTATAATACATGTTCAAACTATATTCAACAAATATAAATGTTTATCGCACGTGTAGCCCAAATCAAAACATTCAAATTTAAACTATTTTTTTATTCGATATATATTCATTTAATTTGATGACTTTACTTTTTTTATACGTGCATCACACGTACATTATACTAGTATGATTAATCTATTCTAATTAAAAAAATAATTTTTTTATTATGTATTAACATACGATTAAATATTAACTGTATTAGTCACAAATCTCTACTATTTTAATGGGAGAGTTGGGGTTGTAAACAAACAAACCCTAATTTTGTAACTGAATAAACACGTGCAATATACGGCAAACTAAATCCACCAAACATACCCGTGTGATGCACGTGCAGTCCCTAAAAAAGGGATATTTTAGCAAATACCCCTATTTAAAATGTGAAAATTAGCATATACCCCAACTATTTTTAAAAACTAAGAAATACTCCTATCTCTAATCTTATAATGGGAGAAGACCTTAGTGTCATTTGTAAATGTTTTGTCAATCTACCAACCCGTGCAATACACGTGCATAACTATTATAAAGAAGGTTCTAAGTTAAAATCTAGATTATGTCTAAATTTTTATTTTAAAAAACTATATTTATTAAGACGTGCATCGCACATGCAAATTACTAGTATTAGGTAATATAGAGATAATCTGTAATTAAATCACTAACTAACTGTAAAGGTAAAATGGTAAAAAAATGTAAAATTAGGGGTGAAGAAGCGGAGGTGTGCGATTCACAGCCAAGTTTATCAAATAGGTAGGCAAATTGCAAATAAAAAAAAAAATGTTATGAGATGGATAATATGCAAAGTCATGAAGCCTGGGGTCTAACCGTCTAAGAATTATCAGCAGGTGCAGGTCTTTTGACAGGACTTGTAGTTTTATGTTGTGGCTTTGTTTCTTGCAGTTGATACATCAATTTTGAGATTGATAGTTTGATACACATATATTTTGAGATTGGTAGTTTGATGCACATATATCTTGCGAAGACCTCAATATATTTCCAGCATACTGAGAATCAGCTTTGAGATGAGATTATATGTAATTCTATCTATCGGTTATTTATTTTTATTTATTTACTTTCCCTCTAGTAAACCCCAACTAATCTCTTTCGATTACCCAAATATTTTTTCTGAATTTGAAATTAAAATGTTGCGAATAATAACTAATTTTTTAAATATTTATGCATGATTTTTTTTCTTCTTTTCTTTCCTTTTTTTTTGAAATCAACTATCGCGCTTGTTGGTCTAATAAAACGCTTTCGCGCGGAGGAAGACTCACTTTAGTCAACTCTGTTCTATCTTCGATTTCCTTATACATGATGTCGTTCTTTTACGTAACTTCCTTCATGGGTTATTAAGAGAATTGACCAGATTAGAAGAAACTTTTTCTGGTCAGGTTCAGATTCGTATAAAGCTGGCACTCATCTTTGCAGCTGAAAAATTATCTGTACCTCCAAGGATGCGGGTGGATTGGGGGTCTTTAACCTCAGACAGCAAAATTTAGCGCTCCTTGGTAAATGGTTATGGAGATTTCTAAAAAACGACCAACTTCCCTGGGTCCGACTCATCTTCCGTAAATGTTTTTCCCATCACAATTTGTGGGAATTTCCATCTACCCTCCCCCGTAAAGCCTCTACTTTCTGGAAAGGCGTCTGGAAAGTCTTCCAGCCCTTCCGATGCGGATTAATTCACGAATGCGAGTTTGGATTCAAAACCAAATTTTGGAATGATTTATGGTTCAAACATATCAAGTTAGCGTATGCCTTTCCGGCCCTTTACCAGATGGCTGCCAACCCCGCCGCTTCAGTAGCGGACTATATCTCTATCATCAACAACCAAAAGTTCTGGACGACTCCTTTCAAGAGTGCTCTTCCTTTGCCTCTTGTGTAGGAGCTCCAAACCCTTTTCGACCAGCTTAACCTTTTCCTCTGGCATCCGAGAGATGACTTCAAGTGGAGATGGACTCCCTCTGGGAATTACTCCGTCAAGTCCTTCTACAACTTTCTGAATTTCGGAGGAAGTCTCTGCCCTCGTGCTAACCGTTGTGGAGCTGTTCTGCTCCTCTCAAAGCCAAAATTCTTACTTGGTTGACGCTCAACAACAGACTGCTTACTGTTGACGTTTTAAACAAAATGAACTTGGCCTTAGGCCAATTATGCTCCTTCTGTTCTTCTAGTCATGAAGATGCGGAACATATTTTCCTTAAATGCGACTTTATCCGACCTTTATGGATTATCACCGTTTCGGCCTGGCAAGCACCTTTTCTTCCTAGTGAGTTCTCTTCCTGCTAGAAGTCTAATTCCATCAGGAAAGAATTTCGTAAATCTTGGACCCTTTCTATTATTACGATTATTTGGGTGATCTGGGTGGAACGGAACAATCAGATTTTCTCGCATTCCTACTCCTTGATTGATAATATTATAGAAAATTTTATCTTTTTTGCTAATTTTTGGCCGTCCACCTTAACACATGATAAAGTGGAGGGTCTTCATTTAGATCGTCTTAATGTAGCTATGTGCAATTTCCGTTTTACCTTGCATTAATTTTCTGCTTGCTTTTGCTTGTCTTAATTCTCCTTTGTTCTCCTTTTTGTGCAGTCGTAAGCTTGGATTGGCTTTTCCTGGTGGCAATTCTGGTGTGTGTATATTGTTTTGGGAGGTGGATGCAGTTGTTCATCTTGCTCTCTCTTGGTTTTGTTCAGCTCTGGGAGTGATATCCCCTGTTGCTGCTTGGTGCAGTGCTCTTGTCTCTTTCTCTTTTCGTTGTTGCTGTGTTTGTATGTTCAGGACTTTTATTTTTGGGGGTTCCTACCTTAGTAGGACGGTCGTATATTCTGTTAGATGGAATGCTCTTGTATGTTCTGGACGGTTATATTTTTGGGAGTCCCTACCTTAGTAGGACCTTCTCTGTTAGTTAGCCCTAGTGGTCTGGATTTTGGCTTCTTTTGTTCTGTTCGTTGGTGTCGTTTTGGTTGTTTAAGCTCTGTTTGAGCATACCCCGAGTTTTTGTTGTTTGTTTGGTTCAGTTTATCTATTTCTTCGGCGGGGCATTTGGCTATTTGGCCCCTCGTCTTTGAGTTTGTGTGGTCGGTTCGGCCGATCATTCCGTTTAGTCACTTTCTCTTGTCATGGCTTTGAGTGACTTGGCTTTCGTTTCGAAGCCCCTCGCAAACTGCCATCCATTATTGGCAGCTGTGTTTCTTGGTGGTTTGCTCTTCTGTTTGGAGTCATCGCCATGTCTGACAGTGATTCATCCCGACTTTGGCCATTGGTTTGGCGCCCTAATTAGTTTGGCTTCCATTTTGTGCTGGTGTCGTTTGTTCTTTTTTCTCGGTTGCGGCCCACTCGGGGATCATTAGGGTGGCTTTATTATGGCTTTTTGGTCCTCCATCATGTACCTGGAGGTGTGTTTCTTTGAGCGGAGTTGCGCTTCGTAGCAGAGTGTTTCTCCGTTTACGGCATTTGTTCTCCAGCCCTTCCATCCGGCAGTTGTTGGGTTTTGGATCCCCCCTCGTCTGTTCCAGCTCTCCGCCTAAAGGCTTGGTCGTGGCATCGGTGGTCCCTGGCCCTCGGTTGTGCGCATTTCGACTGTGCGCGAGGCTTAGGCGGCGTGTTTCCGATGTCCGTTCTTCATGACCGGTCTCGCACTCAGTTTTGTCTCTCCCCTTCCTAGGCTGTTAGCGGGGGTCCCTTAGTTGCTTTAATTGTTTCGCTATAGGCAATTGCCTTAATTGCTCGTAGGTGTAGTTTTGGTATTGTTGTCTCTTTCTTTGCGGTGGTTTTTTACCGCCGGTAAAATCTCTTTCATTGTATTCCTTTTTACTCTTGTATGAACCGCTTTTATTATGAATATTATTTGTTGGCTGGAGTCGTAAGACTCTATCCGTTACCTCAAAAAAAGAAATCAACTATCAATTATTAGCATCATAAACATTTGGTTAATTCCTCTACTTGCTTTTATAAAACTTAAAGATGTTTTCATTTCTAATTAGAATTTCAACATTTCTCATCTTGTTTGTGTTTGTCTGATGCAGCCCTTATGTGTTGGGTTTATGTCTTACATACTATGTTAGATAACAAGACGATGAGACGATGGAGGAATCGAGACGATCGGAGACGGAATGGAAGAAAGGGAAAACAGTCAGCAGAAGTATACAGGTGGAGTTGCAGTTCCGCACTTAGGGTCGGTTGACCGCTCCGACTCCACAGGAGTTCCTGAGAAGGGGACGGTCGACCGACCTTGAGGTGCGGTCGACCGAATGCAGCGCTGATGGGTTATTTGGGTCAGGTCTTGGTGATTCGTGAGAAGCCCAACTTGCTCTTCAAGTCAGATCTTACAGCTATTATCGTAAGGTTATCTCTTCAGGAATATCCAATGGTTATTGTATCAAGATATCAAACTAGGGTTTCTCTAGATCTCTATATATTGTTATTATTGGCCTCCATTGAGAGCCAAGAAGAGAAAGAGTATTTCATTGAAAGAGAGATTGAGTGATTCTCTAATTGTATACAACTAGCACTTGCTGGTGAGGCTTGAGAGAGGGTCGTGGTGAGAATTGTCTTCTCTAGTTGAATAACATCTCGTATTTCTTCTCCCCCGGATTAAGGCGAAAGACCCAACCAGAACAAACTTGTGTGTGCTTTGGTGTGTTTGGTATGATCTAGTATGTGCTTGGTGGTTTGTGTTAATTTCATCGAATAACTCAATAAGATCCTCAGTCGGGTTTTCATCGAGAAATCCTAATAACTGGTATCAGAGCTTCGGGTTAAAGGATTTGTTCGAGTTCCTTGGAGAAGATAGTAGATCAAATCACGAAGATCAAGCGGTTCAAAGGCAAGATCAACTTTGATCTCTTGAAGGTGGACATGCATAAAGAATCGGTTCAACAGGACTTGGATCTAGTCCTAGAAGGTGATAAAGGAAGATCAATCTGCACAAAGCAGGATAATTATGAGGAGATTTATTCTGAAGCCTTAGGTTTAATCCGTATGTATTCGATGAGCGAAGTCAGGTGTAGGAGAAGCACGACGAGTCTTTGGGCAAAATTCAGAATTGACTACTTGGGATCGTCATTACAGGGTCGGATGCATCAGAAAGGAAACTTATGGGATTTCTTAATGAAGAAAAGTATCGCTCTTCTAAATCATGTAGTAGAGTTCAATATGGAGTTATCTGAACTAAGGGCGTTCAACGCAGATGATCTACAAGTTTCCAACTTGATATATTCACCATCAAATCCATCCAACATGATAACCGTGCTAGATGAGAAATCTACCAAGGAGAAGTTTTTCATAGCAGTTATGATCAAGGGATTGGAGGAGGATGCACTTAGGAAGGAGAGTCAGAAATCGGCGTCATGATTTTGTGAGTTGCTTGCAGGTGGATTGTAATTCGAATGGAAGAGAAAGTGTATGTAGAGGTAAGGTCTGTGGCCACCAGTGCAAAGAGATTGAGCATTACATGAGAGACTGTTGCAAGTGGTTGAGTCAAAGGGGCGCCAAATCCACTGCCGTTGAATCAAGTGATGACTTAAACAGTGCTTTTGTTTCAAATTCTTTATATGTGAATTCTGGTTGTTCTTTTAATTCAGTTAGTTCTTCTCAAGTTTGCTCCGAGAAGGAAATAGTTTCTACTTACAAATTAGAATCATGTTGTCGTATGAGAACGAAGGTTGATAAGATTTGTGAAGTAATGGATTCTACTTACAAGCTTGCCTCATGTCGTTGTATGAGAACGAAAATTGACAAGACTTATGAAGTAAGAGGGGAGAAAACAAATGAATCGAAGATGACAGACGAAAGGCGACACACACTAGAGGAGGGCATGTATATTCTTTTGATGAAGCAGAGCCTTATATCCATGAGTACTCTAGAAGCACGAGACTGCAGGTACACAGATCCAGATGGAGTTCGTTCAGTTTGGAAAAGTTATCGTAAGGTGATGAAGGGTGAGAGGAGGATTGAGCAGGGTAGCACAACCTCTACCAGCTTTTGAGGAACAAAAAAACTTACGCAAGTGTTTCAAAATCCAATCTTCCTAAAGCACCATCTAGTATGCCGTCACTAGAATCATTCGAGCGAGACTGCGACGTTCGAATATCGTCGGAAGGTGGAGAGAGGCTTGAGGTAGGTGGAGTTTGTGTGGAGGGTGGCACCTCTATGATTACATCTACTGGGGTGTGCTCTTAAGGGGGGCTACAGCTAGAGAAAAATAGGTGGAGATAGATTCAACTAGCAGAGGAAGCCATCAAAACGAGTTGTTTGCAAGAAGAGAAGGAAAAAAGTCTAGAGAGTTTTAAATCACACATGTGTGGATTCATGAGTATGAAATCCAATGTGGAGATTGTTGGGTTTATGTCTTGCATACTATGTTAGATAAGAAGACGCTGAGACGATGGAGGAATCAAGGCGATCAGAGACTGAATGGAAACAAGGGAAAACAGTCAGCAGAAGCATACAGGTGGAGTTACGGTCGACCGCTCCGACTGCACAGGAGTTCCCGAGAGGGGGACGGTTGTAACACCCTAGATTTGATTTATGAGATTTTGTGATTTTTACGTGTTGTGCACGTATGATTTCATTTGTATAATTTCTCGTATAAAATATTTTTATAGTAATTGTTCTCTTTATTTTTCCAAAATCATTCTCTTTAAAAGCCTAATTTAAATCTAGGTCTAATTGTCTTTTTTAAGCCCACTATATTTATTAATTATTTAATTATTTTGAGCCCATGGTTAGATTGGCCCATTAGTGAGCCTATTTACTTTAATTCTCTTTTGAAATGGTCTAACTTGTAGTGTAGACTCATTTCATGGACAATTAAATTTGTCACATGAACAAATTTGTAAATGGGGGACACTAGGTGGCACGTGCATGCAATGGAGGTGTGCACTGCACACCTTCTCATCCTAGGCCGGATTGTGATGGAGGGAGTGAGAGAGATGGAAGTGGTGGAGAGGTAGTTGTTCATCATGGGTAGTTTATATAACTCCCTAGTACATCTTGGCCCTTAATCTCTAACCATTGGATCTAATCCTAGCCCTCTATTCACCCTAAGAATTTGTATAAATACCCCCCCTCCCCCATTAGTTCTCATTGCACCTAAAAGAAAGAATTGAAAGAGAGAAAAGATTCAAGTTGTGAGACAAAAGATTGAGGAGTTCTGTGAGTTGAAAAGAGAGAGAGTTTTGTGTGAGTGCTTCAACTAGGAGAGGAGACCGGATTTTTGCTCTAGGGGAGCCTCGGGTTCAAGCATTGCAATAAGGAGAGGCACAACTTTGGTGGTTGATCTAGGAGGAGAAGGCTTTGTTCATTCGCTGTAGGAGATTCTCTAGGAGTTCTTTGGTTTTCCTCTCCATTATAAGGTGGGTGTTTCTCATGCTTCTAAAGCTAGATACCATGCTAGGAATGTTTGATAAAATTATTAATGAAAACTTAAGTGAGATTGGCCCCATGATTGCTTATGTAGGGATGAATTGGTAATTTAGAATATGTTTGTTGAAATGATTGCTAGTTGATAAATTATGAATTAAAATGCTAGAAGATATCATGTTTTGCCATGCTAGATAATTAAGAACCATGTTGTGTGAAGAAAATCTATACATATGAGACCAAATTGAATGCTTCATGTGAAATTGATTTGGTTAATTGTGAGTGTTTTCATTGTAGCAAGAAAGGAATTTTTGGTGTTCTAAATTAATGTGATTGACTGATATATAAATAAAAGAATGAAGGAATGCAGTATTTTTGTAAAAATTTATATTTCAAAATGTGTGCAAATATGATTTGTTCTCGAAATTATGGACATAGAGCATAATAATAGAACCAAAATGCATGTTTTCTAAAGAAAATAATGAATATGAAAGTACTGGTTTACTGCAATTTTATATAGATTACAATCTGGAAATTTTTATTGTGAAAAGAGAAGAAAAGAAGAAATAAAAATCGTTTTGGAAATTGAGAAATTAGATATGAACAGAGGGTTGGATTAAAACCAATAAAACCCCCCTTTTGAACGATTTGGTCGCTTAGACCAGTTGGTCGTTGGTCATGTTGGGCGCTTACTGTAGCATGGGTGACCTCTTGGTTGCGGGTTCGAGTCCTAGATTCTGCCCTTTTGTTTCGGAATTTTTATTAAAACCCAAAACCCAAGCCCAAAGATACTTAATTATTATCTCCTTTTACTTATCGCGTGTGCACTCTAGCCTAGTTGGCTTGCGGTTGCGGTTGGCTTCTCTCAGGTCGCAGGTTTGAAACCTGGACTCGGCAGTTTGGAAACATTTGATTTTTTGGGGTTTTAAAATTGATTCTTGGCTTTTAAAAATCCGAAAAAATATATATATATTATTCTAAAAACATGTAGAACTCATGAAAAATATTTGGGAACTATTTGACTAAAATAAAAGTCAGTTAGAAGTGAAATTGTGTCAAATTTTTTTTTTTATATTGAAATATACCTTTGGAAAATTATAAAAATGATTTATTTTTTATGAGAAAATTATGTTAAGTGATAAAGAAGAATTTTTGAATGAAAGGAAACCTAATTGTGTTTTCTATGGACAATTGTTGTCAAACTGAATTGGGTTATGTATGAAAATACGACTTTGTGGCTTTTTTGTTAAATAAATGATATGAACCATAGTACGAGAATTAAATGAATTTATAGAGATTAACTTGGGTTATGAAATTTATGAATTACGATTGAACTATATGTATGAGTTTTGATTCATAGAAAAGAATAAAAATCAATGTTAATTGTGAAAAAGGACTTATAAGTATAAAGACTCAATTTTGTGATTATGAATTGAAATTGAGGACTAGAGTGTAGTTAAGCCTCATACCGGCATGGAAAAGAAATGTTGTTGAAATGAAATTTTGAAATGAAAAGACCAAGATTTGGGTCATGTGGAATAAATTATTAAGACCGGTATAGTGGAAGGGCTAACTCTAGAGAATTGATTTTTGTTCATGATTCAAATAACTAAGGATTAGATACATAGTGAAGACGTGATGAAAATAAGAGAAAAACACGAGTATGAGGGCCTCGGAGCTACGGTGTGAGAGTATTCACACTGTCTTCACGATGCGTCGTGACATGACGTGGATATGTCTCTAGGAGTCTGTACCGCAGGCGATACTCGTGGGGTGTTTGGTGATTGCGGGTGGTGTCATGTTCCATGACAGAGGCTGAATTGTCCATAGGTTCTTCACGATTCGTCGTGACATGATGTGGAATTCCCCTCCAGACTGTCTGGACATGAGCTCGTAACTCATAGAACATGTAGGATACTTATCGTAGTTACAGTAGTAGTTTAAGTCATGACGAGAGATTGAACCCTACAAGATGAAGAACGGTTAAGGGCTTGCCCTCAGAGCTATATAGTATGAGATGCATAGAATCTGAACAAGTGCGCATTAGTGTCATTTAATATAAACAAATGCATTAAGGACTAAGTGCACCGTACAACACGACATCTATATGATAGTCCTTTATAGTTCTGTTTTGTGACTAAGCTTGTGGTTTGTTTAAGCATTTGTGAATCGTTATACTGTTTCGGCATAAAGAGGATAGCCATGTATAATATTTCGTCGGTTGTAAGCAACTGACGTGCCCACAGTTTCCATGCAGGGTAAGGTGATTAACAAGACTAAAGAATGCATGCTGATTAAAGAATGATCCAAGTGTTGTACATTTCAATTCGTGTAATTTGTTGTAAATTGTTTCTGCTGTAAATATGTAATGTAAGTGTAAACTTTGATGTAACAAAAAGTTTTTATTTCCTTGTAAAATTGTACGAAGAAGTGTAAAGATCCTGTAGAACTTCGAATTCAGTCTGTTTTGGAATTCGGGGTGTTACAACGGTCGACCGACCTTGGGGTGCGGTCGACCGAACACGGCGCTGATGGAGTATTTGGGTCGGGTCTTGGTGATTCGTGAGAAGCTCAACTTGCTATTCAAGTCAGATCTTACAGCTCTTATCGTAGGGTTATCTCTTCAGGAATATCCAATTGTTATTATATCAAGATATCAAACTAGGATTTCTTTAGATCTCTATATATTGTTGTTATTGGCCTCCATTGAGAGCCAAGAAGAAAAAGAGTACTTTATTGGAAGAGAGATTGAGTGATTCTATAATTGTAAACAACTAGTACTTGCTGGTAAGGTTTGAGAGAGAGTCGTTGTGAGAATTGTAATTTCTTGTATTTTCTCTAGTTGAATAACATCTCGGGTTTCTTTTTCTCCGGATCAAGGCGAAAGCCCCAACCTGCATAAACTTGTGTATGTTTTGGTGTGTTGGTATGATCTAATATGCACAATTGGTGGTTTGTGTTGATTGCATCAAATAACTCAATAAGATTCTGAGTCGGGTTTTCATTGAGAAATCCTAACATTATGTTCCTAACACAAGATTCCCTGGTTGAAGTCAAGAGCTTCTCCCTTTCAGTTGGTTTCCAAGAAATTAGCAGGATCCTATGACAAGTAAGGTCCAAAATTGTATTCAAAATGAAAGCAACAGTTTATGTTTTGAAGTCCAAAGACTCCAAACTGATCAGGTTATGAGCATATTCTCCAAAGTCTAAACTTGGTCAACAAGTAAATCCGCAGTTGATTTGTGTCCAAAGTCTAAACTTGGTGAACAAGTAAATCCGCACTTGATTTGTGCCTATAAATTCCACTTTTCATACGAGAGCAGAATGCAGAATCAACACAATACACCAACATTTCTTACCTGGCACTCTCTTAGTCTTCTCCATTCTAAAGCTCTTCTCATCTTTGAACCAAGTACTTTGATTCCATCCTTAGCTTACAAGTAGAAGTTGCTTCACCAAATTATCGGAGCAAGAAATGGGTAAAGAGAAGATGAAAGGAACGGGTACCCTAGCCGAATCGTGCCTTTCATTCTTCTTCATATTGTTCAATTGGGAGGATACAGACCATGAAACAACGAGATCGTCAAGTCCACCTGAGGCAGCCGTGGCTGCTGCTTCTAAGCACTTCTCAAGTGCCCATAAGATCAAATTTTGCTGAATATCTCCGATATGTAGGTAGGGGTATAGAAATATCTTCGTAGGGATTTTTGTAGAAACCTGTACCAATCGACCTTGGATGAGTTGGGTGCACCGGAGCATTGAGATGGGCCCCTCTGCATGATCTTCTTGTAGAAGAGTGTTTTTTATTGTGCACACCTGGCATCGAAGGGCTTCTAGGTACGAGCTTATAGGAAAATCTATGAACATGATTTTCTTTCCCCAAATTGTAGAAGAGGTTCTTCATTTGAGTCTAAGAAGCTTTATAAGAAGCTATATGACAGTGATGATAGAGTGAAGATTGCAGATTATTCTATCCTACAAATTAGTAGAGCTACTAAAGCTGAGGGACAACTCTTAAGGATCTATAACCATTAAGTTGTAATGACTGATATTAAGGGGTTTTATTGCATAAATTCTTAAATATGTAAGAGTATTCATTGAAATTGCTCAAAATTTACGTATAATATTAAAATGAGGTTTTGTTCGATGAGAGGAAAAGTAAAGGGTTCGACTGTAATTTGTTCAGTATGTCATGTTGCACACATTACATGCATAGAACTGTGTAATTTGTTCAATATTTCATGTTGCACACACATGCATACAACTGTGCATACGATGCCTATTTCAATGTAGTATTTTATACTATTTTACATGCATCAAGATGTAAAAAACCGCCCTTGTTGGCCGATCCCTACTATGCTTCGTACAAGTGGTGATATTGTTATTAGAAATCACGAGATCCCTGAACCACATTTGGAACATACTTAACACATTGACAATCTTAAATGTTAAATGAACTTGACATACTCCATTCCAATCAAGTTCTCTGAAGAAAGCCTACCCTACTACGATTTTAGAGATCGATTTATAACCGTGGGATCGAGAAGAAGTCAAATTACAGATACATTTTACACTGAAGTGGTGGAAACATAAGGTCATAATTCATAGACATAAACAAAAAACACAACCCTCATCGAAGATTGTTCTTATTAAAGATACACCCTTCTACCACAAATTTGTTTTTCCTGTATTATCACAACCTTGCTCATGTCTCAAGCTGCAAATTCTCTACTTTGAAAAGATTATGAACTGAAGTTCAAATAAATGTCGAGTTAATGAAAAACAGTTGGTGTATACAACAACACAAAACTATCAAAAGTGAAGTTGAGCTTCTCCAGGTCTCCTACTTCTCGTTTAAACCTGTTCAGCTTTCTCTTTCACTCGCCCTTCTCTTTCTTCCTCCAGTACGAAAGGATCTCATAGAACTGGAAAAACATGTCGGAAATTGAAACACATAACATTAGTACTTATAATCAAAACAGTTGTTATAACATGAAACAACATTATTGAGTTCGAAACTACACCGTTTACTGAATTAAGATGATAAAGGTCAAGCTTAACTAATCTCTGGCAAATAAAAACGAAAACTGAATGGAATTGAAGCAGCTGGTCTTAGGCAAGAAAGTCGCTTTCGAAGTACCTGTTTATTGACTAACTTATATGACTAATTTGCCCAAGCAAGAGTCATCTTATGACTAATTTGCAAGTTTACTTGACTTTGTTAATGTTTAGGTTGGCCTTACTAAGACTCATTCATATGATTAATAATTTATTAATTCTTATTTCTATAAGCCTATAATTTTCTAGTGATACTATCACCTCACTTCGGCTCTGTTTGGCATTTGTGAATAAAAAATATTGTTATTGGAAGCACTAAAATTTTCTTAGTAAGTACAAGCATTCTTTTGAAGAAGCTAAAAATGCCTCTCTAATTTGGTCTGGGCAAAAAAGCTATTTAAAAATGTAGTTTTGGATAAAGTATGTTTGGTTAAACAACACTTTAATTAAGTCTCCCCAAGAAAGCTATTTCGAGTCGAAAATCGAAAAGTCTTTTTCGATCCAAAAACAATATCAAAGGAGCCTGATCAGTCACATGCACAACCAAAATGACTTGCTGAAGATGGAAACCTGAGAGCCTTGGGGAAGAAGATTATAATAGATAGAATATACCATCTACAGTGCAATATGTTAGGAATTTTGAGGATCCTGTTGAGTCTTCGACACAATCAACACAAACCACCAAGTAAAACTCGATCGTACCAAGCACACAAAGCACATAAAATTTTTTCAGTTGGGACTTTTGCCTTAATCCGGAGGAGGAAGAACCGAGATAATATTATTTCAACTAGAGAAGATACAAGAATATTACAATTCTCACCACGACCATCTTTCAGGCCTAATTGGAACTTGATGCTGCTTACAATGGAGAAACTCTCTCACCCTCTCAGATGAAGTACTCTCTTTTTCTATTCGGCACTCAACAGAATCATATAGATCTATGAGCCGTTACAATTGTTTATATATTGCTTACAATTTTTCTATTCGGTCGACTATCTCCTTTTCGGGAAGACTGCGTCAAGGGTCGGTCGACCGCACATAGGTTGCGGTCGACCGCAACTTCCACTGTTGCTGTCGATTGTTTCTTCTCGCCTCCACTCTGTCTCCAATCGTCTTTATCCCTCCATCGTCTTATCGTTTTCTTATCCAACATCGTATGCAAAACATAAACCCAACAATATTTACCTTGGATTGCATACGCATGAATACATATCTGTGTGATTTAAAAATCTTCTAGACCTTTTCTCTCTGCTTTGTAAACAACATGTTCTATGGCTTAACTGCTAGTTGAACACACATCCACCTGTTTTCCTCCAGTTGTATGTCCCCCTCAAGGACACTCCCCTGTAGATGTAATCATGAAGGTACTACCCTCCACACGAACTCCCCCTACATCAAGGCTTTCTCCACCTTCCAACGGTATTCGAACGTTGCAGTCTCGATTCGGTAATTCTAGTGACAGCTTACTAGATGATGCTTTAGGAACAACGGGCTTCCATACACTCGGCCGAGTTTTCCTTCTCCCACAAAGTTGGTAGAGGTTGTGCTGACCCTATCCAATCGCTCTCTTACCCTTCATTACCTTACGACGACTCTCCCAAACTGTCAAAACTCCACATCGAGCTGTGTACCTCCAGCCACGAGCATTAAGAGTACCCAAGGATATAAGATTCTGCTGTATCGAAGGAATATGCATGGCCTCTTCTAGTGTGAACCCTTTAATATCTGGCATCTCCAATTCAACTGTTCCCTCACCCACTACTTCCCAAATCTGACCACTCCCCGTTCTCACACTACGACATGTTGACAACTTGTAAGTAGAAAATATCTTCATCTCGGAGCAAATATGAGAAGAACTTTCCGAATCAAGATACCAACTTGAATCCACATATGAAGAACTTGAAATAAGAAGACAATAATCGTCATTATTACCTGACTCAGTTGCGCTTCCTATATGGGCTTGTTCCCCCTCTTTAGTAGCACTTTTCTGATTCAACCACTTGCGACAGTCTCTCTTGTAATGTCCAACTCCTCTACAGTAATGACAACGAATCTTACTCTTGTGTGCCGCATCCCTTCCAATTGAAGTATCACCTTCCACTGCAAAACACCCTAAAGAAATGGACCCTCCTTTATGAGTCTCATTTCTTAGTTCATCTTCCTTCAGACCCTTAATCACCCCGGCTAGAATAAGTGTCTCCTTGGCTGATTTCCCGTGTAGCATGGTAATTATCAAGTGATCATAAGAAGTTGGCAGTAAATAAATTAAGTTGAAAGCTTTATCCTCTTCGCTAAGATTATTAGCATTAATCGCCTTCAGTTCAGATATTACCTTATTGAACTCCACAATATGATCTTGAAGATGGGTACCTTCCTTTATTGAGAACCTAAACAGCTTTCTCTTCCAATATATCCGATCTAGCAACGACGACCCCAAGTAGTCAGATTTGAGTCCCGCCCATAGACTCGCCGCACTTTTCTCCTCAAGAATATTACACTTGACTTCATCCGCCAATTGCAACCGGATTAAACTCAAGGCCTTCAAACAAATCTCATCCCACTTCTCCTGCTTCACGTCGGTTGGCTTCTTCTTTTCCAGGACAAGGTGCAAGTCCTTCTGAACCAAAACATCATACATGACCACCTTTCATAGATTGAAGTTGATCTTACCATCAAATTGCTTGATCTTCGTCTTTTGATCTGCCATCTCCAAGGAACTCGAACAAACCCATGACCATGATTGCTCTGATACCACTTGTTATGAATTTTGAGGATCTTGTTGAGTCTTCGACACAATCAACACAAACCACCAAGCAAAACTAGATCGCACCAATCACACAAAGCACACAAGAATTGTCCCGGTTGGGACTTTCGCCTTAATCCAGGGGAGGAAGAACCGAGATATTATTTCAACTAGAGAAGATACAAGAATATTACAATTCTACCACGATCCTCTCTCAAGCCTAATTGGAACTTGATGCTGCTTACAATGGAGAAACTCTCTCACCCTCTCAGATGAAGTACTCGCTTTTTCTATTCGGCACTCAATAGAATCATATGGATCTATGAGCTGTTACAATTGTTTATATAGATCTAGAGACAAACCCTAAGTTGATATCTTGTTACAATAGTTATTGGATAGTACATAAGAGATAACCCTACGATAGGAGCCACACGATCTAATTTGAAGAGCAAGTTTGGCCTTTCACGAATCTGCCAAACTCAAGTCCGAAAATCCATCAGCGCCGCAAACGGTCGACCGCACCAACAAGTCGGTCGACTATCCCCCTTTCGGGAAGACTGCATACAAGGGTCGGTCGACCGCACATAGGTTGTGGTCGACCGCAACTTTCGCTGTTGCTGCCGACTGTTTTTTCTCGCCTCCACTCCGTATCCAATCGTTTCCATCCCTCCATCATTTTATCGTCTTCTTATCCAACATCGTATGCAAGACATAAATCCAACACAGTATGTCAATATTCATACAACATATGTGTATATATCCATAAAACTCAGGCTAAAATATTGTTTCTTAACTATCGCTGGACTTCTACTTGACCAGTCCGTGGTGCTTACCATAGTAGCAGGTCAGTTGATTGGTCGATGCTATTGCAGAATCTGGAAATGAATACCTTAGTCGGTTGGTTTGGGATCTAGGCTACTGCTGATCAACTGAAAGCCAACAGTTAACAGGCCTAAAGTTCATTCCCAAGTCTCTAAGTCCCCTTCCACCCTCAACTTGATCCTATTCTCGATATAACGGTCTCATGAGGCTACTCCTTAGTTATTGTTCGACGCTGAATGTAGTTCAGGGAATTATTGGACTCCGTCAAATTATCTGCAATTATCTTCTTGATTCTGCCTAACACAATCTCCATGTCGACATACTCCCCGATCATGTGTACGTGCTGGAACCTCTGTTTTTTTTCTTTTTCTTACAGTGAGAATCTGACTATTTTTGAATAAAATACTGTGATTTTCTACCTAATTTCTAAGTTATGAATCAACCCTTCAACTATATATACTCTTCGGATATCTTAACTACCTCCCCTGTTTATATAGTTATGAAACCGACTATAATATGCAATGACAACATCCAGATCATGACACCATACATTGTGCACACATACTTAATGGACCTCCTATATTCAAGATCTTCTGCATAATGTACCCTTCATCTCCTAACATCTGGAGTACGTACTACCAATAATATCCATTTTACTTTACTGCATTAATTTCCAATGAAGTATACATGCCGAGCTTCGAGCGTGTTCGACTTTGTGAGAAAGACAGATGTTGGCTCGAGGTTCATGCCGAGCGTTGAGCATGGTCGACATGTAGGAGAGACAGATGCTAGCTTGAGGGTCATGCCGAGCATCGAGCGTGATCGACTTATGGGAGAGACAAATGCTAGCTCGAGGTTCAAGTCGAGCGTCGAGCGTGATTGACTTGTGAGAAAGCCAGATGCTGGCTCGAGATTCATGTCGAGCATCGAGCGTGATCGAATTGTGAGCCAGATGCTTGCTCGAAGTTCATGCCGAGCGTCAAGCGTGGTTGACTTGTGGGAGAGACAAATGCTAGCTCGAAGTTCATGCTGAGCGTCGAGCGTGATCGACCTCTGGAAAATCTAGATGCTGGCTCGAGGTTCATGCCGAGCGTCGAGCGTGATCGACTTGTGGGAAAGACAGATGTTGGCTCGAGGTTCATGCCGAGTATCAAGTGTGATCGACTTGTGGGAGAGCTAGATGCTAGCTTGAGGTTCATGCCTAGCGTCGAGTGTGATCAACTTGTGGAAATGCCAGATGCTGGCTCGAAGTTCATGTCAAGCGTCGAGCGTGATCGTCTTGGGGGAAAGCCAGATGCTGTGAACCTTCAATGTTCCTAGTAGTCAAAAGGTTTTTGTAAAGGAAAGAAGTAAAAATCCGGTATGGTTTGACGTGTGAACTGGTTAGTCAATCTTGCTTGCTCATGCCTAAATGCTCAAACTTGGTGAACAAGTTAGCCCACCTTTACGCCTGTATAAATTGCCACAGCTTCATTTAGTCCCTCAACACAACCGCAAATCAACCAACAAACAAATTTACATTCCACGTCCCAAACCAATTCATACCTACCATTAACGTATCTTCGGCTGAGTTTAGAGACGACAACTTGAAACTAGAACCAGGGATTTCCGAAAGCAATGGGTGGTGAGAAGAAGAAGAAGATGAATAGGAAAGCAAAGCTGGCAACCATAGTATCTCCGTTTTCAGGCTGCTTCTGTTCAGCAGATAGAAGAAGAAGCTACAAGCCGAAGAAGAGTGTATCCTCTACATCAGTTGCAGGTGGGCCTGAGGCCACCATGGTTGCTGCTGCTAAGCATTTCTCCAGTGCCCACAAGATCCGATTCGGCTGATATTTATTGAATGTTCTGATTTTTCTTATGTACATATATGTAAATAGGAATTGTAATACTGGAAAAAGAGGCTCGAAAATAGGATAACAGCTCAGGACAGTCAAGCTAAGAGTCATCTAATGTCCGGATTTAAGTGTTTTAACCTACAAGTAAGTTGTAACAGTTAGATCTGTGAAAGTCAGCTATAATAATTTGTGAATTTAATTGGTTAATGGTCAACAAACTCTAAACTAGTGTTACCCTGTGCAAATTGTACCGACTAAAATAATTTGAAGCGACTCATAAAATTATATCGTACTTAAAAATTTAGAGATGTCTCTTAACTATTTCAATCACAATAGAATAAAAAAATCGATGACAAATCTACAAATTAACTAATTCACACTTTCAAACAAACCAACCAACATCATTTTATATTTCTATTCAATTAAAATAAAATTAAAAAATATTCGAATAATTACCGAAATTTAGAGACGCTAAGAAAGAGAGATATTTTCAAAAATCACTTACAATCTTGTCCGGTTTCTCCATTCTAAAGCTTGCTTGCAAATACTCATATTGTCTGCAAAGTTCCTCAATATTTGCCTCCAACTGTTCTATATTACTCCTTAGTTGTGTCTCTATAAAATGATCAAAATATAAAACACGCATACAATACTACAATTCACCAATTTTTTTTAAACAAAACAAAAGATGCAGAAAAGATACCATTATTTATATGTTGTTTCACTTCTGATTCCAACATATTCCGAAGCTTCACTTGTTTCATCAAATTTTCATCTTCTCATTTTATCAACCATTTGATGCAAGTCCTTATCCTTCTTATATACTCACTCATTTGTTCACTTTTACCCTAAGAAAATAAAATAATAAAGTACAAGAATGATAAAATGGACAAAACTATTCAACTTTCATGCTTTTTACCATCATCTACAATCCATCATTCTTCGTAATTGAAAATTTAATGATAATATTACTTAGAATGCAAAAGTCCAAATGAAAAAAGTTACTAATTAGAAGAAAAAGCCCTCATATGCAAGTCAGTTCGTTCCAATCTCACACCTAATGACCCCCCTTCTTCTAATCTGAAACCCTATATTATTAGGTTTGCATCTGATACCGAATCTCAAAATTTGACCATACTATCATAAAAAAGCAAAAAAATACACAAACACAAACAAATTAAATATTACCCGAAAAAAGATATAAAAACTGAAACAACAATTCTAATTGAAGAAAGATTGCTAAAATAATTATGATGGATTGTTTAAAATAAATGAAAAGCTGAAGAACTTAACAAAAGTAATTTTTCATGAGAAATAATTATGAGAAGTAGTGAACACAATTACCATAAAATTGAAGAATAAAAGTTGATCTTCAGGTAACCTACATCTGGGCCAATTGCAACGACTACATGACATACATGCCTAACTGCTATCTCTGTAATCTTTGCGAGTACACATTGGAGAGAGTAGTGTAAACCAGTGAATAAACAAAAACAAACATATAATAAACACTTACATTACCTCTTACTTTCTCATAGTTAATTCTTTCCTTTATCTCTTCGCCTTCCAAAATCTCAATTTCTACCATGGCCTCTAAAATCTGATTTATTTGGATCTGAAGAAACAAAGAATATAAAACAGAACATTAGTTAGGATTTGGTTTGAAAATAACCAATCTTTATTTTTGAATCCATAATTAGGGTTTGGATTCCTAAATTTCAAGAATTGAAATGCCCTAATTAGAAATTAAGAGTAAAAGTAGGTGGTAAATTAGGATTTCATGAATACAATATTACGAAATAAATTAGGAATTCAAAAACCCTAATTTCTCAGTGGAGAATTCTTACCGATGGTGTCATCACCCATGGCGGGTCGGCGAGTCTCGATTGCGAGGATTTGGGCAGGCTGGCGAACGACGACTGCTGAGATTTGGGAAAAGAGGGTTAGCGGGATTTTGGGGGAGGGGGAGTTGGGAGAGGAAGAATTATTTTGTTATTGTATTTTGTTTTGTTAAATAAAAAGTGTGGTGTGCACATGTTGAGGTATGTGTGATTTTCTACTTTTTTAAAATAGAGAAAGGGGAGAGAGGTATGCCTATTAGCTTAAGATATAGTATAATAATGCACAGTGAATTCTATGTTTCTAAGAGATGTATCTCTTGTGGATTTTTACCTTGCCTTAATATCTCTCATGTGGGATATATGCAGATTTATTGCCCACGTATATGCAGATTTATCGCCTTTCGCTCTCATGTAAAATTTGTTGAACAACTTTGTGCATGTCTTGATTTTGGCTACCAATATGAAAATTCAATATATCCACATATATTTCTGGAGCACTGCAACTTGATTGGAAGAGCTTTACCGAACTCCACTGACCTTGCTGATAGAACTCTCCACTGACCTTACTGATTCTTTTCACTCACAAGATTACGAGTTAATAGGCTTTGTATACCCTTATCACCCACCGCGGTCAACAAATTTTGTGTTCATCACATAATAGTAAACCTACCCCAGATTTTTATTAAATATTAATTGTATTAGTGAGAAATGTTAGGTAATATAGAGATAATCTGTCATTAAATCACTAACTAACTGTAAAGGTGTTGTGCCTCCCCAGTTGCTCCTAAAGATTATTGCTAATATTTTGTTCTGGATTAAAACGGCAGGTGTCGAACAATCAAAGAAGCTCAAGGACATATACAAGGACATTGCCATCTCCCAGGACGAAGTTCAGGAAAAGGGAAAGGCACAACACAGGATGGTTGAGTATTTGGTGCGAGGCGGGCGTGTTGGGGGAGGCACACGCATGCAGGCGTCCTCTGGGGATGTGGGTGCTATCATGTAGCCTCTGGGCATTTTTTTAGTTTTTGGATGTACTTTTGGGACTTTTTAATTTCTTGTATGTATTTTGGTGGGATTCATAGGTTCTGTAGCGACCTGTGTCGGGAGCTCATTTTTTGGGTGGGACAATGAATATCATGACCCGCATGTGGGTAACATGAATATCATCGTCCGACGTTTGTTCTTCTGTTTTCTGTTTTATTAAAATCTTTTTAATGAAACAATGAGGGCTTTGGCCAACCTTTACAATCAAAAAAAAAAAAAACTAACGGTAAAGGTAAAGTGGTCAAAAAATGTAAAATTAGGGGCGCAGAAGCGGCGGTGTGCAATCCACAACCAAGTTTATCAAATAAGTAGACAAATTGCAAAAAAAATGTTACGAGATGGATAATATGCAAAGTCATGAAGCCTGGGGTCTAAGAGTTATCAACAGGTGCAGGTTTTTTGACAGGACTTGTAGTTTTATGTTGTGGCTTTGTTTCTTGCAGTCGATACATCAATTTTGAGACTGATAGTTTGATACGCATATATCTTGCCAAAACCTCAATATATTTCCAGCATACTGGGAATCAGCTTGAGATGAGACTATCAGGGGTGTATTGAATTGAGATTTCAAAAGATTTTAAAAGAATTGAGAATCCCAGTATTTAAGGGATTCATGGGGAATTCACCTAAAACTTTGACTGGGATTTATAAGGATTTTAAAATAGTTTAATGGAATTCTTATTATGAATTTGATGGAATTTGAAGGAATTCGATGAAAATAAACTTTATAATTAGTTCATTTCCTACACAAGATTGTCATTCTCATAAGAGTAGTACGAATAAATATCAAGGCACATCGCTAGTCATAAAAATATCATTCTCATAAGCTTTTTCTGAAGTACTAGAAGGACACCCACATAAACAAAAGTAACAACAAAAAAAAATAGCCCTACATGAGAGAGTTGTTGATGAGTTCATCAACTCAATACTCGCTGTTTTAACATTCTGAGCATAAAATAATAATAACTAATAACACCCGGTAACCAAAGTCATGGAGCAAGAGATCTATAAGGAGCACCAACTCTCCCGTTAGGCATCATAACTCTACCACATCTCCTCATCAAATCAATACTCGCTATTTCTGCACCATAGGTCTTCCAGTTAACAGTTTCAATATATAGGCCACATCATATAAACCATGGAACGTTATCCACTTCGTCCTGTACTTGCAACGATAAACCAATTTATGCCATAGCAATCTTGAGAATATTTTTGAATCAACTCCATCGCGTTGATTTTGATTGAAATTGATTCCATTGTCTTTCAGAAGGTGGATAGAGGTCTCTGCGTGGGGATCAGTGGTTGGGTTGAATTAGGCCTCTGCGTGGGGATCGGGAGGTCGGGAGGAGGATAGTGGGGTAATAGCAGAGGAGGGTGTCGGGAGGTAGAGGAGAGGAGGAAGAAGACGATGTAGAGAGCAGGGGGATTATAGGGTTTGGGTTTATTTGGGGATAATTTGGGGCATATGTACAAGAAACAAAATCATACTCACCAATGGCTTGAAAGTTTCTACAGAGAAGGTGAGAATTGCAAAGGCTTTTGGTATTTATACCTCGGACCCTAGATTCCATCTAAATCCTCCAAATTCTCAATTCTACCAAAATCATTAACTTTTTAAATACACCGAGAATTGAATGGGGTCATTTAAAATCTCAATTGAATACACCGAGAATTGAATAGAATCACTTAAAGTCTCAATTGAATACACTGTGACTTTTATAAACTCCTTTAAAATCCTAATAGAATACACTAGGATTTTCACATTCTTTTAAATTCTTTTCAAATTCCAATCCAATACACCCCTGTATATGTAATTCTATCTATTGGTTATTTTTTTACTTTCCCTCTAGTAAATCCAACTAATGTCTTTCAGATTACCCAAATATTTTTTCTGAATTTGAAATTAAAATGTGGCGAATAATAACTATTTTTTTTTTTAATATTTATGCATGATTTTTTTTTTTCTTTCTTTTCTTTCCTTTTTTTGAAATCAACTATCAATTATTAGAGCAGCCACAGTCGTTTGCTATAATTCTCATATTCTCATATTTTGATAATAATATGAGAATTGAGCCTCTGCAGTCGTTTGCTATTTTCTCAAAAAATAGCAAACGATCTACAGTACATTCTCATATTTGAGAAGTCGCGTAGCGAATATAGAAATATAGAGGACGTTCCATAGATATAATATTTTTTTATTAAAATCGGACGAGACAAGTTGTCTCGTCGTGTAATTTTTTTTTTTAAATGGCTCGGACGATACATGATATATCGTCCTTGCCAAATTGTCCAAAAAAAAATGGGTCAGTTTTGTAAATACTTTTAAAAAATGGATCATTTTGGTAAAAGTTCTCTAACAAGTTTTCCTTTCAACGAGAGCAATTAGAAAGGAGATAAAGTGCCACTTGATATTCATATTTCAAAGTGATGACTGATCATTATGTTGAAATCTAGGCTAAGTCGCAGATAACTGATATGAAGTTTTTGCTTCGGAAAACTTGAATGGTGTTTATGTCGCCTGTGCTGCTGTATATCTGCTAATGAGCAAACATTTCTATACTAGATACTGGATAGGAACTAAGAAAGAGGGAGACATAGTAATTTAATACAACTTATTAAGAAAGTTCGTTGAGTTTATAAAATATAAATAACAAATAAATCTATGCTAGTTATTTGCAAAAAAATGGTAAAATTCATACCGATTCCTTTAATTTATCTTCTTTTTTGACTGATTCCTTTAATTTATCTTCATACAAATATTGCCATAAATCCTGTATTTTAAATTTACTTTCTACTGGATTCATTGTTCCATAGTAAGTAAGATAATCATGAAGCATCACAATTGTGTGCCATTGTGGCTGCTGCTACCCAAAATTGCTAAAAGAATTTTTTTCTCTAATGTGTTATTATCATACATTCTCTGCATCCTCTTCTTCCTTTCTTCTCTATGTGGAATTTTTTTTATCTATACTGGATCAGTGGATTGGTACTAATTTGTAAGAAAGCTTGAACTACTGAGGATCAGATATAGTTTTCTTTCTCAAAATATTGTATGTTGCTCATCATTCACTCTTTTTGTAAACCATAACTACAACTGAAATTTCCATGAAATAACTAATAATCAAATATTTTTCTTCATACCTTAATTTTTCGCCAAAACTTCCAACTTTGCTCCAAATTTTAGCAGAGTAACTGAATACTGTACTTGCTTCTGATAATATGTATCATATCTTAATTAGGTTTACATGTGTAGATTGTCACCCATATTATCATTCTTGAATTAAAATTTCAGTTAAGTAAATTCAAGGTTAAGTACTAGTGTTTCCATGTGCAAGTTTCTACAGTTTTAGAATTATGAATTAAAGATGTTTAATTCAACTGCGTGTCTTAATTTTCTTTGTATTTACATTGGATCCAATGTGAATGAAGATCATGAAATGGTCTATTTCCAAGTTCAGCCTAATCTTTTGATTCTTATGCAGATGACTTGATGGATTTCGTCAATTCGAGAACTTTCCTGGAACTTACAGTCGATGTCGTATCAGTGTCACCGAAGACGACATTTCTTCGAGGCAAGTTACTTGTAAAATTTCTTCTTACCTTTTTATTTAGTAGCTTCATAGCTCATGTGTGGCACTCGGAATGGCAAATGTGGGATGAAAGTTCTAAGTACTTCCATCCATAACGAGGGCCAGGAACTGAAAGTGGAAGTTCTAAGGAACTTGTTATCAAAATGACCCATTTTTGAAAGTATTTACAAAACTGACCCACTTTTGAACTTTTGACAGTATTTACCAAAATGACATATTCGGTCTTTGAAACACCGAGTGTAGTTATAATATGCGCGGTCTTTTAAAGATCGAGCCTTGCTCTTCGATTTTTAAAAATGCAAGACTTGGTTTTTAAAAGATCGTGCGTATTATAACTACACTCGGTCTTTCAAAAACCAAGTGGGATGGTTTGGAAATTAAAACAAAAAATAGGACGGTTTGGGAAGTCCAAACTGATCTGGTTATGAGCATATTCTCCAAAGTCTAAACTTGGCCAACAAGTAAATCCGCACTTGATTTGTGTCCAAAGTCTAAACTTGGTCAACAAGTCAATCTGCACTTCATTTGTGTCTATAAATTCCACTTATCATATGAGAGCAGAATGCAGAATCAACACAATACACCAACATTTCTTACCTGGCACTCTCTCTTCTCCATTCTAAAGCTCTTTTCATCTTTGAACCAAGTACTTTGATTCCATCTTTAGCTTACAAGTAGAAGTTCCTTCACCAAATTATCGGAGCAAGAAATGGGTAAAGAGAAGATGAAAGGAACGGGTACCCTAGCCGAATCGTGCCTTTCATTCTTCTTCATATTGTTCAATTGGGAGGATACAGACCATGAAACAACGAGATCGTCAAGTCCACCTGAGGCAGCCTTGGCTGCTGCTTCTAAGCACTTCTCAAGTGCCCATAAGATCAAATTTTGCTGAATATCTTCGATATGTAGGTAGGGGTATAGAAATATCTTCGTAGGGATTTTTGTAGAAACCTGTACAAATCGACCTTGGATGAGTTGGGTGCACCGGAGCATGCATTGAGATGGGCCCATCTGCATGATCTTCTTGAATTTCAAGAAGATTATGTAAAGGACTGTTTTTTTATTGTGCACACTTGGCATCGAAGGGCTTCTAGGTACGAGCTTATAGGAAAATCTATGAACATGATTCTCTTTCCCCAAATTGTAGAAGAGGTTCTTCATTTGAGTCTAAGAAGTTCTATAAGAAGCTATATGACAGTGATGATAGAGTGAAGATTGCAGATTATTCTGTCCTGCAAATTACTAGAGCTACTAAAGCTGAGGGATAACTCTTAAGGATCTATAGCCATTAAATTGTAATGACTGATATTAAGGGGTTTGGTTGCATAAATTTCTTAAATATGTAAGAGTATTCCTTGAAATTGCTCAAAATTTACGTATAAAATAAAAATGAGGTTTTGTTCGATGAGAAGAAAAGTAAAAAGTTCGACTGTAATTTGTTCAATATGTCATGTTGCACACATTACATGCATACAACTGTATAATTTGTTCAATATGTCATGTTGCACACACATGCATACAACTGTGCATTCGAGGCCTATTTCAATGTAGTAATTTAGACTATTTTACATGCATCAAGATGTAAGAAATCGCCCTTGTTGGCCGATCCCTACTATGCTTCGTACAAGTGGTGATATTGTTATTAGAAATCACGAGATCCCTGAACCACATTTGGAACATACTTAACACATTGACAATCTGAAAGGTAAAATGAACTTGACATACTCCATTCCAATCAACTTCTCTGAAGAAGCCTACCTTACTACGATTTTAGAGATCGATATATAACCGTGGGATTGAGAAGAAGTCAAATTACAGATACATTTTACACTGAAGTGGTGGAAACATAAGGTGAAGTTGGTGTATACAACAACACAAAACTATCAAAAGTGAAGTTGAGCTTTTCCAAGTCTCCTACTTATCGTTTCAACCTGTTCAGCTTTCTCTTTCTTCCTCCAGTACGAAAGGATCTCATAGAACTGGAAAAACATGTCGGAAATTGAAACACATAACATTAGTATTAATACTCAAAACAGTTTTTATAACATGAAACAACATTATTGAGTTCGAAACTACACCGTTTACTGAATTAAGATGATAAAGGTCAAGCTTAACTAATCTCTGGCAAATAAAAACGAAAACTGAATGGAATTGAAGCAGCTGGTCTTAGGCAAGAAAGTCGCTTTCGAAGTACCTGTTTATTGACTAACTTATACGACTAATTTGCCCAAGCAAGAGTCATCATATGACTAATTTGCAAGTTTACTTGACTTTGTTACTGTTTAGGTTGGCCTTACTAAGACTCATTCATATGATTAATAATTTATTAATTCTTATTTTTATAAGCCTATAATTTTCTAGTGATACTATCACCTCACTTCGGCTCTGTTTGGCATTTGTGAATAAAAAATATTGTTATTGGAAGCACTAAAATTTTCTTAGTAAGTAAAAGCATTCTTTTGAAAAAGCTAAAAATGCCTCTTTAATTTGGTCTGGGCGAAAAAGCTATTTAAAAATGTAGTTTTGGATAAAGTATGTTTGGTTAAACAACACTTGAATTAAGTCTCCCCAAGAAACCTATTTCGAGTCGAAAATCGAAAAGTCTTTTTCGATCCAAAAACAATATCAAAGGAGCCTGATCAGTCACATGCACAACCAAAATGACTTGCTGAAGATGGAAACCTGAGAGCCTTGGGGAAGAAGATTATAATAGATAGAATATACCATCTACCGTGCAATATGTTAGGAATTTTGAGGATCCTGTTGTGTATTCGACACAATCAATACAAACCACCAAGTAAAACTCGATCGTACCTGTAAAAGTCCCTGCCACTATGCTAAAACTTCGAAATCTAGGCTATGTCTCAAGTCAGGGGGTGTATTCATATTTCAAAGTGATGACTGATCATTATGTTGAAATCTAGGCTAAGTCGCAGATAACTGATGTGAAGTTTTTTGCTTCGGAAAACTTGAATTGTGTTTATGTCGCCTGTGCTGCTGTAGATCAGCTAATGAGCAAACATTTCTATACTAGATACTGGATAGGAACTAAGAAAGAGGGAGACATAGTAATTTAATACAACTTATTAAGAAAGTTCGTTGAGTATATAAAATATAAATAACAAATAAATCTATGCTAGTTATTTGCAAAAAAATGGTAAAATTCATACCGATTCCTTTAATTTATCTTCTTTTTTGACCGATTCCTTTAATTTATCTTCATACAAATATTGTCAAAAATCCTGTATTTTAAATTTACTTTCTACTGGATTCATTGTTCCATAGTAAGTAAGATAATCATGAAGCATCACAATTGTGTGCCATTGTGGCTGCTGCTACCCAAAATTGCTAAAAGAATTTTTTTCTCTAATGTGTTATTATCATACATTCTCTGTATCCTCTTCTTCCTTTCTTCTCTATGTGGAATTTTTTTTATCTATACTGGATCAGTGGATTGGTACTAATTAATTTGTAAGAAAGCTTGAACTACTAAGGATCAGATATAGTTTTCTTTCTCAAAATATTGTATGTTGCTCATCATTCATTCTTTTTGTAAGCCATAACTACAACTGAAATTCCCATGAAATAACTAATAATCAAATATTTTTCTTCATACCTTAATTTTTCGCCAAAACTTCCAACTTTGCTCTAGATTTTAGCAGAGTAACTGAATACTGTACTTGCTTCTGATAATATGTATCATATCTTAATTAGTTTTACATGTGTAGATTGTCACCCATATTATCATTCTTGAATTAAAATTTCAGTTAAGTAAATTCAAGGTTGAGTACTAGTGTTTCCATGTGCAAGTTTCTACAGTTTTAGAATTATGAATTAAGGATGTTTAATTCAACTGCGTGTCTTAATTTTTTTTGTCAACTGCGTGTCTTAATTTTTTTTGTATTTACATTGGATCCAATGTGAATGAAGATCATGAAATGGTCTATTTCCAGGTTCAGCCGAATCTTTTGATTCTTATGCAGATGACTTGATGGATTTCGTCAATTCGGGAACTTTCCTGGAACTTACAGTCGATGTCGTATCAGTGTCACCGAGGACAACATTTCTTCGAGGCAAGTTACTTGTAAAATTTCTTCTTACCTTTTTATTTAGTAGCTTCGTAGTTCATGTGTGGCACTCGGAATGGCAAACGTGGGATGAAAGTTCTAAGTGTTATAGAAATTACCCTAAAATCTTTGATTTTCTGCAACCCAAGATAACAAATTAAAAATAAATAAGAACAGAGTTACCGGCCTATGGGGAAGTCGCGCGGAGCGCACTGCCCTAAGAGTTGATCCGCGGTCTTATGTGCAGACTTTTCACAGATGCTCCTAGTGGTAAAACCCCCGTATCACCGGCGTCTCGCCGTCGCTCACAACGTTGAGAGATTGATCCCAACTTAGCCTTGCCCAGAACGAAGATGAAAAGGAAAGAACCGGATTTGGCAGAGAAGAAGTGAAGGAGAAGAAGAGTTATGTGGGAATACATTTTTCAGTCATTTTAAGGGAAGAGAAGATTAGAGTATATATGGGCTGATCCCACTCACAAGGCACATCTCCCAACCGATGTGGGACTAAAAGCAAGGAAAGGAGGAGCTTGGTTTTGACCAAAAAGCCAACAATCCCCCCCCCCCCCCCAAAACCAAGATCCGAAAAACAGAGATAACAAAAGAGTAATGATGTAGAAGTTCTGGGCAAGAGTATACTATGCATAAATGAGATGGACTACAGCCTTGAATCTCACGTAGTGACTATTGTCTTTGTCTGAAGAAGTGCTTGATGGACTACGCCTTGAATCAGACTTCTTGACTCAGATTCAGAAAATAGCACACATAGTACGCTAGAGGTTCTTGGGTCTATCGGGTGGCGCTTTTGAATGGCCATGCGCACTTTTTCATATTCATGAGAGTTGTCTGGGATCGCCCTGTCCCATAGTCGCGGCCTTCACGACCTCTCATATAGGTAAGTCCTCAAAGGGTTGGTGATCGGAGTCAACCCTACATAATAATGCTTGGACCTATTAAGAGTTTAGAACTCATCCTAACCAGATCACACAGGAACACTGTCACCATAGGGATGGAATATCATTGTACAACCTCGTACAGCCACCTGGGCATTAATTTATGAGAATTTAATCTCTGAGTCAGTGTTCCATAATAGTCACCGAAGTCCAGCTTGTTTCTACCCATTGAACCGGCTTCTTGGGATCTCCAGTCAGACTCGGTTGGGTTGCCACTGCTAGTGACTTACTTATCGGCTTAACCCCATCCCCCTCGATGATTCTAGGATCAATGTCCTAGACAGACCCTTTGTCAAGTGGTCTGCAAGGTTCTTTCCTGACTTTATATAGTCAAGAACCACATATTTGCCCAATAGGCTCTTGATTGACATGAAGCGCAGCTGCAGGTACCTGTTCATCTTAGCATTCACAGAATCATGTTTTAGTAGTTCTATAACAGATTTATTATCACAGTTTATGGAAATAGCAGGAACATGAATATTAGTAACAGGTATATGCATAATCAAATTTCTTAGCCATTCAGCTTCTGCACAAGTAGTGTCCAAAGCTATCATTTCAGTGTCCATAGTACTCCTAGCTATAATAGTTTGTTTACATGAACCCCAGGAGATCGCAGCTCCTCCTAGGGTAAGGACATATCCAGTTGTGGATTTCACATCAAATGAGCCAGTTACCCAGTTTGCATCTGAGTAACCTTCTATGATATCAGGGTGTCTAGTATAATGAAGTTTGTAATCTATAGTACCCTTAAGATATCTAAATACTCCTTCTATTGCTGACCAATATGACCGGTTTGGGTTACTAGTATATCTACTAAGTCTCCCAACAGCAACTGCAATATCAGGTCTAGTTCTATTTGATTGTATTGAAAGATTAAATCATAAACCTGGTAGCAATTTGCTTCTAGCATATTGCTAAGAGGCAATGGTAACATTTTGTTAGTGATATCAGTAAGATTTGAAGTAAGCTTACTGATGAACTTATTAAACAAATTCATATGGAAACTTGGTTTGGTTTACCATATATATAGAGCTACAACAGGCCATAGATTGCTGGTAGCTCCACCATTAGTAGAGCATCCTATTTGCGGAGTTCACCATCAAATTTGTCCAAAATATTCTCACTCATAAGAAATACTTTTAACATAAAGTATGCAGAATTAATTCTCATGATATGCAAACTAGTACGCGATGATTAAATAAATACAATCCTATGGAACCCAAATTAAAAGACAACCCCTAGCTAATTTTGTTCTTCTACCTGTCAACCAGCGTCCAATAATCAGCTTCATAGGTATGCAGCCTTCCATTATTTTTTTTTTAATTTTATTTTAAAAAAAAAAAAAATCAGTGTGACCCTATTGGAATGGCCAAGCATTTTAAGTGGCCTACACTCCCCACAGTTTATTACTACATAAACATAGGTTGTATGTCATAATAGTTCAGACATTGTGTAAGCTCATCTCATATGATATTATAATAGAAATTCTTCTCTCCTACTGTAACCCCATAATGAGTGTATGAATGACTGATGACTGATCGTCTGTCCACCAACCATTCTCGTTATCCTCTAAATTTGAAACCATCAACACCAAGAATTTTAATACAATTTTTATAATGCTATGGAACTATAAAGACTCATAGAGAAATCATTCATTACAATCCCCCATCCGCACAAAACAAAATACAGGAGAACCCCATCAATTCTCAACGTAGGCGTTGATTAAAGGAACCGGTAATATAGTGAATGTGCACGTAAATAAAAACTCAGGACAAGAGAGAGAGAGAGAGAGATGTTTTGTTAGTGAACATTTACTGCACTGTGCACCTGTGCCACATGCCAAACTAGCGTAGTATTGTACTAGCAGAAATCTTGAAGAGTCACTAAGGCACACAGAAACTGTTAGGCGTAAAGAATTAATAATGGTTCTCTTCTACAAAACTCTTGTAGCTAACCTTATCAAACTAATATGAACAATTATTCAAGTTATCCTTTCATAAAGACAAGCACACTAATGGTTGGTGCACTTTAGCATATAAAATTTCATAGAACTATCAAATATTTATAGAGAACTGGTCAACAATCCATATCACAAATATCACCATTAATTTTCCGCGATCCAGATCGCCAGATCCAGATCTAGGGTTTATCTAATTTATTAATTTGTATTCCGAGAATAAACTAATAATAGTAAACCCTAATCCGTTCAGGAAGTAATTCAACAAACAAAAAAAAAAATGAACTATCTTGAGCATTCAATTAATTATAAATAATTCCAGCAAATATATATATTTGATTAATCACATTTCTTTAGCACTTCATCAATGATTAATAAAAGCATTATGCACTGATTACTCACTAATCATCAATAATTAGTTAACGATTTTATATCTTCTATGACCAAGCTCTCAAAACCAAATGTAATACTTTAAATAAAGTTCAGCATAGAATATATTATCGGATGTCATGATGATTGAATAAACGGCGATGTACTCTCTGTTCCAACTACATTCCAACGGAATATGAGACCCCTCTATGGTACTGGGTTACAGTATCTCTAAATCTTTATATCTAAATCTGACCGTAGTTGGGAGAGCACTCACATCCTCTTTATATAGGATTTCTACTATAAAGAAAATTCTAACCTTTATGGCTATGGGCCCTAACTTACTCATTAACCCGATTCCACAAAGCATGTTCAATATCCATTAAGAGTATACATGTCCATCTTGGCTCAAGAGCACATCCTTATTTGAGTCCTGGCTTATTGCTATTATTTCCTCATGAGTCAATATAAGTACTAATTCTAGTCATTACCTTATGGGAATATTCTGACAATATTTCTATAGGTTTGTTTTGCATATTTTGTAGGTAGAAGAAATAAATTAAGAGAATAAATAGAAAACTGGATCATTGTTTTCGAAGAAGACTAGTAGGAAATATATCAACTGTGTAGATCAATTAATTTCTGAGCTGTTCCTCTTAGCTACACAATTAGAAGACCTTTTTTTTGTGTTAACTCATAAAAAAGCATTTCTTTAAGGCATTTGTTATTGTGTTCTTTGCAATAAACAAATTTAAATCATCACAAATATAAGCACATCTATAGTTCCTTGTCATATTACTTTTATAACCATGCTTTTCTGTCACATACATTCTTTTAAAAGTTTAATTGAAGCCTTGCAAATATAAATATCATTTTATATAATAAGCTTGCAATAGGAAAATCAAAATACATTATAATCCATGTTTTTACAATTCATTAATTTTCAGTAGGCTCACTTAATTATAATTTCTAGCTACTATTTCCTCAGCTATTAGTTACCTAAATTAATGCTTACAACAAAATAAATGGTTTTCCAATCAAGAAAAAAGACCGGCTTGATTATGTAGTCTTTATCTCAGGGATTCAAAGGATCAGAAAACAAATACCTATCTTTACAGAAATAACATGAATAAAAACAGACTAGTAGTAATAGTAAAACAGAAGAAATTTGGCATACTTTCAAAAGATTAGGCCAGATTAAGTAGAAATGTATTTATGCCTGCAGTAATAGGATAAGTTCCAAAATCTAGAACTGTTAAACTGTAGATTACATAATGAAGATCACTTCACAGTTAGAAAATAGATGGCGACCCAGACTGAAAAACATTCAAGCAGACAACTTGAGGTTGAGGGCACTCCCATTAAGAGGAATCCGTTAATGATATTTAAAACCAAAATTAGGATGAAGTTAAAGATCAAGTTGATAGGCTCACTACTCAGTTAGCAGTAACTATTATATTAAGCATTTCAAATCAAACTCAGGTCATCTTACTCAATAAAAGATTTGACAAATTTTTTTTTTTTTTTTTTAACCAGTAAGTGAACTGACATCAACCATCTTTTACTGGTGCCAAATTAATTGTGGAGGAGAACCACGGCCTGACCTCATTTTGTTGGAAATGGTTTAGGTGGTGATAACCACGGCCTGAACCCTCCCACCACCCCCGCCGCCCAAATCAACAACAGTAAACGGCTTCTTCCTGGGTGGGACCCAGTAGGAGGATCCGGGTATGAAGGGGAGCCAATCGCGCGCGGATCGGCGGATGATGATGCCGTGGATGGCGTCCTGGAGCCTCCGCATGCCGAGAACCTGGTCGATGTCGGGTCCGGGTTCATCGGAGGAGGACCCGAGATCCACCTCGAGGAGCTGAGCCTTTTCGGGGCGCTTGGATTTGAAGCGGTAGAGGGAGAGGGTCTTGGGGGTTTGGGAATTGGGGATTAGGGTTCGGGACAGGATTCGAGCCATAGGTAAAAAGATTTGAGTAATGCAATCTTTGTATAATCTAAATTCAGACTCAACTCTTAGATTGTTATAGAAATTACCCTCGAATCTTTGATTTTCTGCAACCCAAGATAACAAATTAAAAATAAATAAGAACAGAGTTACCGGCCTATGGGGAAGTCGCGCGGAGCACACTGCCCTAAGAGTTGATCCGCGGTCTTATGTGCAGACTTTTCACAGATGCTCCTAGTGGTAAAACCCCCGTATCACCGGCGTCTCATTGTCCCTCACAACGTTGAGAGATTGATCCCAACTTAGCCTTGCCCAGAACGAAGATGAAAAGGAAAGAACCGGATTTGGCAGAGAAGAAGTGAAGGAGAAGAAGAGTTATGTGGGAATACATTTTTCAGTCATTTTAAGGGAAGAGAAGATTAGAGTATATATGGGCTGATCCCACTCACAAGGCACATCTCCCAACCGATGTGGGACTAAAAGCAAGGAAAGGATGAGCTTGGTTTTGACCAAAAAGCCAACACTAAGTACATCTATCCATAACTAGGGTCAGGAACTGAAAGTGAAAGTTCTAAGGAACTTGTTACCAAAATAACCCATTTTTGAAAGTATTTACAAAAATGACCCACTTTCGAAAATATTTACCAAAATGACATACTCGGTCTTTGAAAGACCGGGTGTAGTTATAATACGTACGGTCTTTCAAAGACCGAGTCTTGCTGTTCGATTTTTCAAAGTCCAAGACTTGATTTTTAAAAGACCGCACGTATTATATCTGCCGAGTGGGATGATTTGGGAATTAAAACAAAAAATAGGACGGTTTGGGAAGTCCAAACTGATCTGGTTATGAGCATATTCTCCATAGTCTAAACTTGGTGAACAAGTAAATCCGCACTTGATTTGTGTCCAAAGTCTAAACTTGGTGAACAAGTAAATCCGCACTTGATTTGTGCCTATAAATTCCACTTTTCATACGAGAGCAGAATGCAGAATCAACACAATACACCAACATTTCTTACCTGGCACTCTCTTAGTCTTCTCCATTCTAAAGCTCTTCTCATCTTTGAACCAAGTACTTTGATTCCATCCTTAGCTTACAAGTAGAAGTTCCTTCACCAAATTATCGGAGCAAGAAATGGGTAAAGAGAAGATGAAAGGAACGGGTACCCTAGCCGAATCGTGCCTTTCATTCTTCTTCATATTGTTCAATTGGGAGGATACAGACCATGAAACAACGAGATCGTCAAGTCCACCTGAGGCAGCCGTGGCTGCTGCTTCTAAGCACTTCTCAAGTGCCCATAAGATCAAATTTTGCTGAATATCTCCGATATGTAGGTAGGGGTATAGACAGAAATATCTTCGTAGGGATTTTTGAAGAAACCTGTACCAATCGACCTTAGATGAGTTGGGTGCACCGGAGCAATGAGATGGGCCCATCTGCATGATCTTCTTGAATTTCAGGAAGATAATGTAAAGGAGTGTTTTTTTATTGTGCATGTACACTTGGCATCGAAGGGCTTCTAGGTACGAGTTTATAGGAAAATCTATGAACATGATTCTCTTTCCCCAAATTGTAGAAGAGGTTCTTCATTTGAGTCTAAGAAGCTTTATAAGAAGCTATATGACAGTGATGATAAAGTGAAGATTGCAGATTATTCTATCCTACAAATTAGTAGAGCTACTAAAGCTGAGGGATAACTCTTAAGGATCTATAGCCATTAAGTTGTAATGACTGATATTAAGGGGTTTTATTGCATAAATTTCTTAAATATGTAAGAGTATTCCTTGAAATTGCTCAAAATTTACGTATAAAATAAAAATGAGGTTTTGTTCGATGAGAAGAAAAGTAAAGGGTTCGACTGTAATTTGTTCAGTATGTCATGTTGCACACACATGCATAGAACTGTGTAATTTGTTCAATATTTCATGTTGCACACACATGCATACAACTGTGCATACGATGCCTATTTCAATGTAGTACTTTATACTATTTTACATGCATCAAGATGTAAAAAATCGCCCTTGTTGGCCGATCCCTACTATGCTTCGTACAAGTGGTGATATTGTTATTAGAAATCACGAGATCCCTGAACCACATTTGGAACATACTTAACACATTGACAATCTTAATTAAAGGTAAAATGAACTTGACATACTCCATTCCAATCAACTTCTCTGAAGAAGCCTACCTTACTACGATTTTAGAGATCGATATATAACCGTGGGATTGAGAAGAGGTCAATTTACCGATGCATTTTACACTGAAGTGATGGAAACATAAGGTGAAGTTGATGTATACAACAACACAAAACTATCTATCAAAAGTGAAGTTGAGCTTTTCCAAGTCTCCTACTTATCGTTTCAACCTGTTCAGTTTTCTCTTTCTTCCTCCAGTACGAAAGGATCTCATAGAACTGGAAAAACATGTCGGAAATTGAAACACATAACATTAGTATTAATACTCGAAACAGTTTTTATAACATGAAACAACATTATTGAGTTCGAAACTACACCGTTTACTGAATTAAGATGATAAAGGTCAAGCTTGACTAATCTCTGGCAAATAACAAAGAAAACTGACTGGAATTGAAGCAGCTGGTCTTAGGCAAGAATGTCGCTCTCGAAGCACCTGTTTATTGACTAACTTATACGACTAATTTGCCCAAGCAAGAGTCATCGTATGACTAATTTGCAACTTTACTTGACTTTGTTAATGTTTAGGCTGGCCTTACTAAGACTCATTGATATGATTAATAATTTATTAATTCTTATCTCTAATATTATAATGGGAGAAGGCCTTAGTGTCATTTGTCATTTTGTCATTCTACCAACATGTGCAACGTACGTACATAACTAATATAAAAAAGTTTCCGGTTCAAATTCTCCCCATGTCAGAGTTTTTATTTTTATTTTTTGAAAATATTAAAACGTGCATCGCACGCGTAAATTACTAGTTTTTATAAGCCTATAATTTTCTAGTGATACTATTGTTAGGTTTTTGGTCTCAAATACACATAGGCACTGAGTACTTGAAGTTGGAGAAGAAAAGGATGAGACAAAGAAGCAAGAGAAGACAAACAGCCATTAGAAGAATGCAGCCTGGAGAGTTGCGGTCGACCGACCTGGGGGTGCGATCGACCGACCTAGTCTGCTGAGAGTTCTTCGAGTGTAAAGGTCCAACAGAGGAGAGGATGGTCGATCAACCCTGACGGTGCAGTCGACTCGTCAGCTCTCGGGTTTGGACTTATACGTTGCGGTCGACCGACCTCGGGGTGCGGTCGACCGACTTCGGCGGCTGATTGTTTTTGGGCTTACGAGTTTAAAGGCACAATTGCTAGATTTGTGTTTATCTTTTAGAGTTTACTTGGGGGCTATATATATGGCCGTAAACTCTAGGGATTAGCAATCTGAATAGATCCAATTTGTGTAAACAAGAGGTGAGTCGTTATTATTGTTCAACTTCAAAAGGGGATTGTGCCAAGTATTTTAAATGTGAGAGAGAGATTGAGAGTTGTAATATCTTTGTAATCTTTGTATTTCTTAGGGAATAAGAAGTATTGGTTATCTCTACATATTGATTGTGTTTTTGTGATACCTTGCATATATTTTAGCTTGTTCTTAGTTTATCTATGTCTTGGAAGTTTTTATTGCTTGTGGTGCACTTCTGCTATTAGCACTACGAATTGTGGGGTACATCCTCTGACAACTATCACATCACTTCGGCTCTGTTTGGCATTTGTGAATAAAAAGTACTTTACACTAAAAAATGTTGTTATAGAAGTACTAAAGTTTTCTTAGTAATTAAGTAAAAGTATTCTTTCGAAAAGCTGAAAATGCCTCTTTAATTAGGTCTGGGAGAAAAAAAGCTGTTTAAAAAATTAGTTTTGGAGAAAGTATGTTTGGTTAAACAGCATTTTAATTAAGTCTCCCCAAAAAAGCTATTTCGGGTCGAAAATCGTAAAGTCTTTTTCGATATTGTCCAATATCTGTAGTCGTTGTGCTAAATATGCATAATATACATATTTTAACAAAAATTGCACTACAGTCGTTTGCTAAATATGTATATTTTGCATATTTTGCGACAGTAGATTGCTATAAATAAGAGAGAATATGAGAATTATGCATAATTTAAAGGACGCAACTTCGAGTTGCGTCGCTCTAACAAAAATATTAATTTAATCGTCAGACGTAACTTCTCCTTGCGTCCCTCCCCAAAAATAATTTTTCTTAAATAAAAAAAAGGGAAAAATCTATAACCCCCTCGGACGCAACTTAAAGTTGCGTCCCTCAAGCTCTGGATTTGTCGAACGCAACTTCGAGCTCTGTCTGATCTTAGATTTTTATTATTTTAATTTAAATTGGTAAAAATACCAATCGACGACTATAGTAAATTGACCAAATGCTATATGCATTTATGCATTTATGCATTTTTAAACAATGGCGAGTGTGGATGCTCTCAAAGGAGCCTTATTAGTCACATGCACAACCAAAATGACTTGATGAAGATGGAAACCTGAGAGTCTTGGTGAAGAAGATTATAACACAGAAACGTTCTAGAAATACTCACACTTAGAGCATCTGTAGTCGTTGCTTGCTAAATTTTAGGTATATAGCAATTGATAATAGAAAAAAAAGAATCTCGCTGCAGTGGTTGAAAGCTATATTCGATTTGTCGCATGTATTTTTTTTTAAGACGGAAGATTGTCTCTCGTCTTTGAGTTTGCAGCTGAAAAATACTTGGGGACAAAAAATAATGTATCGTCTGTGAATAGAAAAAATATTTAAAAGATCAAATTGATGTGTCGGACGGTGTATTTTCCATCGTCCGTCGTTATTTTATTTATTTGTTTATTTTGGCAAGGACGGGAGATTTTATCCCGTCCGACGCCCAAAACAATCTTCCGCAAGAAATGGACGTTGAATAATGCCCCGTCGCTCAATTTTTTAATTATTTTTTTAAAAAAAAATCCTGGGACGTTGTATATTTGGTCGTCCATGAAATCCGGTGCAAATTTGTAGTGGGGTTGGTTGATCACGAGTGTTTGGGCATGCGATAAAGTTAAAAAACAAAAAAAAAAAATCAAAAGTGAAATAATGTTGCCTGCCACACTATAACATTTGGACCCTTCTACCCTTGTGTGTATTCCCAATTCTTCATATAAATTGGGATTGAGATGAAGATAATTGAGATGAAGGAAAGGGCAAAATAGTAATTTGTCAAAGGTAAAAAAAAAATTGGGAGTGTTGGACGTTGTATAATCCATCGTCCGTCGTTTTTAAATTTTTTTTTTCTTTTTAAAAGACGGGATTTAATCCATTGTCCAATCCATTTTTTTTGTACATCTCACCTATGAGACGAAAGGTTATCTTTCGTTTCTTTTCAGGGACGACAGAAAATTTACCGTGAGCTATATTTTAGCTTTTGCCAAGTCGTCTGCCATATTTGGCACTCCACTGTTCATCGTACACCCAAAATTTGGGTATTTGGAAGACGACTACAACGATTTTATTGCCATTTTTTTCCAAATTTTGGGTATTTAGCCCACGACTACAGATGCTCTTACTCGACAAAATATGTATATATCTTACATAGAATATACCATCTACCCTGCAATATTCATACAACATAGTTACATATGTGTATATATCCATAAACCTCAGGCTAAAATATTGTTTCTTAACTATCGCTGGACTCCTACTTGACCAGTCGTAGTGCTTATTGAATTGAGAAATAACTAAGTACAATATTTCTTATATATAGGAATAAACTAAATACAAAATTAGCCCAATACCCAATGTGAGACTATAATATCTAACACCCCCTCTCAAACTCACGGTGGGTCAAACAGTGTGAGTTTACCAACTAAATATCGAAATCTCTGAACAGTATAAGGTTTGGTGAAGAACTCTGCCGTTTGCTGTGACGAGGTAATAAAATGAAGTGAAATTGTCCCTGCTTCAAAGCGCTCATGAACATAATGACAATCAATCTCTGTATGCTTCGTTTGCTCATGGAAGACTGGGTTGCTTGCAATGTGTAGTGCACTCCGGTTATCACAATGAAGAGGAGTAGCTCCTGAAAGAGTGACACTCATATCTGATAATAACCAACCAATATGAACAATCTCTCTACTAGTAGCTCTCATTGCTAGGGGTGGCAACAAGTCCGGGCCAGCCCGGGACCGGCCCGACTCTGCCCGCCCGGGCCAAGGCCCGGCCCGGCCCGGCCCCCTCTTTCCCGGTCTCAACCCTAGACCGGCCCCCATATCCTGGGGCTGGTCCGGTTTAGCATTTTGGGGAAAAAGCCCGGAACGGCCCGACCCGGTTGAGGACCGAGACCGGGTAAACAATCCCTCTAGTAGATGCACTAAAATATGGAAATAATAAACTTGTTGTAATGAGAGATTGTGTTCATTATATTACATTGAGTGGTCCAATATATCAAGTTTTTCATGATTGGTGTAAACTTAGGAGAATTGTATATAAACGTTTTCCTAATGATGTTAGACATCGTTAGAATTATACATTTGATTTATTAAGTGTTGTTCTTCATTATCATTTTAATCTTAGAGATTTTTGTGCCGTAATGGGTATACAAAATTGTATGTTAGATGATGATTTTTGGTTTTTTGCCGATAGTTTATATAAATTTTTAGAACCTTTTAACGATGCTACTTTGCAATTTTCAAAAATATATACATCTACATCTAGTGGTATTTTACTTGAAATTGTCACTATGATGACAACAATTAAATATTTGCAAAATAACCCTTTTATTGGAGATATGGTTAATGCAGCATATATTAAATTTTAAAAATATTTTCATCTACTTCCTATATTATATTATGTAGCTAGTGTAATGAATCATATGATTAAATTAGATGGCACAAAAAATTTAATTGAGATTTTTTACACTTATGCCACACACGATGCAATACAAGATTTTGATCATATTGTTTTTACACGTCATTGAGCATATTTTGACTAGGTTAAATGATACTTATGATAGACTTTATTCATCTAACACTATACAAATACAAACACAAAATATTGATTCTACTTCTTCTTCTTCCCACATATTAGCAAAAGGAAAGAGTCATGCAACTAGTAGTGTTTTAAATCTTATTAAATAAAAAAAACCAAGAACCAATTCACCAAATAAGTTGAATTGGTATAATGCACAAAGTTCGATTGAAGATGTAGTAGATGTGTTACAGTTTTGGAAGAGCAATGAAGCTATTTTTAATATTCTTTCTCGTATGGTTGAAGATCTGCTAACAACATCGGTGTCAACCGTTGCATCGGAAAGTGTTTTTTCTCTTGGTGGCAGGATAATGAGCCCGATCAGGAATCGATTGACAGCAAAAAATTTGGGGATGTTAGTATGCGCCGAAGATTGGATGAAAGCGGAAGAGAGGACTCCAGACTTACTTGAAGCACAAGCTGGATCAACAAGTCGTGATGAATGAACAATTAGATTTAGTCGATTTACATTAAAATGATATACAATATATTGTAATTAATTAGGATATTTAGGGGGATGAGATTCTATATTTAGGTTAAGTAGAAGTGCACGACAATAGTCCAATGCCTTCTCTTCAATCTAAAAAGAGGTCATCTCGATCTCTAAATTCAAGTAATTTCCTTATTTTGTAATTTTATCTAATTTGTATGAAATTTTATTCATTAACTTCATTTTATTTAAGAATTTCAAATTTATTAAATCAATTTGATACTTGGTTTTTTGCAATTGTTATGAAATTACAATTTAATACTTGATCTTTAATATATTTTAAAAAAATCCCCTCAAAAACTGAACCGGCCCGGCCCCCACCATTGGGCCCGAGGGCCAGGTCCGGACCAAGGTCCCCCCCAGCCTGGCCCATGGTGTCTTCGATCCCGACTCGGGTAAGCCCGGGACTGGGCAAAGCTCGGGCTAGCTCGGCCCGGCCCGAATGGCCTGAATGCCATCCTTACTCATTGCTCTGTACTCAGCTTCGGTTGAAGAACATGCAACAGGTCGAAAACATGCAAGAACTGCATGTTTCTTACTTCGCCATGAGATCAGCGAATCACTAAGAAATGGACAAAACCTGTGGTAGATCGTCTGGTAGTAGGATCACCTACCTAATTTGAATCAGAATATGCACTCAGCTCTAGTTTGGATGTAACAGGAATAAATAATGCGCAAGTAATAGTGCCCCGAAGATATCTGAGAATTCGAAGAAGAGCACCGTAGTGAACTGACGTAGGAGTGAAAACAAACTGACTGACAACACTGACTGCATGAGAAACATCGAGTTTGGTCATGCATAAGTAGACAAGCTGTCCAACAATCTGTCTGTATCTAGTAGAATCAGGAAGGAGCTCACCATCAGTAGGACGAAGCTTCACATGAAGCTCTAAAGGTGTATCGACTGATCGACTGTCAGAGAGACATGCAGCAGAGATAATATCTGATGTGTATTTCTGTTGAGAAATGAGTATTCTCCGAGATCCATGAGCAATCTCTAGATCCAGAAAATAATGTAGTCTGCCAATGTCTTTCATATGGAACTGCTGGTGAAGGTATTTCTGGGTGGATGTAAGGCATGCGGAGTCATCCCCAATAATGATTATATCATTAATATAGAGTAGTAGAAGTATCCTCCCCTGTGGTGATGATCGCATAAACATAGAATGGTCTTGGGAACTCTGACTAAAATAAGCCTTGGTGATGACAAGGCGAAAACACTCAAACTTGGCTCGAGGGGCCTGCTTCAAACCATATATAGTCCGACGCAGCCGGCAAACATGATGAGGAGGAGTAGGGAGGCCAGGAGTATGATCCATATAAATAACCTCATATAAGGTACCATGAAGAAAAACATTCTTCACATCCATCTGGTATAACGGTCACTGACGGATAGCTGCAACAGTAAGAAGAGTGCGAACAGTAGTCATCTATGCAACGGGAGCAAATGTCTCATCATAATCAATGTCATGCTTCTGAGTAAATCCTTGAGCTACTAAATGAGCCTTGTGCCACTCAATAGATCCATCAGGTTGATATTTGACCTTAAAGATCCACTTGCAGCTAATAGACTGAACGCCCTTTGGTAAAGGAACGACATCCCAAGTGCCAGTCTGAACAAATACACTGAATTCCTCTGTAATAGCTTTCCTCTGGATATTGAATTTCATCATGAGAGGTTCTGGGCTCATGTGTAGAGTGTATAGTAGTGAGATATGCATGAAACGGTGGTGAGTAGGAAGCTAAGGTGGCAAAACCAAACTGGTCAGAAGGACCAGTAGCATCAGGTATATAACTTGCTGGAGGAATACCAGAAGTGGAATGTGTATACTGACAAAGCGGTGGTGGACTGACAGGGTGTGGGGGTGCATGTGTCGGTAGGGAAGTAGGTGGAGTGAGTGCTGGCAGCTGTGGGAATGCAGGTGGTGTTTCAGTAGGGAGAACAATAGGTGTAAGGACTGCAGGAGATGTGAATGGAGCTAGATGAGTGGGATCAAAAGGAATGTGGGAAGATGAAGTCAGAGATCTAGCAACAATAGGGGAATCGAGAAATCTAGCATCCTCGAGGGGAGTTAGGTAGTAAGGAGAGTCTTCTACAAAGGATACATGTCGAGGAATGGGGACACGATCTGCCGATGGATCAAAACAACGATAACATTTGTGTTCGGGACTGAGCCCTAGGTGAACGCACTTAGCAGCATGAGCCGAGAGCTTCGTGCGCTCAGTAAGAGGGAGAAGGACGTAACAAGTACAGCCAAAGGTACGGAGCATACTGTAGTCGGGAGGTGAGTGATAAAGAGCCTTATAAGGCATCGTATCGGCTAGGACAGACGAGGGAGTAATGTTAATGAGACTAACAGAGATCATGACAGCTTCAACCCAGAAAGAACGAGGCGCGGAAGAGGAGAGTAAAAGAGCACGAGCCGTCTCAAGGATGTGACGATGCTTGCATTTCGCTACACCATTCTGCTTATGTGTGTAAGGGTGTGATTGCTAAAAAATAGTGCCGTGAGATTGAATGATCGATCTCATAGTGGTGGAAGTGTACTCATGAGCACCGTCCGATCGAAAATTCTTAATGCGCACACCGAACTGAGTGTGAATCATAGTCGTAAAGAACCGATAAATATCAGGTATCTTAGATCGCTGACGCATACAAAAAAGCCATGTATGTCTATTGAAGTCATTGATGGAGGCAAAAAAAAGAGATAGCCTTTCCACGAAAGGTACATGAGAGGGTCCCCATATGTCAGAATGAACAAGTTAAAAAAGATGGGTGGTTTGAGAAGTGCTTTTGTGACTAAAGAGTAGTGCGATATATTTGGCCAAATGACAATCCTGATAATCAGATAAATATTTAAAAGTAAGAGAACCAAGGGCACCACTACGAGCTAAAGTCTGGAGACGAGACACACTAATATGACCTAAAAGTCTATGCCACAGATCAGCATCAGAGGAAATAATACCGGAAAAACTAGAAGGAGGGTGATGTGCACGAAGAAAATCTAGATGATATAGACGACCCTGACGACTAGCACACCCAAACTCCTCACCTGTGCATGAATCAGTAATAGAACAACCGAAAGAGTCAAAAGTAACGACAAGACCATTATCACACACTGCATTAATAGAAATAAGATTTATAGATAAATGAGGAGCATAAAGAACATATAGTAATGTGAAAGTGAGAGAGCTAATTTTTCCTGAGTGTGTAACGAGAAATGGTGAGCCATCAGTTGTGTGTAGAGATGGAAAGTGAGAAGGAAGTACAGTGCACAGGTGGTGAACAGTGTCTGATTACTAGTGAGATGATGTGATGCGCCCGAATTTAAAATCTAGAACGAATTCATATCAGGAGTGGCAGAAAATGCAGGCGCAGAGGAGGCAGCATTGATAGACTGACCCATGAGCTGTAGTTCCAGCTGAGTGAGGCATTGCTGAAGATTAGCACAATCAGTAGGAGACGGCAAGGCTGGAGTGACTGGCATGGCCGAGGATGTAATGGAAGAAGCACTGCGAGAAAAAATATGACTAGTGCTGCTGTTACTGAGAGCACAATGAGGACAGAGATGCTGCTGGTGTCTGGATCGGGGTAGGGGGTAGGACGGTGCTACCGGTATCGGAAGTAGAGGTGGGGTAGGGTGATGAATGATGTTGGGAGAAGGTAGGAGGCCGGAGGCAGACTGAAGGTGGTGTTGTTGCTGTTTGAATCTGGAGGAAGAACGGGATGGGAGGCAGAGGGAATGAGAGGCAATTGTAGCGGGAAAGTTGGTGGAGGCAAAAATATGTGGGAGAGACTGAGATTCCATCAAGTAGTAGTACCTGTAAATTTATTATTATTATTTTTTGATTTTTTTGATTTTTGATTTTTTTTTTTTTTGAAAAACAGAAAAAGAAAAAGGAGGGTTTTGTGGATTTGGGTTATAGGGAAAAAAAAACTAGGCGCAGGTTGTGGGTTTGGATAACAAGTGGCGGCTAGGGTTTTTGTGTGAAAAGGAGTGGCTAGGGTTTCGGCGAGTATGAGGTGCACCGGAGGAGGTAGTGGCTATCGGGAGGTGAGGCGACGGGGGTCTGGAGGAGGAGTGGGGAATGCCGGCAATCTTAACCCGGTTAAAATGGAGCATCAAATTGGTCACAGTGAACAGAACGGAGATGTGAAGTTGGAGCCACAACCACTACAGTCTTTGAGGGGTTTGGGTCCTGTGAAAATGGAAACCCAACAGTCAGATGCTTCCATGTATCTTCAGCAACAACAGCTGATGCATTTGTCGAGGCAGAATTCTCAAGCTTCGGCGGCTGATGCGTTTGTCGAGGCAGACGAGGGGTTTGGTCAGAGGACAAGGGCAAGGCTAGAGGATGTTGATGTTGATGGGTTCTGCATTTTTATGGAGCTTTTTATTTTTATTTATTTATATTTTATGGCTGTTGGAATTCTAGGGTTTTGGGAAAAACGAAAAAATTTGTATAACTTGACTCTGATACCATGTTAAGATAAATCAGAGAGATGAAAACAATACTAATTATTGAATTGAGAAATAACTGAGTACAATATCTCCTATATACATGAGTGAACCAAATACAAAACTAGTCTAATATCCAATGTGGGACTATAATATCTAACATGATCGAAAGCCAACAGTTAACAGGCCTAAAGTTCATTCCCAAGTCTCTAAGTCCCCTTAATCAACCCTCAACTTGATCCTATTCTCGATATAACGGTCTCATGAGGCTACTCCTTAGTTAGTGCTCGACGTTGAATGGACTTCAGGGAACTGGACTCCTCCGTCAAATTATCTGCAATTATCTTCTTGATCTAGTCTGCCTAACACAATCTCCCATGTCGTTGCACTCCCCGATCATGTGTACGTGCTGGAACCTCTGTTTTTTTCTTTTCTTACAGTGAGAATCTGACTATTTTAGAAATTAACACTGTGATTTTCTACCTAATTTCTAAGTTATGAATCAACCCTTCAACTATATATACTCTTCGGATATCTTAACTACCCCCCGTTTATATAGTTATGAAACCGACTATAATATGCAATGACAACATACAGATCATGACACCATACATTGTGCACACATACTTAATGGACCTCCTATATTCAAGATCTTCTGCATAATGTAGCCTTCATCTCCTAACATCTGGAGTACGTACTACCAAGAATATCCATTTTACTATACTGCATTAATTTCCAATGAAGTATCTGCTAGAAGACATGAACTTGAATACTTGATCACCAAACTGACACGGGTGCCAAAGCAAGAGGGACGGGTATGTTGGTCCAGTGTTAGTCTACAATCTACTAGAATTTTAGCACGTGCAATGCATGTGTTTCTTCTCCGTAGTTTTAGCCTCGATGATTCATCAACTCATGAACTAATAGTATGTTCGAATTTCTCGATATACTCATTTAGTTCTCTCAGTGCAAATTATAGTTTGCCTTCCCCTTAATGCTAGAAAAAAAAATGTGTGGAATAATAAAACGAGAAATAGAAGCAGTATTACATTAATTTTTCTGCCTTTAGAAGGTCTAAAGGAGTAGTACTATTGAACTAGTGCTTATTGTATTACACTAAGAGCATCTGCAGTCATTTGCTATTTATTCTTTTTATGCATATTTTAGCAAATGAACTTTTGCAGTCAGTTTGCTATTTATGCATATTTTGACGATTTCGCTACAGTAGATTGCTCTATATGAGAGCGGATATGAGAATATGCATATTATACAAGATGGATCTTGAAGATCCGTCCTAATTAAAAAATTAATGTTTTTTTTTCGACGGATCTTCAAGTTCCGTCCTTACTAAAAATAAAATTTTTTTCCCATTTTTTCCTCGGACGACAAGTGTCGTCCCAATTTTTTTTTCATTATTAAAATCATACTTAAATAATTAATTTTATGGTTAATTAAGGGTTAATATTAATTAGTGGGTTAATTTAAGGGTTAATTGGGGTGAAAGCGTTCTGCCCAAAAAATGGGACGGATCCCTTGCCCATTTTTTTTTTTTTTTTGGCTAAAGTTTTCTTTTTATTTATTAAAAAAAACCGCGGAATTTTTTTAAATTGTGAGACGGATCTTGAAAATCAGTCCGATCAAATTTTATTTTTGTTTACTATATTATAGCATTTTTACCACTACAGCAAACTCGCTTTACTATATGTATAATATGTACTTAGCTATTTTTTAGCAACACGACTGCTCTAATCATTCTAATTTTAGAAATTATAAAGGAGTGTGATGGTTTTTTTTTTGTTTGTTTGTTTTTTTTCACTCCTTTGGAACTACTTCTGCATGTCTATTTTTTTTGGCACTAGACTCAAAAAGATAGTCTACAGAAGTGATCAATAAAAAATTAAAAATTAGGGTATTGGGGTCTAGAGATGTGTAAATACTACCCAAATAAAAGTCGTACACTCAAGATCATTTTAGCAAGTAGCTAGGGTGACTATGGTCTATACTCTAAGTATAAATGAGAGGCCTTTTTCCTTTGGTGGTGGTTAATCAAACATTGAAAATGAGTGTTTGGTGACTTGGGTCCATGTCCTTGTATTTAATACTTAATGCAGTGCAAGGCTGTAGTACACATATAAGAGTAATGCAACATCTACTATCAATTTCACTACATTTCACTTCACTGTCTTAGATGCCACACTCCAATAGCTAAAGAAAGATAGAGTAGGTGGGAAAACTCTTCAATAGGAGTATGCCACCTAAGATAGTGAAGAAAATAGTAGTGAAGTTGATAGTGGCTAAAGCATTACTCTCCTAAAAAATATTCTTAAACACATGCAATAAACAGCCTAGATATCGATGGGATATCCACATCCCCCAATGCCAAACCAATATCTAATTTAGAGATAGTTAAGATGTTAGGGAAGGAAAATAATATGAAGAAAATAGAAAATAAATTAATACGTACCTAATTAATTAACTTACCCTTGTACGCTCTCCATCACTCCCACTATGACCCAAAGCTTCAAAATCTAATAAATCTCGTCTTATCAACTCCTTAAGAACACATTCTTCCTCCGACGATGATGGTGATATTTGTGTTGTTGTTGATGATGATGATAACGATGATGCATCCAAAACCGGAGCCTCCGATGTATCAAACTCGATACAATCCGGAACACTTAATCCAAGAACTAGATCACGATATTCACTTTGTGTTGCACCAGATACTACCAAGGCTCCAATCCTATTGACCACCCTCCCTACACCATCAATCCTCATCAAGCTAGTGATTGAAGACAAAAGAGACATGGCTATGAGAATGCAAATCATAGGAAAGAAGAGGAAAAGATAGAAGAAAAACAACAAGATGAGGAAAGCTATAATGGAAGGGAGAAATAGGAAGAGGCCGAGTGCAAGTGATGGCTTGCATGGCTTCAAGTTGATCAAGATTGGATTGCTTTCAAGTGAATGCATGGATAGGTTGTTTGGGTTTGAAGGTGATGGATGGTGAGTATTATGGTCGTGGCATTTGAGATTGGGGGTGACTTGTTCAAGATTAGAGAGATGGAGATAAAGGATCGATCGAGTTTATGTTCTCATCAACTGGATGCTTCTCTTTCTTTACTTTTTTGGATGATTACGTGGAGGATTGAGTAGAGAGAATGTGGCAAGAGTGGCGATGAGTTGGAGTGACACGTGGCACTTATTTGTATATGGAAGCTCACATGCATGGGAAAATCCTATGGGGAAATGAGCTTAGTTAACCTATGAAAGAGCTTCAAATGTGGGATTAATTAAGCCCAGATTAATTAGCTTGTGAAAAAGCTTGAGCGGTTTATAATAACCCCACTCTTGAAACCCACATGTCAAAGTGCTGTCAGTCTATTGCATGGACTGAATTTTCTATCGACGACCTTCGGTTGATTAGATGCGAACTGGCGTCAACACCTGTCGTCGCTATTGTAGTCTTTGAAAATCTTTTTAACTTTTAAAAATTGCTTTTTCACTTTTCTCATTTTTTTTTTGTTCTTTAAAAATGGGTTAAAAAAAAAGGTCGCTTTCGAGCAGCCCCAAAGGGTAGTTCTGCTTCTCTTTCCCAGATTGTTAAAAAACAAAAATTTTCTTTTTTTTTCATTTGCTGATCTCTATGAGGAGATCGTACCTTAGATTTGCGATATTCCTATCTATTATTTTGGAAATTTATAATTCTTCTATTTTACTGGATGGAATTTCAATGAGTTAGGTTCATAAGAACTATAGATATATAGCCTTAGTTTTTCAATACAAAAAAATGACTTAAGACTCGGATTGATAGATCGTTCTGGTAGCTCGACTGTGGAATTTCTTTGTTTCAGTATTTCCGGAATATGAGCGTGTGACTTGTTATAATTGATCCTATTGATAAAAAACGACAACAGTTGGTACTCTTCGATCATGGACAACCTAATATATATATTTACGTACTCATCCTATTTTACCATTTATGTAGGACTAAACATTCTATTACTTTTCTACCTTTCATTCAAGCATTTCATCAAACTATGCATACACATTCATTCGGATATTTCATCAATCACCTTGTGTGCATTCCATGTATGCACACCAATAAAGGGTTTATGATTCTCTGTCTTCTTATATATATACTAGATTTATCTGTGGACACGTGCCTACGGCACATCTTCGGAACGATACATCATATGAAAAGCCATGTAAACAGTAAAACAACTATTATGTATCTCAAGTTTGAATAGTATGACAATAATTAGTTGTAAATAAAAGTTCATGTTTCCATTAGTATATGTTGAAAAATAATTATAATTGAGGGTATAAAATCCAAGTTCTTAGAACTTTGAGGGTGAAAAATGATAAAATATAACTACTGAAGAGATATTTATTATTTTCACTGTAATATGAACAATAAAAAAACAAAAAAAATCTGAAAATTTACAAACCTGAAATGTGAAAATCTAAATTTTTGAGTAAATAGATAGAGAATGAGAGAGAGAGGCTGAGATACTAAAATAAATAAATGAGTTTTTTTTTTTTTGGGATTTGAATTTGAGTTTTAGAGTTTGAAATTTGGGAGGGGGGGGGGGATGTGTTTTATGAGGTTAGATTTGGGCCTTTGATTTTGAAGGGATTGAAGGAGAGCCACTTGATAGCTTTCTTTGTGTTTTATTATATATATATATATATATATATATATATATATATATATATATATATATATATGGGCGTTTGTATTTGGAGATTGAACATGCTTTATTGGTAGTCACAAATTCGGAGTTCAGATCGTCAAGATTTAATATTCGGAATTCGGTAAAAATCCGGTAAATTCGGGAAAACTCGGCAAAAATTCGGGAAGAACGAAATAGAAAATTTAATACATCTCAGTACCTATTACCTAAGTAAATATATATTTAAATCAATAAATATGAAAAATAGTAACAAACTTAGCGTCCATATTGGTAATTAAATCGTGAAGTGTGTGATTTAAACGGAAATTGGTAATTAAATCGTAAATTGATTCGGCAAATGAATTCTTTGCGAATAATTCTCCAAATTCGCAAATTATTCGCGAACTTTGGTACTATGTTATTTCTCGACTATTGAATTTAGTACAAAGGGTTTATAATTCTATGTGTCTTCTTTGATATGATCTTCTTAATTCAAGAATGAAAGCGGTTGTGTGTGTATATATATACCAGTAATCTGCATGTGCGATGCGCATTCTAATTTTTTTTTTTATACAGTAAATAATATGACGTAATTTGGCCTAAAACCTGAGATCTCCCTTAATTCATCACACACTCTTTACAAATTAATCATAGTGGCACAAACTTTTACTTTATATGAGTGACACTTTTGTAAATAATTATGTCGTAAATAAATTTGAACTTTGAGGATATTTTGGTAACTAACAACATTTGAGTAAATGAATGGTTAATATAACTCTCACTTAAAAATGAATGATTGAGATTAGATGGTTGAATGTTTATAAATTACAGGTTGTCTACAAATGACAACCCAAACTCTTTCATTATAATATTAGAGATTATATATATAAAAGAACACACACAGAATTATAAACCCTTTATATTAAATTCAAGAGCCAAGAAGTAAGGCATGTTCAATCTCCGAATACAAACGCCAAATATATATAACGCCAAATACATATATATGAGAACATTTTTTTCTTTTCATTTTTTCAATGTCATGAGATATAGATCGTCAACACAGCTTCCGGCCCTTCCGGCCCTTAGGATCTGTGTGCCCTTTCTTAGGGAGCTCTAGTGTTTAGTCAACACCTGGAGGACAAAAATTAGATTGGTAGCACGATCCAGGGTGCACTACAAGGAATTGGACATATAGTGACAGCAAAAATAATGGGTAAAAGGTGGAAAACCGTAGGTATAGCCCGTAAAACCTATACCGACGGACATATTTTTTCGTAGTCAATGATTCGCTATACCCACGGTAGAATGCCATCACTATAGCCTATAGCGATGGTTTTTTCACCCGTTGGACAAAACCTCGATGTTATACTCACGGTTTCGTATTCGTTGGTATAGGTTTTAACGACACCTATTGCTTTTCTATACCCATGGTTGAAACTCCATTGCTATAGATTTTAGTGATGGTTTTCGTATCCAAATATTCGAATATATACCCATCACACTATACACAATTTTTTCTTATTAATTACGCTTATGATAATTTAATATATTCTTTTATAATATTAATCCAATTATAAACTAAATACACAATAAAATAAATAAATGTGTTTATGAAAAAAAATTAAATAAAATTAAACTTCAATCATATTAAAAATTAATGAAGTATTACAAGCATGTCAAATAACAAAATAATTAAAATGTCAACCTAAGAGTACCATACTGACATATAATAAGCATATAAAGTCTTATAACAATCTCATCCACTTAATTTCTAAGTTTGCTCCATCAACAGAAAACTAGCTTCTAATCTTCACTTGCAAGTAACAAAAAGAACAAATGAATAATAGCATAACTCAACATAAGAAATTTTAACAATTTTAGTATGAATTAGTTAATACTAAGTAGATACCATCTTCAGTATCTTCATTAATGTCACACTAAATAGAACAAAATATACCTCATATCCGATATAATTCCACGTTGTGATGGAAGAACCTCCAATCTGAGTAGAACCTAAAATCCTTTGTGAGTACTCGTGATAAACAAAAACTACAAATAAACAGAACTTGTAATAAGATGAACCTACATATATACGGAAAAGTTACTGTAGAGACCAACTTCGAAATCAGCTTCATGATCAGGGTCAACAAGGTTGATAAGATGCTTAATCAATGTGTAAAGAGCCATCTTCCTTGTAGTCGACCATCCAAGACCAACATCTCCTGCACCATTGCACCAACCATCAAAAAACATGAACCAGACATTGGGTAAAGCAGTGTATACTTTATATCTTTATAGAATCAGTAAATATTGATGACAATAACTATACTCTCCATCATGTAAGAAAAGTGGATGCCAATTACAATCAGAACCCCGAATCTCTGAAGAGGGAACAAATGCAAGGAAATTTCATTTATTTTCAACGAGTAATTAAAGGTTTCAGCCTAGGATATTTTGACACCTCAAGTGTCATTTATAACCACCCAAAAACTTATGATCTAAATTGAGCAAGACAATTCTGTCACAAAAATGTGGAACTATTTTTAAAGAGGATGACTTGTAATTGTTCCTTCAACCTGTGAATTCATAAAGGAACAACGGTCAATAGAAACTCTTACAATGTAACATTGATTATACCATGAATATGCACATACTACAATGATAACATCAAGATAGCTTTAAAGTCTAAAACTATGCACTCAATTTTCAAAGGCATATTAGAGGATAACAAAATCACCCTCGATCACTCATTATTAAATTGAGTTTTGGTGTAGAAGCAGGATATGTAACGAATTTACATACAGAAACAACAATGTAATTTTATGGGGATAGTATACTTACCAACCATTCTTTGTGACCTTGATACCCGTCGTGATTGAGCCTCTCAACAGAAATAACAACCCCAGTTCCAGGTTTAATAGCAGTTAAGGTGTTATCATCAATCCAACCCTTAAAGACGGACCCGAATCCACCTTCCCCCAAAACACTATCAGGCTTGAAATTTCTAGTAGCACTCCTGAGTTCACTGAAGGTGAAGCTCTTGAGATTGGACGACTATAGGATCTCCCCTCACTCCGACGGGTTGGTGGCACCGATGACGAAGAAACCCGGCTACTTGAACCACTCAACACTTTCTCATTTTTACTACTAGCAGAACTCTTCAAGTTCGGCCCTAGAAGAACACAAAACAGTATCTTCATATCAAAGTGACGTAACAAATAGAACAAAACAAAACATTTGTTTCGATTCTTAGCTCAAACAAAATTGGATACATATAATATCATCTTAATTTACAACTCAAAATAAAAAACACAAAGTGGTACACACAATTAATCAGAGGGATAGATTAAAAAAAATAACTTGTTCTGGAATCTAAAGCTTGCTCATTAGCAATCAAAATTTACAACCCAAAAGAAACACAAAATGCCACAAACACCTAATAAGAAAAATGGGAAGTTTAAACCCAAAAAAAAGAAACCCTTCTCTTTGGCTAACTCCTCAAAGCAATTAGACTCAATAACTAACAATATAATTATCAAAATTTTAAGATGGTGTTCATGATTAACCAAAATTAAGAACCCTAAGCAATAAGTACTGCAAAATTAAAGCTCACGCAGCCAGATAAAAAAAAATCTACAACATCATGTCTAAAACAACCAATTACATACTAATTACCAACCAAAACTGCCCCACCCTAAATTCAAAGAATTGGGCATCAACATAGGATTTTGATGAAGTTACCTGAAGTAGAACTGGGTGGATAATGGAAGACGACGGCGGAGGAAGAGGTGGGGACGAAGGAAGAGGTGCGGTTTGTGAGAGGGAGAGAGATAGATTGGGGGAGGGGGGACGACGATGGGGGACGGAGGGCGGGGGACGATGACAACGGAGGTGTAGTGGTTGGGTGAGAGGGAGAGGGAGAGGAGATTGGGCTGGGGGCGGCATGGCGGCGGGGAGGAGGGCACGACGGCGGGAAGGGGGGCACGGCGGCGGGAGGAGGGGAATTTGGAGATAGGGTTTGGTGAGAGAGGGAGAAAATAAATAATAGTTATGGATTAAAATCTTATAGCTACGGATTAAAAACTCTAAAGTTATAGGATACATATACCCACAGTTTACTACATGCCTGTAGGTATATGATGCCCATACCCACGGTTTTAGTGTTCGTCACTACAGGTGTCCGTTGGTATATGTCAAATTTCTTGTAGTGGTGAGATTTAGCCTATGAAGCATGGACATGGGTACGAGGTGCGAGTATAATACAACACAGATATGAGGATACATTTACTTTAAAAAAAGTATAATACATGTGTGTTGGTAGGTACACAAAATATAATATACTTCATTTTATATCTATAAATAAAAAAATTAATTATTATTTTAAAAATGCAAGCAAGAAAATAATTTCATAGAACCATGAAGATAAGTTACAATTATAAACACTTTGGGAGAAAGAAACGATAATTTATGTATCAAAATTTTGGGTTTACTTGTTTTGTATTTAAGCACAACTCTAAACATCAAGTTTTTGAAATTACACTATGCCCCCGAGTATATATCAAAACTCAATTGTGCCTACAAATTACAAAAAAAAATATTAAAATTTTGGCTTCTCCTTGAATACGCATCCGGGAGTACCCGAGAAATATTGACACCCGATGCGCACCCGATACGGGTATGTAGGTCTTCTGCAAGTATCCATGCTTCCTAACATTTTGCTGACGACGCGTTTACATGTGCCCATATCCGAGAGCAGGAAGTAAATGTATGCTTTGTCAGGAGAAGGTGCGTGTTCCCTTCTCTACTTTTTCTATGAAGAATCTCTCTCAAGTCTCAATTCATAGTATTGACTAGGGATGCTCTCGGATAAGGATATATTCGCTCCGATCCGTATCCGAATTCGAATCCAAATTTTTTGCAGATACGGGTATGAAATGTTCGTATCCGGGCAGATAAAGATATGGATTCGGATATCCAAATTCAAAAAAATCCGGATGCTGATGCGGATACAGTTATCTCTTTGAAAATCGAATTCGGATATGGATATCCGCAAATTATATATATATATATATATATATATATATATCCTCTACCCTAGCTCCAACTTTCTCCACCCTCCTCATCATCATCGGGCTCTCCTCCACCTCCAAATCACCCAAATCTGAAACCCTAGCTCCACCGTCGTCCACCAGCTTCGCCACCATCAGACTCTTCCTCCTGCCCAAAATCCCCCAAATCTGAAACCCCTGCTCACCCAGCTCTGCCAACATCGAGCTCTTCCTTTACCCCCAAATCCCCAAAATTTGACACTTTCCTCCATTGCCAAACTCTAGCCTCCACCGCCGAAACCCTACCCTCCACCGTCAGAGGGGTTACCGAGATAATTGTCCATGTGCCCAGTTTAACGTGGATGTTAAACAAGGTCGAATTACAACTTGATGCTGATAGTTTGGTAAAGAACTGACCTGAGATCACTCGATAAACTCAGTAGGCCAGTACATGTCTTGGTGCTTATAAGTAGGGGTTATACTTGCACCTCCTGCACTCAGGTACACCAATCTTCCTTGTTATAGTTTATTCTTTCCTCTCTAATTGCTCGAATATGTGTTCACTTGAGATTTTGAGAATTTTAGCTGACCGAAGCTGATTCTTTTGACAAATTTCTGTGATTGTAGTGCTCAGATCGACAACTAGTGAGAAGGAACTAATTCATAAGGGCACATATACAAAACCTGTAATCAACAGTAACTTTCATATGATCATAAATATTAGTTAGAAACTTAGAATGCTTTAGTTCAGTAGAATTGAATGCATGATTAATTGATTATATAGAGAATTACATAGAAGAGCATGACCACCCACCTCCATTACCTTATTATAATCTTCCTTTCATCCTCATTGTATATATGTCTAAAATCTAGGTAACAATTAGCCTATTAAGTTCCTACTTCTGTAAAGCAAAAAAAAACTTCGATGGGGATGGATGGATGGCTTAGGTCAAAGAAAATAACAAATATAAATAAATTACTAAAGAATGGTAGGGTTTAAACCTTGGACCTTAATATCTTCTTACATTTAAATGCTACTTTTCTTGAATGAACATGACTTACACTTTGTTAATTATCCACTTAGTCCACAATGCCTGGTTGATAAAACAGGAGTTCTTATTATGTTTGAACTAGATGGTATTAAAGAACATCCACTTGTTATTAAAAGGAAATGAGGAAACATTCCATAGTCGAAATATAAGGGTCCCATAAGAGAAAGGAACTAATTGGAGAAACTAAAAAGAGAAGCAGTAAATTAAAAGGTATTAAGTTGCCATATTAGTCAAGAATAAGTGAGACTTTGGATACCTATATTATTTTGGTTGGTCTTGTTTAGCTTATCTTCATACGAAAGGAGAATTGTTTAGTTAGAAATTCTGCTAAACTCTTGTCTCATTGTTTCTTGTTTCTCATTAATGAAATACGATGGTGATTGTCATCTTTTAATATATAAAAAAGAAAGAATAAATGCTATTCTAAGGGTGAGGGTTAGGTCTTTCTAACTTAACAGGAAGACAGACTATCATTAGTTTAGACCTTAGATATCATTAGCGATTTTCCTTTTGGGTCATATGCACTTCAAGTTTTGCTAATTACCCATTAATTTTGTGTGTACTCAGTTTACTAAAAACTGGTTCTTGTTTGGTTAATTTTGGAGTTGAGCTGATGGTTGTTGCTTAATAGCTCATTCTATATGGATGCAGATATCTCATGCGTGTGTTTGAGTGCTTGTTTTGTTTTCAGCAGATTAAATATAATATGGCAGCTATCTAGCAACACTGCTGTATTCAGTTATATAGTAGATAGTAGCATTGGTATCGGGTCGGGTTGGGTCGGGTCCGGGTAGGACCCGGTCCCCTACGGGTCCAAAAATTGGACCCAGACTCGGACCCGTGAGGTCTGGGTCCGGTTCCGGGTCCGGATCATATTAAAATATTTCTACCCGTTCGGGTAGGAGCGGGAGTGTGATCGGCAAATGGAGGCGGCGAGTGGAGGATTTAGAATTGAGGAAAGAAGAAAAAAGCATTAGTTTTGAGTTTGGAAGAGGAAGATTTAGAATTGAGGAGGAAGGAGGGGAGGAATATGATAGAATATTTATTATTTTATGTTGATTTTTTGGATTCTTTTTTAACGGGTCCAGGTCCAGGTTTGGGTCCGGGTCTGGGTCGGGTCTCTTTTGAGCGGACCCGGACCCGAAAGTACAACGGGTTTCATTTTAGGATCCGGGCCCGGATATGCCGGGTCGGTTCCGGTCCAATGCTGGGTCCGGGTCAGGTCCGGGTCGGATCCGGGTTTCGGGTATTTATGCCAATGCTAGTAGATAGTAAAGATGAGGATGCTACAATTTTTTCCTTTTTCGACGAGTATGATTGAACGTCTAAGTATAATCTGAGTTGTATTTTGCTCTCTTTCTTAATGTAAGAGGACTTATTATTTTGTTTTTACCTACAGGGTGGACTATCACTGCATCGACTACAAATCCGTGAGTGGGGGTATAGGAGCTTTGTTTTTAATATTGGTAATGTTTTTATTCCAAATTTACTTTAGTAACAATTGTTATTATGACGTTCTCTTACCTATCTATTTACTTTTCATGATATTAATGAGCTTAATGTGAAGTTTTAGAGGCACTGTCTATATAAAGTTAAGTTTACAGTGACTTACGGAAAACATATAAAGTTAAGTTTGCAGTGGCTTAAGCAAAACAGGTAAGCTCCCTTTCTAAAGTAAGTAACTAACTTATTTTCTTTGTCTTGTTTGTTACTTTTTTCATACATAATTACTGTATATTAGAGGAGTCCAGTCTGACTGTAATAAAAGATTCAAAGCAAGGAGGTTGATTAAGATAAAAATGCTTCAGACTTGATCAATACCAAAATACACGTTTCCTAGTGATAATTATAAGAATGAAAGTTTGTTGAGATAAAAAAAACGAGTCTGAGGAAACGGTAATGATGCTATTCTTGTAGTTGTGGTAGACTTTTTTTTTTTTTGACAATGCAAGGAGGATGATGAAACTGGACAATTTACCTAGATTATGGTAATTGAAAAATAAGTTTGCAATCTATAATATCGGATGGTATATATATATAGAAACTAGTTTATGTCAAAAGTTTAATCGTAGTAGCTACGGAAAGATTAGATATAAAAATTGATACCCGTAATTCAGTGATATACATATCTAAGAACTAGTTAAGGAAAGAAAATATAGCAAAACTATATGTGAATTTGTATCCGTTATCCGGTAGACCGTATCCGATTCGCATCCATATCCGAAATTTGCGGATACGGATATGATTTTTTTTTTCTTTTGAGTCATCCGTATTTATATCTGAATCCTTCTTTGGAATGCAGATAGGATGTTGGTATAGCAATATCCGATCCGTATTCGATCCGAAAGCATCCCTAGTATCGACCCTCTGAATATTTGTGCATGCATCTTTAAAATATAATTTTCTATGCATGAAAACCTAAGAGCATCATTTACTTAGGGACGCTGATACATTGGGGAAGTACTTGCTCAATGCTCAAACAGTTCTGTAATTTGTGCTTGGAGTAGCAAAAGTAATTGCTGTAGCACAAGCCCTCTCTACCCCACCTTAATGAAGAACCTTAAAAAAATATGAGAAAGAAATAACTATGAGCTTAAAGAATGGTGCTTTTGGAGCTCAGTATTACTTGAAATACTTTTAAGATGAGATGCAATGCAATGACTGCGAAAATTTTAAGATCTCTTCATATACATTATGTAAACAAGCATTAATGTTCTTAATGGCAGTGCACATCGATAACTCTGCAGTTAACCTGTTGTTTGACAATTTCATGACCTTATGACCGTAGAGCAATAAACTTGAGTAAGATTTTGAGATTTAACTTGTGTTCAATGTTTTTAAATATGAGAAACACATTGCCTCGAATGGAAAAATTCTCAACAAAAAAAATTCTCGAGGAGATCAAGGTTCTGTAACCCTCATCCAGAGCTAAATCTATATGATTGTTTCCCTTGTATGCTATGCAACTCTATTGTGTTTACTCGCTACTGTTTTTGCTTATGTTTGATCCTTTTCTATTTTGCAGTATTCTTAAAAAAGATATATTTGATGTAACCTCAAAGTCGTCTATGACCATTGGCTGAATCAATATGCTAGAATTTAAAATTTACTCACCTGGCTTGTACCAATCTGACTTGGTATCCAATTAATAAGATTCCACAATTCTAAATCTACATTTTGATATTGCACCAAGTGCTAAATCCTATACTTAATTAGTCCGGTATAGAATTTTCACATGACAGAAATGGAACCATTGGATCTCTACTTGTCTATAATAAAAAAACATCCTATATCTCATGGTTTATACAATGTTGTCACCATTTTCCCTTAAATCTATCCATAGAATCAACAAGAAGATAGAAATTTAAATAAGGACAACGCCCTGTACATATTAACATGAAGAAGTTCATTTGATGTAAACATGGAGAAGGCCTACAGGCAAAGTTGCCAATGTCAGAGATTGCTGCTACAATCAATAAATAAAAAGGGGAAAAAATGCCTTGAGGGGGGAGGCAGCGTGGGTTGTGAGGGAGGAGGGAGGCGGCTTGAGAAAGAGGAAGAGGGAAAATGATAGAGAGAAATAGAAATTGGAGAGAGAAAATCAGTTATTTTAGGAATTCAACAAATAATTATCATTTTTTTGTTGCAAATGAGCCATTTGATTAAAACTATGATCTAACGTCTCTTATTTTGACACCTCACTTAGTATGTGGAAATTTTCTCATACAAATATAAGGCTCACATTACTTATATATATATAGGCCCTTCCGTTGTGCACAACCCTCCGTGTGAACTTTTTACACTGAGTGCACATGGATGATCCGAATCGGTCACATTGATCTACACGTCTAAATTAGTCTAAATATGTAAAATCAAGTCATTTGGAATTCATTTGCCCATCCATCAAGTCAGTATAAAAACAAACGATATTCAGCCATACACTTTTGTAACACTTCAATGGATGGGCAAATGAATTCCAAATGACTTGATTTTACATATTTAGACTAATTTAGATGTGTGCATCAATGTGAATGGTTCAGTTCATCCATGTGCACTCTGTGTAAAAAGTTCACACGGAGTGCACACGGAGGGTAGTGCACAATGGAAGGGCCATATATATATATATGGGCCTTCTTCCGTTGCAAACGCTACTGTAGCGTTTGCATGCGTTTGCACGATATTTGCGTTTGCAACGGAAGATGACCCTATATATAGAGAGAGAGAGAGATGTTCCGTTGTGCACTAGGCCTCCGCGTGCACTCGGCCTTCCCGCCTTCGTATCGACGATCCAAACCGTTCATATTGATCTACATATCTAAATTAGTCTAAATATGTAAAATCAAATTATTTGAGAGAGAAAGAGAGAGAGAGAGAGAGAGAGAGAGAGAGAAAGAGAGATAGAGGGATACATTTAAATCTTTCATTGCATTTGAAATCAATCAGGAAACTCAGTGAAATTTTCTAAATGAGCAATCAAATGAAACATAAATAATCTAAAAAATCCAGAAATTTACAGACATGAAATCTGAAAATCTAAATTTGTGGATAGAGAGAGAGAGAGATGTGAAAAAGAGGAGAGAGGGGAGAGAGATAGTAATAAAGGATGATTTATTTATCTATTTATTTTTATTTATTTATTTATTTTTGGGTGGGGGGCTTTTAGGGGAAAACTTTTGGGAGAAAAATATTTTTTAAATAGTAACTGTGAGTCATTAGTTTTGTTTCAACCGGAAAAAATGCATTTGATAGCTTTGTTTTCAAATTACCGTGTGATTTATAATATAGATTTTATTAAGAGCACGAGATATTTTGGATTCAACTCACTTTTTACACTGTATGGAAGATGGGGAAGTTTTCCATAATCTGGTATGAAAGAGAAGAATCAGAAGGTGGAGAAACGAGGTCTTTGGCCACATTTCTAAGCGTAAAGAGGCTCTACTCCAAGTAATTCACAATTTTGATATCTTATCTGATTCACAGAACCTAGACTCCTCTCAATCTGCTGAGCTTAATGTTGCTCGCACGGAATATCACAAGCTCATCCAAGCTGAGGCCACATATTGGAGGCAGCGATCTCGCATCACTTGGATCAAAGAGGGGGATGCCAACACTAAGTTTTTCCACTCTATAGCCAACGGGAGATGTCGCAAAAATTTCATCTTCTCACTCCTTCACAATGGAGACCTCATCACTGATCAATCAACGATCAGATCCTGCTTCGAATCTCATTTTCAAGACATCTGTGGCACCAACACAGAGCCAGATTTCAGAATTGAGTGGACATCTCTCTACCCTTCACCAATGTCTGACCTCTCCGCACTTGATGCAGATTTCAGTAGAGAGGAAATTAAGAAAGCAGTCTTCGCCATGAATGGCGACAAAGCTCCTGGCCCCAATGGCTTTTCTATGCATTTTTATCAACAGCACTGGGAAACTATCCAAGATGACCTCTGCAATATGCTCCTGGCTCTCCAGCATGGTGAAGCTGCAATTGATAGATTGAATTATTCTACAATTGTGCTCATCCCCAAGTGCGACGGAGCTTCTACTGTCTCCGACTACCGACCCATCAGCTTGCTTAATTGCTCTATGAAGATCTTCACTAAGATCCTTGCCAATAGACTAAGCCATCTTCTACACTCTCTGGTCTCCTCATCTCAAAGCGCATTCCTCAAGGGTAAATCCATGGTATACTGCTTTTTGGTGGCGCACGAAGCAATCAACTTATGCTGTTCGAAGAAATCTGATTCAATTATGCTAAAAATTGACTTCTGCAAAGCCTTCGACATGGTAAACTGGGATTTCGTGGATCAGCTACTTATTGCCAGAGGGTTTGGGCCTCGTTGGTGCTCCTGGATTAAAGCAATTCTGCATTCCACCAAATCTAATATTTTGATCAATGGTATAGGGGGCAAAACTATTGGCTCCAAAAGAGGACTCAAGCAAGGTGACCCTCTCTCTCCGATGCTTTTCATCTTGGCTGTAGACGTACTTGCACAAATGCTGCGAGTTGGGAGAGAAAATGACACCTTCTCTCAGCTTAGCCTAAGAGGTTCGCTGGCCAACATCTCCATACTACAGTTTGCCGACGACACTTTGATTTTCTGCAAAGGGGACGAGCAGGAAGTGCTTCACCTGAAAGTGCTCCTACACCTATTTGCTAATGTCTCTGGACTCCACATTAATCTTTCCAAATCAGCCATCACTTACTTTGGACACTCTCAAGCAAAGCTCAACGCTTTTTCTCAAATTTTAGGCTGTACCCAAGATACCTTGCCAACCAAGTATCTCGGAATGCCACTTGCAAGAGGAAGGCTAAAAAGAAGGGACTGGCAACCCTTGCTCCTCAAGATTGAGAGGAGGTTATCCACATGGAAAGACAGACTTCTATCTCGTGGGGGGCGATTCATTCTGATCAACTCCGTTCTCAGTGCACTTCCTACCTACTTCGCCTATTTCTTCATGTTGCCTCGTTGGGTGATAGCCAGAATCGACCAAATGAGAAGTAGATTCTTCTGGGTTGGAGGCGACACAAAGGCAACGAGGGCTTCTTGCACTAGCTGGAAGCGTATCTGCCAGCGTAAGAAACAGGGAGGACTTGGGGCGCTTGATCTTCAACAATTCAATAATGCCCTTCTAATGAAATGGTGGTGGAAACTCTACACCGACAACTCCCTATGCTCCCAAACTCTTAAATCACTTTACTTTCATAGCGCCAGCGGTGATTTCGTCTGCAAGGCCCAATCTTCAGACTTTTGGAAGAATCTGTTCAAACTCAAAGAACAATTCGACCAGGGGATCTCCTGGGAACTTGGCAATGGGATCCTGCTCAAGTTCTGGACATCCAAATAGACTGAAAAGCGCAGCAGTGCCACTCTTTATCTCTCCCTCTTTGAAGCATCTTGGAACAAAGAAGCCTCTTTAAGATCTCAAGGCTTCCTAAACCAAGGCCATTGGACCTGGCGACCTAGTCTGCACACATCCTCTACTAGTAACATCTTGTTGGAAAAGAGACTCCTTCTCCAAACCATTTCCACCATTCAGCCTTCACCGCAACTACCTGATCGAGCAATCTGGAACCACTCTATCTCTGGGAGCTATTCGGTCAAATCAGCTTACACTTTCTATAGTGACTTTGGCCTTCTCTTTCCCTTCTTTCGCGCTTGTTGGAAGAACTGCGCGCCACTAAAATGTAAAATCTTCACTTGTATGCTGTGCGGTGAAAAGCTCAACTCGAGGGAAAGACTTCATTCTAAAGGTTGGGATGGTGATATGGCATGCACTGACTGTGCATGTCATATTGAAACCACCTACTACATCTTTTTTGAGTGCCCGAAGGCTACCCAAACATGGCTTCACTTCACACGTGCATTTAGTATCACCAACCTGCCGGAGTCCATTTCGGAATGTTTCGCCACTTGGTGTTTTGATCACACCAAGCGTAAATTCACACACTCATGGCATCTGGTCACTATAGCTATCTGTTGGACTATTTGGAATGCTAGAAATAATAGAATTTTTTCAAGCAAACATTCATCTGTGGATAAGCTGATATCTAACACTAAATTCTGGTTTTCATATTGGCTAGATTCAAGTGGCGAATCAAAGAAAAAGACCAAGATTTTGGAGGAAATCAGAGGGACGGGAGACAGTGATTTAATGCGACCAGCTTGGGGGGACACTGCTGATGGAAATGCACCTTGATCGCTGCTGCCTTCTATAGTTTATGACTCTTTTCTTGCTTCTAAAACTGTAATTTTGGGAATGTGCCTAGTCCGGTTTCTTGTACTTTTGCTTAAACTTTGTTTTATATTCTTGTTGTGACTGATAGGTGGTTTTATTGTCTCGGAGTGTAGTACGGAAGGAAAAGAGGGATGAGATCATGTCGGTGGATCTAGTAGAGGTGTACGACAAATGTCCGCTACCCTCTCTACGATCCAAAGGCATGCCATCTCGAACTTGACTACTTCCAAGATTCGAGCAACTGCCTACAGCCTCTTTTGTAATGACTCTTGTACTGCTTTTATTTTGATATATATATATATATTATCTGTGAGGTAGGACTCTCCTACCTTTTGCCAGTCAAAAAAAAAAAAACAGTACTACTTTTAGAAACGAGTATAAAAATTGTACATACAATGAAAATGGATGTAATTAACGTTTAAATGATTTTCTCTAAACAGTATGGTTAGCTTTATTCTAACTCTAATAAATATAATTAGCTTTTTTAATAAAAAAATAATCTTTTATCCGCTGTATGACTAATCAAATAGCTAGGTTTTTAAGTGTGTGAATACAAACCTCGTACCTCTCAAAAGATAAAAACACCCTTAACTATAATATCCTAACTTAAATTTTGAATATTTAAATCATAAATTTCAAACTATTCATGAAAAAATTTAGCAATAAATAAACTATCATCAGTCTTTTAACTTAATCACAAAATATAAACTTTTCACGAACAATTTAGCAGTAAATAAGCTCTTCTTATAAAGGTCTAAAAACGGAGTGTGTACATTATTGTTAATTAATTAATAAAAACATAATTAGCTAATTCGTTTTCTTTTTTTGCTAGGCAAATATAATTAGCCATTTCTCTAGCGAAGGATAGTTAGAGCATCTGTAGCCGTTGAAAGTTAAAATTTGGATATTTGGCAAATAAAAATAGAAAATATAGAAGTTAGTTGTAGTCGTTAAAACCCCAAAAATGGGTTTTGATTTTTATAAAGGAACGAACGGGAGATGAATTTGCGTCCCGTTTAAATTTTTTTTTTTTTTTTTAATTTATAAGTTACGTGCGGGATAACATTTTCCATTGGAGGAAAAAAAATAAATTATTAAAAAATAAGGGACAGGATATCATATCCCATCCGATAGAACAAATTAGGAAGAAGAAAAATATTTGGGACACAAGATCATTAATTATCCGAGAACTCTTCGGGAGAATATTTTGACGGAACATGATCTTTCCATTGCCAAAATTTCCAAATTGACTCTCCTCTCAAATATGGCCTGGTGCTATTCCCCTCAAACCCAAAAAAATTGGTATTTGGCCAACAACTATAGCACAAATTTTGCAAAGTTTTAAGAAATAGCCAACGACTACATATGCTCTAACTAGTAAATGGACCAGTAAGCGTAAGATGTACAAGTACATATACAAGTAATATAGTATAAAATCTAAAAGGGTAAATTTCTCTAAACTATACCCATGTTTCACCAATTTGCAGATGATTATATCTATTTCTATTTTTTTTGTGTGGTTCTGTATACTCTGTCCATATTTTTTATGCAAATCGATATACTTCGTTAATTTCATATTTCAAGTGACTATTTTTGGTTGTTTTTTGGCAATTTTTTTCTAATATACCTATGGCTAATAATATTGTTTAATTATGATATTTTCTATATTTAAATGTGTTTATTATCTCATTCCCCTATTAGAAAAATTGAAAATAGGATAGTGAGAATGTGAAGAGTAGTTATGAGTAAGTATATTTTAGCTATTTAAAAAAATGGAAAGGGGGGGGGGGGGGGGGGGGGGGCCCGGTCAAAGCATGTATATAACTGTCTTTTTTTTTTGATGAATCGGATAGGATCTTGCGACCCCAGCCATCAAAATATTATATATAGAATCAGTCAACAGAAATTTTACAAGTCGTAAAATGAATGATCAAGCACATAGCAACAAAATTACAGGAAAAAGATAAAATTCTAAACTAATGCAAGCATCAGCAGATCAGAGGATAGCTCGATGAAAAACCGGCACCGACTGGGCAAGGACTCATCAGCCGAGGACTCCCAACCGAAGAAAAAGGATAGGGCCTCCCGCACCATCCTAGCAGTAGCACACCACTGATCCTCAACAGTGGTCACTCCATCATACCAGCAACGGCCGGACAGCAGTAGCATCAAAGCTAATACCCTACTTGCTCCCAATCGATGGGATGAAACTCAATAACAGAATCACCACTGATCAATAGAGAGACAGGGAAGATAAAGCAAAAGGAAACGGAAGCTAAAACATAGTAGAGAAAAAAAAAAACATGCTGAAACATTCAATCCAGGAGAGGGAAAAAAGAGATTCAGGTATAAAGAGGCAAATCCCTAAGTGAGATCTCAACTAATCTTGAAACACACCATACCAAACAGTGAACCCCAATAAATTTAACTATCAAAGCATCTATTTGACGTTGTTAGCATTGAAACAGTGAACCCCAATAAATTTACATGAATGATACACCGAACCAAAAAAAAGATATAAGTATAGTTATTTGCATATTGTTGCAAATTGGTGAAATATATTTTTTTAGTGAAATTTACCCAATCTAAAAAAGTAAGGATTATTAAAGGGCCAAAATTCCGTTCAGAAAAGATAGGGCCCACGTTAGCCCGTCGAATTTCTAACTTGAGAATTGGGCCTCCGTAATCGAACATATTTAACACAGAGAAGCCCATTGAGTTAGTCATGATTTCCTTAGAGATACTCTGGCAGCGGATTTTATTAAACACTATGATTACGCAAAAAAAAAAATCAACTTCCAAGTTTTACTGCCATTAGAAAAAGGGGGTAAAAAAACTTAATAGTGGCAGGTTGGCAGAAAATACTTTTTATGTTTTCGAAAAGTTTCATCCTAAATCCTGATGTAGGATAGAACCAGAAAGAAAATTCTAATAATCTTTCTATGCTAGTCTATCAATTTACTATAAATAATTAGCCAATAAATCATAATTATATATTAAGCTAATGAGACTATCCCCTCTTCCCTTCCTCAAATTTGAAATACATAAATGAGAACAAAAATAGAAATTTCATTTAAACTAACACGTATGTTCCGCACATTTTCATAAAATAAAGAAATAAATTTTTGGGCAAAAACCAAAGTACCCTCCCAACGTTTGTCCTAAGTACAATATGTCCATATAACGTTTGAAAAAGTACACTAAACTCATTTCTCCGTTAACCCCATCCGTTAAGTTATAATTATTAAATTACCTTTTTATCCTTACCCTTTCATAATCAAATTTCTTCTTCTTTTACCAATACACTAAAGTAAAGTAATCTGCATATATACCTGAAAGACAAGTTTAGAACTAACCATAATTGGCATCCAATATAGAAGCAAAAGGCAACATCAATATGTAACTCATCTATTGCAACCTCAAAAGTACTAAGCTCTTGAATCGGTAGAAACATAATATGAACAAACCATAAATGAGAACCACAATCAAATGTGTATCGGCAGTTTTTGAGACATCTGATACACAGAAAACCATAGCTTTGAGAACCGGCTTTTACCCTTAGCATACCAAGACATTCACATTTTAAAATACGCTTAAGTGCATGGATCAACCAGTCTAGAAAGTTGCATCCAGAATAAGGATTCATGCACAATCATATAACTACTAATTCATTAGAACTCCATTTGAACTGAATCTGACATACATATCAGCACAAAAATTTAAAACAAAACACATCAGAATTGACGAGAATAAGATGACAACATCAACTTAATTGGCAACTTACCAAAAAGCATAATATCTTTCAAAGCTTGCATAGAAATTTGCCTACAGCAGTAAAAAAGATGCGAACGTAAAACTACTTGATGCTTAAATCCAAGCGCATAAACTTGTCTCTATTTTCTCCATTATACCTATATTTCAAAAATGCTACATTTACCTGGATTTCATTCTGTTAAGCACCCAATGCGCATCAATTTCATACATTGTCCTATATACAAATTCAAATTAAATGGATAAATAGCCAAATTAAATCCACTGAAGAAAGTTGACGCCCAACACCTTCCTAGAGTAAGAAAGGAATATTCAACACATGCAAAGCGGAAATACTACACTTATGAACTAGAATATATTCGCCAGAGAAATAAAAACAAATATCTAGTTAATATATCACCGTTATACCAACTTTATGACTGAAACAACCGTTCATCTCAAATTATTGTTCAATCCGTATTGATTTCATTTTGCAACTAGTTAAGAAAAAAATAAAAAATAATAATTATAGATCAGAAGATGATGTTGTATATAAATCTTTGTGGCATCTACCACAACATGAACACAGTGGCTTTATCCTATCGAATTGAATGCCACAAACTTGGCATGACCACTACAATAAATTAGCTCCATTAAGGGACTCTTCATCTTGAAACAAATGGTGTACAAGCAAAAGGTACTTCAAAAAAGGAGAAAATAGTGAAAGGGAAAAAAAACAATGAAGAAAAAGAAAAAAGAAAAAAGAAGAAGAGATTTGATTATGAAAGGGTAAGGATAAAAAGGTAATTTAATAATTATAACTTAACGGTTGGGGTTAAGTTAACGGATAAATGGGTTTAGTGTACTTTTTGAAACGTTATATGGGCATATTGTACTTAAGCCAAACGTTGGGAGGGGGGGGGGGGGGTACTTTGGTTTTTGCCCTAAATTTTTAAAAAAACCTCAAACCCTTCCCATCCACGATCTCATCATCTCCAACTTTCAAAATCATTCTCATGTCTCACCTCCTACGCTGACCTCTCATACGCCACGCTCCCTCCTCACCTTCGACCCGCCTCCTACGTGCCATCCTCGCCTTCGAGCTGCCTCACGCTGCCCCCTTTGACCCACCTCTCACATGCCCTCGTTGCCTCATACTCGCCTCCCTCGCCCTCTTCTTCTTCGACTCGCCTCATGCGCCCCGTGCCCTACTCGCCTATGACGCTGCCCCCTCCGACCCGCCTCCCAAACACCCTCTTCAACTCCGACGTTGCTCCCTCCTGCGCGGCCCTCTCTAAACCTCAACCTCGCCTCCAACGATGCCACCTCCCACGCACCACATCTCTTCTTTTGTCATTTTTGAACCTTCGCGTTCATCAAGACAGTATTTTCACTGGAATTGGGGGAAGAGTATGGGTTGAAGATGATAGCGGTATCAGATTCAAGAATGAGATTTTGTAAGGTTTCTTGTACTTTTTTTCTTTTTTCTATTGCCTCATACATATTTGAATATAAAACACTTGAAAACATAGAAATTTTGTTCTTAATTTTTACAACTGTGTTTTACTCATCAACTGTTCAAAGAAATACCTATGTAGCCCACATGGTATTTGTCACAATGCTTTTGAGAAATTTTTTTAAACTAAATCAATTGTATTTATGTGTGGTGCATGTATTAATTTCTGAAACCGTACCTGATTTCATTTTCCATTCCTAATTTGTGTTTTTGAAATTCCAAAATTTGGATTTAGGGAAGAGCACTGGTTGAACATGGGAATGATTGCGGTATTGGATTCAATAATGAGATTTGGTCATATTTATTGTATTTTTTTCCTTTCTGATTTTGCCTCTGTTGGATTTATGTCTTGCATACTATGTTGGATATAAAGACGATGACACGATGGAGGAAACAATACAATTGGAGACGGAGTGTAAGCAAGAGGAAGCAGCAACAACAACAGCAATAGGAGGAGTTGCGGTCGACTGCCCTACTATACAGGGTGTCCTGCAAGGGGAACAGTCGACCGGCCTTGTTGGACGGTCGACTAAATGAGGCTGAAGCAGTTTTTGAGTGCGGGCCTGGATGACTTCACTGAAGCCTTAACTTGCTCTTCAAGTTAGATCGTATGGCTCTTATCGTAAGGTTATCTCTTCTGTAATATCCAATGGCTATTGTATTAAGATATTAAATTAGGGTTTCTTTATATCTCTATATATTGTTGTTATTGGACTCCATTGGGAGTCGAGAGAGAGAGTACTTCATTGAAAGCGGAATTTGATAGGTTCTCCAATTGTAAACAACTAGTACTTACTGGTGAGGCTTGAGAGAGGGTTATGGTGAGAATTGTAACATTCTTGTTTCTTCTCTAGTTGAATAACATCTCAGATTTTCTTTCCTCCAGATTAAGACGAAAGCCCCAACCGGGGCAAACTTGTGTGTGCTTTGGTGTGTTTGGTATGATCTAGTATGCGCTTGGTAGTTTGTGTTAATTGTATTGAATAACTCAACAACACTACACTACAAACGAACCAGGAAATCCCGGCGTTTATTTTTTGAATTCCGGGCATTTAAAAACACCAGGATTCATGGTCCTGGCACTTTAAGAAACGCCATCGCAGTGTCGGGCTTGCTCCCGCCGGGGTTGCGAAAAACTTTTTCCGGAATTTTCAAACGTTGGGGTTGTCTTTTTTGCTATCCTGGCGTTTCCAAACGCTGGGATAGAATAATTTTTATTTTTATTTTATTTTTTCATTAAAAAACCTATCCTGACATTTTTAAAATGCCGGGGTAGGTTTTTTTTTTTTTTTAATTTTTATTTTTAACAGACTATCTTGTTCTTCAGTTCTGCCTTTCACGAATATTTCATTTTTTGTTATCCATACAACTGCTCAGGTTCTATAAATAATTGTCAAGAAATATAATGAAGTTACCATCCAATTACCAACTCAAACAAGAACCTTTCATTCGATAAAAAGAAAATTGCACAGAAAGTGAGAACATGATCCATCAAATCACTCTATATTTCATATCAAACATCAAGTACAAACTTTTCTCATATAAAATGCGGTATACAAAACTACAATTGTAGTGAATCATTTCTAAGGAGTCGGTGCCAACGCTAGAACTCTCAACTGACACTTCAGAAACCTAAGGTTCAGAAGGAGCTGAAGTCTCCACGGTTGAAGAAGCAGTATGAGTTTTAGTAGAAGGGGCTGAAGCCAGTATGTTCTCAGCTCCCTCGGAAGATGTGCCTGATGCACCTAAGCTTATTGCATTCTCAGCCACATAAACTTTAGGCTGGAAAAACACAGGTATGTATTAGTAATGAACTACAAGAGATCGATCATTATTTGAAAACTCTTGTAGAAGTTATGAAGCAAAGACATTCAATAGTGAAATGATAAAGTTTTACGTCAGTGTCGAGCAAGATCAGTATTCTGATAGCGTATCTTATAGTGTTTGTATTAACATTTTCATTACCATGTCTGTTCCTTTTTTATAGTATGTCCATGTAGGGATGGCAAATGGGTCACATCGACCCGCCCATTTAACCTGGTCAGCGTAACGACGGTTCGGGTTCGGGTCGAACCCGTTAATGTTAACGGGTCGACCCGGGTCGCAAAATAAGCGAATTCAACCCGTGTAACTCGGCCCGTTAACCCGCAAAAAAGAATCTGACCTGCCTGCCAACCCGCGGTTCGATCCGCGGGTTGCGAACCGTTTGACCCGGACGGGTCGAACGTTCGACCCGCCTCGGGTCGACCGTTGACCCACGGGTACAACGGGTCCTGAGCGCTACAGTGCCGTCGCTACTATACAACCGAGAGCACAACAGTTATTCTAGCCATTTTTTGAGTCTTTTTTTTGTGGTTTTCCCCCCTATAAATACCCCCAAAATCCAAACAAAAAATTTACACCTTACTCTCTTACTCCCTCTACTATTATTATTCAATTCATTTCAATTTGTGAACAATTGAACAAACAAGGTAGTAAGACATATACACTATCAAATTCCGATCGTGTCGAACTCAAAATTTTACAACGTCTTCAAGTCTTCAACTCTCCTCCAAGCTCTCTTCAAGTATTCAATTCCGGATTTCTACTTCTACTTCTATTCTTATTTTCATCGGTTTTTTTATATACGAGTATCCACGGTGAACGGTATCAAAATTTCATATCCCTCTTCTTCTATTTTTTTTTGTAGTTATAATTTTTGGTATCTCATTTGTTTGTTGGTTTTATTATCTTCTTTCTCACAACCCTCTTGTTTTCTAGATTTTTTTTGTAACTTATCGTGCCTACTACATTGTGTTTAATTTTGTTTACATACACTACTACATATCAACATGTCTAGATCACGTGGTAGCGACCGTATCCAAAGTGGACAAGATTCCACCGGCACTTCCCGTAGGCCTCCAATTGTCCTACAAAATGATCCCGCCGAAGACTACCCTAATCCTCCTCCCCGACAATGGGGCACACACGATGAGTTTGTAGGAGACATAGAATTAGAAGAAGAACCACAACAACAAGCCACCAAAACAACACAACTTGCCACTAGTCGAAAAACAAGAGGGAAAAGTAGTGATTGGCACAAATTCTATAATTATATTCCAGACGAAAATGTACCGGGTGCAGGTTTAAAAGTGTGTAAAACATGTTCGAAGGCATACAAATGGAAGAGGGGTGAGGGCACGGGTACAATTAAGCGACACATCCTAAATGTGTATAAAGAACTTCTTGATGACCTACCCGGCCAACAAAAAATTCACCCTAGGACCGGTCTAGTTGATAGCCACCCTTATGATCCCAAACTTGTTCGTCGGGAAATGACCCGATTAGTAATCAAGGAAGATTTACCATTTTTCTATCCCGAGAGTAGGGACTTGGAAAATTTTAATCAAACTGCCTTAAACCCTCATTTTAGAAGAATCCCTAAGAATACTTGCAAATCGGACTGTTTTAAAATGTACAATGAAATGAGGGAAGCTTTGATTACAATTTTATAGAGTTTAACTTGTAGAGTTAGTTTAACTTCCGATTGTTGGACGGGTTGCAAAAATATTCCAATGATGAGAATAACCCGTCGTTAGATCGACAGTGATTGGATTCTTCAAAAAAAATTATATCACTTGCCGTGTTGCCCTATCCCCATAGTGGCAATGAAATTGCAAACCGTATTTTAGAAATTTGTGATGTTTTTCATATTCGCGATAAAATTATGTGTATAAGTTTTGATAATGTATCTAACAACATTGCATCAATTACTATTTTAAAAACCACATTAAACCCTCCATCTGACAATATTTTTCATGTTAGATGTGCATGTCATATTTTAAATTTATGTGTTCAAGATGCATTAAAAATAGCCGAACCATATATACTTAAAATTAGAAATTGTGTACATTTTATTGTATTAAGTGGCACCATATTTCAAGAATGGAAAGCTCGGTGTAGGCTTAAAAATGTACATTTTAGAAATTTCCAAAGGATGTTAAATACCGATGGAACTCTACTTTTGATTTGCTTCAAGTTGTTACTGAATATAAAGCATGTATAAATAATTTTTGTATTGCAAAAAATATGCAAAATTTTGAAATGACTCTCGTCGATTAGTTTTATGCTGAATCTTTGTTGAAATTTTTAGAACCTTTTAAAACCGTAACTTTCAAGTTTTCAAGATCTTATGAATCTACTTCTTATAGTATTTTTATTTCAATAGTTACTATGATGCAAACTTTTAAAGAAATGATCGATGATGCTTTTGTTGGTGATATTGTAAAACTTGCATACACAAAATTTTTGTAGTATTTTAACCCTCCTGCTATGTTGTATTGTGTTACTACTGTGATGGATTCTCGTATCAAATTAGAAGGTACGAAGAGTTTAATTGAAATATTTTTTGATTTACTTGAGGAGGATGATAAAGAAATTGATTGCGCTTCTTTTTTAGTTAAATTTGAATCGACATTAAATAACTTATATAATTATTATGATAGATGTTTTGCTTCTAGTAGTACAACTTCTTTAGTTAGTTCGTCTTCTGCTACTTCTGAAGGTAAGGGTAAGAGTAAATTTGACGATAGAACATTTAATTTACTTGCATAAATTCAATCAAAAAAATTTAGGACTAATCAACCAAATGAATTAAATTGGTATAACCAACAAGATTCTGAGTCTTTTAGTTCTTCACTAGATATTTTACAATGGTGGAAAGACTATGAACACACTTATAGTATCATTAAATATAATCTACTAACTCCTCCTGTGTCTACAATTGCTTCTGAAAGTGCATTTTCTTCAAGTGGCAGGGTTCTAACTGATTACATGAATTGCTTGAAGCCCCAATCGTTAGAGATACTCGTATGCACAGAAGACTGGCTGAAGGCTGAAGATAGGACCCAAGGAAAAGCATTATCGACATCCACAAGTGGGAGCACATCGCCGGAAGAACAACAACAACAATAGCAACCAAAATGAAGAATTCAAGACCAGCAACAACAAGTCAACAACAACAAATTGAAGGTCATCAAATTGAAGACAATTGTAAATAGATAAAAAAATTATATTAAATCTTTGCTTGTTATTTAAAATTAGGAAAATTGAAGTAAATTGAAATTGTATATAAGAAATTTGTTATTGTATAAAACAAATTTGTAGAAAATCTTTATTTCTTATTACAAATTGTGAAACTTGTATAACTTGAAATCATTTGAATAATATATCATTTTTTTGGCAATTTAACTCTTTCAATCTTATTATTATTATTACGATTTTTTATGTTTATTATTAAAATTACTTTTTTTTAAGTAAAAAGAAGTTAACTCTAGCCGGGCCAACCCACGACCCGGGTTGGACCCGAAAGGGTTCACGGGTTAGGCGGGTCGTGATTTCACCTCTTCGACCCGGCCCGGCCTGGCCCGGTTAACCCTCCGACACGACCCGAACCCGCTCAAGTCAGCCTTCAACCCGGGCGGGTCCGACCCGACCCGGCCTGATTGACCCGAATGCCAACCCTATGTCCATGCCTTTGTTTTTCTAGAATTTGAATGACCAGAATTTCTGGTTGTTTACTTCTCAAAAAAAAGTCCATGCCTCTGTTTGTCGAGTTGTTTTTGAGTTGATGTCAATGTTTGTATCTATACATAATAGGGAAGCATGGTATTACTTGAGTTTTAGTTTAAATTGATGAGCATTGGAAGCAATGCACAAGTGTGAAATTCAAGTGTGAAAGCCAAGTTGAAATCCAAAATTCTTTGACTCTCAAGGATCAAGAATCGTAAAGGGCCTAGATATGGGATGATCACAGGATTTTCTATATATGCATTCAACTCTATGGCATCTGAATTAATAACAACCTTCATTTTTTCCCTTATTCATCAAAATTAGTACTGTCTATGTTCCGTCAACATGTTAAAGAATTCAGGTAAGTTTTAGAATTAAGGATCAACAATTCAAAAATTAAGATGGATACATTCGCTACAAATTTACAGGTAGGTTCATAAACATTATAAGAACTCCATGAAGATGAAAACTATCAAAAGTGATAAGCAAATACTGATCAAATTTTTAATTACAAAGAATCAAATCTATTTGAACCAATATTCTAAAACAAGCAATATGCATCTAGAATGTATTATGAAAATTTGTAGAGACGTATGAAATACAATCCTCGACAGAGTAAATGTTATACAAAAAAAAAAGGTTAGGGAGCTTAACTTAAGAATGTAATTTGTGGTCAAGTTAGCTCCTCCTCTATGTGTGTCGAATCACTATCTATGTTTAATTTATCGGTACTTTCCTTCTTCAAATTTTGATCCAAGAAACCTAGGATATATGCAGCAATATGTTAAAGGGATATAATAAATAAATAATCCGCAAAAAATTAAATAAAAAATAATTAAGATGAGATACTTACTAAATTCATTATTACTTCTAAACATGCATCCTGAGAAATCCAGGGTTTCTCTTACAGTCATCTATGCATGGTGCAGATCGTGTTGGCTTATATAGACACTTACTTGTGGTGGGGTGGATTGTCCAAGTTCTTTTCCACTGTACATAATTATTCTGGTGTCCCGACACACGAAAGTAAGTGTACAAAAAGAAAATGAAGTAAGATAATTATGATGTCACTAAGCGAGCAACCAAATTGTGTATGCAAAATAAAGGTCTGATATACATGATGAAATATTTGTATATTTGTATATATATATATTCTTGTCGTAGGCACATGTATCATGCATGTAGGTGAATGTATTTGCATGTATTTCGATGATATAGAAAATAAACTGATGATTTGTGTGATTGTGTTTCTACTTATGCAAATGTAATTAGCCATAAAAATAAATATATTTCAAAAATAAATGTTTTTTAATTTCAACGTGGAACTTAGTTTTCCTGACAAGGCCCGTAGAAATGTTGATTTCCCTGATCCGGGCAGTCCTAGAAGAAGATTCATCCTAAAAATACATCAAATGTGTTGTTGTTACTGCAATGATTAGAACTAAATCACTTCAAAATTACAATTTCTGTAACACCCCGTAATTTTCAAAGAATATGTGTGTGTGTGTGTGTGTGTGTGTGTGTGTGTGTGTGTGTGTGTGTGTTGAAAGTAAAAAAAAGTGGCTGTTTGGAAAAATTAATATATGTGATGGCAGGGGGGGGGGCACGTGAAAAGAGAACAACACATTTGTGCTGTTGTTAATGTTGTTGACGTCACCCTCAGGTGACGTGGCATTAGGTGGGGGGGTTTTCGGTTGTTACATCAAAGAGAGAAAGAGAATGGTAGATTGTTATAATGCCATATCGGAAATCAATTAGAATAAAATAATATATAAATATAATAGCCTATGATCAAGAGTCACCAATTCGGTTAACCACCTTTTGAGAGGCAGCCTGTGGTGGGTAGTTGTACTATATAGTATCTAATTTGTCTTCTAAATTGTATAAATTGTCTGAGCTAGGGGGATGGGCGTTACAAATGGTATCAGAGCCGACTTTCGACACCGAGTATGGGTAAGAGTGGGTGAGTATGCCTGAGATTGAGCTAGCAGATGTACGGGTAAGTATGCCTGAAAGGGAGCGAGGTTGGGGCCTGAAATGGATAACCTGCAGAATCAGGGGTACTATGCAGCTAGCAGAATCAAGGTACTCCACTCCACATCGGCTAGAAAGGAGATACTGCACTAGATTGTGCATGCTCGTGCTCTGGGAGGACGCTAATTTCTGAAGGGGGGGATGTGTAACACCCCGTAATTTTCAAAGAGTAAATATATATATATATATGTGTGTGTGTGTGTGTGTGTGTGTGTGTGTGTGTGTAGAAAGTAAAAAAAAGGTGGCTATTTGGAAAAATTAATATATGTGACGACAATTATGTAAATATCTTGAAAATGAATAGTGTGGGGGCCCCACGTGAAAAGAGAACAACACATTTGTGCTGTTGTTAATGTTGCTGACGTCACCCTCAGGTGACGTGGCATTGGGGGGGGGGGGGGGGGTTCGGCTGTTACATCAGAGAGAGAGAAAGATAATGGTAGATTGTTATAATCCCATATCGGAAATCAATTAGAATAAAATAATATATAAATATAATAGCCTATGATCAAGAGTCACCAATTCGGTTAACCACATTTTGAGAGGCAGTCTGTGGTGGGCAGTTGTACTATATAATATCTAATTTTTCTTCTAAATTGTATAAATTGTCTGAGCTAGGGACAGGGGCATTACAATTTCAATATTAAGCAATCCTAGAATCAGGTCTATATATAAGAAATCTCTGATATAGTTAATTAGTTCATGATGTCTAAGTAATTATAGACTTCATATAAAGAAATTACTGTGAAATGTTTTATCTGAAAAGGTTCATCATAAGTATGTTAGGTCACATTAAATATCTTATTTCATATATTTTTGTTACTTTTCACAATTTTTTATTTAATTAAGTTATGAAATTAAACCGAAATAACTACACCATGAATTTATGTTTACCTAGATGGCTTTATGACCAACTCAAACTCCATCAATATTTTTTTATGGGATTCTTGCTTGTAGAATTCAAGTGCAAAATTGCCACCAATTTCTTCAGCCAATTTTCTGTTTCAAAACACTACAAACGACCCTGCAATCCCCAGCGTTTATTTTTTGAATTCCTGGCGTTTAAAATGAAATACAACCTAATAATCCTGTTTCCTTACTAATACAACTCAGACCATAACTTCATCACAAACATAAAGGAACATATATTAGTAACAACAAGCTCATTATTATCCAAAAGAAACTAGTAAAAAAACAAGAAACTACAGTGTTGATTGAAGAGAGTTTGTTGATTGATGAGGAGAGAAAGGACAAGCTAAGTATGTTGAGTACTCCTTCCTCCTCCTTCTCCGACGACCCTAATCAACCACAAACACACACAAAAGTTCATAAAAATTCATGAGGCCAACTACAAAATTCTGAGAATAACTTCTATTGTAGTTGCTCTTATCATAAAAATGAGTAGATTTGGACTTACAACAGTTGAATTCATGAGGCCAGCCACATTAATTTACCCACAAATCAACTCAAACAACTGAATTCCTCAAGATCCAACAAACCATGAACAATGATTAGTCTAACTAACCCACCAAACTTCACCTCCTTCCAAAATCCAATTTCTTTTTTCATTTTCGATTCATACATTGACAAATCAAAATCAATGGCGGAATTCTCACCAAAGAATACCGAAGAAGAGGCCTTGGAAGCGGAGGTGAAGGACTAAATGGCCCGAGCAGCCGATAGGGAGATCTGAGAGCTCATCTTCTTCTTCTACAATGAGATCGAGATCTAGGGTTTGGGATTTACGGCGATGACAGGGGAACAACGGTGCGAACGGCGGCAATGGCAACTGCAGAGGCAAACATCGGGTGTGAGCGGCAATTGAGAGGGAAAGTGAAATAATTTGGGAATGGGGGAATTAGGGATGAGGAATTGGGATTTATATTTTGGGAGAAAGAGAGAGAAAGAGAGCGAGAGAGGGGGAGGAGAGAAGTCATACACTTACCCCGGTGTTTTCAAACGTCCGGGTAACTTCAACTCCACTGGCGTTTTTAAAAATATACATCTATAGCGTTGTGAAAACGTTGTGAAAATGTTGTCGTATCCCACACTATAATAAATTTACATCTTTTTTATGGAAAAGCTATAACTTTGATATCGTTTTGGAAATGCTATATTTTTTATAGAATTTTCTCTTTAATAGCATTTTCAAAATGCTATCTTTTGACAGAGTTTTTTGAAAATGCTATCAAAAGTTAGCATTTGCAAATGCTATTAAAGTGACAACATTTTTTAAAACACTGTCTCCTTGATAGCATTTTCATAATAGTGTTTGCTAAATGCCATCATAAAATTCAGTGTTTTGAAAACACAAACATACAGCATTTTGAAAATGTTCATATTTGGAGAGCGGTGTTTTTTTACAGCATTTTAGGAACACTATTTTCTTTCTACCTTTAAAAAAATTCTCCGATGCAAATAAAAATTGATATATAAAAAATGTCAATACACCATTGAAACCATAAAAGTTTTAAAAATTTGTGTACAAGAAAACCTAGCATCATAGAAAAATCCATACAACAAACTTGAATTCGTACAATAAACTTGAATCAGTATAATAAACTACTTATTACAAAGTCCATAACTTAAAACTGACAACCAAAAACCCTTGAGTGACTAACATCAAAACAACTCGCATTCTTCGGTTCATCCACGACATCTCCAACAAGCAAATGGAGACGAAAAAAATGTCAAAGTATGATTAATAATGGTCAAACATGCTTGCATTTATAGTATTACTAATAAATTTCCAAAATCTGCACACTCGCACTACAACAGAAATGCCTTATCAGAAGCAGAAACTCTCAATGGAAAGGAAACATAGCTCCCACAAAACCCACAAAGCCCACCACGCCATTGACACTCACCACCTAAGCTCGAAAGGACACTCCTACAAAACCCACCACGTCAACGACACAGCCTACCGCTCCATGGCCAAGAGAGAAAAAGATGAGGAAAATGAGCAATGAGGGGAGCATAGGAGCAACGTAGATGCCAGGGCAGGAGATGCGTCCAGAGGGAGACGACGCTCGCTTGCAAGAGAGTCACGACCAGTCCATAAAGGCCTGGCGCACAAAGGTGGAGAGCGGTACGAGCATAGAACTCCGTTGAAGATGGGATGGCGAGCCTCGCCGGAGATGGATAGAGGAGACGTCAAGCCATTTACGACCTCGCCGGAGATGGATAGAGGAGACGTTAAGCCATTTACGACCTATAGAAGTTCGTATTTGGAAGTCACTAAGAGGGCACTAGGGGAAACCAGTGGAGGAGAGTGGCGAAGAGGTCTCTCACCTGAGAGAGAGACAGTGGTGAAGAAGGTAGACGAAGAGGGAGAATGGATACTCTACAAGCCAAAACGTGTGAAGAAGGCGGAGAGAAAGTCAGAGATGATAAGCTCATCTACGTCATCGGGGCCAGCCACTGCGAAGAAGCTTCAACAGTGTCACAAGTGCGCGGAGAAGGGCCATTCTATTCACGACTGCCCGAACAAGTGGTTTTGCTACACGTGCAAAATGTTCGGCCACATCTCCAAGTGCTGTCCTAATCTTAATGTGTCGGCAAGTGCTCAGTCCAAAGCAACTGCCACAACTAACATCGGGGGAGACAGCAAACTGACTCTGGTCAGGTCGGAGGAGAGCTGTGATGGTTGGAGGAAGGTCATCAAGGCGGTGATTAACCCTACGCCTATCATGGCAGACTTTGAGAGTAGGCTATCAAACAGTATTATGCTCAAGATTCACACAGGGAACCCATCGTTTGAGTGCATCAAAGCGTTGCTGTCCGAAAGTGTTAGACCTATCTCGAGGTTGTGTTGGGGGTTTCAAAAAGTGAAGGAGGACGTGCTTATGGTTTATTGCAAGATGGATGAGATTACGAGAGAATTGCTTGCAAGTGGGAGTTTGGAGGGGGAAGATTTCTATATCACGATGTTTAGGTGGTCGAGAGGCTACGGTGCAATGAAGACCGATGCATTATCGGCGGTTTGGGTGAGGCTGTTCAATCTCCCATTTCACTATTGGGTGCGATCGGGGTTCCAAAACCTGGTCAATAGTTATGGGTATCTCATTAGCATTGATAAGAATACCAATCTTCAACTAAGAAGAGAATATGCAAGGATCCAGATAGGGGTCGAAGAATGGAGTCTAATCCTGTCAGTAATCATCATGCAGTTTGAGGAGGAGAGGCATGAGATTAAAGTGATTGTGGAGAGGAAGAAGAAGGTGTCTTTTAGACCATCACCGGAGTACTCCGGATCAAACTCAGAGCCAGGGCGCAACCCAGAGAGGAAGGAAGAAGACACACGACAACCGCCTGATCTTGCTAAGATCAATCACAACCGTTCAGGGAAGCTAGGGGATGTTTGCAAAGGAAACAAATATGAGCCATCGGATCAATAACAAAAGCATCAAGGACGTTCAAAACAGCAAACACTCGATGAAAAGCAATCAATGGATGATGGATACAGTTATAAAGGTGGGATAGGGGGAGACGTCGCAGGTACTGTGCATAGAGGTGACAGTAAGGGGCGGGTCAGAGAGACTGGGGTCAAGGAAACTAACGTGACTACTCTGAGCGTGATGGCAACAGGAGACAGGGGTAAAGGGGTGACAGGTGACAGCTGGAGGATGGCGACTTCTCACTTTGAAATACAGGAGGCGTCAGTACGAGGCGCGGTATGCGAGGCAGACAAAGAGTTAGTCTTCAAAAATCCGTTGGGTGCTGGGGGGGGGCAACGAAGAAACAGGCAGCATTTATGACACTTATTTCTGCTGAGTTCGAACTTGCTGTGGATTTTTCCGTTAAGACTATTACAAAAAATTTGATGGATGGGGTGTCACCGAAGGTTAAGTGAAAAACAATGAAGCGGATGGGCCTTTAACTCTGGGCCGGGATCAGGAATCAAACCAAGATGGGCCAGAGCTTCTTGGTGCGATGAAGGATTGCCAAACTATAGGTGTTGTCGACGAGGTTAATAAATTGGGGAAAAAGCATAGGGGATACCAGTGATGGGAAAGGTGATCGGGGATACAATGAGGATTCTTCTAGGGAGGAGGGTAGAATTGAAGCGTTAGATGGAGTGGGAAATGAGATTCTAGACTCGGACTGCGAATTTGAGAAGTGGGAGAGGGAGGTTAAAGCCCTTATACCAGTTATTCAGGATAGTGTGGAGATGGAAATCATTGGCCCAAGTGCGGAGTCTATGGGGAAGGGGGTTGAGGAAGCAAAGAGGAAGAGCAAGAGGCAAATTGACATATGGGGATCTAAGGGGCCTAGTGAGGAAGACCCATTTAGATCCGCAGCAAAAGCAAAGGAGCCAGTGTCTGCTTGTGGAGGTTCGTTCTCTATCTTGAATTTTATCTCTGATGATTTGCTTCTCTATTATGCTATCATGTTCGGGTTAAATATGGGGGCCTCCATCGTAGAACAAAGTACTAGGGTAAAAATTCTTAGAGAGGAAGTCTATAGACTGTGTATATAGTGCTCCCATGCTCTTTGGGGTAGATAGGTTAGATGGTTTTTTTTTAGTTTTTCCATGTGTTACATCTTCTAGAATGTTAGGGGGATGTGGTCGAAGATTAAGAGTAGATTAGTTCACGACACTCTAGCTAGGCTGAAACCAATCACGTGCGCTCTTCAAGAAACTAAAATTGAGGAGTCGCGTAGTACTGATCTCGAGGGGCTTCGTGCTCTTAGAGATTTTAGTTGGAGGGTCAAACCGTCTTAGGTTTTTTCGGGGGGCATTGCTGTAGGGGTTGACTCGAAAGTGTTTGAGATTGTGGACAAATTCGTGGATAACTTCTCGGTGACCATTATTATTAAACGTAAAAGTGATGGTTGGGAGCACATGGTCTCTTCGGTGTACGGTCCGTACAATGCTGGTCAGAGAATGGGGTTCTGGGCGGAGATGCGGACCATTCGTGATAGATGGACTGGCCCGTGGATCATCGAGGGGGATTTTAACATTACTAGATTCACTAACGAACACAGGGGTATGGGCGTTAACGAGAGGGATAGGCAACAGTTCAACCACATTATCAACGAACTTAGCCTTATTGATATTCAGATGAATGATAGGAGATTCACCTGGACTAACATGCAGGCTGACACGACGTTAGCTAAACTTGATCGAATCTTGGTCTCCACGGAGTGGGATTATTTATTCCCGCTGGCATCGGTTAGATCAACCCTAAGATTTACTTCAGACCATATTCCACTCATTCTTGAGTGGGAGAATATTAGAAGATCAAACCCCAGCCAGTTTAGATTTGAGAAAGCATGGACACTCAGCACTAATATTAGAAAAGTCATTGAGGACTCCTTGAAGGCGTCGACCAACACTACCGGTGCGATTTCAAACTGGAACATCAAACTGAGAAGACTGTGGAAATGCTTAAAGAGGTGGGCCAAAAAGGAGTTCGGGGAAATCAAAAGAAAAAAAGAGGCGCTAGGACTTAGAATTCAAGAATTAGAAATATGCGAAGAAGACAGATGTCTTCAGCTGGCGGAATTTGATGAATTGTCTGCATGCAGAGCAGAGATTCATAGAATTGGGGAAATGGAAGAATGTTACTGGGGACAAAGATCGAGGATCCAGTGGCTCAAGGAAGGATATTCAAACACGACTTTCTTCCATAAGGTGGCTAATGGTAGGAGGCGGCACAATCAAATTGGGGGACTATTTGTGGATGAAGTATGGACAGAGGACGAATCAGTAATTAGATCCCATATTGACAGATCCTTTAGAGATTTATTGGGAAAGAAGAGAACGCACAGATGCCAACTGAGATCGGATATGTGGAGCGATTCGTCTATTGAAGGGAGCAATGGTCTGGAAGAGGTATTCTCAGAGGAGGAGGTACTAAAGGCTATCAAGCTATTGGGTCAAGACAAGGCACCAGGACCGGATGGGTTTCCGATTATGTTCTACTCAAGGTACTGGGCAATCATTAAGAAAGATCTCCTGGACATTTTTCAAGAGCTGGCTCAGGGGGAGCCACAAATTGAGAGACTGAACTATGCGAACGTCATCCTTATTCCAAAGAAGGCTGAGGTGCTAAGAGTAAAGGACCTCAGACCCATCAGTCTGCTCAACGGCTCTTTTAAAATCATCACAAAAGTGTTGGCAAATAGATTAGCTCCACCCTTAAATGATATTATTGATGAGTCACAAAGCGGATTTGTAAAGAGAAGAGATATCCTCGATAGCATCGCGTTAGCTCATGAAATGGTCTTCAGAGGAGACAAAGACAAAATTGATGGGTTTCTTCTTAAATTAGACTTTCAAAAAACCTATGATACGGTGGAGTGGGACTGTGTGGATGAGGCACTGAAGCTTAAAGGCTTCGGAGATAAATGGAGGCGGTGGATGAAGATGTGTGTTAGAAATGGCAAATCTTTCGTCCTCTTTAATGGAGCGAGAGGTAGGGAAATCAGATGCCAGAGAGGACTAAGACAGGAGATCCGCTGTCGCCACTTATCTTTTCAATTATCGCAGACAGATTGGCAGAAATGAATAGAAGAGGAATAGAAGTAGGTCTTACCAAGGGGGTGAGAGTGAAAGGAATCTCGGCTCCACTATCAATCCTACAATATGCTGACGATACCATTCTGTTTGGAATGGCCGAGGTAGAAGATATCATGGCTATGCGGATCCTACTGAGGTGCTATGAATATTGGTCGGGATTGGCTGTTAATCTGCATAAAAGTTGCGTCACTACACTCAGTAAAAACAAACTCAATTCCACTGAGTTTACTTCATCATTGCTTAATTGTGAGATAGGAGAGTACCCATTGAAGTATCTAGGAACGCCAATCAGACCAAGTAAATTGATTAAGGAGGACTGGGTCCCATTGGTGGAAAAGATTGAGAAAAAATTGGCCGGATGGAAAGGAAAGTTTCTATCTCTAGGAGGTAGAATTACCTTGATCAGTTCCGTTCTTAACAGCCTACCTACGTACCTCATGTCTATTTACGAGATCCCCAACTGGGCTATTGAAAGAATCGACAAATGTAGGCGCAAATTCCTCTGGAGGGGAAATTGCAAGGCTAACAAGGGGATAAACCTTATAAGGTGGGATAAGGTTTGTAAGAAGAAGGATTTTGGTAGACTGGGAATAGTAAACCTAAGAGATATGAATAAAGCACTTCTTTCCAAATGGTGGTGGAAAATGCACAAAAGGCACAAAACGTGGTGGAATAACTCGTTCTTGAGGTACCGAAGGAGGAAAATTATTAGGTTCGGCGGAATGTGCAAGCAAGGGAAGACTTCATTCCTTTGGACGGGAAGTGCTAAGGTTGGGAATATTTACCACGCAAACACGAGGTGTAAGCTTGGTAAAGGTAACAATATACGATTCTAGAAGGATAAATGGTGTGGAAAGAACACCCTGCAGTCTCTATTCCCTCAGCTCGCAAATACTGCTGCAAGGGAGGATGCACTCGTTGCGGACGTCTGGAAGAATAATAAACTAAGAATTGAACTCAAAGGAAGCCTTTCGAACGAAGGGGAGGACCAATTGCTGAAACTAAAATTGATTCTAGAGGAGGAGGCCACTCAGGATAGAGGGGAGGAAGATGAGAGGGAATGGAGGTTAACCGCTAATGGTACATTCTCAGTTAATGCCGTGTACGGCTTCCTGAATGATGGGGGAATTAGGAACTCGCATGCAAATATCATCTGGAAATCGAAAGTGCCTACTAAAGTGAAGGCATTCCTATGGTTGACACTGAACAATGCTATCCTGTCCAAAGCTAACCTTAGGAAACGCAACATCCCAATTGACGTGACGTTCCAATGCTGTAACACTGGCGAGGAGGACACTAACCACATTTTTATCGTTTGCCCTAGAGCTAGACTTACGTGGGAGGCCATGGGATTGGGTTTTGACACACTAGAAATACCGACCTATATAGAGGACTTTTGGGGAACCTGGAGAACCATAAACATTAAGAAAGAGTATAGGCTAATGTGGAATATTGCGGTTGGGGCTGTTCTGTGGACTCTATGGCTTGATAGAAATGAATGTTGCTTCCGTAATGCTAGATGTACTTTCAATATGTTATTGCATAAAATTATGGTTTTAATAGATGCTTGGGCAGGTCAAGCAGGATCAAGGAAAAAGCCACGCTTGGAGGAGGCAACATAGGGTTCTGGGGGAGGACAACTGTAAGGACTACAGCCCTTTGGTTTGGGCATACCGAGGAGGAGGATTAGGTTATTTTGGGACTTCTATCTTGTATTTTGTACACTCTGTATGGCAGAGTGGGGTTATTTATTTTGATTGTACTTGATGTACTGTTCTGGAGTTCTAGTGTCTTTCTTATGTACTGAGTAGATTAGAGTTGTAATATTGGCTACTTTATGTTTCGTTAACTTTTCATTAATGAAACCGGTGACTGTGGCCACTTTTTTCTCAAAAAAAAAAAAACAGAAATGCCTTATCAGGTAGAATTAACATTCCATATGTCGATTGAATTTGGTCATTCTCTTTCTTTCTTTCTATTTTTTTTTTTTGGGGTTTGTTATGATATATAAAACTCTTAACATGAGGTGGGTTATTTGGTCGTTAGTATTTCACTCCCATAAACAAGTGTTTGATATATGCATCAGCTATAGCCAAAATAAATTATATTCTCTTAGAAGAATGACTAAATATGACTTACATAAGACAGTGGAACTCTGAATTATGTGATATATTTGCACAGATAGATTTGAGACTATGCATAGCACATAATTAATGATCAATAGCTCAACAACTTAACATTAAAGATTTACAAAAGAAAGAGGGGAAAAGACACCTTGGGACTAGTCTGCCCAAAAATAGCATTTTCAGCTGTAATTGTTAAATCACAGACCATGCAATACATGGCCACCACCAACAGCATAACCTGCAACCTAACATTACAATAAGAAACAAGTCCAAACTTGGAATGAATTGTATATGTTAATAGTAAGGAAAGATGTTCCTGATAAAGAGTATACCATTGCTATAATGGACTTAGGAAGGCGGCGAATTTGTACCTGGAGAAACTAATAAAAGACAATTAAACTCTATTAATATTAGTTCAGTGAAAGAGTCTACAATAACGTAAGCGGCTTAGGGTGAGAGTAGAGAAGTAAAATAGTTGCATGTTTACCAAATTTTTGAGATTGCATAGGAAGGTGAAAGGTGATTATGCGAATATTTTTCAGGGTTACTCTTTTTGCTTAATTTTCCCTTTAAATCAGCTCTTAGGTTAATAGTCTTCCTCTTACATTTTACTAATAACATCGGAATATAATTATTCACATATGCTATTTCTTTTGATAATTTATAAGCTACTATTTTATCTTGAGTACAATAACCATCACCCTCACAGTCATAATGTCGGGCTTCATCCATGAGCCTTATTAAAGTGTTTCTACCCAAGTTCATGTTGGATATTGCGGAAACCATACCCGACCCAAAAAAATGGTTGGCCTTCTTTTTTTTCAGCCCATACCTGGCTTAGAGGACTACTTCCTAAGTCCCATCTCCCTCTTTCTAGTGTGCTCATCAGCTTCAGATCGAGCTGGACTACTTCCGACCCTAGCTAGAAGCATATGGTTCTACAACTTAAACATTGCATCCTATGATCTTGTCTTGGATAACATTAGGCAAGTAACACAAAATGGTAACATGTTGAAACTGATCTTTCCATAAACTGTAACAGGAATAGAAAAACCCCTGAAATATTTTGTTCATATCATGGGCAGTTTAGGAGCTTTGGTATAAGGTAAGATAATTAGAGGAATGCGAGGATAAAACGATACATCCAGTTATTAGACTTTAGTTTGTTTGGAACTCATTACGACCATGAGATGCATTCAATTATCTCAACCCTAGAAGTCAGATACTACAAATTTATTGCTCACTTCCACTCTTTCTCTCTCTTTGTCTCAGCTTTGTATTCTAACAGATCTACAACAGATAATAGTCACTTGCAGACCTTCACCTCCACCTAATATTTAACTGCAGTTATCCTGCCTTTATATCCAAATAACTAGTTAATTGTTGCTCATATGGATTGGAAGTGTGTTGTATATCAAATTATCTTGCCTAAAATGTGATTCTACGCTGATACCATAATTCCATATATTAATATTGATATTGTGCAAGCTAAAATGCACAGACAAACATATGCACTTAAATCAGTAAATGATCTAATATGAGTTTTGCGCATCTTTAATAGTTGTTAGCTACCAGCATTTAGTTTTTCAAGAAGGATTTTGTTTAGAAGCATTGGATTTGCCTTGCCCTTTGATATCTTCATTACCTGCACATAGTAAACATTAATTAACTGAAGCAGGATAGAAAGGTTTTTTTACTCAATAAATGTTCAGGATTAAATACATGTCTAGTAAAATAGCCTTGTAACTTAGTCTTGCCTCCTCGGTACTATTCAAGTTGCTTGGGATTGTCTGCAAGAACTTTATCAACTAAAACTTCGATTACAGCAGGATCAACAATCTGCAAATCAAAAATTAGATGAAAAACCTCACTGTCAAATTGTATAGCTACTGAAATTGATTGTTAATTTGGGACAACATCTTTCTAGTGCTGATCACTAAGAAGATTGATGTCCTGAATCACCTAGTCATTGAAATGTAATTATAAAGAGTATCTTAGAAAAAATTATACAAAAAGCAGAAGCAAAACCCAGGCAAGCTTAATATTAATTGCAAAAGTAAGTATGTACGTCTCCATCCTTTTTCTGTCAAATTTTTTTGCAAAACTAAGTTGACATTCAAATTTCAAACTAATGATACGATGTTTTACCTTTACACTAAATTCAGAAAACTAAATATTGTTTTGTTTTGACTAGGCAGAGAACCAAATATTACATAAGTTAATATATTTATATCCAAGTAGATTAAGGAAGCAACTGCTTAGTTCTCAAGTATAGCTGCTTAGTTCGCAAGTCTAGGGCCATTAAAATTTTAAAAAAAATTTAAAAAAACCAAATCTAAAGCAAGATATTGTAAATCACTCGCCTGAACTAGATCTTTCTTCTCTATCAACTTTTTCATCGTCCTGCCTTCATATATAAGCTCCAGAAGTATCTGCAGACAGAAAGAACTTTAAAATCAAATAAACTGAGGCATATATATGTTTTGAAGATGTGAGAATTGCTTTGTGCAATATTGTTCCATGCATCCCCTGTAGACATTGATTCACTTGAACATACAAGTTGGACAGAAAATTCATTTGGAACACAAACATGGAGGATATGGAAATGTGAAAGTAATAGTCAAGGAAATGAATAATGAAAATTTTAAAATTGGACTCATATATGTTGGCTCCAAGTAAATACTATAGGCTTTTACTGATTGTTCACAACAGCCATTTATCTTTGCAGGCTAACTTGCTGACAGGTGAGAAACTTGATCTTAGCTAATGCATGGATAAAACTAAAAGTATATTGGATTCAGTGTGTTAAGATAAATCAGAGAGAGATGAAAACAATACTGAATATTGAATTGAGTTCAACCAAGTACAATACCTCCTATATATAGGAGGGGAACAAATATCAAAATAACTCTATAACCAATATGGGACCATAATAATATCTAACACCCTCACTCAAACTCATGATGGGTCAAACAGTGTGAGTTTGCCTACTAAGTATCTAAATCTCTGAACAGTATGGGATTTGGTGAAGAAGTCTGCAGTATGCTGGAAAGATGTAACAGAATGGAGAGAAATGGTCCCTGCTTCAAAGCGCTCACAAACATAATGACAATCAATCTCTATATGCTTCGTTCGCTCATTGAAGACCGGGTTGCTTGCAATGTGCAATGCACTTCGGTTATCACAATGAAGAGGAGTAGCTCCTGTAAGAGTGATACCCATATTCGATAACAACCAACAAACATAAACAATCTCTCTAGTAGTAGCTGCCATTGCTCTATACTCAGCTTCAGTTGAAGAACATGCAACAACTGCATATTTCTTACTTCGTCATGAGATCAGCGAATCCCCAAGAAATAGATAGAAATCGGTGGTAGACCGTCTGGTAGTAGGATCACCTGCCCAATCTGAATCAGAATATGCACTCAGCTCTAATTTGGATCTAGCAGGCATGAATAATGAGCGAGTAATAGTACCCCGAAGATATCTGAGAATCCGAAGAAGAGCACCATAATGAACTGATATAGGACCAGAAACAAACTGACTGACAACACTGACTGCGTGAGCAATATCGGGTCTGGTCATGCATAAGTAGACAAGTTGTCCAACAATTTGTCTGTATCTAGTGGGATCAGGAATGAGCTCACCATCAGTAGGAAGAAGCTTCACATGAAGCTCTAAGGGTGTATCGGCTGATCTACTATCATAAAGGCATGCAGCAGAGATAATATCTGATGTGTAATTCTGTTGAGAAATAAGTATCCCTCGAGATCCATGAGCAATCTCTAGGCCCAGAAAATAACGTATCTGCCAAGGTATTTCATATGGAACTACCGATGAAGGTATTTCTAGGTGGATATAATGCCCGCAGAGTCATCCCCAGTAATGATCATATCCTCAACATAGAGTAGTAGAATTACCCTCCCCTGCGGTGATGACCGCATAAACATAGAATGGTCATGAAAACACTGACTAAAACCAGCCTTGGTGATGACAAGGCGAAAACACTCAAACCAGGCTCGAGGAGCCTGCTTCAAACCATATATAGCTCGACACGACCGGCAAACATGACGAGAAGAAGTAGGGAGGCCAGGAGGAGGATCCATATACACAACCTCAGATAAGGTACCATGAAGAAAAGCATTCTTCACGTCCATCTGGTATAACGGCCATTAGCGGATGGCTGCAACAGCAAGGAGAGTGCGAACAGTAGTCATCTGTGCAATGGGAGCAAAGGTCTTATCATAATCAATGCCATGCTCCTGAGTAAATCCTCGGGCTACTAGACGAGCCTTGTGCCGCTTAATAGATCCATCAGATTGATATTTGACCTTGAAGATCCACTTACAGCTAATAGGCTGAATGCCCTCTAGCAAGGGAACAACATCCCAAGTACCAGTCTGATCAAATGCACTGAATTTCTCTGCAATAGCTTCCTCCATTTAGGATATTGAATTGCATCTTGATAGGTTCTGGGCTCACGTGTAGAGTGTATAGCAGTGAATGCATGAAACTGTGGTGAGTAGGAAGCTAGGGTGGCAAAACCAAACTGATCAGAAGGACCAGTGGCATCAGGTGTATAATGTGCCGAAGGAATACCAGAAGTGGAACGGGTAGACTGAAGAAGAGGTGGTGGACTGATAGGGTGTGGGGGTGAGGACGGTGGAGTAGGTGCATGTGTCGGTGGAGAAGTAGGTGGGATGGGTGTTGGCTGCTGTGGGGATGCATATGGTGTTTCGGTAGGGGGAACAACAGGTGTAAGGACTGCAAGAGATGTGAATGGAGCCAGAGGAGAATGGTGTAGTGCATTTTTTCGGTTCTTTTTTTTAGTTTTTTAAATTTTTTTCACATGAAAGAGAATTTTTTAGTTTTTTAATTTTTTTTATTTTTTTTTTTTTCACACGAAAGAGAAGAAGAAGAAGAAGAAAAACAGGGTATTTGGGTTTGTGGAAGGAAAAAAAGAAGGAAAATAAAATAAAAATAAAAATTAGGGTTTTCAGAAAGTTGTGTTGTGTGTGTGTGTTGGGGGGGGGGGGCGGCTGCTGACGGCAGTCACAGGGGCGACGAGGTCTTGAAGGTCGACGACGACTGGGGGGATTCGACTGGGTGTTCGCGAGGTCTTGGAGATCGACGACGATGGCAGTCACAGGGGCGACGAATGGGGGGATTCGCAAGGTCTTGAAGGTCGACGACGACAGTAACCGGAGTTGAACATGACGACAGTAACCGGAGTCTTGGAGGTCGGGAGGTCTTGAAGAGGGTGAGGAAGATGAACAGAATTTTTTTTCTTTTCGGAATTTTAGGGTTTTGGGAAGAATTTTGTATAACTTTGGCTGTTGGAATTTGAGAATTTTTGTAGAGGAAATTTAAGAAAGGGAAATTTGGATAACTGGTTCTGATACCATGTTAAGATAAATCAGAGAGAGATGAAAACAATACTGAATATTAAATTGAGTTCAACCAAGTACAATACCTTCTATATATAGGAGGGGAACAAATATCAAAACAACTCTACAACCAATATGGGACTATAATAATATCTAACACAGTGAATACCATACTGATCTGATATACCAAAATGAGAATCTGCACCGATAAAATTCATAAACACTGAGCTAAAACAAAGTGTAGTTGTATCGACAATACTCCTTATATCTAATATCTAATACCATTAATGAAAATCTCCTATATGTTCAATGTTCAAACAAATGCGACTAGAAAAGACAAAAAAAAAATCAAATCTTTCCAACAAAAATCCTAACATTGTACAATGTTGTTACCCCAAATTAATGGCGTAGTGGTCAGCGACACGAGAGAAAGAGTTGTTACCCCGGCGCGGTTGTAGCGCCCAGAATTTTCAATATAATATCTCGGAAATACGTGGCACAATTCTCATCATCAACCTCAATGTAATAGTGAACATAGCCAAAATACGGATAAAATTTTCTACTCTTTACAAAGCACAACGGAAAATTTTATCATCAAAACGTTTATATCAAGAAAACTTCTTTATGTAAACAAAACCCAAATTCATTTGAGATACTCACAAATTTTCAGAACTGAGATAAAATATTAAATCTATTAAATAACTGAGAATCATATTTGAAGTCATAGAATAATCACAAAATATCAATCCCTTCGAAAGCCGTATATATTTCACTTTATAAAGTCATAGAAATATAATTTAAATTCTATTATAATCATAATATAACTCTCTGTAAAATTCTATAATCTATAGCAAAAACATCATCTAAAACAGTAGCTCAATAATCCATAATATCGAAGAAACAATCGTTCAAAAAAACGGAGAAAAACTCAACCAAAACAGTCAACCAAAGCACTGATAGTCGACTGTCGAAGTCAGTTCAAAAGTGGCCGGTAGACCGACATGCAAAAATCCCAAAATTAAATAATTGATAGTCGACCAACGCTTCTAGTTCAAAAACCAGGCAGTCGACCGACATGTCGAGAAAATCACAGCTTTTAATTTCGTGCACCTTTTTACTCATACTTCGTTAAATCTTTGTAAAATCGTAAATTTGCAAAACCAAATTTCTGAGATGATCAAATACAACTTGTCTAACATATTGAAGGTTATAAAACTAATCAAAGCATCATCAAATTCATAAAAGAGTAATTTTTCACAAAATCTTCAAAGCAGTAAAGTAGTGTGTGTGTGTGTGTGTGTGTGTGTGTGTGTGTGTGTGTGTGTGTGTGTGTATAAGTGTTCAAACATCAGTTACAGCATCAAAATTCACAAAATAGGAGTAGTACAATGTTCAAAACAATCTCAGTACTCTATATCTCGCTGCGGCAGCAATCCCGATAAATCTTCTAAAAATACTGTAGGAAAATCCCTGACAACCGGAATGCCTCTGACTTCATCTGGAATCATCAACTTAGAAACCATAGCAATCACTTACGGGTCCTTCTTCTTTCCCTAGAAAGTCACTGCGGGACCTCCTGGTGCTTTCACTAACACCTCTTTCTTCTTGCATTCAATTGTGGCATCATATATTACCATCCAATCAATAGCCACAATCACATCCACACCCCCCATGACTTGTAGCTCAATAAGATCAATGCCAAATAATCTCCCACCAATCTCAATATCACAACCCTCGTAATATCGATCAGCAATCAATTCTTTCCCTGATGGTGTTGCCACCGACAAGACTCTGCCTGGAAACACCTTAAGTTCCATACCTAAGACTTTAGCGAAATTGGGCAACACAAATGTATGCAAAGAACCAGTATCAAATAAAACTTTTTGCTTTTATTCCATTAACCAAAACAATTCTTGTTACATGAAGAATGATACTCAAATTTCTAATTTATTCCCAAACAAAGTTTTACTTAATACATCAAATAAAATTAAAAACTCTTGCATACTCTGGATCACATCCTCTGAGTTACCGGCATCATCCTCAGTTAATGCGAACACTCGCCCCTGCCTCTGAAATTTGCCTCCGCATGCACCTTCCTTCTTCAACAGCAAACAGTCTGGTCTGAGATGCCCTTCACGACCATACTGATAACAAGCTTGCGCCTTCTGAGGCTTAGTGCATGCTGACTGATAATGACCTGTCTCGCCACAGTTGAAACAAGTCATGCCTTGAATTGCGGGTGTCTTCTGCTCTGGCTTATTAAACCTACCCTACTTCACTGGGAACTTCTTCCCACTCTGACTAGCTGCTGGCCTCTTGTTCCTGTTCCAAGTCTCCTGTTTATTCTGGAATTGATTCATATCTTCTTCTGTCATTGCTGCTCTCCTGGCCAGCATATAGCACCTTCTGATGCCAATGGTATCATCCATGACATCAAATTTAACCTTAAGCCCTGCTCGAATTTCTTGGCATTCTTCGCTTCATCAACAATCAGCTCCGGGGCATACCTTGACAGCTGGGCAAACTTAGTCTCATATTCGCGCATTGTCATGTGGCCTTGCTGAAGATTCAAGAATTCCATTGTCTTCCTCTCCTGAACATCCAGAGGAAAGAAACAAACCCTGAACTCATCCAGAAAAGCCTCCCAAGTCACCTTTTGATCCCTAAAAGTCCTTTTCACTGACTGCCACCAGACACCAGCGTCCTTCTCTAACTGCATTGTAGCTAACTTCACCTTATTGACTACTGGGGTTTCCAAGACTTCGAAGACCACTTCCATCTGTCTAATCCAATCATCACCTTCATTTGGTTAGACTGCCCCTAAAAAACAGGCAGCTTCATCCGCTTGAACGACTCGGCCTGCTTAATCAGATCATCATTAATAAACACTGGTCCAGCCCCTTTATTCTGATTCTGATTTTATACCATGTTAGCTGCCATAATCTGTTCAAGGTCTGATACACCCTGGCAATCTCTGTCTCAAGATCAAGTCCAGCCCCATGGGAACCTTCAGCCCCATCACCATTTTCACCATTCTTGGTCCTGGGTACTGCCATTATACTGAATACTGCAAAATGAGGGAAAAGTTAGAGTATCACAAAATAATTCAAATTCACATCAATACCCCATGGCAAAACCTCAATCATATCCCAAATAATAACATCTTGTTTTAATTCTATGTCATACTCACACTCTAATGTCCGCACCTAGGTACTCACGCTCTAATATACACACCTAGGTTTTTTTTTATACTATGTTTATCATTACTATTGAAGCATGCTCTGATACCAATCTCTGTAGCGCTCCAAATTTTCAATTTAATATCTCAGAAATACGTGGCACAATTTCCAGCATCAATCTCAATGTAACAGTAAACATAGCCAAAACACAGATAAAATTTTCAACTTTATTACATCAATTCTTTACAAAGTACAGCGGAAAATTAAACACCTTGAATTACAATTTCTTTCTTTTACAACACATTCTTTTACAATTTACATAAAACATATTATCATTCTACCACATGCATCCAAATCCCAATGCTATAGATACCTACTTGTAAAATATGAGTCTAGAGATAACCCTAACCCCCAAAACTACATAGGTCAGCCATAACGGTGTAATGACATCAAAAGAAATACAATATAAATAAAACATGACGAATAAAGTTATAAACAACACATACCAACAATAGTAACGGATGAAATATGAAATGACAGTAAATAAAACATGAAAATATCAAGTGAAACTAGACCAATTGTCAAGTGTAGGAAAAACAGAAAACAAACATGCATAGAACCAAGCCAAGAAAACACAATTCCAGTATGATGACTCTCTAATGCATACTTGTCGGATTCTATGCAGTCCATATTACATAGGTCCGGTGCAAGCCCTTATCGTTCTTCACTTTATAGGGTAAGATCCCTCATTATGCAACTAATCCTACTACGGTGATGGAAACAAGATCCAGATTACTCCGCGAATAGGAATCACAACCCTCGACGAGTAAGCATCATATAAGAATAGCTCAAAAAAACCGGAGAATCACCTTCCTGCCGTATACTCCACCGCCGCCCCTCGACGTGCAAGTACATAGGCACATCCCGTGAATAGACTCGTCGGCCCTCGACACGCGAATGTACCTGTATGTTCCGTGAATATGCACTGCAGACCATTGACACGCGAACATACCAATAGTCTTCTAGAGACAAAACACACAAGTTCTGGAATGCATCCGTTGGACTGCACCCCAAGAGCATATACTTACGTTTCTCAAGTTCCATCACATCTCCACTAGTGTCTATCCTTAAGTTGATTATTATTAAAAAACACAAATTTCCCCTTTCTAGAGCTAGTGTATCCTGTCGGACTTAATTCCACAAAACAATCCCAAGACCCAACTGGTCCAAATCCACAAAATCTCATCTGCCGATTCACAGGATTCCCACTCAACTCCTACAGATTTACAAATCAAATATTAACACCAAAACTTTCAATAAAGCTCTTAATTTCATTATCAAAACTTTTATATCAAGAAAACTTCTTTAAGTCGACAAAACCCAAATTCATTCAAGATACTCACAAATTTTTAGAACCGAAATAAAATATTAAATCAATTAAATAACTAAGAATCATATTTGAAGTCATAGAATAATCATAAAATATCAATCCCTTCAAAAACTGTATATATTTCACTTTATTAAGTCATAAAAATACAATTTAAATTCTATTATAATCAAAATATAACTCTCTGTAAAATACTGTAATCTGTAGCAAAAACATCATATAAAATAGTAGATTAAAAATTCATAATATCGAAGAAACAATCGTTCAAGAAAATGGAGAAAAACTCAACCAAAATAGTCAGTCAAAGCACCAACAGTCGAGTCAGTTCAAAAGTGGTCGGTCGAACGACATGCAAAAATCCCAAAATTAAATCCCAAAGTCGACCGACGCTTCTAGTTCAAAAACTAGGCATTCGACCGACATGTCAAGAAAATCACAGCTTTGAATTTTGTGCACCTTTTTACTGATACTTCGTTAAATCTTTGTAAAATCATAAATTTGTAAAACCAAATTCCTGAGATGATCAAATACAACTTGTCTAAAATACTGGAGTTTATAAAACTAATCAAAACTTCATCAAATTCAAAAAAGAGTATTTTTTCACAAAATCTTCAAAGCAGTAAAGTAGTGTATATATGTATATATATATTAGTGTTCAAACATCAGTTATAGCATCAAAATTCACCAAATAGGAGTAGTACAATGTTCAAAAAAATTTCAGTACCAAAACAATCGAGATCCAATTGAAAACTTCACAAAACACAAAAACTCAATTTTGGCCATATACCTTCATACCCGAAACTCAAAATCCCCCTTTTTCATTTCAAGAATTTATCTTTTTTATTCAATAACTTCTCTACAACTTGTCATACACATACCCAACTGATTTCAATAGTTTACGCATGAATATATGCAATTATAACAACCATTCATCAAGTTTTACTCATCAAAAATACCCAACAGTGTGTATACATACATATTCAACAGTAAAGGTGGAGTTTTGTTCACTTTTCGCAATAAGAATCATTCAATACGTAATAAACATTCAAACAACAAGATTATGAAAGAAAACATCATACTCGTAATTTCTATTAGGTTCTTAACAATCTCAAGTCATCTATACGTAATTTTAATCATCAATAGTATGGTTTTCATGAAAAGATTCAATTTTTATTCATTCATCCATCAATATTCATTATATTATCATACCATCATCTAACATGCTTTCTACTGAACAAATCATCACATACAACATGCATACAACAGCAAGAAATCAAACATATGACACTCACCTTTTTGAAGAATCAACTGAAAAATAAAAGAATAAGAAAAGTCCTTCCTTTCGCAAGAAAACAAGATCCTCGCTTCGAAACTCCAAGAAATCAATAATAAAGAAAATCCTTGGTGTAGTGCAGCAAAGAGATGGCTGCACCTCTTTATATTAAGTCGAAAATAGGGTAATTTGGGTTTTGAACAGGTTTTGAAAAATATCCCCTTTGAATATATCTTTACATATATAAATTCTTATACTTGGAATTTAAATAAACCAATTAAATTTAGATTTAAAAATTAAAAAAAAATACTCCGATTTGGCTAGCACTGGTTTCAAAACCCAGAAAAACAAATTTGTAATTTTGCCTCTAAGTGGCAATTTTGCAAAAAGACCATTCTTTAAGAAATTTCTGAAATAAACCAAATCTATTAAAACAAAAAGTAAAATTTCTACCTCTGAGTTGTCTAGGCATCATACTCAGTCCAAAAATCCGATAATCTGGAGTTTTCACTCCAAGTGGTAATTTTGTACAAAAGCCATTTTTTGTAATATTTAGAAAATTCTCAAATATCACTTGAAGTGAAAACTTCAGATTTATTATATTACAAAAAATGGTAATTTTGATTTTTGTCAAATAAATATCAGAAAAATCCAGAAAATTCACAAATTATACCTACTAATAAATATCAGGTTTCCCCAAAATAATTTCTGATTTTGAACTTCCCAAGAAAATATTGGCACGTATTTTGCACGTGTAAAAAGATAAATTTCAGAAAAATATTTATTAAATCATCAAAATCATTTTAATTCTTTTAATAATCTCAAAAACATTATTTAAAAATCTAGGGTGTTACAGTGGTGGTTGATGGCGCGAGAGAAAAATGAACAAGGATATCAACGCGAGCTGACGAGGGGGAGAAGGAAAGGGTGACGGGTAGCAGGGGAGGGGGAAGGAGTAGGGTGATGGCAGTGTGGGGTATCAGGTGCAGGGAGGAGAAGAGGGAGAAGGGGAACGGGGAACAGTACGCAGTGATTGGGGATTTGGAATAGGGTTTGTGGAGGAAAGGTTTTTTGGATTTGGATCGGGGAGGAGTGGAGGATTTGTGATGGATTTGGATCGGGGGAGGAGTTAAGGATTTGGGATGGATTTGGAATTTTGATTTATAATTTTCTTTTTTACCCTGATCTATTTTGTTTATTTATGGATATAACAGCATTACGAAAATGCCATAAAAAGTACAACATTTTAAAAACGCTGTCGTAGCTAAGAGTAAATTTTAAAATAAATCAAAGATAACATTTTCTTCAGAAATGCTATTATTGATCACTTTCAACGGTATTAACACTTAAACGCTGTAATAAATCCGATGTAGATATGTTGTAGTGCAAGATCCTTAAATGGAAAAGTTCCACTAATTTCCTAACATGTGGTGTCATTGTACCGCTTGTTTCCCTAACAGCCTCATGCATATTTGAATATGAAACATTTGAAAACTTAGAAATCTTGTACTTAATTTCTAGAACTGTGATTTTCTCATCAAGCGCTTGATGAAATGAATATGTAGTATTGCTATGTGTTTGTTAGAATGCTTTCGAATTTTTTAAAATCAATTGTATTTATGTGTGATGTATCTATTAATTTCTGAAATCCTAATTTACTATCTAATTTAATTTTTAATTTTTAATATATGTTTTTGAAATCTTGAAATTTGGATTTGGGGAAGAATACAAGTTGAAGATGGAGATAATTGTCATATCGAATCTAAAAATGAGAATTGGTATGGAGAGAGGTGGTGAACAGCAGGGTAAGGGTGGACGGAGATGTGAAGGGGGGTGTTAGAAAGGGGGGAGAGGATGCAGGAGTTAAGGGTGGCGTCGGAGAATGTGTGAATTTGGGAGGAGAAGGGGAGGGTCGAGATGAGGTGGGCCAGAACCTAGGTGTTGGTGGTCAAAGATTTTGTAACCCCTGTTTCCAATTTTCGGGTTTTCCTTGTATTATTATTTATTTCTTTTCTTCCATATCTTTCCTTAACCCTTGTTTTAACTATTGTTACCGCTGAATCTGGTGTGGGGGTAAACAGATAGTATTTGTGAGTTCTTGGAAAACCTGAATAGCAAACACCTGACCTGTTCCGCCGGAGTTTGACCGCTGACTCCCGCCGTTCACCTGCAAAGAAGTGCGAGACACCGGGGTTGATCCCGGCGACGCACCCTCCGACGCTCAAGTCAGTAACCAGAAATGATTATGAAAGAGCGTTTAACTAGCAAAAGATTGATTACCTCTTAATAGTGGTGGATGGGGGGTATTTATAGCCGCCTTAGGGATCAGATTAGGAATGTAATTCCTGTGATCTGATAAGGAGTAAAATCCTCGTAATCAGATTAGGAATGTAATCCCTTAATTCTCGGTGAGAGGATAGTCGTGAATCAGGCCCGTTGATTTGGTTCAATCAGAGACCCTAATTCTATCATGTCGAACTGGATTTGTATCGGGTCAGGACCCGTACCCAGTTGAGGTGGGTCCGTTCGCGGGATATTGGGTCTGTGAGAAGGAGACCCAGTACCCGTTTCGGACCCATTTGTATGTGAAATTGCCTTTTTACCCCTGAGCTTTAAGATTCGTGTCCGATGTGAATGGTCTCGATTTAATCCTATTTTTAGCCATATCACGAGCCCCCCACTCCTGAAGACTGAGTTTGATCAGCCTTTGAGGAGTAGTTTTACTGTTCTAATGGCGTACGGGATTTTATCGGTGTTCTTAAGGGAGTTTGGATCTTGCTCGGGGTGTAACGGTGTTATTCTGGGCTTGTAAAATGCCCAAAAATATTCTCAGAATTTTCTGGATTTTTGGTGATTTTTTCAGATTTTTCTGAATTTTTTCTCATTTTTTTGAATTTTTTATTCATTTTCCGAATTAAATAATTAATTATCAAAAATATTAATTAATTATTCTAATTAAATAATTATTTTTTTCAGAATTTAAAAATAATTTTTCTGAATTAATAATTATTTTTAGAATTTTTAATTAATTTTTTTCGATTTTTTAATTATTTTTCGGATTTTTAAATAATTAAAACAAATAAATTAATTAATTAATTAATTAAATATTACCTGGACACGTGGCGTGTTTCTGGACGTCGATCGTGATCACATGGCGTGCATCGCAAAGCAGATCATGTTGTGGACACGTGGCGCGTTTCTGAGCGTCGATCATGATCAGATGTGCACGCATCGTGAGGCAGATCACGTTCTGGACACGTGGCGCGTTTCTGAGTGTCGATCGTGTCGCGACGCGAATTTTGAGACGATCGGACGGATCGTGTGGGTCGGCAGGTATTTTCTCCATATACGAGGATCGGTTCTTCGGCTCCTCGGATCGGCACCTCGGCTCGGCAACTTGGATCTGCCGATCCTTGAGATGATGCCACGTGGCTTTTTTTTAAAATTTTTTTCCTCTGCTTCTTCTCCTCCATCTTTCCTCTGTTCTGTCCTTTTCTTCTTTCTTCTCCTTCGCCTTTCTCTCTCCCTCATCGCCTTTTCGCTGTTCGAGCTTCGCTACGAATTTGGGAGCTCGTCGAAGGTGTGGTTCGGCGGGAAGTTCGCGAAGGGGGAGCTCGGTTGGTGAAGAGCTTGGAGTCGAGGTCAGTGCTCGATGGTTGCAGCTCGGCCGCCGTTCGAGATCGGCGAGGAGAAGAGCTCGCGAAGGGGAGGAGCTTGACGAAGAAGATAAGGAGTTCGAGCTTCGACATCGGAGTTTGGCAATAGCAGTGCGGTGGCGAGGAGCTTCGGTGGTGAGCTCGGCACAGTAGCTCGGCATCGAAGCTCGACAGTAATGGCGAGGAAGTGAGATTCTCGACGAGGCGGTGAGCTCGGTCGTGAAGTGGAGGTCGGAGATGAGCTAGCTCATGGAGAGAGAGCTCGGCACAGCAGCTCGGCATCGAAGCTCGGCGGTAATGGCGAGGCAGTGGGATTCTCGACGAGGCGGCGAGCTCGGCCGCGAAGTGGAGGTCGGAGATGAGCGAGCTCATGGAGGGAGAGCTCGGTGCTTCGGAGCTTCGACAGGTGGAGTGGGTTCGAGCTTGGAGAAGGAGCTCGGCTACCGTGGGAGCTCGAAGGTGGTTGTCAAGTTAGGAGAGCCCGACTGCGGAGCTCGGCACCGTGGTCGGTATTCGGAGCTCGGAGATAATGGAGCTCGACGAAGGGGACTTCGGCTGTCGTAGGGACCCTCGACAGTGAGCTCGGCATGGAAGATTGGCTCTGTTTCGCATGGGTGCTCAGTGAAGAAGTATTGAGGTGGGTTTTGCTTCCTCTGGTTTTGGCGGGAGAGTGGAAGGGAAGAAGAAGGGAAGGATTCAAGTTTGGGACCCTAACGGGTCCGACCCGACCCTTCTCTCAATTAATTTTTTTTTTCTCCTCTACTTCTTGTTCGGCAAATCCGAGCATGGATTTTGAGGAGCATTTTTCTCCACTTTGCTGTTCAGTAGATCGGTAGCTCGGATTTGAGATCCGAGCTACGTGGCTCAATTTGGACGGTTGATCACGATCGTGGCGCGAATCACGAGAAAAGAGGCTCAAATTTCGAGAAAACGTTATCTTGTCGTTTTGTGAAGACGTGGCGAGATCTGAGCCGTTAATCATGTTCTAGCACGAATTTTGAGATGATCCAACGGTGAGATGGGATCGGCAGAATTTTTCTCCATATGTGGAGGTCAGTACCTCGTCCACATGGCTCGGTAGTTCCCCCTCTGCCCATAGTAGCTCGGCGTGGAGGAGGAGTCGGAGATCTACCTCTGCTCTTCGACTCGAGAGGATGGGTCGGCATATGGGAGAGGTGAAGTGCTCCGGAGCTCTGCCTCTGTTCTGTTTGGTTTGGGAGATTTTTGAAGAGGAGCTCCACTCCTAGGGGGAGAAGAGGTGCTAGGAAGATCTTCGTAAGAGCCATGAGAAGATCCATTCTTTCAAGTGAGTGCAAGGAGCAACTCTATGGAAGAGTTTTGAGCTCCGAATACTTTGAGAAGAGCTCCGCTTTGGAGGCGAGCGGAGTGAAGAGCTCGGCTCTGGAAGAGAGCCATTTGGAAGACGAGTGTAAGGAGGAACTCTAGGAGAGAGTTGTGCTCCGAACTCGATGAGAAGAGGTCCGCTTTGGAGACAAGCGGAAGTGAAGAGCTCGGCTCTAGGAGAGAGCCTTTTGGAAGACGAGTGTAAGAAGGAACTCTAGGAGAGAGTTGTGCTCCGAACTCGTCGAGAAGAGCTCCGCTTTGGAGGCGAGCGGAGTGAAGAGCTCGGCTCTAGGAGAGCCATCTGGAAGACGAGTTTGAGGAGCAACTCTAGGAGAGAGTTTTAGCTCTGAACTCGTTGAAAAGATGTCCGCCTTGGAGGTGAGCGAAGTGAAGAGCTCGGCCCTGAGAAGAAAGAGGAAGGAGAGGAGGGGCATTTGGGTTCTCTCCTCTGCCTTGTTCTTTCGCACAGTGAAGAAGAGGAGAAGTGTTGGGCACTTTTGGCGGGAAGACTGAAGAAGAAGGAGAAGAATGGAGAAGCCAAGAAGGGTATGGGTCGGATCGTGGGTATCGGATCCGACCCCGACCCGTTAGCCTCTTTTTCTTCTTGCTCTTCATCTGCTTTGCTGCTCGGCAGATGCATCTTGTTCGGCAGATCCGAGCACGGATTTTAAGGAGCATTTTTCACCACTTTCCCACTCGGTAGATCGGTAGCTTGTATTTCAGATCCGAGCTACGTGGCTCCATCTGGACGGTTGATCACGATCGTGGCGCGAATCACGAGACAAGAGGCACGAGTTTCGAGAAAACGTTATCTTGTCGTTTTGTGGTGGCGTGGCACGATCTGATCCATCCATCACGCTTGAGTGCGAATTTCGAGATGATCTAACAGTGAGATCGGGTCGGCGGTATTTTTCTCCATATGTGGAGGTCGGTACCTCGTCCGCTCGGCTCGGTGACTCAGTAGTTCACCCTTTGCCCGTAGCAGCTCGGTGTAGTGGAGCTCGGAGTTCGGACAGCTCGAGTGTGAGGAGAAGCTCGGCGAGTTGATGAAAGGGATGGGTCGGCATATGGAAGAGGTGATGCTCTGTTGGTTTTGGAGATTTTTGAAGAGGAGCTCCACTCCTAGGGGTGGAGAAGACCCATTCTTTGAAGCGTGTGTAAGGAGCAACTCTATGGGATAGTTTTGGGATCCGAACTCGCTTAGAAGAGGCCCACTTTGGAAGCGAGTGGAGTGAACAGCTCGACTCTAGGAGAGAGCCATCTGGAAGACGAGTTTTGAGGAGCAACTCTAGGGGATAGTTGTGCTCCGAACTCGTTGAAAAAAGGTCCACTTTGGAGGTGAGCGGAGGGAAGAGCTCGGCTCTGGGACAGAGCCATTTGGAAGACGAGTTTTGAGGAGCAACTCTAGGAGTTTTAGCTCTGAACTCGTTTGAGAAGAGGTCCGCCTTGGAAGTGAGCTGAGCAAAGAGCTCGGCTCTGGGAGAGAGCCATTTGGAAGACGAGTTTGAGGAGCAACTCTAGGAGAGAGTTTTAGCTCCGAACTTGCTATTTTAGTGAGAGAATCAACGGTTGTAGGAGCAGTTCCGAATGGCGAACCACTTCTAACCCGCTGAAGAGCAGGTTATTTGAAGAGGAATCGAGCCAAGTGTTGGACTCCGAACCATCGGTAGAGTTGTTCAACGGTTGTGGGAGCAATTCCGAATGGCGAACCACTTCTAACCCGCTGAAGAGCAGGTTATTTGAAGAGGAATCGAGCCAAGTGTTGGACTCCGAACCATCGTTAGAGGGATTCAATGGTTGTGGGAGCAATTCCGAATGGCGAACCACTTCTAACCCGCTGAAGAGCAAGTTATTTGAAGAGGAATCGAGCCAAGTGTTGGACTCCGAACCATCGGTAGAGTTGTTCAACGGCTGTAGGAGCAATTCCGAATGGCGAACCACTTCTAACTCGCTTAAGAGCAAGTTATTCGAAGCAGAATCGAGCCAAGTGTTGGACTCCGAACCATCGGTAAAGTTGTTCAACGGTTTTGGGAGCAATTTCGAATGGCGAACCACTTCTAACCTGCTGAAGAGCAAGTTATTTGAAGAGGAATCGAGCCAAGTATTGGACTCCGAACTCGTTGTTAAAGGTTAGTAAGTTGCGGGAGCAGCCATGTAGAAGAAGCTGGACTCCGAACCCACCATTTAAGAGAGTCGTGACTCGGAGAGATAGAGAGGCAAGAGCAATATCTTTCAATGAAAAGATGTAAAGTTTGAAATAAGCTAAGTGGCCGCTTCAATAGGGCGAGCCATTATTACATGCAATTGGCCGGGTTACAAGCATCGGCCTTATTGAAAATCAGGATCCTACTTCTACAATAAGGTGAGGACCTCTTGGGAGGAGCTGGGAGATTCTGAGTCTTGAAGCTCGGCGGGCCCTTCTATTCGTTTGTAGGCTCCTCAGGGAGGAAGCTCGGCCCCCTCTTTTTGGACGAACTTGATCAGGTACCCCCGCTGTATGAGTTCTTCAATCTCCTCCTTGAGACTCCGACAATCATCCGTGTCGTGGCCGTGGTCCCTGTGAAAGCAGCACCACTTATCCGTGTTCCTCTTCTTGCCAGGTGTATTCATTCTCGGGGGAGCACGGAGTAGCCCTTCTTTGTCCACCTCCATAAGAACTTCTGCTATATTGGCAATGAGGGGGGTGAACTTCTCAAACCGAGTCGGGTGACGCTGTCCATTGCCGTCCTTTTGGGATTTTTGGGACCCCTCTTCGCTTGTGCTCTTCCGTTTGTTCCCGGAAGATGTCTCCTCAAAGCCCGGGAGATTCTCGGCTTCTTCGGCCCGAATGTACTTCTCGCTCCTAAGAAGGAGGTCGGTAAAATTATGTGGGGGCTTCTTAGCAAGGGACGAGCGAAGGTTAGAATTGAGGACGTTGGATTGGAATGCGACAGTCGCAACCGATTGGTCGAGGGAGGCGATCGATCTGACCTCTGCAGTGAACCTCCTCACATAGTCCCTCAACTTCTCTCCCCTTTCTTGACAGAGGTGGAGCAATGAGAGGCTGGTCTTCTCCGTGCGTCTGCTACTCATGAAGTGGGTGATGAAGAGGGTCTCGAATTGCTCGAAGGAGAAAATAGAAGAGGGGGCGAGGCGGGAGTACCATTCCCGAGCCGAAGCCTTAAGAGTGGCGGGGAAGGTTTTGCACAGCAAAGCATCGGAAGCTTGGTGGATTAGCATGAGGGTCTTGAAGCTTTCGATGTGTTCCACGGGGTCCGACTCCCCCGAGTAAGTTTCGAACTGCGGGGGTTCGAAACCTCTTGGGATAGGAGCCTCCATGATGGTCCGGGAGAAGGGAGGTCTGCTCGGGAAGATGGTCCTTCCTCTTAACTCCTCATCCTTGTCTATTCGGCTGATGCGCCTCTCCATCTCGTGGAGACGGCGGTAGAGAGCATCGTCCCTTCGACGGTAGTCAAACGAGCCTCTGAACTCGTCTTCATAGGAAGGGGAGCGGGGACTACGACGACGGTAGCTCTGGGAGCGGCGAGGACTTGGGATCCGTAGAGGAGTAGGAGCCCTTTGGGCATTGTTGTTGTTGGGTCGGAGGTTGAGAGCTTGCAACACCGTTGTTTGAAATTACTGGAACTCGGCACGAGTGATGGGTGCCTCATCGTTCCTCGGATGTTGCCGACCAGTAGGGGAATGGGGTCTTCTCCTATGATGCTCGGGGGACTCTCTCCGTCCTCTTCGGATAGGGAACCTCCTGTTGTCTTGGTGGTGAGGATATCGCTCATCCGGACGTTGTTGGCGGGAGGTTCCCTCTCGGGCCCGCTTCTCATCCAGACGGCGGCGAAGATCCTCATCCTTCTGCCGATTGAGAACGGTATTGCGAAGGTCGGAATCTCGAGGGTTGATGGAGGCCATTGAATCCGTAGAGGCATTGCGCATCGAAATGCGGTCCTGGTGAACAGGTTGCTTCTGCTTCTGCGGGTTGGGACCATTAGGGGGTTGCTGATTCTGAAGAGGAGGCTGGTCCTGTTGGAAATGGTCCTCGGCTGGAGGAGGAAGTTGTCCCTGCTGCGGAGCGGGATGGACGGGGACTTCCTGCTGTTGATCAACAGGGCTGGGTCCACGGTTGGACCCCCTGGATCTTACTTTCCTAGGAGGCATGGCTGGAGGAGATCTGACCAACGGGAAGAGGGGAGGCTGCTATTCGTATGGTTCCCACAGATGGCGCTAATCTGTTACCGCTGAATCTGGTGTGGGGGTAAACAGATAGTATTTGTGAGTTCTTGGAAAACCTGAATAGCAAATACCTAACCTGTTCCGCCGGAGTTTGACCGCTGACTCCCGCCGTTCACCTGCAAAGAAGTGCGAGACACCGGGGTTGATCCCGGCGATGCACCCTCCGACGCTCAAGTCAGTAACCAGAAATGATTATGAAAGAGCATTTAACTAGCAAAAGATTGATTACCTCTTAATAGTGGTGGATGGGGGGTATTTATAGCCGCCTTAGGGATCAGATTAGGAATGTAATTCCTGTGATCTGATAAGGAGTAAAATCCTCGTAATCAGATTAGGAATGTAATCCCTTAATTCCTGGTGAGAGGATAGTTGTGAATCAGGCCCGTTGATTTGGTTCAATCAGAGACCCTAATTCTATCCTGTCAGACTGGATTTGTATCGGGTCAGGACCCGTACCCAGTTGAGGTGGGTCCGTTCGCGGGATATTGGGTCTGTGAGAAGGAGACCCAGTACCCGTTTCGGACCCATTTGTATGTGAAATTACCGTTTTACCCCTGAGCTTTAAGATTCGTGTCCGATGTGAACGGTCCCGATTTAATCCTATTTTTAGCCATATCAACTACCGTTTTCGTTCTTTTTCTTTTTCCCTTCATTGTAATATTTTATTTGCACTTGAATAAAATACTTTATTTTTCCTTGATCATCTTAATTAAATTTTGTTCATGAATTACTCTTGTTCTTCTTGTTGAGCTATTTTCCTGTTGATCCCATTTTTATTTGATTGCGAGTATTTTATTTGAATCCTATTGTATTTAAATCCATCTCTTATTAAACCCAAAACCCAATTGTAATTATTTCTAGACACAAACCCAATATTATTGGATCCTAGCCCATTAACCCAACAACCTAATTGCATCCTATAAATAATACCCTATTGCAAATCCTAAAAAAATACAAAACTCAAACCTTAATCATAGCCGTCTTCTTTCTCTCTCTCCTCTATCGTCAGCCTAACCCCCCCCCCCCCCCGGCGCTCTGTCTTCAACCTCCAGCGATCCCTAGACCGCGCCGCCACCTGCGATGCCCTCCTCCGTCGAGCGCTGCCCTCACGCCAGTGGAGCGCCAGTCAGACCCAGACCCGTCGAACCCCTCTGCTGCTCTCTGTTCCTCGACATCAGTGACCCCCGAAAGCCCTCCAGCTGCCACAGTCGATGCCTCTAGTCATCGGCCACCACCACCACCCGAGCCAAGCCGCGGTCGAGCCCTGCTGTCCTTCTGCCGCTCCTTCTCTTTTGTTGTGTTGGATCTTTTGTGCACGTAGAGTGCGCGTGTGTTTGTGGGATTGTGTTTTGCATGTGTTGTTGTGGATTTGTATTCATTGCTCTAGAATTCTCATCCCGTTATTCTTGGTATTCGAATTTATCGTCCATAAGTCAAGTCACTTTTCTCTTGAATTGAATATTGTATCAAATTCATGTTTTTATTGAAATTCTAGCAAGTAAATTCAATTGTTCATCGTATCGTACATTGTTCTTCCTCTTTCGTTGAGTATATTGAAGTTTTACACAAGCTAATCTAAATTTCTTCGACTTCGTGCCTTTGTCGACTCTAAAAATTGAATCTTTCATGCATCCATGTAGTATTGATAGTAGGGTTTATTCATACAAACAACACAC